>CM051000.1:21590753-21683253 GCA_027704905.1 Muraenolepis orangiensis
AGTTGAGGATTAAAATATATATATATACGGCAGGTACAGTACAAATGTACACATTTACAGGTATGTTATCAACACATATGTCAACTATATGTAGAGGTGGGTAGTTTTAGTGATTACAGTGCAAGGCAAGTCGAAGACATTGATTTCTGACTTAGATCAAAATATTGCCCTGCCCTGCAGACACCTCGCGTGACAGTGGCCACCGTGGGTCGAGAGAGAACGAGCCCAGGGCGGGATATCACGTGACTCGCCCCAGCCTGGGCTCGTACCCGCGGCGGCGGTGTAGAGGAGACGCTCGTCTCGTATGTGATGCCACAGACCGAGGCGTGCACGCTGCTCGACATCACCGTGCACTGGGCGGGCTGGCTGGCTGGCTGGAACCGGTAGGCGACCGCAACACACACACCGACGCACAGGCAGGGTGCGAACTGGAGGGGAGCAGGGGGAGCTATAGCTCCCCTAGTGGTGACATGAGCTCCCCTGGGAACATGGTTTGTGAAATTTGGGGGGAGCTCTCTAAAATACTGATATGATGACCAAATAAATTCCATTTTGGGCATTTTTTTTTCAAAGGTGTAAAATAAGTGAAATTAAATTATATTTAGAGTTTATGATTCATGAAAAAAGTGTCGCCTGCTTGCACGCTGCCCGCAGCTCCACCCACTGGTGGACATGAACTGCAGCTCCACCCACTGGTGGAGCTGCGGGCAGCATGCAAGCAGCGCGCAGCGTGCCTGCTTGCACGCTGCCCGCAGCTCCACCCACTGGTGGAGCTGCGGGCAGCGTGCAAGCAGGCGACACGAGAGAAGGGCTATGTGCATCGTTGTGTTGTGTGTGTGGCGTCGCGTCTCTCCAGGCAGTGAGAGGGTTGTGTTGTGCTATAGCTGTATTATTAATATTAATATTGTTCATGGTTGGTGCCGCTGGCTGCTCTTATCGCGTGTGTTCGGCTCTGTGTAGGCTACAGCCATAATAGGCTATAGCCCATGTGAAACAATGTAGCCTGTTTTTGAGTCATTTTAAGTTGATTTAATTAAACAGTCAAACGTTACATTGGTGGTCCGTGGATTATTTATTATCAAGTTGATTGAAGTTTGCGTAGCCCATACATGCTCGGGAAATATGTTGACATGAACATGATCCATCGGGACGTTTCATGTAAATGTAGACCTGTGGCACCACCCCGTGTGCAACAGATGTTCTCTTTATAATAGGCCTACGTCTGTGCTGTTGCTATTAATGCACGGATCGGCATTTACCCCCCCCGCAAAAAAAAAAATATCCCGGCTCCCCCGGAGACCGTGGTATAGTTCGCACACTGCGCACAGGTACGATTTCAACAACAACACACACACACACACACACACATGGGGGTTCGTGCGGGCGGGTTTTAGGACGAGGCACCGTGTGGAGGAGGTTGTGGAGCAATGATATACCTGAGGACCTAATAGGACAAAGGAGATGGGGAAGGGGTTGTATGATGTGGCGGACGTGCGCCATTATGTTTTGTTTTTTTAATCAGATCTAAAGATAAAGGGGACACAAAAACAACATGGACACTGAGCGACACCCTCTCAAAACACCTGTCCGACTGCATTGTCTCCGCATTGCCTTGAATTGATAGCGCAGCGCTCTCGCTCTCTCGTTTAAAGTCTATCTAGCTCACCAAGCAGCTCTCGCTCTCTCTATCTCTCTCTCTGTGTGCAGTCATATTTGTGGAGAGAGAAAAAAAATGATTAATTATTTTGAGGTGATCCAGCTGATCACTACTTGTAACCCAAGACCCACGTGGTGGGCGTCATCACACCGATGACGCCACCCCGGCAGCCAGGCTGCAAGATGCTCGGGGTGGTGTCTGACTGGCGATTTAGACCTCTGGCGCTAAGCGATGGTATACCATAGTTGACTAGTATTTGTGGTGTAGGCCTATAGTTGGCTGTTGTGTATTAACACAATATAGTGTTCGTAACTAGGTTTTAGGAATCCACGCGGCAGACTTGCGAAAGCTTCAGTTCTTTATTTTAACAACGTAGAACCTAACGCTGGCTATCTATTTTTAGAGAGGACCCCTAGAGGCGTGTCCTTCGCATTTATGCTCGGGTAACACACTTCTTGGAAACATTTTCATGTTCAAATCAGAACGCTTTCCTGTGTTGAGAACACCACATGGGCTAATAGCAACCTTTTGGTGGTGGGTGTCTTAATGTAATGTAGCCCTATATGTATGGGTGTGTGGTATGGCATTCTCTCTTACATCGAGATGTCACAGTCAGTGTCCCGCCTGGGCTCGAACTGACGGACCTCCGGCATGAGAGGCGACGTTCTAACGCGAGAAGTCAAACCCACAGGCACTAGCTTCATCGCTAGAACGTCTGTTTAGGTGTCGGGGAGTAAGGCCGTTACACAGTACAATACACTCAATACAGTGAGGAACCACAACAGTATCAATACAATGAGGAACCACAACAGTATCAATACAATGAGGAACCACAACAGTATCAATACAGTGAGGAACCACAACAGTATCAATACAATGAGGAACCACAACAGTATCAATACAATGAGGAACCACAACAGTATCAATACAGTGAGGAACCACAACAGTATCAATACAATGAGGAACCACAACAGTATCAATACAATGAGGAACCACAACAGTACCAACAGTACAGTGTTCACACCTGGCCTCGTTCTCTCACACTGCTCCCTAATCACCAGCGACTGACGCACTCGGCACCTGGATGTGAAGTGTTCACAACAAGGGTTGAAATGGCTTAATTGTCACAGGAGTGGCACGTGGTCAGTTTTTATCTTCCGTTGTGCTAAAGGAAAAATAAAGGAAAATAAATATGAGCCGTAAAAAAAATAAAATGTTTTTCTCTTTGTTCGGTAATTACTGTAACTTGTTCGGTACTGCCTTTCTTTGTTTTTCCTTTGTGTCTTGTTGTCTCATGTTCTCAGTTTACCCAGAATAAACAACATTAGTCAACCACTAAGTTGTAGTTGGTCTACTATCCGGACTAGTAGTTTGTCTAGAGCATTCTTTACCAATGAGGCAGTGTTGAGGGTCCAAGAGAGGTCCTCTTGGAGATGTGGACCCTCCTCATTTATGGCTGATTGTGTTGACTAGTCTTATCTAGGTTTTAATCGGTCTAGACTACTAGACCGGCTATGTGACTACTAGACGGGCTACTAGACTAACTGCTCCCCTGCCCCCCCCCCCCCCCTCCAGCAGGAAGAGGAGGAGGAGGAGGAGGAGCAGCTAGCCATGGGGGCCGAAGAGGAGCCCCTGAGGCAGAAAAGGAGCCCGGAGGCCTCCACCGCGGACCCCCCCAAGGTGAGCATGCAGCTGAAGAAGGAGATCTCCCTGGCCAACGGCGTCAGCCTCATCGTGGGCAACATGATCGGCTCGGGAATCTTCGTGTCGCCAAAGGGCGTGCTGATGTACAGCTCGTCCTACGGCCTGTCGCTGGTCATCTGGGTGGTGGGTGGCCTGTTCTCCGTGGTGGGCGCCCTCTGCTACGCCGAGCTGGGCACCACCATCACCAAGTCGGGGGCGTCGTACGCCTACATCCTGGAGTCGTTCGGGGGCTTTGTGGCCTTCATCCGCCTGTGGACGTCGCTGCTGATCATCGAGCCCACCAGCCAGGCGGTCATCGCCATCACCTTCGCCAACTACCTGGTGCAGCCGCTGTTCCCCACCTGCGAGCCGCCCTACGCCGCCTCCAGGCTCATCGCGGCCGCGTGCTTGTGTGAGTCAACGCCACCACTCGAGTGTGTGTGTGGTGGTGGCTGGTTTAACCTGTGGGCCTTCATTACCAAGGACCCTGGCCTATTTGGGGACCCCAAATAGGCTTAGAGATAGCTTCCACAGTCAGGCCATCAGGCTGCTTAACAAGGGCGTATAGCATATAACAATGTATATTTTATTACATTGATTTCTATATACATATTGCTCTTTTCTGTGCCGATATTTTGCATTTTATAAATTGCATTTTTATTTATATTTTTTAACTTTATTCTATTTTTATTCAATTTTTATCTATTTTTATCTTATTTTTATAACTGCTGTCTGTCGTCGGGTATTGCACATAAGATTTTCACATCACTGCTTTATACGTGTAAACTGTGTGACAATAAACTTGACTTGACTAGACGGCCCGAAGAAGCAGAGCGAAGTGGACGGGTTGGGATGTAGGCCTTGACCATTGCCTGGAGGTAGGATGGAGCAGTTCCTTTTACTGCCTTGTAGGCTAGCACCAAGGTCTTGAACTGGATGCGACCAGCTACAGGTAGCCAGTGTAGAGTCCGAAGGAGGGTAGATGTGTGGGAGTACTTGAACACCAGGCGAGCTGCAGCTTTCTGAATGAGCTCCAGGGGCCTGATGGCAAATACCGGGGCGCCAGCAAGGAGGGAGTTGCAGTAGTCCAGCCGGGAGATGCGCAGCCTTTTCAGTGAGAAAAGGCTGAATACTTCTGATGTTGTAGAGGAGGAATCTGCAGGACCGTGTCACCGATGCAATGTTTGCCGAGAACGACAGTTGGTTGTCCAGGGTCACACCCAGATTCCTTGCGGTCTGAGTAGGTGTCACCACAGCATCATCAATGGTGATAGCCAGGTCTCGGTGCGGACAGCCCTTTGCAGGGAAGAAAACTAGCTCAGTCTTGTCCAGGTTGAGCTTTAGGCGGTGCATCGACATCCACTTTGAGATGTCTGCTAATCACGCGGCAATGCGTGTTTCCACTTGCGTGTCCGAGGGGGAAACGACAAGACCAGTTGGGTGTCGTCAGCATAGCAGTGGTAGGATAAGTCATGGGAGTGGATAACAGGAGCAAGGGATGTTGTGTAGAGGGAGAAGAGAAGAGGACCCAGGACCGATCCTTGTGGAACTCCAGTAGTCAGTCTGCGTGGTTCTGACACAGACCCTCCTAGTGCCACCTGGTATGTGCGACCCGTCAGGTAGGATGCAAACAAGGAGAGAGCAGAGCCAGAGACACCCATCCCCTCAAGGGTGGAGAGGAGAATCTGGGGGTTCACAGTGTCGAATGCTGCAGACAGGTGGATAAGAAGGGCAAAAGGGATACCGGTCTGTAGTTCTTGAGTTAATTACTTAAATTGTTACAATGAAACTAAACACACACACACACTCACTCACAAACACTCACGCACGCACGCACGCATGCACGCACGCACGCTCACTCACTCACTCACTCACCCACACCCACACACACTGAGTCAACATGTATACAATTTGCATGCATATCTGATTTTCTTTCACTGTGCTTTCTGTTATTTACCATTGTTCCTCTTCATATGACCCAGGTCATTTGCATGCACTTGTCAAGGCTTTGAGTATTACTGTTCCGGAAACAGGAATACCAACTCCAATATTTAAAGTTCTCCTTGTTTCATTAGTGTTCAATATTGCTCTTACATTGTTTTGAATATGTGAGAGGTTCTAAGTTCTTAGGTTGTTAGTTTTCCACTATGCAAATCGTTGTTGTTATTATTATCATTAATATTATTATTACAACTCCAAATGTACTGCATCAGACATATGTTTCCAGATATTGAATAACGTGTGGACGCATCATTTTCATGACGCTGCAAGGAGATAAGACTAGCGGTTGCATGCAAGCCATAGCGTCGACTCGAGCGACTAAATGACAACGAGTGTGTTACCTGTGACAACACGGCCTACATGTTGCCTTCTAGTGACAGTCAAAATAAGTAGCAGCAGAGCGGCAGATGCTCACCTGTACAGGTGTGATTGCACCTAGACGGTTTGCACCATATGACCATTCGCAAGCACGGACATGGTCTACCAGAGCCGCATATTTTGCCCAAGAGGAGCAAACTATAATATTAAACAAAATAGAATCTAGGCAATCATCCAGGTCAAAAAGCAATCATTAATGCACGATTAGCTCTGACTTTGATTACAACTGGGCATTCCATTAAATTCATGTGGATGAAACAATGTTTATCAGCCAGTTAAAATAAAACATCAGGAATTGTTATTTAATCAATTTATCATTATACGTTGTTTTTTAAGTTCAGATTAGTTTTAGTTTAAATACACTCATCCTTCTGCCCCTGTCACATATTTGTAGCAATGAAAGCTATGAGTTGCGCCGTCAAGATCATTTATTAATAGAATATTTGCATATGCAAATTTATATTTTGCAAATTTATATTTTCAATGAGAAGTTATTTAGTACAGTGTCGGTCTTCTATTGCACAAAATAAAATGCAAACAAGTTTGAGCTGGACATTCAACTTCATGAGATATAAGCTTGATGAGAAATGTGTAAGTATCACCACCTAAATATGAATCTAACTTGGTCCTTGTATCTGTAATATGATACAATATATATGCGTGTGTTTGTCTCCGCCTGCCTCAGTGACATTAAAACCTGGATGCAAACAAACTTTCTCAAACTCAACAGCAATAAAACAGAAATCCTTATTATTGGCCCTACCTCCCTCACCCGCTCTGCACAAAATTTCACCCTTAACATAGACGGCTCCATCATCACCCCCTCCACCCAGATCCGCAACCTCGGCCTCATCCTCGACCCCACCCTCTCTTTCCTTCCCCATGCAAATCACATCACCAAAACCGCTTTCTTCCACCTCCGGAACATTGCCCGCCTCCGCCCCTCCCTATCCTTCCCTGCTGCTGAAACCCTCATCCACGCATTCATCACTTCCAGACTTGATTATTGCAACAGCATTCTGTATGGCTCAACTCACAAAATCATACATAAACTCCAATATGTCCAGAACTCTGCCGCCCGCCTCCTCACCTCCACCCGCCGCCGAGACCACATCACCCCTGTCCTACACAACCTCCACTGGCTCCCAGTCAAACACCGGATACATTTCAAGATTCTACTCCTCACCTACAAAGCCCTCAATAACCAGGCCCCCCCCTACCTCTCCCACCTCCTCCCCCGCCACGTCCCCACCCGCAGCCTCAGGTCCGGAGACACTAACCGCTTGACGATCCCCAGGACCAATCTCCGGACCTGGGGCGACCGGGCCTTCTCCGTGGCCGCACCCACCCTCTGGAACGCTCTCCCCATCAACATCCGCCAAGCACCCACCTTATCATCCTTTAAACAGGCCCTCAAGAGCCACCTCTTCAACCTCGCCTTCACCCAGTAACCTCCACATCCCACTGTCCCCACCATGTATGTCAATGTTTGTAAATGTGTGCAAAGTTTGTAAAGCGGCTTTGGGTACTCAGAAAAGCGCTATATAAAATAAATGTATTATTATTATTTGTTGGTAAACTTGCATGGTTTAACTAAATACTCGTTTTTTGTTTATTTTCGGAAGTATTGGTCGTACATCCAGTTACAATACAAAAATAATATATATATCATTTTTTGGTATTCTAAATCATTTCAAATACTTTGTGAGCAACAGTAACAATATTAGCTGATAATTGACTTTTTGTTCAATTGTGTCTTTTGAAGTGAGTACAATGCCGCTGTCTTTGGTTCTACTGCTTCTTCCAGGAATTGTGTCTCAAGAAGGTACACGGTCAAATATAATCTTTTAACTTGAACTGTGGCACAATTATATAACAGTAAAGGTGTAAGATGTGTAGCTGTAAGCTGTACTGTATATTAAGGTATATCAAACATGTAAACAAGAAGTAGGTTTAACTTAAAGAGTGGGTGGTCGATTAACACAAGGTAAGACATTGTAGATCATTGTCACATACAACTTATTTGTTCATTTAGGTCCATCAACCATTTTGCCGTTAGATAACCTTAAGAGTTATTGCCTTTTCAATTGTCATTTCTGCCTCTGTGTTCAGTGTGTTTGAATATTTCAAATGGAAACATGGAGATGAGGTTAGGGGATCTCATGGTCCAGGATGAACTGCAACTACCCAACCTTCGCTGCGTGCGAAACATCTCTTGCTACATCAACTGCACCAACATGTTACTGGGAAGCGAACTGTTCAACAATCAGTCGTCTGTTTGTCACCCGGTGACTTTTCCGCAGAACTCTGCTCCATTCAGCTTCAGCATCCCCCGGTGTAAGTATACAGAGCTCAGCCTCTTCCACTATCGCGTTACATAACCAATAGACATGTACATATAGCGCCAATGTATTCATTCCATTATTTTCTAGACATCATAAAACAAGTTGTCTGTCTGTCTCTCTGTCTCTCTGTCTCTCTCTCAGATGGGATTTGCAGCACCGGGTGCGCACCCAGTGCTCATGGGAGTTGTAGTATCATGTATTATCGCCTCGAATTAAGATAATGTAATAGATATTATTTCCGTCACCAGCCAAAGTGGCTTGTAAGAGTGACAGAGTTACAAGCCACTGTCGTATTCTACCGAAATTTGGTCAGTCGCCCGGTTATTTATGTCAAGCCCTGATTGCCATTGATTGGTATATCTCCTGTGTGTATTTCTAATGACTATTGAGTGTTTTCGGTTTATCTCTTTAGAAAACCAATGGAAAACAGACGGCTGCCGAACCAATAGGGCCCACAACGTGGTCAACTGGCAGTGTACCCATACAACGCCATTCTCTGTGCTCTTGGTGAACAACAAAGCAGCGTGCAGTCGAATACAACCTTTTTTCTGGAGAGAAACATCCAAGTTACATTTTGTCATTATGTGAACCGGACTCTAAACTGAATCCTTGTGAATTATAATTTTTTTCTTTTCTATGTGACCATCCAACAGATTCAGGAATCTATTGACGCAATCCATTGGACAATATTGTCCTACATCAGTTACATAGGCTGTGGCCTTTCTGCCTTTTGTACTGCCCTGTCCCTCATGGTGTACGTCATCCACAGGTAGGTGCACTCTGTTCAGCGCTTTTGAGACGTGATGTCTAGTGGAGGCAAGACGAAGCCACACCAAACATGACCTGATGACCGGACGATCCTTGACCTAATTTTATTCACATGTCAAGAATGATGAAGAAGATGACTAAAACAAAAATGTCAGTCAAATCAGGCGACTGTTATGCTTCTTTATTTCTTCCGACCTTAGCACACCGTTTGAAAACAAACAAATACAATCATTCAATCAAGGGCTAAGGGTTGATGAGGACGAACGTTACGTTTACACCAGCATGCTACAGCGACCAAGAAGAAGTGAACCTGTGTGTAAAAACCAACACGCAACTAACAAAGTTGGACCGCACCAACCCCCGACCTCTTTCCACCAGGAAGCAGAGGGAGGAACCCTCAGTCCTCATCCACCTGTCTCTGAGCGGGGCCCTGTTCCTGCTCAACTCCTCTTTCCTGCTGTCCGAGTGGGGGGCCACGGTGAGCCCAGGCTGGGTGTGTGTGCTCATAGCGGCCCTCATTCACTACTCCCTGCTGGGCGCGTTCACCTGGATGGCCCTGGAGGGCCTGCACCTCTACCTGATGCTGATCAAGGTGTTCAACACGGAATACAGACACTACCTGCTCAAGCTCTCCCTGTTGGGCTGGGGTGAGTGTGTAACTACTAATTAACAAATGAGCTGCAAGCAAATGAAAGGTGAGAGTTGTAAAAAGAGAGTGCAAGAGGAGAGAGGAAGATTGTGAAAATAGATTTAAACTAGAGGGCTCTCAGTAGAGCGCCACATCACAAAGTCCCCTGGATCCGGACTTGAGCCAACTTCTGTTTGTCTGTAACAGACAAACAAACAGACAGGAGTGAAAACATTACCTCCGGTCAATCTTCGACGACACCTAAATAATAGCTCTTAAATCTCACCTAAAGCCCCTATAGCCCCTTTATCGTAGTTACTTTGTTCATTGTTTGTAAGTCATAGTTAATTTCATTATTTTCCATCCAAATTGAATCAATGCAACTTCATCTACAGCTGTATTTTTTGGGGTTTGGCATCAACTTGGCCTCTTTGGCAAGGGGGATGTTTCAACCAACAACTCAATATGTTTCTTACCCCCTGGTATAAAGTCTGCTGCGACACACAGACTATCCTCTCCTCTCTCTCTCCTCTCCTCAACCATTCGTCATCAACCTTGGTATTCCCTGATAGAGACGGTCATCAACCTTGGTATTCCCTGGTAGAGACGGTCATCAACCTTGGTATTCCCTGATAGAGACGGTCATCAACCTTGGTATTCCCTGGTAGAGACGGTCATCAACCTTGGTATTCCCTGGTAGAGGACTACTCTGGCCTCTCCTTCGGCCCAGACCAGTGTGCCATGGGAGCCCCAAGCAGGAGCGTCTGAGTTTCTTCTAAACTCACACCACAATCAGTCACTGAATGTAGGTTGTCTCCCCTATAGGAATCCCCGCCGTGGTGGTTGGTGTAACGTTGAGCGTGAAGGACGTCAAACCGATTTACGGCTCGGCGACATTAACCATGCTCGACAGCAACCAAACGAGTAGCATGTGAGTTAGCAGGTTGAGGCGTTGCGGCAGACCGAACAGAGGGCGAGCTACGCTCAAATGATGAATGACATGAATGACCTCGAGTTCTGTTCCCACAGATGCTGGATCATGGACAAGACCTACTTATATGCGACTAACGTGTTGTACTTCAGCCTGGTGTTCATCTTCAACTCTGCCCTCCTGCTAATGGTGGCCTTTCGCATCTGCTGCCTGGGGAAGCCCCCGTCGTCCGGGTCAGGGGTGGGCTGTCGGAGTGCCTCCACCGTGATCGGCCTCACCTGCCTTCTGGGCACCATGTGGGGTCTGGCTTTCCTGGGCTCAGGACACGTCAACTACCCCGTCCTGTATCTCTTTTGCATTTTCAACTCGACACAAGGTATTTTCTCTATCTTTGAAAGTGCCATTTAGTTGTTTTTTTTGTTCTCTCTGAATTGTTTTTGTATTTAGCTTTTTTTGTGTGTGTGTGTGTGTGTGTGTGTGTGTGTGTGTGTGTGTGTGTGTGTGTGTGTGTGTGTGTGTGTGTGTGTGTGTGTGTGTGTGTGTGTGTGTGTGTGTGTGTGTGTGTGTGTGTGTGTGTGTGTGTGTGTGTGTGTGTGTGTGTGTGTGTGCGTGTGTGCGTGTCGCTCTAGGTGTCTTTATCTTTGTCTGGATTCTTTGCACAGCCAGGAAGGAGAAAAAGAGAGCCATGGAGAACAAGACTATTTCTTTACCTGGGTCGTAGATTACCTTTTTTTCTCAAACTGTTTTATAGTTTAATCAATGACCTTTTTGATTATTGATTATTCTGTACATATAGCTTTCTGTTCATTATCTTTCAACCATTTCGACTGATTGTTAGTATTTGTAGTGTCTGTTTTAACGTGAACGTGACATCAAAACTGAATGCGATTTTTGGGGGATTTTTTAAACATGAGGAAGTATCATCTCACCACATACGTAAGTATAACGTCACCACACTAAACATGAATATAATCTCACCACTAAAAATGAATCAAGTTTTATCTCACCACTAAACATGAAAATGTATAATATCATTACTCAACATGAATAAAGTTGAATCTCACCACTTAACATGAATGATGTATAATCTCACCATTTAACATGAATGATGTATAATCTCACCACTTAACATGAATGATGTATAATCTCACCATTTAACATGAATGATGTATAATCTCACCATTTAACATGAATGATGTATAATCTCACCACTAAACATGAATGATGTATAATCTCACCACTTAACATGAATAATGTATAATCTCACCATTAAACATTAAAGTATAATTTCACTACTAAACATGAATGAGATATAATCTCACCACTTAACATGAATAATGTATAATCTCACCACTAAACATCAATAAAGTATAATTTCACTACTAAACATGAATGAGATATAATCTCACCATTTAACATGAATGATGTATAATCTCACCACTAAACATGAATGATGTATAATCTCACCACTTAACATGAATAATGTATAATCTCACCACTAAACATTAATAAAGTATAATCTCACCACTATTTTTCATAATTGCATACCCCTGATCACTACCTGTTAAATACTTGTATACTTACCTGTATATATATACCTATTATGCTCATCCACACATACTCTATAAGCAATCTTATAACTGTTTTTATACCTGGTAGACTCTTTTAGTCACTGTAAACTGTAAATTATATATGACCGTGCACTTTACTGCAACATTTGCACTCTGGTTAGATGCCAGATTATTTTTCGCTGTACTGTACTTGGGCTGGACACTGACAATACATTAGAATCTAATCGAAACATGAATGAGGTATGATCTCACCTCTAAACATGATGACATGAAAATATATACAAGAAGTACAGATCAAAATGATGGTCCCCCCCCCCCCCCCAAGTGACCACACAGATCATGAGTCAAGCAGGGTCATCTGATGTGAGACGTTTGGATAGGAGTCGTCTGGTTTCACTTCCTTCACCTCAAAGGCAAACTGTCCTCTTTCTCAGTCTGTGACACTTCCTGTTTGATGGCAGCGATGACTTCAGACAAGAGAGAAGTTCCGCAAATGCTAGCGTTTATTTGCGAGCTTCCAGATTTCTTGTTTACTGAGGCAACACTTTATTAATCGATACATATAGAAAAGGTGCAAAAGAGTGCAAATTAAGATAGAAAAACAATAACCCTATTGATGACAAAAAATGTGTATTTGTTGAACACCTTGAATATATATATACACTGTCTTTTGAAGTTTTAGACACAAATGGTTTGTATACTATATGTATCAACATTGTTGATACATATAGTCATTGCCCAACGTGTGATGTCAATCTTCTAAAGGACATGACTATATGTATCAACAATGTTGATACATATAGTCATGTCAGTCATATCAACAATGTTGATACATATAGTGATTGACGTCACACGTTGGGCAAGAGATATCTGGTCCCGCCTTCAGAGCAACGTAACAGCTGAGGAGAGGACGGCACGACGGCGCGAGAAGAAACAAGAAGACAGTTGTTAGTGTAGCAGGTATATAAATATACAGGAATGCATTCCACCAATAATCCCTCACGTTTTATTTTATTGTTCCAATATTATTTATTGTCACTTTTATTTTGGTAGGTTTACTACAAAAGACCGTTTTGGGAGCTAATGCTTTTATTTTGAAGTCTTCACTCCCGGCAGTGACGTCATCTACCTGCGTTGCACCCTCTCTCACTCAGTCGTTTGCATGGCAGACTGAGGTGAGGAGAGTTTGTCATGTGCTCTTTGTAGATTTCTGTTCTAAATGATGTTTACAGTGTTGGTATAATCTTAAACTGTGAAACAAGGTTATAATATCATTCCATGGTGCTAATGTGTTGCTGTGTAGTTGTTTTGCAGAAGTTTGAGTGTTTTAGCAAACTTTTAGTTAAGTGTACTGTTTAGCAGCACGTGCGAGGACTCACACACCGCACCCGCAGCATGTTTAATGGCGTCTTTTCCCCACCACAGACTGGTGTGTTGCAGACGTCCACGTGTATTAATGCTGCTGCATTATTGTGTTTATTTCAAGCAGGTATGTTTGTTGCTCCCATGTTTTTGGTCTATTGTGTTTTGTACTATGTGTTTATTTTATTGTTTTATTTACATGTCTAAAAATACTAATTAGCCGGTGGTGCATACATTTCCAGTGTAACTGTACAGTGTATTGTGAACTATTGTGACAGATTTGATATCTGAATGTTTTATAAGTACTAGTCTCGCAGTCGTTTGCATGGCAGACTGAGACTGGTGTGTTGCAGACGTCCACGTGTATTAATGCTGCTGCATTATTGTGTTTATTTCAAGCAGAGGAATAAATACGCCACAGTTTCGGCTAAAGACAACAACCGAATCTCCTTGTCCATCAAACACGTACAACACAACGCAGAGTCGTAGCAAGGGTCTGCTGAGAAGTAGGACCAGACCGGCTACATTAGCAGAAGTCAGGGGAGAACCACACGGACTGAGGACAGTGTGAAGAGATGGTTCCACTCATTGTGTTGGTCATCCTCTTGAGAAGCTCTGCTACAGTTACCACAGGTGAGCTATTAAAAAATAATGTGTAATGTGTGTGTGTGTGTGTGTAGGTGGGGGGGGGGGGGAGCGAGAGAAGGCTCTATAATTATTTAGTAAAAGATGTCCATGTTTGAAAGTGAAGACTAGTCTATTTAAAGTGGAGGAATATTTGATTTGACTTGTGTATGTTATAATTCATATAATTTAGAAATATAATTTGATATTCATTTAGATCATTAAAAACAATAAGTATCTAATAAATGTACATTTATAGCAACAAAAATGCAGGCAAAAGTGAATGAAAGATCCTCCCTATCCCAGTCGGTTCTAACCTTATTTTCTCAAAACCTGAGCAGAGTTCTGTAAGGACGTTTTTGAAAGGTGCGTAGAGGATTTTGAAGACAACTGGACCAGGTAATGACTTGACACACACTACATCCTATTTCACCTAGCTCTACAATACTGTAGTAGTGAAGAATTTAATACAGTGTAACACATCTCAGTGGTGATAAGTAAAGTACCGTTTCAGGCATGGGCTGGTTAAGCAAATGTGTATTTTAAAGCTACTGTCGGTAAGATTCCAGTGTGGTTAAGGGAGGAAGCAGAAAAGAGCGATTTTGAAACTAAGCATTCCCCTAAAAAAGTCCCCTCTCTCTGCCCCCCTCCCTGAGCTCATACAGAGGCAGGTGCAATGAACTACAAAGAGATATTCTCTCAGAGCATTTCACTAACTAATAGCTGAGGCATTTCTAACAAATGACACTCAAATTATAGCTCTTAAATCTTACCTGCACCGCCTTTACGCAATTCTCTCAGAGTCTTGTTGTTTGAAGAAAGGGATTACGTTGCGTTGTTGATTAGCGGACACAGTAGATTAATACAGTTCTGTGTCGGTGGTTTAGCTGTTATGAGAAGAGAAGCACAAACTGCACTAGTGGAGGAAGATTCATGGGGAACCTCATACATATGCCGGTCAACACATCTCTACAGGTGAGGCCACAACTCCACACTCACACACACACATGAACCACTGCTCCACACTCAGACACATGTATACATAAATACACACACACACACACACACACACACACACACACACACACACACACACACACACACACACACACACACACACACACACACACACACAAACACATTTAGCTTTGTTTAATATGAACTTTTAATAGATAGATCTATAGATAACCTTTATTGCTAATTCATTTCCCACCACGCAACTGAGACAGACACACAAACAAAGGCAAAACACAGCAGCACATTTCAACAGCACAGTCAGGATGTTCTAATGTGTGCTCTTTGAAAACATCAGGTCGAAAGGAATCTCTCAGACCACAAGGTGCTCATCCCCTCCTCGGCCCTGCAGTGGAGCCAGGGGCGGGGCCCCTGGCTCCACGAGTATGCCTGTGTTAGTGTATCTGTTTGGGCTGTACATGGTGCTTTCATAAAATAAAATAAAAGGGAAATCATACTTTGAATGTTATGCTTTTTAGTTTTTTGCATATACCTTTAGCCGTGTGCATGTGTGTTTATACGTTGCTTGTGTGGCTGTTTGCCTGCAGGCAGGGCCATCGTCCTCTCATTATGTCAGCATGTTTATCTGCCGTTCTGCGGGAAACCACGTCACAAACAGAATACTTTGAGATGAAACCATTTGGAACTGTTCTTCTACTCCACTCTCTTGATTATCCTCGATAGTCAGAGAGCGGAGTAGAAGGAGTTTAAGTTTAATAAGTCATTCGTATGTGTGTAGTATGTGTAGAGTTCACCTTATAATCTGTTTATATTCGTGCCTATTTGTGTTACCAGAGACCAAATTATATACATTCAAGTTATGAGTTATTTAAATTATTATACAATTAAATAGAAAGCATGCAGCTAGATACGTTATGTTTGTATGCATGTAATTATAGTGTTACTATTATCACATGATGTATTATAGTAGACCATTCATTCTAGTCGAAAGCACATTTGCTAGCCTTGAGTTTTACTTTTTACTTTGTCTTAAATAATTAATTATTCTAATTTGTCAGTGTACAGCACAAGTACGGTTGTGAGGCACCCGCTCTACCTCCTGAGCTATACTGCTATACTGCTATACTGCCTAAATACTGGGCCTATTAACATCGTGTTCACATGGTCCCGAGAAAAGGGTTATGGTTAGGGTCTAATTGTGTGTCTCTAAGAACACATTGTGACACCTGAGTGGAACCTGAGGGCCATGTGTGTGTGTGTCGCCACTGTATAATATATATATATATATATATATATATATGCATGGCTGTCTCGCTATGTGGTGAATGGTGCATGCATGTGGGAACTACAGTCAGCCCTATATATGTGTATATATATATATATATATATATATATATATACCAGTGGCGAAGCGTGTCTATCACAACTGGACCTTCTGTAGACCAGGGGTTCCCAAACTTTTATGTCGCGCGGGGGGGGGGGGGATGTCGCGATCGCGAACATCGTTAAGTCCCAAAAAATTGACTATATCACAACCATAAGTGTAACAGACATCAAGAGATACTAAGTAAAAAGACGTATTATAACCCAGATGAGACGGTTTGACAATCGAAATGCGCTTGTGACTAAATGCGCTTGTGACAGACGCTCAAATTCCACGGGTTGAGCTGCAGTTTTGCGGTGTCACTGTCAATTCTTCCCGGTCCTCCGGACCGCCTTGAAATCTCTTACCGGTACTAAGGACCAGGTAGGACCGGCACACTTTCAACCATGGGCAGATAAGATTGTCGCAGCCAATTTCCAAGTGTACCATAGTTGGTAAAGCAGTGTCCATGTAGTGAAGTAACAGCCCATCATCTTCGCCTTCGCCATTTTGACGTAAAATCCTACGTATAAAAAACGTAGCACTACGCTAGATCCACTCTCGCTCCAGCCAGTAGACCTTCTAGCTCCCTATTGAGCTGTGGGGAAATCTGAAAGAATACGCCCATTGGATACAAATCACTATATGATTGGTTGATCAAATTGTCAATCCAAACGTACAATCTCATTCAGTCTGAGGGCCAAAGTCATCGGGAATACTTTGGTTGAAGGATATTCTTCCCAGCAACCCAGAAAAATATCTGATTGGTTGCATTGTTTTTCCAACACAAAACCACTCAAATGTGTCGTGCATGGACCGAGAAAGACAAACAAATCAACCTAACACTGTAATATAACAGATAACAACACAGATACCATTCTCATTTATTCATTTTATTTAAATTTGATTAAATTGTATTACATTTTATTAATACAATTAATTAGATTGTTTTTGTTTCATCTGAGAGTTCCAGGGTCTTCTCTGAATACCTTGAAGGCCCTGACGCTTCACCACTGATATATACACATATATATACAATATAGCGAGAGGGGTTATTTGTTTTTTTGGGGTTTTCCCCAAATCAGATCATCATAAATCACCAGCATGCCTTTGTCATTGTACAAGTACAACGAATTTATCATTTCAATACTCAAGATACTCTTACAACCAACTATAGTGTAAAAAAATAACTAAACTAAACCAAAAAGAATAATAATGGAAAAAAAGCATATGTACAGTATATACAGCAGGCAGTGAGCAGGGATATGCAGTTCTGTCAACAGTTGAGGATTAAAATATATATATATACGGCAGGTACAGTACAAATGTACACATTTACAGGTATGTTATCAACACATATGTCAACTATAGGTAGAGGTGGGTAGTTTTAGTGATTACAGTGCAAGGCAAGTCGAAGACATTGATTTCTGACTTAGATCAAAATATTGCCCTGCCCTGCAGACACCTCGCGTGACAGTGGCCACCGTGGGTCGAGAGAGAACGAGCCCAGGGCGGGATATCACGTGACTCGCCCCAGCCTGGGCTCGTACCCGCGGCGGCGGTGTAGAGGAGACGCTCGTCTCGTATGTGATGCCACAGACCGAGGCGTGCACGCTGCTCGACATCACCGTGCACTGGGCGGGCTGGCTGGCTGGCTGGAACCGGTAGGCGACCGCAACACACACACCGACGCACAGGTACGATTTCAACAACAACACACACACACACACACACACACACACACACACACACACACATGGGGGTTCGTGCGGGCGGGTTTTAGGACGAGGCACCGTGTGGAGGAGGTTGTGGAGCAATGATATACCTGAGGACCTAATAGGACAAAGGAGATGGGGAAGGGGTTGTATGATGTGGCGGACGTGCGCCATTATGTTTTGTTTTTTTAATCAGATCTAAAGATAAAGGGGACACAAAAACAACATGGACACTGAGCGACACCCTCTCAAAACACCTGTCCGACTGCATTGTCTCCGCATTGCCTTGACTTGATAGCGCAGCGCTCTCGCTCTCTCGTTTAAAGTCTATCTAGCTCACCAAGCAGCTCTCGCTCTCTCTATCTCTCTCTCTCTCTCTGTGCAGTCATATTTGTGGAGAGAGAAAAAAAATGATTAATTATTTTGAGGTGATCCAGCTGATCACTACTTGTAACCCAAGACCCACGTGGTGGGCGTCATCACACCGATGACGCCACCCCGGCAGCCAGGCTGCAAGATGCTCGGGGTGGTGTCTGACTGGCGATTTAGACCTCTGGCGCTAAGCGATGGTATACCATAGTTGACTAGTATTTGTGGTGTAGGCCTATAGTTGGCTGTTGTGTATTAACACAATATAGTGTTCGTAACTAGGTTTTAGGAATCCACGCGGCAGACTTGCGAAAGCTTCAGTTCTTTATTTTAACAACGTAGAACCTAACGCTGGCTATCTATTTTTAGAGAGGACCCCTAGAGGCGTGTCCTTCGCATTTATGCTCGGGTAACACACTTCTTGGAAACATTTTCATGTTCAAATCAGAACGCTTTCCTGTGTTGAGAACACCACATGGGCTAATAGCAACCTTTTGGTGGTGGGTGTCTTAATGTAATGTAGCCCTATATGTATGGGTGTGTGGTATGGCATTCTCTCTTACATCGAGATGTCACAGTCAGTGTCCCGCCTGGGCTCGAACTGACGGACCTCCGGCATGAGAGGCGACGTTCTAACGCGAGAAGTCAAACCCACAGGCACTAGCTTCATCGCTAGAACGTCTATTTAGGTGTCGGGGAGTAAGGCCGTTACACAGTTCAATACAGTGAGGAACCACAACAGTATCAATACAATGAGGAACCACAACAGTATCAATACAATGAGGAACTACAACAGTATCAATACAATGAGGAACCACAACAGTATCAATACAGTGAGGAACCACAACAGTATCAATACAATGAGGAACCACAACAGTATCAATACAATGAGGAACCACAACAGTATCAATACAATGAGGAACCACAACAGTATCAATACAGTGAGGAACTACAACAGTATCAATACAATGAGGAACCACAACAGTACAATACACACAGTACAGTGAGGAACTACAACAGTATCAATACAATGAGGAACCACAACAGTATCAATACAATGAGGAACCACAACAGTACCAACAGTACAGTGTTCACACCTGGCCTCGTTCTCTCACACTGCTCCCTAATCACCAGCGACTGACGCACTCGGCACCTGGATGTGAAGTGTTCACAACAAGGGTTGAAATGGCTTAATTGTCACAGGAGTGGCACGTGGTCAGTTTTTATCTTCCGTTGTGCTAAAGGAAAAATAAAGGAAAATAAATATGAGCCGTAAAATAAAAAAAATGTTTTTCTCTTTGTTCGGTAATTACTGTAACTTGTTCGGTACTGCCTTTCTTTGTTTTTCCTTTGTGTCTTGTTGTCTCATGTTCTCAGTTTACCCAGAATAAACAACATTAGTCAACCACTAAGTTGTAGTTGATCTACTATCCGGACTAGTAGTTTGTCTAGAGCATTCTTTACCAATGAGGCAGTGTTGAGGGTCCAAGAGAGGTCCTCCTCTCATTTATGGCTGATTGTGTTGACTAGTCTTATCTAGGTTTGAATCGGTCTAGACTACTAGACCGGCTATGTGACTACTAGACGGGCTACTAGACTAACTGCTCCCCTGCCCCCCCCCCCTCCAGCAGGAAGAGGAGGAGGAGGAGGAGCAGCTAGCCATGGGGGCCGAAGAGGAGCCCCTGAGGCAGAAAAGGAGCCCGGAGGCCTCCACCGCGGACCCCCCCAAGGTGAGCATGCAGCTGAAGAAGGAGATCTCCCTGGCCAACGGCGTCAGCCTCATCGTGGGCAACATGATCGGCTCGGGAATCTTCGTGTCGCCAAAGGGCGTGCTGATGTACAGCTCGTCCTACGGCCTGTCGCTGGTCATCTGGGCGGTGGGTGGCCTGTTCTCCGTGGTGGGCGCCCTCTGCTACGCCGAGCTGGGCACCACCATCACCAAGTCGGGGGCGTCGTACGCCTACATCCTGGAGTCGTTCGGGGGCTTTGTGGCCTTCATCCGCCTGTGGACGTCGCTGCTGATCATCGAGCCCACCAGCCAGGCGGTCATCGCCATCACCTTCGCCAACTACCTGGTGCAGCCGCTGTTCCCCACCTGCGAGCCGCCCTACGCCGCCTCCAGGCTCATCGCGGCCGCGTGCTTGTGTGAGTCAACGCCACCACTCGAGTGTGTGTGTGGTGGTGGCTGGTTTAACCTGTGGGCCTTCATTACCAAGGACCCACCGGTGTGCAGCCTCACCCAGCAGCACCAGAGTCTAGTAAGTCTGACTGGGGCTAGGAGAGGCTGCTTCAACCAGCCACCCACCACATACACTCCACAAAGACCCTTTCATTACTGTTATAAGCCTACGTTATACCGCCAATGACATTTCAGGAAATGCTGTGAGGGCATTTGATTGTATTGAAAAATAACATTGTCATCAAAACATTGATTAATGAAAATGTATGTAGTAAGGGTTGCGTAGTAGTGATAAGAATTGATCGTGGTCCAAATCTTGACTTAATTTACATTTTTTTATGTAGGACGCCGATGCATATGTAGACTCAAAAAATGTCTATGTAGATTAAACGTTATGTTATACATGTTATGTATGTTACGCTCACTCCGCTGGGCGCCCCAGGCCTACTGACCTTCGTCAACGCCGCCTACGTCAAGTGGGGAACACGAGTTCAGGACATCTTCACCTACGCCAAGGTGGCCGCCCTCATCGTCATCATCATCACCGGCATCGTCAAGCTGTGCCAGGGTGAGCGAGTCCCGTCCCACATCCATTCATTCATCCATTCATTCATTCATTCATTCATGTGGTCCCTGGCCCATGCTGGTTCCACCTTCACTTTCGCTCTCTTTTACCAGAGACAAAATGTGAAATGTATGTTTTGGTTTTTCTTTGTACGTTTTCAGACATGACTACTTTGATTCATGACATACACATGACGCTTAACGTAGCAGAGGCTTTTTCCAAAGCATCTTGCAGTGAATTGTAGCTTAAATATTGACTGGTTTGCTAATAATAATGTACTTGCACATTCTTTTGTACAACACAAGCCTCATAGACCTCAACAATTTAGCTGTTTGCACAGCCCAATTTATGTTTTGATTTATGTTAGATATACTTTGTATATTGTTTTGGAATTTCTTCTAGAATATATTTATATTTTGTATCTCCTGACCTATGTAGTTGTTTTAAAAGGATAGATCACTAATAGGCTAGGAGAATATAATGTGTAGATAATTATGTTTTCTACATATTCTGAAAATATGGTTGATTTCCGACTTTATCTAGTATTTAAATCGATTTTTATTGAAACATTTATCGGAATTGCACTGGACGCCGCCATTTTTACGAGACATGTGATCGCTATGAAGCCGTTGATGTCATCAGTGCTCCGTTGTACACCTGCTAAATGGCGGGTTATCGAGGTGATTCATCCAGTGAGGAAGAAACTATTGAATTGAATGCAGAAAGAGGGGTTCAACCGTAGAGGTTTGAACCAAGGAGGCCTAGGCCCGACAGTGGCAGCAGTAGAGATTGTTGTGTTCAAAACTATATTCTATATAAGTTGTCTATATCCCCGCCGTGCGCCCATAGGGCTGTGCGCACTACAGGAGCGGTAACTATATTATATAACTATATGATATAACTATATTATATTATATATTATATTATATAAACTCTATAGACCGCATGGGTCCGATGTTGTTGTCGAGAAAAGAACAAACATGAAAGGATGTGTTTGAGCATTTGGCAGCACCCATGGCTCGAGATGATGGCACCCTGAGAAGGGATTTTTGTGTGTAACTTTGTAGCAGGATAATCATTGGCTTGATAAATATAGTTTATATAATATAATATATTATATAAATATAATATAGTTACCGCTTCTGCGTCGAATGTAATCTGGCTCGAGTGTGTGTTTTACTCGCTTGTTTTCTGCTTCTTGACTCACTTCTCTTGGCACTTGCTCTGTAGGCTTAGGCCTACATGTAGGAGTGTGTCCGTCGCCGTCGGGCTGGGCAAAAACGCTAGGCACATTATCAGGCTTCAACAACAGTCGATGAGCGAAGCCACTCTTAAACTGCAAATAGTTTTCAGCAAAAAGTCTTCTTCTTCACAACATTTCGCCAACCACTGCCTACGTGTATGAAGCCTCGATCGCTGAGTGGGCACTTTGAAGAAGTGTGCGTGGTCCGGATTCCTTTTGTCTGGTACCAGGCTTGTGAAAAACTCAGGGTATATGTAGAAGTTACAGTTTTATCGCTCTATGTGCTTTTTCAAATGAGTGGCAATGAGCGAACTATCCCTTTTAAGGATTTTTTCATACCTTGAATTTTTTCACAATACACCAGGAAACACAGCCAACTTGGAGTCCTCCTTCGAGGGTTCCTCCACAGACCCGGGGGATATCGCCCTGGCCCTCTACTCTGCCCTCTTCTCCTACGCAGGCTGGGACACGCTCAACTTTGTGACCGAGGAGCTCAAGGACCCTGAAAGGTGAACGTAACGGTCAACGTGGCCACACACACGAGACACAGGTTGACGATGAGTTTGACAGGGTTTCCGGCAAGGTTGAGATTAGATTAGGAAAGAAGCTGTTCCTGAGCCTGCTTGACTTGGAACAAAGGTTCCTGTAGCGCCTCCCGGAGGGCAAACAGTCCATGGTTGGGGTGAGAGGTGTCTTTGACAATTTTTCGTGCCTTCCTCAGACACCGTTTGTGTGTGTGTGTGTGTGTGTGGGGGTGGGGGTGGGGGTGGGTGGTGATGGCTGGCTCCTCCTTGTCTTTCATTACTCACATGCACCACAGGTGTGCAGCCTCACCCGGCAGCCCCAGAGTCGACTCAGTTGAACCGGGGGCCAGGTGAGGCTGCTTCAAACCAGCCTCCGTGCAACCCTAACAGTCCACAGTGAACATCCTCCACCACACCGTTGCCATAAGGGAACGTACGTTTGTTTATTGGACACGAGTGTTGCATTCGGAGAAACCACCCATGAACTAAAACAATCGCATACGTGTCTGTGTCACAGGAACCTGCCCCTGGCGATCGCCATCTCCATGCCCATAGTCACCATTATCTACATCCTGACCAACGTGGCGTATTATGCTGTTCTTGACATCAGCGCCATACTCGCTAGTGACGCTGTGGCTGTGGTTAGTATATAGTGTATATTTGTGCACACACACACACACACACACACACACACACACGTTACACACACACACACACACACGTTACACACACACGTTACACACACACACACACACACACGTTACACACACACACGTTACACACACGTTACACACACGTTACACACACACACACACACATTACACACACACACGTTACACACACACACACACGTTACACACACGTTACACACACACACACACGTTACACACACACCCTGCCCTACGTTGGGAGCAAACAGATGGGGCGGCAGTAGCTCAGTCTGTTGGGACTTTGCTTGGGAACCGGGGGGGGGGGGTCGCTGGTTCAAGTCCCCGAACGGAATCAGAACTGGTACTTGGTAAAAGGTGCCAGTTCACCTCCTGGGCACTGCCGAGGTGCCGTTGAGCAAGGCACCAGACCCTTACACTGCTCCCCGAGCACTGGTCAATACTAGGATTGGTTAAATGTGGAGAAACAAATTTTACTGTGTGTGTGTACATGTATTTGACCAAAAAAGAGGATTCAAAATCCTTCATATTTAGCTTTAGCTTTAGCTTTAGATGTTCTGCTTCCTGTTCAGCATGTTGTGTAGAACAGAGGTTTTCAAAGTCAGTGGTCCTCCCTTCAGATGACTCTGACATGTGTCACAACGTTAAGCAATTGATAAGAAACAATGTATTGAAAAAAACTATTGTTTAATTTAGTTGAACAATCTGGGGAATGAGTTTCTCTGCGCCTCCCTCGAAACCCGCCCTCCAGGGGAAGCACACCTCACACTTTGAAGATCCCTGGCGTAGAACATGTAGATCAAAAGGCTAGTATACTAAATATATATATATATATATATATATATAGAGAGAGAGAGAGAACATGTGGTTATGTGTTGTTGTTGTTGTTGTTGTTACCAGACCTTCGCAGACCAAACCCTGGGGGTGATGGCCTGGGTCATCCCCATCGCTGTGGCCTTATCCTGCTACGGAGGTCTGAACGCCTCCATTATAGCTGCCTCCAGGTAAACACATTCATGCTTTCCTTGTCCCCCAAAAGGAGTTTCTAAAAGGTTTTTGAAATGTTTCTTTTAAAAAAGGAAAAAGAAAGAAAGGCAACATGAGGCAAATAAAAACAAGACTTGGCTTTAATAGGTGGCTGCCAGGTACCTCATCTAAACATGAGTGGTGTCACAAAGTAAAGTCTGTTAAGACGTTTTTGTGCTGATCAGGAGGGCATTTGGTCTCCTTTAAGCGATCGCAGTGAGTATTTAGTCACAGCTCTCCCCTGGTTCCCTGCACATTGGCCCTCTGCCCTACCATCTTCCCCTAAAAGGAAATAAATAAACGATTCTTCTTCTTCTTCTTCTTCTTCTTCTTCTTCTTCTTCTTCTTCTTCTTCTTCTTCTTCTTCTTCTTCTTCTTCTTCTTCTTCTTCTTCTTCTTCTTCTTCTTCTTCTTCTTCTTCTTCTTCTTCTTCTTCATCATCATCATATTTGTTCCTGTTGTTGAGTGCTGTATGAATGAATGAATGATTATTATTATTCTGTGATTGTCATCTCTACAGGTTGTTCTTTGTGGGGGCGCGTGAGGGGCACCTGCCGGACGCTCTGTCCATGATCCACGTGGAGAGGTTCACTCCCATCCCCGCACTGCTCTTCAACGTAAGACCGGCCGATCCCGTCCATGTCCAGAATCAGAATGCCTTTATTGTCCTCGTTGCAAGTACAACGAAATTGCCACGCTTTTATTATCAAATGCAGTATCCAATCATGGTCCTCATACGCAGTGACCTTCTTATGACACTAGCAAGGGGCAGTCTGGAACAAGGGTAGTTAATAAAGGTAGACAATATAGATAGGTATGCAAGAGGTTTGTGGAGGCCAGGGGTTTGACAAAAAGTCTAAGACAGTGGGCCTCCTGACAAAGAATGGGAGAACACACACACACACACACACACACACACACACACACACACACACACACACACACAATGTAATCTTTCAATAAACTAAAGACTAAATCCATTCACAATCATTTTATTTATTATAATAATTATTAAAATGCTTCCATTTTTTTGCCACGGCAGGTGGCACAGTTGGTTGTGAGAAACCTCTCACAAAGAAATGTAAAGATTCAAGATGTTTTTATTTGCCATATGCAACAAGTACAATGGAATGCTTACTCCCCATTCCCTCCCGCAGTGTGGATTTCAACAACAACATTATACTATGCTGAACTATACAATACTGTATTATACTAAACAATACAATACTATAAACAACACTATATACTTCCTATGCTATACTATATACTATAAACAACACTTTATACTATAAACAACCCTATACTATAACAATACTATACACAATAAAGAACAATAAGAACAACAATAATAATAATAATAATGATTATGCATATGGTGAATTTTGCTTGAAGCATTTTATAGTAGTATTAGTAGTAGTGCAGCAGCATCATGAATACAGTGCAGTAGAGAACAATATATATAAGAATAACAAAATATATAATATAAATAATATATAAATATATAATATTTTGCCATTCATTTTTTGTTTATCAATTAATTAAAAAATTCACAATATTCAATCAAAAACATAAAACCAAATTTGTTGAAATGTATTTGACTTCTGGTAAATGAGTTTCCCTTTCTGAGAACTGAGTTCAACCTTTCTGAGAAATGAGTTTCTCTGCGCCTCCCATAAAACCCGCTGGCGCCCCCCAGGGGGGCAGGGAGGCACTTTGAAAACCCCTGATGTACATTACATTACATTACACTATAGTCATTTAGCAGACACCTTTGTCCAAAGCGAGTAACAATGTACTGATGTAGGCTATAGTGTGGTTTAAACATTTAAACGCTGATTCTCAACCTTTACGTACTATAACTGACCAACCTCGACTGGTAGTAAGTCGTAACCCAACATTAATAAAGAAAAAGGTCACCGTGTGTGTGTGTGTGTGTGTGTGTGTGTGTGTGTGTGTGTGTGTGTGTGTGTGTGTGTGTGTGTGTGTGTGTGTGTGTGTGTGTGTGTGTGTGTGTGTGTGTGTGTGTGTGTGTGTGTGTGTGTGTGTGTGTGTGTGTGTGTGTGTGTGTGTGTGTGTGTGTGTTCCACAGTGCGTCATGGCCCTGATCTACCTGACGGTGAAGGACGTGTTTCAGCTCATCAACTACTACAGCTTTAGCTACTGGTTCTTCATGGGCCTGTCCACCGCCGGGCAGCTCTACCTCCGCTGGAAGGAACCTGACAGGCCCAGGCCGCTCAAGGTGCCCATGCCCCCCCCTAGTGGACAGAAATATGTTAACATGTTAATGTTGTTTCAAATGCATGTGTCCCATCCATTATATACCAAAGGGTAACCAAAAACGAATCAAATCTTGTATTAACCTTATTAGTGACTGTGAAGTAATGAATAAGATAAGATTTAAAGTAAGGTTAACCAAAAAAACGTGACGTGACGACGTATTTCAAAATGATAAAACTGCAGTAACAATTTTTATGTATATATGCTTCCTACACTGTTAAGTACAGATGATTTCCTTGGTCCAAAGCTATTCTATCCATTTGTTTCTCCCTTCTGCAGTTGAGTTTGGTGTACCCGGTGGTGTTCTGCATGTGCTCCGTCTTCCTGATCGCCGTCCCGCTCTACTGTGACACCGTCAACTCTCTGATTGGCATCGGCATCGGCCTATCAGGAGTGCCCGTCTTCTTCGTGGCCGTCTACCTGCCTGAATCCAAACGGCCACTCTTTGTCACCAAGCTGCTGCGTAAGTGTACTCCAATTTGCAGTCATGGTAGTCGGATGTTGTATGTTGAGTAGTATAAGTGTGGTAGTCTTTTTTTTAAACTAGACAAATGGGAACAAATTATACAACAGCCAATTTATACTTGTGTGTAAAATAGCCACCATCTGTAGACTGTGGGTCTACCACGTCACCTGCATATTTTATACATATATCATCTTCACATTGTGAAGATGAAGTCACCAAGTGACTTTTGGTTCAGACTCCGCTCAGCATCACTGACGTAGAACTATCCGTGTGAGAGCCGTAAGGTGTAGGTTCCCTCCAGAAGTATAACTTGGCCTTAAATGAAGTGTGATCTCTATCCCCACCCATGGTGGTCTTGGAACATTGTTGGAGGATCGGCATCATCTATACTCGATACTGCCTCTATAATGCCTATCCCTAGCACAAACCGACCAGCTGCCTGTACTTTGGAACACATCTATTGCATGGCATGTTATAATGTTATTGTTTGAGCTTGCATAAAACTTTATTCTTGATTTATTCTTATATATGGTTAGAATTAAGAATGTGTGTAATGACGGTCTCTATCTCTCTGTCTGTCTCTCCGTTTCTCTGTCTCTTATTTCAGACTCGATCACCCATTTCACCCAGTTGTCCTGTTTGTGTGTGCTCACAGAGCTGGACAATGATGAGTAGCTCCTATACATTTCAGGCCCTATAAAACTACTAGACCACCCTGCTGGACACTGGCAGCTACACTACACACTAACAGCCTCTGTCCTCAGAGATGAAACAACCAAAAGGGGAAAAATACTCTAGTTTTTATTTCATGTAAACGGCTGGATTTTTCGTACTTGAATGAATTGATGAACTGATACCGGTACATGAACATTTGTTACACTCCTCTTTTAAATATGTGCCTCGTCATATTTTCACATTTTAATTTAAAGCAATGTAGACTTTGATTACGTCTTCCAACAAATATCCATTTGAATGAATGAGAATGCCTTGAGAATGCCACACATGGCCTGTTCAGTGCTAATGTCATGTGACATGTGATGTCGTTTATTTATGGTGGGGAGATAACAACATTAACTTTGTTACTTAGTTTGACAAGATATAATGAATGCATTTTGAGACAAATAGAGCTTTGCATCCTCTGTGTTGTGTGAATAGGAGATGGAATACATGTTTATCAGATGTTAAATGAATGTATTGAGTGAAAGTGTTCAGCTTACCGTTTTGTTTCCTTAGGCCCAAATTAAATGGACCGGATGGAATATTTATACATATTTGTTAATCTTGCAAGAGGCTTTTTTCCATTGATTTTTGATTTCAGCTATATAATATATAATGGTTACAACTGTACCCTTTTGAAATGTTTTTCCTTTGCAACTTTATTTAAAGTTGTTTAACATTAAAAAAAATGTATTTAATATATAAAGGGATTTCATCAGTCAGGTATGTAGCATTCCTTGAATTATGCAATAGTGTTAGTCATAAACAAGTTTATACGATTGTATGTCAAAATTCAGTATTTGCCAAATGGGTTGGTAAAATATTCAGTTTTTATTGGTCATGTCAAAGCCAATTAAAAAAAATCATACCAATGGTTCATCCTCTTTCTGAACACCACTCAACACTACTACTGGTTGCAGTATAGGTAGGAGGTAGGTAGGAGGTAGAGGGGTCGCCTCACAACCGGAAGGTTGCTGGTCTCCTTGCATGACTCCTTGCTGACTCCACCGTTGGTTGTTGAATGGGTGAACGTGAGGCATGACTTGTAAAGCGCTGTGGATGAAAGCATCCATTACCGAATTGGCCCACTAAATTTGGAATTCATTATAAAACTTATTTTCCCGTTTGGCCAACAAAATGCCGACGTGTCATTTTGATTGGTAAGTCATGTTTTAAGCAGATGTATCCAAAGATTGACGATGACGAGTTGAAATGTTTTAAGTTTATTTTGAAAGCTTTTTTTTTTTTATACACATCTACATATTTACAAAAAAAAACAACTTTAATCCAACAAGCATTCAGAGAGCCAAGAGGGAATGTTAAAAAGAAATCTCACCACACTTTCATAAATGCACAATCTACCCCACGCTTACATTAACACACACACCAACCACACACCACCATGCACAAACACGGCCAAAACACCTTACACTGCAAACAGGCGTGGCCCAAGACTTCTCACTAACTTAAGTGTTTTAACTGCACAAAGCATACAAGGCATACCACGCTAATGTGCAACAAATCTAACACTTCAACTTCACACACACACGCACACACAAATGTCACTCCACCATACATTAAAGACACTGTGGACCCATTTGTTTTTGTTTTTTGTTGAAATAACACCCATACTCTTTATCCATACTCTTCATCCATCGACGCAAAGTATAACCACTCAGATTCATCTAATTAAAAGCCTACTGATCTGCCAACAGTACAGCTTCAAATGACATCGTCACACAGCGATGGAGAGTGCGCCGCTCAGATTTTGTCACCAACTTTTGCACACACAAACACACAGCTTTGTTTAAAGTTCAGCAAACATCCGTTTCCTGCCATACAGCTCATTTACTTAATTTGGCTTCTTTGTTGGTGTTTTTTCAAGTTACATTTTCAAACAATCCCAAGCGCTGCATCGCCCCGGTTTCTCAGGCGATGGCTCATTCACAAAAAGAGTAGAAAAGGTGTTATTTCTGAAAAACAAAAAAAGGTGCCAGGAACAACTGGAGACTGGGTGAGAGGCGTTTGGGGATAGGGCGGCAGGCACACACTGCGTTCAATTAGAGTCGCACTTGTCATCATCTTCATCGTCGTCATCTTCAGCTTTTTTGTCGCCCTGGCAACCCAGCTCCCGCAGCACCTCACTCTGGTAGTGTTCCCAGCTCCTCCGGCTATAGGAGTGCTCCTCCTCCCAGTAACCTGTGGACACACGGTAAACACTCCCCGTCACACAGCAGCCCCACACCAGTAGCTCAAAGAGTGCTAGCAGCCTCGCTTCATACACTAATCCGAACAGACGCGTCGATAACCTCAAAAAGTTAAAGTTATGTACATATTACTAATGGGCCCAGGAACCGTTAATTCAGCAAAAGTTGTGGCTGTTGAGAGTTCTTGGTGTGGCGGAGGTCTGCGCTCTACTGACTACCCTCTCGTTTTCTATTAATTTACAACGCACGCGGTAGAGCAGAGGAAGTTGAAGGGTTGAACGTGAATTTCAGATACACGTCAACAGGAGCAGGTATGGGGCTAGGCCTTTCCAGCGCTCTGCGGACATTACGGATTACTGGCCAGTAGCTCCGGTCCAGATCTTAGGTATTTGAACCTTCAGGGTCCTAAACCCCCTAGCCACTACACTATCTGGCTGCCTACAGAGAAGCTAGATAAAAATAAAAACATTTACAACCTCCCAAACGATTAATTTCCCCAAAAATATCCATCCATAAAAAAACTAAAGGGCGCTCAGTAAATGTGTATGGCCCATAAAAATTACTGCATGACTTGTAAAGCGCTTTGGATAAAAGGGCTATATAAAAGCCGGAATTAGGTATGTTTCATTACTCTTAAGGTATGGCTATACAAGCATCCACCGTGGGGACTTTTAAACCAACTTACCGCCGAAGCGCTCCTCCCGGTCGCTGTCGTCCCCGTCGCTGTCGCTGTCCGGGTACTCGTTCCTCCAGTTGCCCTCTTCGTTCTCGTCATCCTCGTCTTCGTACACCTCCTCCTCGTGGACCACCAGGTCTGGCACCTGGGGGAAGGTCAAGGGTCAAGTTCAGAGCCAGTGTGTGTGTGTGTGTAATATAAGACTGTCTGGTTATTGCTTAACACGGATAAAAAGAAAATATAACCGCAAAATGACAACAAAACAAGCAATTTCACACGTGGTGAACACACGTGGTGAACACACGTGGTGGTGGTGTTGTCGACATCCAACCTCTGACATGGGGTGAGTGAGTTTTAATACCTTCAGGAGATTAACTTAATGAACTTTCCAGACATTTTCTCTCAACTTAGACCGGGGGAAAAAAAATGAAGGCATGGCGGTGTAGAAATAAATCTGATCCAATTGAGCCTAATGTTATGCCAGAAATTTTGGATCGTCGTTGCCGTTCAATGTTTTTACTTGTCAACGCGTACACCTACACATTTGGCAAAAATCGAATGAGTAATTTCAAAGAAAATCATATTATATTTATAATATAAAAAATATATATAATAAAAACATTCAAGCAAGGTTTGAACCCAAACACACATTTTTGAACCAACTCAAATGCTCGGACACTCACTCCACTCATTCCAGATGGCACCCAATTCATCATCATCTCATCCACCCTTCGCCTCGTCCATCCCTCCGTCCAGCTCCCAAGCCATCCACCCGTCCATCATTCCAACTAGCCATCCACCCATCCGTCCGTCTGTCTGTCTGTCTGTCTGTCCGCCCACACACCAGTTCTCCCTCGTCGGCGTAGGCCCGGACGGACAGGATGTCCTGGATCCAGCCGGGCATGGACGTCTCCTGGCAGTAGAGGTCGTAGACGTAGTCGTCGTCCTGCTGGCGGTGCTGGGCCCCCGGGGGGCCGTCCCCGGACACGCTGAGCCTCTCCCGGAGCATCTTCATGTTGTTGCACAGGATGACCTCCGGGTCCGCAGACAACGTCTGGGAGGGGAAACACACATCGGGTAAACGACGATGACAACCACAACACCTAGAGGGCCTTCAGTAGACGTATACCTCTGTCACCACAAAAAGTCACCTGGATCTGCGCCGAAATCAACCGATTATTGGTCCATAAGTAATATAACCACCAAGTTTTGTCCAATTCCACACATTACTTTTGGAGTTACCTTACCAGCAAACAACCGGGGGTGAAACCATGACCTCCGTCCCATCTTCGATGGTGGCGGCAACAGCAGCAACATTAGTGACATTTGGATGGCAAGAGATACTTTCTATGTGCAGCCTATGTTGTTTATGTTATTTAGATTTTATCTTGCGCTGGAAGGTACAGCGCGGCTGTGTGTGCACTCTCATATTATTATTATACATTTCAATGTTAACTTTTGTTCATTCATTTGGTATTGGAGTATCGAATGTAAATTGGACAGAGCTAATTCACAGCTGTAGCTACTCGGTCAGCGGGTAGATTCTCATTGTAGCGTCTTTTGCGTCGGCCGGATTAAAATGGTGTCACGGCCATTAATAATCCCACTTCAACACTAGAGGGTGACGAGGTGTTTAGGAGTCTATAACGCCATCTCCTTCCCTTCAGAAAACAATACCAGGAGTAAAGACAGTCAAATAAAAAAAGGACCACAGGCCACAGGCCGGGATCCTCTGGTGATCTCACCTTGCCAGTCTTGCCCTGGTCCTCGGCCTGCTCACACAAGAGGTCCACCACCTGAACCTTTCCCAGAGCCCAGCCCTTCTCCTGCTGCTCCGTGCCCTGAGGGGCGTCTATAACGGAGCCCACGGGGCCCACGGACCCGGCGGACGGGCGGCCCTCGGCGGCCGGCAGACCGGGGCGGTGGCTGGAGACGATGCGGTAGCGCTCCTCCTGCCGCGTGCTCCACTTGGCACTGCGCAGGTCCCCCACCATGCGCTGGGAGCTGGTGGCAGAGGGCCGCAGGGCGTGGGCTACGCGTGGCCGGGCCAGGGCCGCACGTACCTGCGCCTGGACCGGGACATCCTGGGAAGGAAATCACAGGGAAGGCATCAAGTCTGTTCATGCCTTTCTTCTGCCCTCCTTCTTCTTTCATTTAAGAGACAGTGAGAGTTGGGAGAGAGAGAGCGAGAGCGGTGGGAGCACATCTTTGGAGCAAGGCTATAACATTTCACTGGACATTGCACCTTATACATGTGACATATAGAGTAAATCAGTAAACATGTCCTAAACTATGAAATACAATTCAATTTATGTTTCACAATCAAGACTTGAAATTGACGGTGTTTTCATATATTTTTTTTTATATTGAAACATATTGAAACAGTCATGAAACATGACTTTTGGCAAAGGTTATCACATTGCCTTGACATTATTAAGCCCAGAACTATATTAAAAAGACGAATTATACATGTATTCATTCATGTACCTTAAAACTGTCTCAAGGTCAATCACTAGCCAACTAAGACTGGTCTATGGTCAATGTAGGAATACATTGTTTTAAGTCTTTCCTCTCCGGTTGGTCATTTGTTGGTCATGAACAACAAAACCAAAATCACACTGGTTTATTGGTCGGGTTTGAGACCCAATACGCAGGTGACCCAAAACTAAATGATAACCTCGTCAGCCAATCAAACTACATACGAATGAGTCTACTAAGACTAAAGTGTTAATTTCATCTCTAAATATTTTACTTTAACATGTGTTTTAGCATGTTTGGAGCTGGCACTGTAACATTCCACTGTACATTTTACCTTAAACATGTAACAAATAGGGAGGGAGGGGGGGAGAGACAGACAGAGGGAGGGGGGGGGGGGGGGGAGGCCGGAGGGGGGGGGGGGGGGGGGAGAGGCCGGAGGGGGGGGAGAGACAGGGAGAGAGAGGGGGGGGGGCGCGGGAGAGAGAGGGAGAGAGGGGGGGGGGGCGCGGGAGAGAGAGGGAGAGAGAGGGGGGGGGGGAGAGAGAGGGAGAGAGAGGGGGGGCGAGAGAGAGAGAGAGAGAGAGAGGGGGGGGGTGAGCACATCTTTGGAGCAAGGCTATGACATGTTACTGCACATTGTACCTTATTACATGTGACAAATACACCAAATCATAATCAGGTGGTGGCGTTTAGTTCACCGAGGGGGCCTCCTCCTCCTCCTCGCCTCGCCTCACCTGTGTCGCTACAGTCGCCACGAGTTTGAAGACGGAGTTGTCTACCACCACCGCTTCGGTGGCGTCGTCGTCGTCGCAGGGCCCCGGCGGCGTCGAAGCCGCGTCCCCCCCGGGCCGCCCTGGGAGCTCTCCGGGCGAATGCGCTTGCAGGCCAGCAGCAGCGCGTCGGCGGGGTCCGTGCCCCGCTTCCTCTTCACTCGCAGGATCGTCGTGTTGGGGTCCATGTTGTTGCTGGCTTCTCGCTCGCCTATCGCCTATCTCTCTCTCTCTCTCTTGTGTGTCTGTCTGTCTGTTGTGACGCTGTTATTTTCCGTTTGCCGTAAAAAGGGTTACGTATGTCGCAAAATGTATAAAATGGGAGGTGACGTCAGTGTTTTGTTTGGTATCGTTTCGTTTATTTGTTCCTTTATTAAAACCATCATGAATTAAATACAAACGCATATTGTTTTATGAATTATACATAGTTTTCAACTTTATAATACAAACAATATGGCTAACATAGGTCAGAGAGGATGGGAGGCAACATCTGTGACGTCAGAGGTTTTGTTTCGTTTATTTGTTATTCGATTATTAAAGTCACAATCATTAAAAATATACGCATATTATTTATTCATTCTTTTTTTCAACTTTATAATACAAAACGATATGCCTAATATGGGTCAGAGGTCACTTTCCTGTATGTTGTTTTAGCATAGACCTGATGCAGGCCAAGTGTGTTTATATGTACATGTTATGACACTTTTGTCAGCTATTAAAGCTGGTCTCCGTCATCTTCTTTGTGGAAGTGAATTGCGCAGAGGAATCACTTTCTGATCGAGACTTGCAAGTGAGAGCCAGGGACCACAGGAACATGAATACACCTGTGAGTAAGAGGCATACTTCCATTAATTTCAGTTGTCCCAAATTGTTATTGCAGATAGCTTCGCTAGTTGTACAGTAGGTGATACTAACCTTGCAGGGAGTTGAGTATGGTGAACAGGTACAAACCGGCACTAGAGAGAGAAGAGTACGTGGTGTAGGATAAACTCCAAGCCAAGCCCAACACGCAACTGAGGCCCAGCACTGTGGCCAGGTCCTTGCACAGTCTGGATTGCTTCTCCTTGTCAATTAGTTTCCACTTATCGTTGCTCAAGGTTGTCCCTCGGCTGAAGCCGGGGGAGGTGCTCCTCAAATTCCACAGCTTCACCACCACCACGCAGAGCATGGCCGCATTGAACAGAAGCACCAGGCCCAAGTAGGTCAGCATCAGGACGTACATGGCTGGAACACCCTCCATGACCTCCATAGTATTGTTCTTGATCCAGCAACTACATTCACAAATGAGAGATTGAGAAAATGTCCCTTTGCTGGTTTTATTGAATTTTTGGGTCGTTTTATTTAGTTTAGTCATAGTTTGGTAAATGAATGAGAGCAATTTGACCAACACTACGGCGTACATTTCAAACGTCCTATCGCTGTTGGCCACGCTGTCGGTGACCGTCAGTGTGTATTTCCCGTAGACACCTGCAATTCCGCACGACACCACCACCACCGTAGGTACACCTTGAAGAAGAAGAAGAAGAAGAAGAAGAAGAAGAAGAAGAAATAAATCACAGTGGGAAACCTTCATTAAGGAACAAGAAGAAGAAGAAACAAGTCACTGTGGGAAACCTTCACGTTGCACGCTTTAATTAATTCATTAATTTATTTATTTATTTAATACTCAACTCGGTCAAATCCTAGCGTCCCTGGCAATTTATGGTGAAGAGCAAGGCACATGGATTCTCTTCTGATTCTCTATTTCTTGTAGTGACCCAGTGGACCAGACCACGGGGCCCGCACTCACTGGGCGGCAGTGGGCGGTACTCAGGAGGTAGAGCGGTCGGCTCACAACCGGAAGGTTGCTTGTTCGATCCCCGCCTCCTCCTAGGGTTAGGGTGTCCTTGAGCAAGACACCCTAACCCTAACTGCTCCTGACGTGCCGGCTGTCTCCTTGCATGGCTGACTCCGCCGTCGGTGGTTGAATGTGTGTATGAATGGGTGAATGTGAGGCATGACTTGTAAAGCGCTTTGAGTGGCTGCACTGGTTAGAAAGGCGCTATATAAATGCAGTCCATTTACTCACCCCATCCCACCACGCTGAGTTTGAGCAGGTACTTCCGGATGTAGATGTTGAACACCCTGACCACTAGGATGTAGAGGTGGAAGCCCTCGATGGCCGTCCAGGTGAAGGTGCCCAATAGAGACCAGTGCAGTAAGGCCCCAAACACTTGGCACGGCCACCCGTCACCCTGCAGCCACGACCACAGACAGCCGAGCAGAAAGCTGAAGTGCAGGCAGAGTATGGCCACGGTGAGCTGCATGTGGACCCCGATGGACTTTTCTGGGCGTCGGTGTCTGAAAGAGCAGTGGGCGGAGAGGGGGGGGGATAGTAGTTATAAAGCATGTCTATATGTGTTTGAGTTGGCAGTAGAGGGTAGGTAGGGAAAGGTACTGGTCTGCAGCTCTACCAGGACACTGTAGGCCTCCTTGAGCAAGATGCCATACACTTTTACCGGCTCCTTAAAGATACCTTAAAGTACTTTCATTTAGTTTTAATAAAACGGGGCTGTCTGTAGAGTACGCAGGGCACAACAAAAATTGAAAATGGTGCTACAACAAATGAACAGATTTACATATACTACCCACATTATAATGGTAGAACGTATTAATTTAATTACATGTATCTATCTTGTTACACGTTGTTAAAATGTTACACAGTCAGTCACTTTTAGACAAAAGTGTCTGCTAAGTAACTAAACAGTTTAACTAAATAATAACACGTTATATATGAAACTTTATGATACGAATGTTTTTAAACTCAACTCAAGAGCAAGTGGTGTTGGACGATAAAAAAAAGGCACTCTCCAAATGGGGACACTAAAATGACTGGGACGTTGTGTGCAATTGACCCTAAACCACCAATCGGACTTTCGTTAGAATTGTATGAGAATGGAGAGTGGATATGCGCAACTTTGGTTGACTCGATAAGGCTCGGACTCGATGAGAAGAACAAAAGGAATAAGGGACTCCGTACTGAAGTCTGGTGTATATGATGAGGCTGAGGAGGCTGCAGGCAACAGAGAGAGCAGATCCGCCAACGGAGATGTAGCTCAGATCGACTGCAGTCGCGCTGTCCACTGACACCTTGGATTCTGAAAGTACAAAGTAGGAGACAAAGAAAGACCCTCTTTCACTTAATGTATTCGATTGATGTATTTTTTATTTATTATTGAGTAAAAACCGTCTCACATAAGCGTGTTTATATTGTTCTGATGCATGGTGTTAATGTTGTAAATACAGACACAATTTGTTTTGCCAACCGAAGACGAAACACATCCTGTTTAAGAGATATGGTTTTACCACAAGCACTGCAAAGAAGCTCAGGTGATTGCAGCTGCATAGAAATTCGTCCCCAATGACACTGGTACGACAGCCTTCTGTGCTCCAGTGGCCTAGTCACACACACACACACACACACACACACACACACACACACACACACACATTATTATTCGTGTCAGCCTCCCTGACCGTACGTCAGTGGTTTATATAGCATGCATGAGAGTGTGCCTACCTCTTTCTGCCCAGAACACACACTTCCCGTTTACTGCCTGGTAGACACACACACACACACACACACACACACACACACACACACACACACACACACACACACACACACACACACACACACACACACACACACACACACACACACACACACATTTATATATACATACATACATACCAGTGGCGAACTGGTTGTTGAGTGAGACTAATTAGTCTCGTTGAGCTGGTTGTTGCATTTTGTTTCCACACACTTGTTGACTGATTAGTTAATGGCTGACTTGGGTTTGTTAAGCATTGTTGTGCATTTAAATTGAGAGTTTGGTCTTGATCTTTCTTTTGCATCGCTTAACGTGAAAAGGCTTAACGTAACTAAGAGTTACAAAACCGAGATCAATAACCACCAAATTTCTGTGTCTTGTCATTAGCACTTTCACCTGTCAAAATATCTCAACTTAGGGTGGTGGTGGTCTACAGAAGGTCCAGTTGTGATAGCCACGGTTCACCACTGAGTATATACAGTTTATTTTATTGTATATATTATTTTATTTTTATTTTGATGGCGGGCGGCAGTCTAGCTCAGGAGGTAGAGCGGTCGCCTCACAACCGGAAGGTTGCTGGTTCGATCCCCGGCTCCTCCTAGCAAAAACTGTCGAGGTGTCCTTGAGGAAGACCCTAACCCTAACTGCTCCCCGGGCGCTGTATGAATAGCTGCCCACTGCTCCTAATACTAGGATGGGTTAAATGCAGAGAACACGTTTCACTGTATGTCTTCATGTATGTGACCAATAAAGAGGATTCAATCCTCACGATTTGTTGTTGTTGTTGTTTTGGAGATGTATACTGTGGGAGGGAATGGGGAGTAAGCCTTCCTATGTACTTGTTACAAATGGCCAATACAAATCTTGTATCTTGTATCTTGTATATATACACATATACGTACATATATATACAAATATAAATCTTACCGTGTGGTTGCGTTTGAAGCGGAGCTGGACGGGTTCGGGTAGATTCCTCACTGACTTCTTCCCTACCTTCACCACCAGCACTAAGTCTCCCAGAATCGGCTGTCTTCTACCATTAGTTGGCTGCAAAGGAGTGAGTTCCAGAGTGATTCCAGAGTACAATGTTCAGAAAGTTCGGACTACTTCCCCCTTTTTCATTCAGATTTAAAAAACCGGACTGGACATGAAACAACAATACAAACAGGGTGCAGGGAAGGAGCGGAATGTCATGGCGACCGACCGCAATAAGCTTGTGTGAGAGATTGGAAATAAAAGAAAAGAAAGGAAACTAGAAGAATAGAAATAGAAAAATTGACCTTGAAATAGGTGTGGTTTAGCACATCGATGACCAAGAGCACGTCCTCAGCCTGGGCCCGGCCCCGCCCCTGGCTCCACTGCAGGGCCGAGGAGGGGATGAGCACCTTGTGGTCTGAGAGATTCCTTTCGACCTGATGTTTTCAAAGAGCACACATTAGAACATCCTGACTGTGCTGTTGAAATGTGCTGCTGTGCGCTTCGAAGTTTTGCCTTTGTTTGTGTGTCTGTCTCAGTTGCGTGGTGGGAAATGAATTAGCAATAAAGGTTATCTATAGATCTATCTATTAAAAGTTCATATTAAACAAAGCTAAATGTGTGTGTGTGTGTGTGTGTGTGTGTGTGTATTTATGTATACATGTGTCTGAGTGTGGAGCAGAGGTTCATGTGTGTGTGAGTGTGGAGTTGTGGCCTCACCTGTAGAGATGTGTTGACCAGCATATGTATGAGGTTCCCCATGAAGCTTCTTCCATTAGTGCAGTTTGTGATTCTCTTCTCATAACAGCTAAACCACCGACACAGAACTGTATTAATCTACTGTGTCCGCTAATCAACAACGCAACGTAATCCCTTTCTTCAAACAACAAGACTCTGAGAGAATTGCGTAAAGGCGGTGCAGGTAAGATTTAAGAGCTATAATTTGAGTGTCATTTGTTAGAAATGCCTCAGCTATTAGTTCATTGCGCCTGCCTCTGTATGAGCTCAGGGAGGGGGGCAGAGAGAGGGGACTTTTTTAGGGGAATGTTTAGTTTCAAAATCGCTCTTTTCTGCTTCCTCCCTTAACCACTCTGGAATCTTACTGACAGTAGCTTTAAAATACACATTTGCTTAACCAGCCCATGCCTGAAAAGGTACTTTACTTATCACCACTGAGATGTGTTACACTGTATTAAATTCTTCACTACTACAGTATTGTAGAGCTAGGTGAAATAGGATGTAGTGTGTGTCAAGTCATTACCTGGTCCAGTTGTCTCCAAATCCTCTACGCACCTTCAAAAACGTCCTCACAGAACTCTGCTCAGGTTTTGAGAAAATAAGGTTAGAACCGACTGGGATAGGGAGGATCTTTCATTCACTTTTGCCTGCATTTTTGTTGCTATAAATGTACATTTATTAGATACTTATTTTTTTTAATGATCTAAATGAATATCAAATTATATTTCTAAATGATATGAATTATAACATACACAAGTCAAATCAAATATTCCTCCACTTTAAATAGACTAGTCTTCACTTTCAAACATGGACATCTTTTACTAAATAATTATAGAGCCTTCTCTCGCTCCCCCCCCCCCCCCACCTACACACACACACACACACACACACACACACACACACACACACACACACACACACATTACACATTACACATTATTTTTTAATAGCTCACCTGTGGTAACTGTAGCAGAGCTTCTCAAGAGGATGACCAACACAATGAGTGGAACCATCTCTTCACACTTTCCTCAGTCCGTGTGGTTCTCCCCTGACTTCTGCTAACAACTGTCTTCTTGTTTCTTCTCGCGCCGTCGTGCCGTCCTCTCCTCAGCTGTTACGTTGCTCTGAAGGCGGGACCAGATATCTCTTGCCCAACGTGTGACGTCAATCACTATATGTATCAACATTGTTGATATGACTGACATGACTATATGTATCAACATTGTTGATATGACTGACATGACTATATGTATCAACATTGTTGATACATATAGTCATGTCCTTTAGAAGATTGACATCACACGTTGGGCAATGACTATATGTATCAACAATGTTGATACATATAGTATACAAACCATTTTTGTCTAAAACTTCAAAAGACAGTGTATATATATATTCAAGGTGTTCAACATATACACATTTTTTGTCATCAATAGGGTTATTGTTTTTCTATCTTAATTTGCACTCTTTTGCACCTTTTCTATATGTATTGATGTGTCCATCCCTCACAGGATTAATAAAGTCTTACCTCAGTAAACAAGACATCTGGAAGCTCGCAAAAAAACGCTGGCATTTGCGGAACTTCTCTCTTGTCTGAAGTCATCGCTGCCTTCAAACAGGAAGTGTCACAGACTGAGAAAGAGGACCGTTTGCCTTTGAGGTGAAGGAAGTGAAACCAGACGACTCCTATCCAAACGTCTCACACCAGATGACCCTGCTTGACTCATGATCTGTGTGGTCACTGGGGGGGGGGGGGGACCATCATTTTTATCTGTACTTCTTGTATATATTTTCATGTCATCATGTTTAGAGGTGAGATCATACCTCATTCATGTTTCGATTAGATTAGATTAGATTCTAATATATTGTCATTGTACAGCCCAAGTACAGTACAGCGAAAAATAATCTGGCATCTAACCAGAGTGCAAATGTTGCAGTAAAGTGCATGGTCATATATAATTTACAGTTTACAGTGACTAAAAGAGTCTACCAGGTATAAAAACAGTTATAAGATTGCTTATAGAGTATGTGTGGATGAGCATAATAGGTATATATATACAGGTAAGTATACAAGTATTTAACAGGTAGTGATCAGGGGTATGCAATTATGAAAAATAGTGGTGAGATTATACTTTATTAATGTTTAGTGGTGAGATTATACATTATTCATGTTAAGTGGTGAGATTATACATCATTCATGTTTAGTGGTGAGATTATACATCATTCATGTTAAATGGTGAGATTATATCTCATTCATGTTTAGTAGTGAAATTATACTTTATTGATGTTTAGTGGTGAGATTATACATTATTCATGTTAAGTGGTGAGATTATATCTCATTCATGTTTAGTAGTGAAATTATACTTTATTAATGTTTAATGGTGAGATTATACATTATTCATGTTAAGTGGTGAGATTATACATCATTCATGTTTAGTGGTGAGATTATACATCATTCATGTTAAATGGTGAGATTATACATCATTCATGTTAAGTGGTGAGATTATACATCATTCATGTTAAATGGTGAGATTATACATCATTCATGTTAAATGGTGAGATTATACATCATTCATGTTAAATGGTGAGATTATACATCATTCATGTTAAGTGGTGAGATTCAACTTTATTCATGTTGAGTAATGATATTATACATTTTCATGTTTAGTGGTGAGATAAAACTTTATTAATTTTTAGTGGTGAGATTATATTCATGTTTAGTGTGGTGACGTTATACTTTATACATGTTTAGTGTAGTGAGATGATACTTCCTCATGTTTAGAAATCACCAAAGAATCGCATTCAGTTTTGATGTCAAGTTCACGTTAAAACAGAAACTACAAATACTAACAATCAGTTGAAATGGTTGAAAGATAATGAACAGAAAGCTATATGTACAGAATAATCAATAATCAAAAAGGTCATTGATTAAACTATAAAACAGTTTGAGAAAAAAGGTAATCTACGACCCAGGTTCACTTTAGAATAGTGACTGTGGAATCAGTACTCAAGAAAGAAATAGTCTTGTTCTCCATGGCTCTCTTTTTCTCCTTCCTGGCTGTGCAAAGAATCCAGACAAAGATAAAGACACCTAGAGCGACACGCACACACGCACACACACACACACACACACACACACACACACACACACACACACACACACACACACACACACACACACACACACACACACACACACACACACACACACACACACACACACACACACACACACACACACACACACACACACACACACACACACACACACACACACACACACATTAAAAGCTAAATACAAAAACTATTCAGAGAGAACAAAAAAAACAACTAAATGGCACTTTCAAAGATAGAGAAAATACCTTGTGTCGAGTTGAAAATGCAAAAGAGATACAGGACGGGGTAGTTGACGTGTCCTGAGCCCAGGAAAGCCAGACCCCACGTGGTGCCCAGAAGGCAGGTGAGGCCGATCACGGTGGAGGCACTCCGACAGCCCACCCCTGACCCGGACGAGGGGGGCTTCCCCAGGCAGCAGATGCGAAAGGCCACCATTAGCAGGAGGGCAGAGTTGAAGATGAACACCAGGCTGAAGTACAACACGTTAGTCGCATATAAGTAGGTCTTGTCCATGATCCAGCATCTGTGGGAACAGAACTCGAGGTCATTCATGTCATTCATCATTTGAGCGTAGCTCGCCCTCTGTTCGGTCTGCCGCAACGCCTCAACCTGCTAACTCACATGCTACTCGTTTGGTTGCTGTCGAGCATGGTTAATGTCGCCGAGCCGTAAATCGGTTTGACGTCCTTCACGCTCAACGTTACACCAACCACCACGGCGGGGATTCCTATAGGGGAGACAACCTACGTTCAGTGACTGATTGTGGTGTGAGTTTAGAAGAAACTCAGACGCTCCTGCTTGGGGCTCCCATGGCACACTGGTCTGGGCCGAAGGAGAGGCCAGAGTAGTCCTCTACCAGGGAATACCAAAGTTGATGACCGTCTCTATCAGGGAATACCAAGGTTGATGACCGTCTCTATCAGGGAATACCAAGGTTGATGACCGTCTCTATCAGGGAATACCAAGGTTGATGACCGTCTCTATCAGGGATTAGCAAGGTTGATGACCGTCTCTATCAGGGAATACCAAGGTTGATGACCGAATGGTTGAGGAGAGGAGAGAGAGAGGAGAGGATAGTCTGTGTGTCGCTTGTCAACCCAAATGATATAGAAAGCTCCCAGCTCATTTATGGCCAATCAGGGCATCTCTTCCCTGATTGGTTGGAGCAATCAGTCTTGCCTGTCCATTTTCATCTTGACTGTCTCCTCCATAAGTGTGTGAATGCAACACTTTAGAATGCCTTAACGTTTGGCGTTTGTTTATGATTATCTCTACCTCTGCCGTCGAAGATTGACTGGAGGTAATGTTTTCACTCCTGTCTGTTTGTCTGCTACAGACAAACAGAAGTTGGCTCAAGTCCGGATCCAGGGGACTTTGTGATGTGGCGCTCTACTGAGAGCCCTCTAGTTTAAATCTATTTTCACAATCTTCCTCTCTCCTCTTGCACTCTCTTTTTACAACTCTCACCTTTCATTTGCTTGCAGCTCATTTGTTAATTAGTAGTTACACACTCACCCCAGCCCAACAGGGAGAGCTTGAGCAGGTAGTGTCTGTATTCCGTGTTGAACACCTTGATCAGCATCAGGTAGAGGTGCAGGCCCTCCAGGGCCATCCAGGTGAACGCGCCCAGCAGGGAGTAGTGAATGAGGGCCGCTATGAGCACACACACCCAGCCTGGGCTCACCGTGGCCCCCCACTCGGACAGCAGGAAAGAGGAGTTGAGCAGGAACAGGGCCCCGCTCAGAGACAGGTGGATGAGGACTGTGGGTTCCTCTCTCTGCTTCCTGGTGGAAAGAGGTCGGGGGTTGGTGCGGTCCAACTTTGTTAGTTGCGTGTTGGTTTTTACACACAGGTTCACTTCTTCTTGGTCGCTGTAGCATGCTGGTGTAAACGTAACGTTCGTCCTCATCAACCCTTAGCCCTTGATTGAATGATTGTATTTGTTTGTTTTCAAACGGTGTGCTAAGGTCGGAAGAAATAAAGAAGCATAACAGTCGCCTGATTTGACTGACATTTTTGTTTTAGTCATCTTACATCATTCTTGACATGTGAATAAAATTAGGTCAAGGATCGTCCGGTCATCAGGTCATGTTTGGTGTGGCTTCGTCTTGCCTCCACTAGACATCACGTCTCAAAAGCACTGAACAGTGTGCACCTACCTGTGGATGACGTACACCATGAGGGACAGGGCAGTACAAAAGGCAGAAAGGCCACAGCCTATGTAACTGATGTAGGACAATATTGTCCAATGGATTGCGTCAATAGATTCCTGAATCTGTTGGATGGTCACATAGAAAAGAAAAAAATTATAATTCACAAGGATTCAGTTTAGAGTCCGGTTCACATAATGACAAAATGTAACTTGGATGTTTCTCTCCAGAAAAAAGGTTGTATTCGACTGCACGCTGCTTTGTTGTTCACCAAGAGCACAGAGAATGGCGTTGTATGGGTACACTGCCAGTTGACCACGTTGTGGGCCCTATTGGTTCGGCAGCCGTCTGTTTTCCATTGGTTTTCTAAAGAGATAAACCGAAAACACTCAATAGTCATTAGAAATACACACAGGAGATATACCAATCAATGGCAATCAGGGCTTGACATAAATAACCGGGCGACTGACCAAATTTCGGTAGAATACGACAGTGGCTTGTAACTCTGTCACTCTTACAAGCCACTTTGGCTGGTGACGGAAATAATTATCTTAATTCGAGGCGATAATACATGATACTACAACTCCCATGAGCACTGGGTGCGCACCCGGTGCGCACCCGGTGCGCACCCGGTGCGCACCCGGTGCGCACCCAGTGCTCATGGGAGTTGTAGTATCATGTATTATCGCCTCGAATTAAGATAATGTAGTGTTGCTTTTAAAAAGGTCAGCGCACATACGCCTTAATAGGTGTAGCTCCACCAGCCCCTCCTGACAAGTGCCAGACATGTTCATTTCCTTAAGGATGGGCTCGATTTGCTCCACATTGCACATGTGTATTCTGCAAATCCCATCTGAGAGAGAGACAGAGAGACAGAGAGACAGACAGACAACTTGTTTTATGATGTCTAGAAAATAATGGAATGAATACATTGGCGCTATATGTACATGTCTATTGGTTATGTAACGCGATAGTGGAAGAGGCTGAGCTCTGTATACTTACACCGGGGGATGCTGAAGCTGAATGGAGCAGAGTTCTGCGGAAAAGTCACCGGGTGACAAACAGACGACTGATTGTTGAACAGTTCGCTTCCCAGTAACATGTTGGTGCAGTTGATGTAGCAAGAGATGTTTCGCACGCAGCGAAGGTTGGGTAGTTGCAGTTCATCCTGGACCATGAGATCCCCTAACCTCATCTCCATGTTTCCATTTGAAATATTCAAACACACTGAACACAGAGGCAGAAATGACAATTGAAAAATTGTAAATGGTTGATGGACCTAAATGAACAAATAAGTTGTATGTGACAATGATCTACAATGTCTTACCTTGTGTTAATCGACCACCCACTCTTTAAGTTAAACCTACTTCTTGTTTACATGTTTGATATACCTTAATATACAGTACAGCTTACAGCTACACATCTTACACCTTTACTGTTATATAATTGTGCCACAGTTCAAGTTAAAAGATTATATTTGACCGTGTACCTTCTTGAGACACAATTCCTGGAAGAAGCAGTAGAACCAAAGACAGCGGCATTGTACTCACTTCAAAAGACACAATTGAACAAAAAGTCAATTATCAGCTAATATTGTTACTGTTGCTCACAAAGTATTTGAAATTATTTAGAATACCAAAAAATGATATATATATTATTTTTGTATTGTAACTGGATGTACGACCAATACTTCCGAAAATAAACAAAAAACGAGTATTTAGTTAAACCATGCAAGTTTACCAACAAACACACGCATATATATTGTATCATATTACAGATACAAGGACCAAGTTAGATTCATATTTAGGTGGTGATACTTACACATTTCTCATCAAGCTTATATCTCATGAAGTTGAATGTCCAGCTCAAACTTGTTTGCATTTTATTTTGTGCAATAGAAGACCGACACTGTACTAAATAACTTCTCATTGAAAATATAAATTTGCAAAATATAAATTTGCATATGCAAATATTCTATTAATAAATGATCTTGACGGCGCAACTCATAGCTTTCATTGCTACAAATATGTGACAGGAGCAGAAGGATGAGTGTATTTAAACTAAAACTAATCTGAACTTAAAAAACAACGTATAATGATAAATTGATTAAATAACAATTCCTGATGTTTTATTTTAACTGGCTGATAAACATTGTTTCATCCACATGAATTTAATGGAATGCCCAGTTGTAATCAAAGTCAGAGCTAATCGTGCATTAATGATTGCTTTTTGACCTGGATGATTGCCTAGATTCTATTTTTTAATTCCTCATATTTGTTTAATATTATAGTTTGCTCCTCTTGGGCAAAATATGCTCTGGTAGACCATGTCCGTGCTTGCGAATGGTCATATGGTGCAAACCGTCAAGGTGCAATCACACCTGTACAGGTGAGCATCTGCCGCTCTGCTGCTACTTATTTTGACTGTCACTAGAAGGCAACATGTAGGCCGTGTTGTCACAGGTACAGATAACACACTCGTTGTCATTTAGTCGCTCGAGTCGACGCTATGGCTTGCATGCAACCGCTAGTCTTATTTCCTTGCAGCGTCATGAAAATGATGCGTCCACACGTTATTCAATATCTGGAAACATATGTCTGATGCAGTACATTTGGAGTTGTAATAATAATATTAAGCATAATAATAACAACAACAACGATTTGCATAGTGGAAAACTAACAACCTAAGAACTTAGAACCTCTCACATATTCAAAACAATGTAAGAGCAATATTGAACACTAATGAAACAAGGAGAACTTTAAATATTGGAGTTGGTACAGTAATACTCAAAGCCTTGACAAGTGCAAATGACCTGGGTCACATGAAGAGGAAGAATGGTAAATAACAGAAAGCACAGTGAAAGAAAATCAGATATGCATGCAAATTGACTCAGTGTGTGTGGGTGTGGGTGAGTGAGTGAGTGAGTGAGTGAGTGAGTGAGTGAGTGAGTGAGTGAGTGAGTGAGTGAGTGAGTGAGTGAGTGAGTGAGCGTGCGTGCGTGCATGCGTGCGTGCGTGAGTGTGTGTGAGTGTTTGTGAGTGAGTGTGTGTAAGTGTGTGTGTGTTTAGTTTCATTGTAACAATTTAAGTAATTAACTCAAGAACTACAGACCGGTATCCCTTTTGCCCTTCTTATCCACCTGTCTGCAGCATTCGACACTGTGAACCCCCAGATTCTCCTCTCCACCCTTGAGGGGATGGGTGTCTCTGGCTCTGCTCTCTCCTTGTTTGCATCCTACCTGACGGGTCGCACATACCAGGTGGCACTGGGAGGGTCTGTGTCAGAACCACGCAGACTGACTACTGGAGTTCCACAAGGATCGGTCCTGGGTCCTCTTCTCTTCTCCCTCTACACAACATCCCTTGCTCCTGTTATCCACTCCCATGACTTATCCTACCACTGCTATGCTGACGACACCCAACTGGTCTTGTCGTTTCCCCCTCGGACACGCAAGTGGAAACACGCATTGCCGCGTGATTAGCAGACATCTCAAAGTGGATGTCGATGCGCCGCCTAAAGCTCAACTTGGACAAGACTGAGCTAGTGTTCTTCCCTGCAAAGGGCTGTCCGCACCGAGACCTGGCTATCACCATTGATGATGCTGTGGTGACACCTACTCAGACCGCAAGGAATCTGGGTGTGACCCTGGACAACCAACTGTCGTTCTCGGCAAACATTGCATCGGTGACACGGTCCTGCAGATTCCTCCTCTACAACATCAGAAGTATTCAGCCTTTTCTCACTGAAAAGGCTGCGCATCTCCCGGCTGGACTACTGCAACTCCCTCCTTGCTGGCGCCCCGGTATTTGCCATCAGGCCCCTGGAGCTCATTCAGAAAGCTGCAGCTCGCCTGGTGTTCAAGTACTCCCACACATCTACCCTCCTTCGGACTCTACACTGGCTACCTGTAGCTGGTCGCATCCAGTTCAAGACCTTGGTGCTAGCCTACAAGGCAGTAAAAGGAACTGATCCATCCTACCTCCAGGCAATGGTCAAGGCCTACATCCCAACCCGTCCACTTCGCTCTGCTTCTTCGGCCGTCTAGTCAAGTCAAGTTTATTGTCACACAGTTTACACAAGTATAAAGCAGTGATGTGAAAATCTTATGTGCAATACCCGACGACAGACAGCAGTTATAAAAATAAGATAAAAATAGATAAAAATTGAATAAAAATAGAATAAAGTTAAAAAATATAAATAAAAATGCAATTTATAAAATGCAAAATATCGGCACAGAAAAGAGCAATATGTATATAGAAATCAATGTAATAAAATATACATTGTTATATGCTATACGCCCTTGTTAAGCAGCCTGATGGCCTGACTGTGGAAGCTATCTCTAAGCCTATTTGTACGGCACTTGATACTGCGGTATCGCCTGCCTGACGGTAAAAGTGAGTACAGTTCGTGGCTGGGGTGGGCAATGTCTTTGCCCACCTTGGCCAGTGTTTGGCCTTGGCCACGCACTGCTGATTGTATGTATCCAGGAGGGAGGGGAGCTCACCTCCAATGATATACTGGGCCGTCCGCACCACCCTTTGAAGCACTTTGCGCTCGAGTGTGGTGCAGTTTCCGTACCAGGCGGTGATACACCCTGTAAGAACACTCTCTATGGTGCCGTTATAGAATGTTCTCAGGATGCGGGGACCCATGCTGAATTTCACCTGAGGAAATACCCTTTTCACAACGTGTGTGGTGTGCGTGGACCATGTGAGGTCCTCGGAGATGTGCACGCCAAGGAACTTGAAGCTGCTGACCCTCTCTACTGCAACACCATCAATGGAGATAGGGCTGTGCTCTCCCCTCTGCTTCCTGAAGTCCATGATCAGCTCCTTGGTCTTCTTGACGTTGAGGGCGAGGCTGTTCTCCTGGCACCACTGCTCCAGCAATCCGACCTCCTCCTCCCTGTCTCATCGTCGCCGGCGATCAGTCCCATTACTGTCGTGTCGTCAGCAAACTTGATGATGACGCTGTGCATAGCCATGCAGTCGTGGGTGTAGAGGGAGTAGAGGAGAGGGCTCAGCACGCATCCCTGGGGGGCTCCCGTGTTGAGGGTCAGTGGCTCTGAGGTGGTGCTGCCCATCCTCACCACCTGGCGGCGGTCCGACAGGAGGTCCAGTATCCAGCTGCATGTGGATGGGGGCACGCCTAGACCTCTAAGCTTGGTGTCGAGCTTGGCAGGAACTATCGTGTTGAACGCTGAGCTGTTGTCCACAAACAGCATTCGCACATAACAGTTCTTTCCCTCCAGGTGGGAAAGGGCAGTGTGGAGGGCCATGCAAATTGCCATGGGTCCAGCGTGGCAGGTAACACGGAGCAAATAAAGTCCTTGACCAACCTCTCGAAGCATTTGCTGACAATCGAGGTAAGGGCCACAGGTCTATAGTCATTCAGGCATGTTACCTTGGGTTGTTTAGGGACAGGCACGATGGTGGACATCTTGAAGACCGCGGGGACAACAGCCTGGGACAGGGAGAGGTTGAAGATGTCGGCAAAGACTCCTGCCAATTGGTCTGCGCATGCTCTGAGGACACGGCCCGGGATGTCATCGGGGCCTGCCGCCTTACCGATGTTCAGCTGCTTGAAGGTGCGGCGCACATCCGCCTCCGAGATGCTCAGCAGGCTGGTTTCCTCAGGCGGCGCTGGCTTCGGCGGGCTGCAGTTCACGTCAAACCGAGCAAAAAAAGTATTTTGCTCTCCTGGGAGGGAGGTAGAGGAGTTCTCTACACAACTGGTTCTCCCTCTGAAGTTCGTTATCGTCTGCAGCCCCTGCCACATACCCCTCGCATCGTGGCTCTTGAATTTATCTTCCACTCTGTCCTTGGTCTTACGATGGTCTTACGGAGGTTGTAACGGGCTCTCGTATATTCCTCCGTATTCCCGGAGCCAAAGGCGGCGTTACGTGCGTGTAGGGCAGCGCGAACATCGCCGTTAATCCACGATTTCTGGTTGGGATATATCCGAACCGACTTGGTCAGAACAACGTCATCTATGCACTTCTTGATGAACCCGGTGAACGACGACGCGTACTCGTTGATGTTATTGTCCGAGGCAACGCGGAACATGTGCCAGTAAGCGCGATCAAAACAATCCTGCAGCATAGAGTCTGATTGGTCCGACCAGCATTGGACCTCCCTCACAGTGATCGGTTGCTGCTTCAGTCTCGGTGGGCGGAGGAGGGCCTTGTAGCCATCACGGAAGGGGGTGTAGCAGTGGTCGAGGATCCGCTCGCCCCGTGTGTTACTCGTTATGTGTTGGTAGAACTTCGGGAGAACCTTCGTCAGGTTCGCCTTGTTGAAGTCCCCCGCCACGATGAGAGCAGCCTCGGGGTGTGCCGACTCCTGTTCGCTGATAGCCCCATACAGTTCCTTCAGCGCTGTGTCCGTGTTGGCTTGTGGGGGAATGTAAACAGCGGTCACAGTTACCGCTGTAAACTCCCGAGGTAGCCAGTATTGATGGCACATAAGCATCAGGTACTCCAGGTCCGGGGAACAGAAAGACTTGAGGGGATGTACATGACTTTGGTTGCACCAAGATCTATTTATCATGAGACATACCCCCCTCCGCGATCTTTACCGGAGAGAGCCTTTGTTCTGTCCGCCCGGTGGACGGAAAATCCCGTCGGCTCGATAGCTGCGTTGGTAACCCCCTCCGACATCCATGTCTCCGTAAAGCAGATGATACAATTGTCCTTAGTTTCCCGGTGGAATTGAATACGAGCCTGTAGCTCGCTTAACTTATTGTCCAGAGACTGTACATTAGCCAGTAGAATGGTGGGTAGTGGGGGGCGATCGGATCGACATCTCAGCCTGACTAGCACGCCGGCTCGCTTCCCTCGCTTCCTCCGGTGACGCTTGCGTGTAATCGTGCCCAAGATGGTCAGAGATAATCCAGCTGTGACTTCCGGCGGGACGTCTGAGTCGAAAGAATGAAAAAACTCCGGTAGGCGACGAGCGACTGTCGATCTGATCTCCAGAAGTGTGCAGAAGTTATAAATGAACGTGCTGCTAACTTCCTGAACTAAAATTGTTGCGATAAAAAGAATAAATAACGTCTCCGGTGCAGTTGTGTATTCAGTTACTTTCATTGTGGATTTACGTTCTTGATGATGAGGTGGTCACGAGGACAATTCTATGTTGCGGCTACCTAGGTGGTTGCAACACACACACACACACACACACACACACACACACACACACACACACACACACACACACACACACACACACACACACACACACACACACACACACACACACACACACACACACACACACACACACACACACACACAGCACAAACGTGGTCGATGGCTGCATTTCTGTTGGATCGCCAGCAGAGGGCGGAAGTAGACTATCCATAGATGTACTGTTGTTGGAAGTTGAGAGCTGTTGCGAGAATTCTTCTTTAGAGGTGACCGGTAAAATAACTTTCTTGTTGCGTTTCCCTCCTCTCTTTACTGACTGTAACACACGTGGCCACGACCAGGTGCATCAGGGCTACATTACAAACCAAAAGATAATAGTAATTCTAATAATTCGGAGTTAGCGCAATGTTATGACACACGACATAACTCGTCATAATTCGTCCTGATGGCATGGCGAATTACTAGTCAAGTAGCTAAATAGAGCCGATTAAAACCAAACAGGTCTTCGGCCTGGCCGTTTTGCACCAGTCATTCAATAATTAAATTGAAACGTCGCGTCCAGTGGGTCCATCGTTAGGGAAAGCCACTGAGCACAAGTGCTTAAGCTGCAGGAGCAAGAGGAGGCAGTGCTGGTCCTCCACCTGCTGCTGGGATTGCAGAAGCCTCTGCTCTAGTAAGGGGACCATTGATAGACTTGCCTGATGGAGTTACCTCTGTACCTGTACCTCTTAACCAGGACACATTGAACAGCACAGACATGGAACAGATTGCAACACGATCTGATCCACTTGGTGGCCCCAGAGAGCGCCTCGGAATAGACGTCATACGTGGTGTAGTGTCTTTCCTGGGGTCCCTGACTCGGCAGTGACATGGTGATGGGAAATAGTGTGTGTTGACGTGCCTTTTGTGATGCCATGTTATTTATCATGTTAAATAAACGGTAGTAGCAAAGTTCATGTTGTAGCCTACGACCTGGTCATTTTTTTTCATGACATCATATTTCAATTTTATTTGGAACATTATTCATATTCCAGATGTAGACAGAAATACATTGCAATGACATTTTGGATTATATTTCAGTAATATGTCCCACTGATCAGTTGCTCCACTTTTACAAGTTCTCCAATCGTTTTTGTTTGACCTTTTCAGGAAGATAAAAACAGTCGTGAAATAAAAACAGTAATCACTGTTTATTTATCTCAAATACTAAAATTGTATTAACTAGTGGACAGATCCTAATTGCCATGCCTTTGTAATAATTTGAAATGATTGGTAATAATTTATGTTCTTAGCTATCTCAACAATTGGCAAACTATTGCAAGAGAATGCTATATTATTAGCCTTCACTGTGAAGAATCTTGTAGATACTTACTCTACAATTACAATTTTATTTACTTAGCAATTTGAGATTGAGAATGAAAAGTGCAATACAAATGCATTATTATTCAAATATATTTTCTAAAATAATCCTTATTCTCTCACATTGCATTATTTTAATATAATTGCATTATAGTCAAATATGTCGAGATAGACTGAGGAACTAAACGCCAGAGTTCTTTAATCTTTATTGAAATATCATATATAAACACACCATTAGTGTTAAGTTCAGTAGACTAGTTGACATGTGGGCGCCCTCTAGAGTCCACGATGTGCCTCGGCTACACTGTGGATGAGAAAATAGTGCAGAAAATGCACTGTTTTTACTCTGACCGAATCAGGATTCCATATTAAAAGATGGTTAATTTAAAATGAGCTACCTGCAGCAACACACTACTCAAATAGTGACTTAGGCGGGACGTAAACCCTCGACGCAAAAGCAATCTCAGATTACAAGCCCTGTGCGCTAACCATTGTAACAGCTGCTCTGACTACAGAACATGGCTCAAATCTAAAATTGACTGGATACCAAAGTGCCTTTGTTGTTTTTCCATGACATTTTCTAACCAGAAAGTTTGTCAGGGTAATAATATAACACCCAAAGTGGCATATTTTCGGTTTTCTTCAGGATACCCAAACAAGTAGCAAGACAAATGTGGCCGAATAGGTAGATCCGAAGAAGATCAGCGATTAACTAGTGAGGTCTGTTCTCGTTCTTCACTGAAAACAGTTCAAATTTAGTGGCTTTGAAAACCACAGGGGTTTCTGGACGGCGTTCTTTTGGCAGTTTGAACGGCGTTCTGGACGGCGTTCTTTTGGCAGTTTGAACGGCGTTCTGGACGGCGTTCTTTTGGCAGTTTGAACGGCGTTCTGGACGGCGTTCTTTTGGCAGTTTGAACGGCGTTCTGGACGGCGTTCTTTTGGCAGTTTGAACGGCGTTCTGGACGGCGTTCTTTTGGCAGTTTGGACGGCGTTCTTGACGGCGTTCTGTCCCTTTTAACGCGTCAAATGGGTGGCGCTTTCTGCATACCTTTCCAAACATCGTCACAGATGACGGATGGTATTTCGCCTGGCCTCCAGGTGACGAGTGATTGACAGGTAGCCTACTGCAGACGTCATGTCGGTATCGTGGGGGCGGATCGTTTCATCCACACGCTTACTGGGCACAAAAAAGTGCCCATAGCGAAGAGCTCCATGACTCACATAACGCAGGTGGCTTTCTGCGGATCTCTGAAGTCTGAGGCATGTTATTATTATGACAAATTGGGAGTGGAGGGATGACTGGTTGTAAAAAAAGAAGGACTTTAGCCGATTTGACAAAATCAGCAAAAGTGTAAAAGCTTCCCGTCCTACGTGTTCTGTAAATTATATCAGGGGGGATTCCGCAGACACTCATTGTCTCTATACCCTAAATGCCAAATCGAAATGAAGAATACACATTTTTTTCTTTTCTTGTAATATTCCTTCAGTCAAATTAACTGTTTAACCTACATAGCAGGTGGACATTCTTTTTCTATAGTGGCACATTTATTTAGACTAATTGCAGCTATAGGATGTACAGTAAAGTATCCTCCAATCAGAGACACTTTTAAAGTGGATAAAAAGTTGTACCTCGAGCTAAAGTCAAGACCAGCCAGAGTCTCCAATAAGCGTTAAATACAACTGGTGAAGCCACTTTTTGTGGCCGGGGGGGGGGGGGGGGGGAGGGTTGTAGACACATCCGTCCACAACCCATGAACGACCACCACATCAACAACAAAGGAGAGCGGATGCGGGGGTCTTTCATCAAGGCCCTATCGGGACATCTAGGCTGTTGACAGGCGCTTTGCTCCCCGGAATGAACTGATGAACAGAAACTCTGCTTTTGAGTGAGTCGCTTCAACCGAAACACATATCAAAATAAACACATCAAAAAAAAAAATTCTTTCAAATACATAACACATATCAGTGTCGTCTTTGTGGTTTTTTTTCTCCCACCGAAGTGTACCAAGTCTAGTTGGATATTAAAAAAAAACTGTCGGATATTTATTGACTGCGTCTGGGCTCCGCGTAATGTAGGCGTAATAATAAAGTAGTCCTGGTGGTGAAAAAAGGTTGAATGTTGAGTCGCATCCATTCGGGGGGGGGGGGGGGGCGGGCTTTCCCCCCCCCCCCTCCTTCCTGGTGGTGATAGTAGCGCTGCTGCTCAAGTGGAATATTGTCTCCGGGAGTTCAGCCCGCTCCGCAAACCACTGCATTATTCCTGACACGGAATATACTCCACGAGAGAGAGAGAGAGAGAGAGGGAGAGGGAGAGAGAGAAGGGCATGAGGACATGAGACCAGGACCGAGAAGCTGTCCCGGGTAGAGGAAGGACTCATTCCCTCTCAGTCCCTTATATTACAATCTAATTAATTTTTTTTTAAAGAAGTGTTGGTAGTGCGGTCCTTCATGTGCTCCGTCCGCTGCAGGGAACTTTGTACTTTTTCACTGCCCGGTAATGTTCTGCAACTTTATTTTTTATTTCCCACGAATAACACCGAGATAGCCTAGTCCTGGTCGGTACCGGACACCACGCACGTGTGAGTGACAAACAACCCCCCTTTTTTTTGGAGAGAGCGTCGGGGGGGGGGGGTGGGTGGGGGAGGAGGTTGTGTCAAGAGTTTTTGTTCTTCAAAAACCGGAGTTGGGAGTTGTGCATGTCCACCGCGGGGTTTAACACTGCACGCTGCACGCCTTAACACAGTGCGTGTGACATCAGGGAGTCACGGGTCACTTTGTCCGGTGCTCGGTCCAGTCCATCTCCGCGGCCGGTCGGTGGGTCGGTCGGTCGGTGGGTCGCGCACCACCAGCAGTCTGCGGGACAATGGGCTCCTCCTCCTCCTCCTCTTCCTCGCGGGACAGCCGGCTCCGGTTGCTCTGGAGACGGACCGCTGTGCTGCTGTGGCTGTGCGCGCTTGGGACGCTCGGGGCAGAGGACGGGGCGTTTAACGGAGAGGTAAAACCCCGCACACAAAAGCACACATCCGTGACTTAAGCACCCCGGCAACCAACCACCCACTCACCCCACAACCACCATTGCATTGCAAGATACTCAAACCAAATGTCAAATGTTTTACGATTGAACAAACAAATATTATGTGGAACGATGCCACATACAATCCCAATACTTTAGGGGGAATTCATTATATTGTATTATTCCAAAGTGAGTCGAATAAAACGCGAAGCAACCCATAGGCAACTTAATAATGAATAATTACAGGTAACTGCATGCGCAATCAATTATTCCATGCAGGATCATGTGTGCCTACATGCCAACACGGTTCACCACGAATTCACCATAACACGGTCGCGGTCTTGGGATTCCCTGGCCGTGCTGATGGTGCTGATAGTGTATAGGAGTAGTAGTCGAGGTCGCACTCAAACTTATTGATGGCATTCTTCGGCCACTTCTCCCGCTGCTTTAGGGTCTGATGTCGGAGGCTCGCTTGTTTGCGGTGAATATTTGATAGTAACAATATCAAATGAGCTGACTTAGGACACTTAGGTGTGTGTGTGTGTGTGTGTGTGTGTGTATGGTATATGTGTGTTGATAGATGGATAAAGCTGACCCACAGGTCATTAGAGGGCAGCTTATATTATCAACATTATCAAATTATGTTTGTCATACACACATTTTTAAGACTTAAGTATGTGTATGCTGTGTGTGTGTGTGTGTGTGTGGGTTCAAGTGTATGTGCTGTTGGTTTAGGTGGGTGAGTATGTGTGTGACTGTGGGGGGGGGGGGGGGCGTTGGTATCAGGGGAATTCTACTGATAATAAAAGTTGTTAAAGCGCCTTCATCCACACATCCTAGTCGCTTTGAGCCATATTTGCTGTGCAGCAAGAAACAGCAAACTGACCTCGTCAGCAATATGTTTTGCGCGTGAGCTTGTGAACATGAGCGTCGACTGTCCTTCTATTTTATTTTGTGTGTACAAGCCTATACGGGGAACATCTTTGCCATAGTAAGTTCAAGACGGGTTGACCACACACGTCCCCTTCACACAGTGGCCCGCAGCCCACAGGCCCTCGGGTAGAATTTAAAGTTTTCTCTTTTCCTTCATCTGCTTCTTCTTCTCACCGTAGCGCGTGAATGAATTGATTTGAGATTCTAAAATCGCCTTTTTAAATGGGCACCTTGAACTAGGATGGATGGATCTGCTGATTTCTTGAAGTCATGTTCGATCGAGAGAGAGAGAGAGAGAGAGAGAGAGAGAGAGAGAGGAGAGAGAGAGAGAGAGAGAGAGAGAGAGAGAGAGAGAGAGAGAGAGAGAGAGAGAGAGAGAGAGAGAGAGAGAGTGTCTAGCTTTATCCCACCTTTTATGAATTCTCCTGCTGGGTCTTTTCACTATAAAAGTCCTGGTGCTTATAAAGACCCTCACTCCCGCTGGGACCGAGGCTCTGGCTGGAAGGCCAAAACACTGCGCTGCTATGAGACGCTTCCTAAATGTGTGTGTGTGTTGGTATCTGTGTCTGTGTGTCTATCTATATATTTGTTTGTGTTTGTGTCTGGGTAGACGTGTGAGTGTTTATCTGTGTTTGTGTCCATCTTTGTGTTTGTGTGTGTGTGTGTCAGGGTAGACGTGTATGTTTGTGTCTGTTTGTGCGTGCGCGTGTGTGTGTGTGTGTGTTTATGTGTATATCTAGGGAGAGGGAGCTGGATAGCGTGTGTGTGCTGTATTTGAGGTGGTGGTCAAACCCACTTGGAGTCAGATCTTTGCCAATCCAATTTGGGCCGAGGTCATCCAGGCATCAGCACTTGTCTTTATCCGTCTTATTCCACATCATCATCATCATCCTCATCATCATCATCATCATCATCATCATCATCATCATCATCATCATCATCATCATCATCATCATCATCATCATCATCATCATCTCTCAGCCGCAGTACGATGTGCTCGTTGAAGAGCAGTGGGAGAGAAAGCCAATGGTGGGCCCTACTAAACGCCTGTCTTTCTCGATCCAATCCACCATTCAGTACTCAATACTTCCCTCTAGAACAGCGGTCAAGCTACAGAACCATCAGCAAACGCATCCGACAAAAGGTTTTCTTGTAGGACACAGACACAGACATACATTTACCAAGCTTAGTCTTGGTAGACAACTTCTTGGTGAGACAACTCTTTGGAAAACCTTTTAAAGGTCCAAACTATTAAGCTGTGATACAAGGAAGTACACGGTGAAAGCGAAAGAGGTTGCCACAGTCTAAACTGTGAGCGTAGTTCATTCATTCAATTCAGACAATTAATTCATAGCATAATAAAGATTAAAGTCATTGACTACAGTACAAGCGTGGTGATACCAATTCAAACTAACACGATGGAGATGAAGATGGAGAGAAACAGATAAATATAGATATAGAGAAAGGCAGAGAAAGAGAATATAGAGAGATGGAGATAATATAGATATAGAGAGAAAAAAAAAGCCAAGCGGGAAGAGATAGCATATAGAGTGATAGAGAGACTACACCATAGATAGTGAGAACGAAAAGAAGAGAGAAATACATGTAGATAAACAAAGGCAGATGGGAAGAGAGATATAGTACTGAGCGATAGACTATAGCGATAGTTAGAAAGAAAAGTAGTAGAGAGAGCAACACATAGAGTCGGGGAGACAGTTATACACAGAGAGAAAGATAGATATAGCTGAAGAGGAAGCAAGAGATACATCGAAAGAGAAGAGATATAGGGTCGATAGGAAGAGAGTGAGAAAATGTTAGAGAAAGTTGAAGGTATGGAGGTTTCAGCTGTGTGCAGCATGTGATCATTGACTGTAACAGCTGTTCTCAGAATGACACACACACACACACCCACACACATGTTTCCTCACAGGCATGCTGGTTTAGGGACTGCAAGGCATCTTAGGAGATACAATAGGCCCTCCTGTCTAGAGAGGGAGGGAGGGTGGGAGGGTGAGAGTGGAGTGAGGGAGAGGGAGAAAAGGAGAGAGAGAACGAGAGAGAAAAAGAGGGAGAGAGAGAGAAAGAAAGAAATATATTTAGAGACAGAAAGTTTGTTGGAGCTCGGAGGGGGCTGCTAGTCTCTCTTTCTGCAGAAAACAACCAGCTGAGCAGATCACTTTTGCGGTTGTTTAACCTATATACCGTACCACGCTGACTCTACTCTTGTCTATATATATTTATGTCTCTCTCTTTCTCTATACTGTATATACAGGTATGTATCATTCTCTCTATCTCTCTCTCTTTCTGCATCACACTGTTACTGTCTCTCAATCTTTCTCTTTTCTCTGTCTGTCGGTCTGTCTGTCTGTAATGTGTAATGTACTTATGTGCTGTGATCGCCGTGGGCACAAGAGGTCTTTTGGCCACAGCGATGAGATTTCTAAGCAAGAGAAATACCATGCAAATAGAGTGCCTCGTCTGTGTGTGTGTGTGTGCGCGTGTGTCCATCCGTGTGTGTGTGTGTTTCTGTTTGTACCTCTGCTTGCTCATAAGTGTGTTCAAGGTGAAATAAATGTGTCTCAGGTGTTCCTCCAATCAGTTAATTTAGTCATTCCTCTGTAGCTGTAGCTGTATCTTCCCCTCTCTCTCTCTCTCTCTCTCTCTCTCTCTCTCTCTCTCTCTCTCTCTCTCTCTCTCTCTCTCTCTCTCTCTCTCTCTCTCTCTCTCTCTCTCTCTCTCTCTTATGTCATCCTCTCTCTCCCCATTTTTCAAGTCTGCTGTGGTCCGACATGGAGTACAGTGGATGCAGGCCAAGTCTGGGAATAAAAGCTATCTGCATTTGTTAGTATCTTGGCTGACATTGTGGTGGACACACACACACACACACACACACACACACACACACACACACAGTCCTGGCAGGTTTTACAGCTCCTTTTATACTGTCGGGTCCTGGCTCGGCAGGTAGGCTCAAGGAGTCCTTGAGAAACGTATTTAATAGATGCACACACACACACACACACACACACACACACACACACACACACACACACACACACACACACACACACACACACACACACACACACACACACACACACACACACACACACACACACACACACACACACACACACACACACACACACACACACACACACACGGTGTAGACTAGGTTAGCCACTCTGACATTAGCACTTAGGAAGACACTATGTACGTGTCTCTTCCTTTTTTGGCGTGTGTTTGTGTGTGTGTGTGTGTGTCTGTGTGGAGTACCCTTGGTCCTCTGAACCCCTGCTGTGAATATCTGCTCTGGCGGACTAGACAGACCCTGGCTCCTAACCACACACACACACACACACACACACACACACACACACACACACACACACACACACACACACACACACACACACACACACACACACACACACACACACACACACACACACACACACACACGTGAACTCCCTTCCTATCTACAGTGTATCCACAGTGTGGATATAATGTATGAGGTCACCGTATTTATGACTATAGCCAATCACGGTGCGAGAGTTCACCGCTGACAGAACGACACACCTCTGTGTGTTATTGGTAGTCTCACATGCTCTCGGTTCCCAGGGAAACGGCCCAGCTGCTGGGCGGGTTTCACCTGTGTGTTGTTGTGTGTGGTGTGGTACGTGTGTGTGTGTGTGTGTGTGTGTGTGTGTGTGTGTGTGTGTGTGTGTGTGTGTGTGTGTGTGTGTGTGTGTGTGTGTGTGTATGTGAATCTTTTTATGAGCATGAGACAGAAACAATCTACAGATTGCAGACCAAAACGCCTTTGTGCGTCAGAAGGAAAGTGTGTGTGTGTGTGTGTGTGTGTGTGTGTGTGTGTGTGTGTGTGTGTGTGTGTGTGTGTGTGTGTGTGTGTGTGTGTGTGTGTGTGTGTGTGAAGGGTCCTAAATTCAGAGGTGGGTCTGGGTCAAGTCCAGTTCAGACTCCCTTGAACTGTTTCCTGCTCTCTCTCTCTCTCTCTCTCTCTCTCTCTCTCTCACACACACACACACACACACACACACACACACACACACACACACACACACACACACACACACACACACACACACACACACACACACACACACACACACACACACACACACACACACACACACACACACACACACACACACACACACACACACACACTCACGGCAGTTCTGGTCTAATACATCATGTCTTATGTATTAGATTACACAGATACTCCACAGAGCCAGTCCTCATCAGTGTCATTTTAATAGCTAGATCGTGTGTGATAACGTGCACTGCTTTAACTGCTGTCACGAGGGGACAGGGTGGAGAAATAATATAATAAGATGGATCTGTGAGCTTCTTCATTACTGGATGTGACAAAAATAATTGTTCAATCACATTTTTTAAATAATTGTAATTCTTATATTCATACTCGTACTAAAATGCTGAGCATAAAACATACTTAAAAACATGTGTGTGTGTCTGTGTTTGTGCGTTTGTGTGTGTGTGCGTTTGTGTGTGTGTGTGTGTGTGTGTGTGTGTGTGTGTGTGTGTGTAGGACAGAGAAAGAAGTTGAGTGAGTAAGAGAGAGACCTCTGGTTTCATGAACATGTTTCAGGGAGTGGATGAGTAAACACGGAAACCTAGATGTGTAATGGTGTGGAGGAAATGCATGTAGAGTATCACATACACACACACACACACACACATGCAGTTATTTATTTCCCAAGCCACCATATGGTGTGTCAATATGTTATGTCTTACGTAGTCAAAACGTGTGTGTGTCTGTGTGTGTGTGAGAGATTCAGTTTCCCAACAGGTGGAGCAGATCGGCTCTCATTTGGGATTGGATCATGTATCAAATGTGCTCCTCCTTTAAATCCACTTACACACACACACACACACACACACACACACACACACACACACACACACACACACACACACACACACACACACACACACACACACACACACACACACACACACACACACACACACACACACACACACACACACACACACACACACACATAGACACCATATGGTGGCTTCTCTGCTCCTCAAAGTGATGCACCATGAATACAATCTGATTGGCCACACACTGTCCCATATAATTTACACCAACCGTTCCTCTCTAATGCTAGCCCTTTTATACAATCCCTAACACTAACACTGTTCCTAATGCTAGTCCTGCTATTTGATACGATCCCTAACACTATCACTGTCCCTAATGCTAGCCCTGCCCTTTTATACAATCCCTTACACTAACACTGTCCCTAATACTAGCCCTGCCCTTTTATACAATCCCTTACACTAACACTGTCCCTAATGCTAGCCCTGCCCTTTTATACGATCCCTCACACTAACACTGTCCCTAATGCTAGCCCTTCCCTTTTATACGATCCCTCACACTAACACTGTCCCTAATGCTAGCCCTGCCCATTTATACAATCCCTAACACTAACACTGTCCCTAATGCTAGACCTGCCCATTTATACGATCCCTCACATTAACACTGTTCCTAATGCTAGTCCTGCCCTTTTATATGATCCCTAACACTATCACTGTTCCTAATGCTAGTTCTGTCCATTATATGACCACTATCCCTCCCTAACCCATACCCACCTCCTTAAGGCCCCAATGTACTTAAAACTGAACAAAAATTGTCGTGTTGGCATCAAATGTGTGGGCTGTTAACGAAGCAAGATGCAATAATTAGTGTCTTTTTTTTCCTCCACATGAATAGGGGGGAGGGGGGAAACTTAGTACCAATGCAACACTTTGGTCAAGCAATCTGGTCTGACCCTGATCTGAAATCCCTAACCCAGAACTCAACCTTTAAGCCCCAACACATGAGACTAAGACATCAGATAGTGATGAAGGAAGTGTGTGTGTGTGTGTGTGTGTGTGTGTGTTTCTGTGTTTCTGCATCAGTGCACCAGTGTGTGTGTGTGTGTGTGTGTGTGTGTGTGTGTGTGTGTGTGTGTGTGTGTGTGTGTGTGTGTGTGTGTGTGTGTGTGTGTGTGTGTGTGTGTGTGTGTGTGTGTGTGTGTGTGTGTGTGTGTGTGTGTGTGTGTGTGTGTGCTTGTGGCATTCTTTGAAGGTTCCCCGTCTACAATGCGGAGGTGGATCCGGGCCATTGGGTCTAAGAAGGCCCACTGGCTTATTGCCACAACAAACACTGAGAGAGAGAGAGAGAGAGAGAGAGAGAGAGAGAGAGAGAGAGAGAGGACCATCTGATCCCTTCCTGTGGATCACAAATGGAGAATGGAAACTATTAACTAGTTAGTTATCGATCTGTGAAAATGTGTGTTTGGAAAAACACGGACAATGCTAGCTACAGTTTCTGTTGCCGATTGATTGACGTATGCTGACTGTGTTTAGGCTCATAATAATAATAATAATAATAATAATACATTAAATTTCATATAACGCTTTTCTGGACACCCAAGGTACTTTACATAAAATTGTAAAATTGCACGTACAATACAATCATTAAATACTTATATAGATTAAAATAAGAAAGATACGATAGATAACATCATAAGGTTCTACTTTGAGTTCTGCCTCCTGCATATTATTTTTTATATGCATATGTATTGTCTGAGCATTATTACATTTATATCATCATACTATATCATGTCAAGAACTGCGCGGTCATGGTTGCCAGTGGGCCACTGAGCGTTCCAGTGTTCCAGTCACAACACCATCTGAGCTAATGTCATTAAGCAGAGTGAATAATGCTCTCTGGCCGTCTCCCACCTGAACAGAAACAAGACATTAACTTGTTAATGAAATCAGCCAATGGGCCATTGCTTCCTGCTCGCGTGTTCCTTTGTTTGAGGGGGTCAGGACATCCGCAGTGGCGCGGTCCTTCTTTGTTTCAAGACATCAATACATTTAGTCGCCGTTGGACGATGTTTGAATAGGTTTCGGGGGAAAGTCTGTGTTTTTTTCTGAATCGTTTTGTTCGTTCAACTTGTGCGCTGAACCTCCATGTGTTCACTTATTGTTTAGGTAGTGTTGTTTGTGCTAATGACAAAACGTGTATTTGCATAAGCACCCGTCTTTTCTTAGTATGGGTGGTATCTCCAGTGGGCGGCAGGATAGCTCAGTCTGTTGGGACTTGGCTTGGGAACCGGATGGTCGCCGGTTCATTTCCCTGAAACACCTGGGCACTGCTGAGGTGCAGTGTATTAAAATAGCTGCCCACTGCTCCTAAAACAAGGATTCAATCACTCCAGATTTAGACTTAAATGTAGAATCAAACACCTATCCCTGGCGGTGTGAAACACATGCTCATAACAATTGAGCTCCACAGGTACCTAGACCCTGAAGCTAACTCATAGCAGGGCTTTAACCGTGAAACTCTAGCACTACTGTACCTTTCCTCAACCTGGGAGGACTGTCTGTTTTTGTTTTCTTCCGTACATTAACCCTTTCTTTGTTCCTGCTGTGTCACCAGTCATGGCTCAGGATGTACGGCTACCTGCCCCAGGCCAGCAGGCAGATGTCCACCATGCGCTCGGCCCAGATCCTGTCTGGAGCCATCGGAGACATGCAGAGGTTCTACAGCCTGGAGGTCACCGGACAGATAGACCAGCAGACCATCAGGTAGCGCCCCTTGTACTAGCACAAACGCTTTACCCTGAAAGCTCCACCAAACCCTGCATGTCTTGATTTTTATAGGGGGCAAGTGTAGTGGTGGCTAGTGGGTGTTTTCAACTCTCGGCCCGACAGGTCCCGGGTTTGAGTCCCCGGCCTACCCTGTAGGTGTGACTTTAAAATGCTTTTTGCACCATCCCGCATACATATATACAGTATCATCCACTAGACACTTTATTGTTATTTTGTATTGTGTATAGTATTGTTATAGTATAGTGTTGTTTATAGTCCACAGTAAAGAATATAGGATATAGTATATAGTGTTGTTTATAGTATGGAATAGTATAGTATAGTATAGTATAGTATAGTATAGTAAAGTATTGTAGAGTATAGTGTAGTATAGTATAGTATTGTTGTTGAAATTCAGAATGCAGGAGTGACTGGGGAGTGAGTATTCCATTGTTACACATTGCAAAAATAAAGAATCTTGTATCCTCAAGCAAGATCCCCTTAACCCTACCATGCTGCTTGATGACCTGTACTATGCTTTGGATGACCTGGTCTGCAAAATGAATGACTAGTGGCTGAATAAACGGAGGAGAATTAGTCTCACAATTCACAGAAACACAGTCACATTAGCATGCAGCTCACTGCGCGAGTGAATGTCTTCAGAAAGCCTCAACATTCAAAAGTATACACATACTTCAAGTGATGTGTTGTTCTGGTGATGGATTGTGTTGGTGCGCGCGTGTGAGGGTTGTTGCTCACACACACAATGATGCTAGGCACGATCAGATTTCTTACTCTCATTCACTCTCATAACTCTTTTCCTACCTCCAACCATACTCCATACCCTCTGAATCCCTCTCACACACACACACACACACACACACACACACACACACACACACACACACACACACACACACTCACACACATACACGCACACTCTTCAACCTCACTGCATTTTTGTTTTCATGTCATGATGTTGTGTTGTTTCCCTGGTTAGCGCTGTGTTGTTGCGGTTTTAGCGTGAAGAGCACTGCATAAATAAAGTTTCTCTCTCTCTCTCATCCAGAGCCATGAAGCGTCCTCGCTGCGGAGTTCCCGACAAGTTCGGTGGGCAGATAAAAACCAACGTGCGACGCAAACGCTACGCTCTCACGGGCCACAGATGGAGCAAAGGTCACCTGACGTACAGGTAAACGTAACACCTGACGTACAGGTACAGTCACACCTGACGTACAGGTACAGTCACACCTGAAGTACAGGTACAGTCACACCTGACGTACAGGTGAAAGTCACACCTGACATACAGGTGCAGTCACACCTGACATAGAGGTGCAGTCACACCTGACATAGAGGTACAGTCACACCTGACATACAGGTGCAGTCACACCTGACATAGAGGTACAGTCACACCTGATGTACAGGTAAAAGCCACACCTGACATACACGTACAGTCACACTTGACGTACAGGTAAAAGTCACACCTGATGTACAGGTAAAAGCCACACCTGACGTACATGTACAGTCACATCTGACATACAGATACAGTCACCACCTGACCTACAGGTACAGTCACATCGAACGTACTGGTACAGTCACACTAAGAGTACATGTACAGTCACACCAAGAGTACAGCAACAGTCACACCTGAAGTTCAGCTGATATGGATTTATTTCCACATTCGCCATCAGCATCCAGAACTACACCCCGAAGATCGGCGAGTACAACTCGTACGAGGCGATCCGCCGGGCCTTCGCGGTGTGGCAGTCAGTCACCCCCCTGACCTTCGACGAGATCCCCTACCAGGAGATCAAGTACGGCCGCCGCAAGGAGCCCGACATCATGATCTTCTTCGCCTCGGGTTTCCACGGCGACAGCTCCCCATTCGACGGCGAGGGGGGTTTCCTGGCCCACGCCTACTTCCCAGGGCCCGGCATGGGGGGCGACACGCACTTCGACTCGGACGAGCCCTGGACCATCGGGGACCAGAACCTGCAGGGTAAGGGATCGGATCGGCCTGAGCTATTAGCTTCTAGGGCACGGATGTATTTAGCTTGACTGTTTATCAACCCATCTGCTCTGTTGTGATGCTCATGTTCCTAACCTCTTCATCATTGTTATGGATTCATTCAACCAACTAAGCTGTTCCTTTGCATTGATCGTTTTGGTCTGCCAAAACAAAGGCAGATCCATTATGCCATTATTATGTTGGATCTGTTGTGTGTGTTGTGTGTAGTTAACACACCCAGTTAGTACGTTTAAGAAGGGGCCCCTTAATCTACCATTACCACAGCCTGAACCGAAGCAGCACCCCCCCCCCCCCCCCAGCAACAGCATCAATCACCCTCCCCCAAGCCCCTCTACTCAACTTACCGCCATGGAACTAGTAGGTACCATGTGGGGGTGCCCATGACATCACCAACCCTGGACCCTAAACCTGTGCCTGTGGGTAGTTCTCCATGTTCTTTCTCCCCCTGGTCTGTGGTTTGTTCTGTGCAATCCGTGGCCTTGCACCAGCGGTGTGCCGCACAGTTCCCTTAGCAGCTTAACACACACACACAGACACACACAGACACACACACACACACAAATAAACACACAGACACACACACAAATTAACACGCACACACAAAATAAACACACAAATAAACACACACACACACACACACACACACACACACACACACACACACACACATGCCACACACAAATAAAGACATTACTACATTTAACACACACTTGAAATACTATAAACACTTCTGTGGTATTGAAAGCACACCCTGTGTGTACATCCTAACTGACACTATGTTGATACAGGGGGCAGGATAGTGTAGAGGTAAGGGTCTTTGATGCCCAGTCGTCGCCAGGGTTGTGGGTTCCATCCCCAATATCTGCAGCCTCTACCTCGAACCATCCTCATGCAAGACTCCTAACCCCTGTTTGGAAACTTTATGTGTATTTCAAATCACTGTTGCATTGGATAAGAGTGTGTAGCTAAAGGACTCAGCAGTAAACAGGGCATGTCCCCTATTTCCTCCCTGCCCCCCCCCCCCCCTATACAGACCCGGGTATCAAACTGTGTACCCTCTGTAACCTCTGGTACCAGGAGGGCTTTTAGTGACAATAGTCCTCCTTCCTCCTGCTCTGTTATCTACTGTCTCAGGAACAGCACACAGAGACAGGCTGTCTAAGTGCTTTGTGTGTGTGGTGTGTGTGTGTGTGTGTGTGTGTGTGTGTGTGTGTGTGTGGTTGAAAGTACGGTGTGGACAGCTTTTTGCGTGGGTGACTGCATGTATGTGCTTCACCTCCTGTGTGTTTTGTTGAGTGTGTGCATGAGTGTCTGAAGTAGTGTGTCAGTCTTGTCATGTGTGTGTGTATGTGTGTGTGTGTGTGACTTTGTGTGTGCGTGTGTGTGCGTGTGTGTGTGTGTGTGTGTGTGTGACTTGTGTGTGTGTTTGCGTGTGTGTGTGTGTGTGTGTGTGTGTGTGTGTGTGTGTGTGTGTGTGTGGCAGGACAGATCACAGGGACAGCCGAATGCCACAGTAAGTGGGTGTGTGGGCAGCACTCAGCGGCCACCAGTAGACTGCCGCCATTGTTATTAAGCAGACACCAGCCGCCCAATCACAGAGCTGCCCTCAAGGAAATCCCAGGCTTTCTCTTTTCACAACCCATGGTTTTACACTGCAAATACACACTAACCACACGTTGTGATTATTATTATGGTGGAACAACTTTGCACTGACTGATAGATCCCTGGTGAAAAGGAAGCGGTTTAGTGAAGGAGTGTCAGGCAGGGCTAAACAGGAGACAGTGGGTTTGGGCTGCTGTGTGTCTTTCTGTGTGTTTCTATCTGATTGTCACTGAGGCTAGTGCCATAAAGATCAGTCAGGGGGGCTCGCAACAAGACAGCTTGTTAATAACAAGGCAACCCAACAAAAACTGTAATATGAGTAAACGACAAACGATAAACCCTCAAGACCTCAAAAACTAAAACATGGAATTAACACTCACTGTTTGACTCGATGGGCCCCGGTATGCACACTTCATGCTGAGTCTGAATCAACAGGAGTGTGTTGTGTGGGGATGTTCTCAGCTTCCCTTCCTCTCCAAACTGAGCACGGCCCTGGGAGGCATAACCCCAGCGCCAATCCCGACCATTTAGTAACGCAACATAACGGCACGCTCTGCCTCTCTATCGTTAACCATCCGCTGCCCGTGAATAAGGATGGTGAGCATCTGGTGACGCATACCCCCCACCCCCTCCAAACAAAACCCCCCTCAGTGAACCGCTTTACACCTCTCTCACTCTCTCCACTCTCCTCTCTCCTCCCTCACGGGACCTCTCTCCTCTCTCACCAGAGACCTCTCTCCTCTCTCACCAGTGACCTCTCTCACCAGAGACCTCTCTCTTCTCTCTTTCCTCACAGAGAGACCTCTCTCCTCCCTTACAGAGCTCTCTCACAGAGCTCTCTCACCAAGCTCACTCAGAGCTCTCTCACAGAGCTCTCTCACAGAGCTCTCTCACAGAGCTCTCTCACAGAGCTCTCTCACAGAGCTCTCTCATCGAGCTCACTCACCGAGCTCACTCACCGAGCTCTCTCACAGAGCTCTCTCATCGAGCTCACTCACAGAGCTCTCTCAGAGAGCTCTCTCATCGAGCTCACTCACAGAGCTCACTCACCGAGCTCTCTCACAGAGCTCTCTCATCGAGCTCTCTCATCGAGCTCTCTCACAGAGCTCTCTCATCGAGCTCTCTCATCGAGCTCTCTCACAGAGCTCTCTCATCGAGCTCACTCACAGAGCTCTCTCACAGAGCTCTCTCATCGAGCTCACTCACAGAGCTCTCTCACAGAGCTCTCTCATCGAGCTCACTCACAGAGCTCTCTCATCGAGCTCTCTCATCGAGCTCTCTCACAGAGCTCTCTCATCGAGCTCACTCACAGAGCTCTCTCACAGAGCTCTCTCATCGAGCTCACTCACAGAGCTCTCTCACAGAGCTCTCTCATCGAGCTCACTCACAGAGCTCTCTCATCGAGCTCACTCACAGAGCTCTCTCACAGAGCTCTCTCATCGAGCTCACTCACAGAGCTCTCTCACAGAGCCGAAACGCCTCAGGCCCACCGATTGTTGTTCGGATGATGCAATTGGCAGATCGTCAGACAAACGATAAAAAGCGGAGGGGCTGGGGAGGGAAATTCAGGCAAACAACAAAACGGCGAACAAGAGAAATATACTCCTTAGCACGCAGCTCGGTCGGTCTCCACGGGGGAAACGTTTAACGGGAGATGTTTAGCGGTTGTTTGATTGCAGGCATTACGTTGCCCCGGGATTTCCCTGCTTTTCTCGCCCGGCTGATGGTAGAGGTGTGATGGGGGGGGGGGGGGGGAGGGGGGGAGGGGTGTGGTGTGGTGTGGTGTGGTGTGAGTGAGGCTGTGGCTGCAGTAGCACAATAGTGAAGCGGCTGAATGGCGTAGCTGTGTGCGTGTCGGCCCATTAGTCAGAGGAATGATGCTCTGCCAAACGGTGGCAAACTTCTTCTGAGACGTTTGAAGCTCTACCCCACCCTACGTAACCGTTTTTTGTTGTTTTACTTTTTAGTTTTTTTTTTTGCCCTGCGTCAAGCTGAGTGGTTGTCACGGTTACTTTACAAAGCTCTCTTTCTCTTTTGTGTGCAACAGCTAGCTTGCTCTCTTTTTTTCCGTTCCCTCTCTCTCTCTCTCTCTCTCTCTCTCTCTCTCTCTCTCTCTCTCTCTCTCTCTCTCTCTCTCTCTCTCTCTCTCTCTCTCTCATTCATCCTGCGCTATCCTGCTCTCTCTCTCTCTTTCATTTTCTTACACTCTCAAGCTCCCTGCCAGTTAGCTGGGACTTGAGGACATTCATGTGACTCTCAAATTACACAGGCACAGAGGAAGTCTTGGCAAGTGTGTGTGTGTGTGTGTGTGTGTGTGTGTGTGTGTGTGTGTGTGTGTGTGTGTGTGTGTGTGTGTGTGTGTGTGTGTGTGTGTGTGTGTGTGTGTGTGTGTGTGTGTGTGTGTGTGTGTGTGTGTGTGTGTGTGTGTGTCAAAGAGAGTCAGGCAGGGAATGTTAAGCAGGATGAGCCGAGACAAAGTGGTCTGAGGATGAGCTCATCACAACCCAGTGTGTGTGTGTGTGTGTGTGTGTGTGTGTGTGTGTGTGTGTGTGTGTGTGTGTGTGAGTGTGTGTGTGTGTGTGTGTGGGGGGGGGGGGGTCCTACTATTTAACCCTGCTCTGCTCACCCCTGCAGGTCAAACAGTTGGCTGGCAGGGTCAAAGGTCAATGATAAGGGAGCAAACAAAGAGGTTGTCAGCAAATGGAAGTTCCACCTAAAAACCCGAGAACACGTGAAGAATAGCGAGTCGTCATTGTGGTCAGTGTGTCACAGATGTTTGTCCGTGTGAAATAGCACGATAGTAGAGCAAACTGTGGCCGGGCAGCACAGCAGATGTCTGTGCCTGAACTATACACAGAATGACATCAGTAGCATTTATGCTGGCCCAGATAAACAGTGAGCGAGCACAGCAAGGCACAGGAAGTTGGGGACCGGGGGATTTCAACTGTGCCTGTAAACAGCAAACACATTAAATATGTACTGCTCGTGGACATTCAGAGACAAGTCAAGTGGAACGGAAAACAAGCATCTTGTTTTCTCCCTGTGGGATTGGGAGAAGCAGAACAACGAGAGTCACTCCTGCTGCAATGGCATCTTCTGCATCTCGTCAGATGTTTCCGTGAGCCGAGGAGTGATTTGTGGGAACATTACAAACACAAATAATAATCCCATGGTTTCCTCTTCCTCTTCCTTCTCATCTTAACCCCCTTCTCCACCTCCTCTTCTTCTCCCTCTTCCTCCTCCTCTTCCTCCTCTTCTTTTTCTCCTCCACTTTCTGCTCCGCCTCCTTCTCCTCTTCCTTCTCTGCCTCCTCTACCTTCTTCTGCTCCTCTTCCTCCTCTTCTTTTTGTCCTCCCCTTTCTCCTCCGCCTTCTCCACCTCCTTCTCATCTTCCTCCTCTTATTTTCCCTCTTCCTCTTTCTCTTTCTCCTCCTCCCCTTCTTCCGTCTCTGCCTCCTCCACCTCCTCCGCCTCCTCCACCTCCTCTTCCTCCTCTTCCCCCATCCACAGGTAACGACCTGTTCCTGGTGGCGGTCCATGAGCTGGGCCACGCCCTGGGCCTGGAGCACTCCAACAACCCCCTGGCCATCATGGCTCCCTTCTACCAGTGGATGGAGACGGAGAACTTCAGGCTTCCTGAGGACGACCTCCGGGGGATCCAGCAGATCTACGGTAGGCCTGGGACACGACTTTTAGACAGTGATGGTGATGTGAATATTACTAGACATGTCCAAAGCGTGGAGACAAGGGATTTGTAAATTATCTCAGAAGTTATGTAACTTTCATCTGACCTCCTACGCTCATCTGTGGTCCCCCCCTCCCCACCACCCGCCCCCCGCCCCCCCGATAGGTCAGCCGAACAGTGGACCTACCCAGGCTCTTCCCACCGTCGTCCCCCGTCGCCCGGAGCCACGCCCACCACAGTCCCCGCCCCAGTCCCCGCCACAGGCCCCGCCCAGACCCCCAGACCGCCCCAGGACCACGGAGAGACCCGACCACTACGGACCCAACATCTGCGAAGGCAACTTCGATGCGGTCACCATGCTCCGGGGGGAGATGTTTGTGTTTAAAGTGAGTGTGTGTGGGTGTGTGGGTGTCTGTGTGTGTGTGTGGGTGGGTGGCCGTGCACATTTGAGCGTGCGCGCGTGCGTCTCACAGATGCACAGGGCGTGTTGTCTGTGTCCCCCGAGCAAGCGGCTGTGTTTTATGAGCTCATCTGCTGCCTTCATAGAACGTTCCGGGCTCTGCAGTAGAACATAAAGAGAGAGCACCGGAGAGCAAGTGGCCTTTTCAACTTGTTGCACCTTTTATGAGGTCAAGCTCACCTCTCACAGGCGTGACACCACAGGGGACCCCCCTGGGGGGGCCGAGCGGGGGCGGCATTCCACCCCCGATAAAAAGCTCATTTAGGCCAAGGTATTAAAACACTTTGTTGTTCTGCTGCTATGTGGTTGTTGTTGTTGTTGTTGTTGTTGTTAGCACCCCCTTGAGGAGTCAGGGTTCCCAGACCGGGCTCATCAGGTGCTTTGAACTGTTCCGGACACCCCCATCCCTCCCTCCCCCCTCCCCCTCAGCACCCACCATGAATGGGGGTTGTAAACCAGCAGGCCTGTTGTCTGTAATGGCGTGGAACGAATGACCGGGTGTGGTGGGTGGCGGTGGTCAGTGACGGGTCCCCCTCCTCCTCCACCACCACCTCCACCACCACTCGTGACTCACACTGGGGGACCAGGTGCTTGGTGGGCTTAACCTTCAGAACAACCAGGCATGTGAGGGTTAGATTCTTCACTAATGGATGAAGCCGTTCATGCATACAATCCTTTCTTCCCTATATCTCTGGAAGGTCCCACAGCTCACCGGTTTCAGACAATGTCATGAGGTCACAGGAGTCGTGGAATGGCTGTTTTCCTTTTTCACGGTCAAGGACAGTCCATTTGATTTGTTCTTAATCCCGGGGTTACAGTCTCAAAGGGTTTCACAGGTACACAACACTCCCTAACCCTAAGCCCTGAATGGGCAGACATGAGATCGGAGGATGAAACAAGACTGTGAGAAAGGAAAAGGGAGAGAGAGAGAGAGAGAGAGAGGGGGGAGAGAGAGAGAGAGAGAGAGAGAGAGAGAGAGAGAGAGAGAGAGAGAGAGAGAGAGAGAGAGAGAGAGAGAGAGATTAAACTTTGTAGCCACACTGTCTGAACCTTTTTCCGTCCAGGAAAGAGGCTTTTTTGTGTTTTTGCTGAAGGTGGTTCTCCGATATCCACCCCAATAATAATGATCAGCAGTGCTGCATTGTAGTGTCAGTGTATTGGATTTGTGATTCAATCTCTGGATTTGTGACACGTTCCAGTGCGAAAAACAAGATCCATATATATATATATATATATATATATATATATATAAAGCAACCCGATAATCACATCATGCAGTGATGCAGTCTGAATAGTTGGGCCGTATACTCTGCGGAACAAAAACAACACTTTAGAAAGTTGCATCCATACTGATGTCTTTCTGTTCCAGAAGCCCCCCCCCCCCGCCCCTTATGTATGTCCCTGACATGTGACCTTCAGCGTGCTCATAAGTGGCTACCATGTGCCGCGCATTGTCATCTGGTGTTCATCTCCCGCCACAGTAACCGCTGTGTGTGTGTGTGTGTGTGTGTGTGTGTTTTAAGGTCAGGTTATGGTAATGGCAGGTAATGAGTTGATCTGAATAGTGTTGAATAGCATCTCCTTGTTTTACAGACTTCCCAAAGCCACGTCCGTCCATCGCTCTCCTAGTATGAAATGGAGACAGTGGCTCAATAACGATGGGTTGCTAAACACCAGGGATGTCGTGAGGATTTTCAGGCAGACAAGACCCCCGTCAACATGGGTGGGGGCCGTGTGGGAGCCGTCCGTAAACACAGAAAAGAAAGAAAAGCTGTCAGTCTTAATGGTTAATTGCTAATTTCCTGTCTTTACCGCCTAACACACACACACACACACACACACACACACACACACACACACACACACACACACACACACACACACACACACACACACACACAGACTGTATCTTCCTGTCGGAGGTCCGGAGATTAAGGACTGGGAAGGAAGTGCTTTTAAGGGTGTGTCTTGTCAGCCCCACTTCTGCTCAGGCTCAATTGGGGGTGATCACTCGTCACCCTATCTGGATGCTCTTTACACCCTGACCGGCCTGTTCACATGTTATCTCTCTATTCTGCCTATTATTTTCTATCCTCTGCTCTCCTCTCCTCCACTCCTCTCCTTTTATTTCCTTTCATTTCCTGTCTGTCCTTTTCTTTCTGCGTCCTTTTCCTTTATGTCCTCCCCCTCTCCTTTCCTCTCCACTTGTCCTGTCCAGTCCTGTCCTTTTGTATTGTGTTTTTGCTGAGCCATCTTTCCTGTTTGCATGTCCACCTCCTCCTCCCTCCTCTCTTCCTCCTCCCTCCCCTCCCCGACCTCCTCCCCCCCTTTTCCTCCCCCTCCTTCCCCTCCTCCTCCTCCTCCTTCCCCACTTTCACCTCCCCCTCCTCCTCCACCTCCTCCTCCACCTCCTCCCTCTGAAGGGTGAACCTAGTGGGGCCTGCCAAAGGAAGACACAGCCTTGAACGTTTTATTGTTACATTACCCGGGGCAGCCGGCTATTGGCTCACCGCTAATGGAAGAATCTGAAAGTTTGACGTGCCGGTGGTGTAAATCTGTCCTGCAGCGTGAGTGTATACATAGACTCCTATCTATACATAGATATGTCCCCCAGACACAGGTTCAAAAAGGTCACTTTTCTGTCCCGTGTGTTCGTGCGTGTGTGTGTGTGTTCGTGTTAATGCGTTATTTGTGTATACAATCTTTTGTAAAAGTTTCACACTTTGACAGTGGCTCTGTTTTCCCACGGAACAAGTTGTTCTCTCCCCTGGACTTGAGCAAAACAGCTGCAACAGTTTTAAATGCAAAGTGAAAGCCAACATGGCCGTGTCTGAGTCCTGAGCCCGGTGTGTCCCTGTTATGTGAACGATAACATGGACATGTGATACCACCAGAGCACAGCAAAAGGGCTAGTTATTATTAGCCTGATTAGCTTTCGGCCCGGCTCATGTTGGTTAATTGTACCTTCCGGTGCACTTAGCGTGTTGCAGTCTGTATGCCCGGCATGACGACCACCCGGCAACCAGCGCCGCTGCAAGGCCTGCTGGGAAATAAGAGCTGTGATGCAGGGAAGGGAGGAAAGCAGCTGCTACACTACACTACGTCTCTGAACTTTTTTAGGTGTGTGTGTGGGTGTGGGTGTATGTGTGGGTGTGGGGTGTGTGTGTGTGTGTGTGTGTGTGTGTGTGGTTGTCCTTTTCTCTACCTCGTGGCCTTTCATTGTCTTTCATATAAATCTCCCCAAGTGTGCATGTGAGTGTTTCAAGGTTAGAAAGGTATATTTCCTGGATACACTCTTGTGTTGTCCAAGCAAGGCTGTTTCGCCATCAGGGACACGGACAAAGAGGGAGAGAGATCGAGAGAGAGCAAGGGAGAGACATTTTAATTGGTTAAAGTCATTTACTTAGATGTGGTTGTAAATCTGTGATCTTACAATACTTATATTTGATTAGGATTCATCAGTTGTACACCATTACTAACTACTATTTAACAATTAAGGCTTTCATCCGAAGCAACTTAAAGGGAATTCAGATACCTCCAGAACACGCAGAGGTTATGCAGGCAAGATTGTGGACATGGGGGGATGGAACCTATGTGTGATCAGTGCTGCTCTCCTCAGGGTCTCTGGTTCTGGCGGGTGCGGAGGAACCGGGTCCTGGACAACTACCCGATGCCCATCAGTCACTTCTGGAGGGGTCTGCCGGGGGACATCGACGCCGCCTACGAGAGACACGACGGGAAGTTTGTCTTCTTTAAAGGTACGGCGAACCGCCCGGGCCTCGTTCTGCACACCCGTAGGGACGCATACAAAACAAACACACACACACACACACATGCGCGCACACACACACACACACACACACACACACACACACACACACACACACACACACACACACCAATACAAACCACACACAAACCACATACACACACACACACACACACACACACACACACACACACACACACACACACACACACACGCTAATGCAGGCAGGCGCGCAGGTCTTTTGTACAATGAAACATACGATGCACATGGGGTCGATTTGTAACGTCTTCACCATCTGTGTCCATACGATCCTCTGAAGACGCCACATATGGAAACCCCTCCACCCCCATCCCAATGAAGCCTGCTATTCCTCCTTTTTATTCCTCCTCTTTTATTAGGGGCTGATATCGCAGATTTCCTGATAGCAAGGAGGGGGTGGGGGGGGAGGGGGGTAATGCCACGAGATGTGAATGAGTGCATGAGATGTGAATGCTTCCCTGAAGATTAAGCGGCTTCGCTCTAACAACAGGGGAACATCTGGTGGTCTTTATTCGGGCCGTAAATTTAAACCATCACGCCGCAACTCTTATCAAACGTGCACAGCGGTTATAGGAGCGTGGATCCGCTGCCCCGGAGCCATCAATCAAATCGAATATTATTGGTTTTCTGCTCTGTGTTGTATTTATGATTATTTTTTGCTTAAATCCCAGAGTGGTAATGTTTTATTTCTACATCATGTGGTTTTGTGCGGCAAACAGTCTGTGACAATCGGGCGCGCTTGTACCTTTAAGGCTGCCGGCAAGTGTCTAGGGACCGCCAAAAAAAACAGCAGCGATGATGATCATGATGGTGATGATGATGAGGATGATGATGAGGAGGATGGTGATGATGATGATGGTGGTAGTGGTGGTGATGTCATTGGCAAGCCCCATGGCTCTGACACTTGGCTGTCATCCCATCCGCTCTCATGAGGAGGCATAAAAGCTTGGAGTAGAGAGCAGAGAGCGGGGACCTCAGATTGGCCCCCTGAGGGACGCCAGATAACGTAGAGGCGTGGAGGTTGGAGAGCAGACCTCCTGCTGCTTTGAAACTGAAACGTTGGCAGATTTTTCTTCTTCGTACATATGAAAGAAGTTCATGTTAAATTGCCAATAAAGATATATTCATGTTTTTATTGGTCACAGAGGAAATAGCCGAAGAATGGGGAGGTGAAAAGCAATTGTTGTGGAATGCAGTCGTTATGTTTAGATGGACAGAGAGGCCGAGAGCCACCGAGCTACACAGACCCAGACCCAGACAGACAGAGGGCCACAGAGACAGAAGGACAGAACGAGAGACAGACAGACAGACCGAGAGACAGACTGACGGACATCCAGACAGACAGAGCCATAGAGACAGACAGGCAGACAGACAGACAGACAGAAAGAGAACCACACATACACAGACAGACAAAAAGAGAACAACACAGACACAAACAACAGACAGACAGACAGACAGACAGAGAGCTACAGAGACAGACAGACAGACACAGACAGACCAACCCACAAACAGACAGACAGCGAGACACAGACAGACAGACAGACAGCGAGAGAGCCACAGAGACATCCATCCCTACTGACATCCAGTGGACCAGTGGACCCCCCCTCCCCCTCCCCCTCCCCCTCCCCCTCCCCCTCCCCCTCCCCCTCCCCTCCCCCTCCCCTCTGGATGCTGAGTGCAGGGGGTTGACCATAAACAAAGAGGGGGGTCCAGGAGGGTGTAGATGTCCTGGAGGCCAGCCAGGAGCGGAGGGCATGGTGGGGAGGAGGGGTTGGGGTTGGGGTCCGGGGGGGGCCTTGAAACACACGCTGAAAAGCAATCAAACCCAGCCCACTTTACCCTTACACATTAGGACCAAGCCATCCTAATAGACCATTAGGAGCCAGACCACATAGCTGAGGCACTGAAGCAGTGCTTTTTGTCCTCCTCTTTACTAGGGCTTTATGTTTCACTTACATTTCCTGGCCAAAAAATCATTACCGCCGCTGTATGCAAAAGCACCAAAACTGTGTATGCGTTGCTCTTATTGTTCTCATGCCTTTTCAATTACTCGGGGTAAGCAAACTCTGTGTGTGTTTGTCAGTGTGTGTGTGTTTGTCAGTGTGTGTGTCGGTGTGTCGGTGTGTGTCGGTGTGTGTGTGTGTGTGTATAGGGCCTGGTTAACAGCTCTCTAGAGTTTGTACCTCTCTGGTTATGAGTGGGGTGTGGGTTGAAGGGAAAGTCCCACTGAATGCACCGTAAAGGACCGTTCAACCGAGGAAAGGATTTAGACGCTCTCTCTCTCTCTGTCTGTTTCACTCTCTCTGTGTGTGTGTCTCTCTCTCTCTCTCTCTCTCTCTCTCTCTCTCCTCTCTCTCTCTCTCTCTCTCTCTCTCTCTCTCTCTCTCTCTCTCTCTCTCTCTCTCTCTCGCTTTCTTTCTCTGTGCCGCCTACTTAGACCAGAAACTGTGAGCACCTTCTATTGTCCTTGATGCAATGCGATGAACGTAGCATGAACCTAAATTCCCAGTACTGTCTCAAAACACATGTCTGTGGGCTCTGCAACAACAGTCGACTATAAAAGACTATAGACTGTTCTGTGTATCCTCACTCTGAACCCTTTGCACCATCTCCTCTCCTGAAAACACTTTATCCTGCATCTATTATTATGTTCCAAGTATAGTCCACAAACGAGAACAGGTGAACATCCATTGGCCAGTTCACAGTTGTTTTGCCTTTCACAGTTGAGCCTACCATGTCCGTTCACCTTCCTCATGCAGAGCTCCAATGTATGTGACGTCGTCCATGTAGGCGTGGACTACATGGCTACATGACTACACACTCTCATATGGATAACAACCCTGCGTCCTTCCCCCCCCCCCCCCCTCCCCCAAGGGAACAGATACTGGCTCTTCCGGGAGGCCAACCTGGAGCCTGGCTACCCACTTGAGCTGACCGATTACGGCAGAGGCATCCCCTACGACCGCATCGACGCGGCCATCTGGTGGGAGCCCTCCGGCTACACCTACTTCTTCCAGGGAGACCGGTAAGACACGCATGCCACCAGTGACCTATAACCCCCCCCCCCCCCCCACGCGCCATACACTTTGGGTTTTGGAAGACGAAGGGCTTCTGACTGCCGAGCCAAACGATCGCAGTCATAGCGTCCTTAAGGCGCTGGGAGTGAGGTGTACACCGTCAACACTGTTTAAAATGTAGTTCACTCATTTTGTATCTGCGGTTTCATTTTACGAGGCAAGGGGGTTAGTTGGATTCCCGGACAAAAGGTTCTGGCAAGCTACGATGTCCACGGTCCACCTCTAGGCGTCCCTGAGCGAGATGCCTCGGCCCTACTGGCTCGTTAAGGACGTGTGTGAATTCAAACTAAATGACACATACTACAGTATGTATACTATCATACTACTCATGTTGCCAACACCTCAACACCTTTTCCAAAGGATAGAGTGAACTTAACTCACATTGAATGAATGAATTGAACGATGCGGTTGGTGAACAAAACTCTTGCTTCGGATGGGTGATGCTCGGTGGAAATATAAAGCACTATGTATACACTTATGTGTACGCAGAGGGCCAGCCACCGCCGTGGTTTTACACTTTACTCTCTAACACTCTCCCACCCCACTCCCGCCCCACCCTATTCCACCCTCAGGTACTGGCGTTTTAACGAGCAGTCGCGTGCGGCCGACCGGGACTACCCAAAGCCGGTCAGCGTGTGGGACACCTCGGTGCCCTCGTCTCCCAAGGGCGCCTTCCTCAACGACGACGGAGGTGAGCCGGGAGGAGGGGTCAGGGGGTCAGGGTGGGGGCGGTAGGGATTGCATTAGCAGTGTGTGTGTCTGAGAGAGAGTGAGAGAGAGAGAGAGAGAGAATTATGAGGGAGAGGCATGGAAAGTCAGGGGCGGGCATGCAAGAATGAATCAGGGCGTGGCAGTGTCTGTGTCTATCTATTTGTGTGTGTGTTGAGGTGGGTGGGGGGGGGGGGGGGGTTATATATGGATAAAAAGTGACATCATGCTATAAAGAGAATAGATGAGTCTGGAATACCCTTGTCTGTCTATCCTCTCATCCTTATTCCGCTGTTGCCATGACTGCAAAGTCACACTCTTTTGAGTACCTAAATGTCGATAAAATCACTTCCACGCGTCAAGAGCTACGGAAATTTACACACGTTACACACCCACTCCTTAAAACCCTTTTTATTAGGTGTGTATATGTATGATTTATTATGTCCGTACGCTGCTTTAAAACAAACAAAGAAACACTGACATCACAGTCAGTGGCGGATACAGAACTCGGCTGACGATGCAGCCCACGAGTAAAGCACGGTCAAATCAACTATTTTCCCCAGATTTCCCCTGTTTATTGTTCAGTAAGCAAATCCTATTTCCTTACTATTAACTTTAGGCTGTACTATGCACGGCAACATAATTGGAATCAAAGTTTGCTTTAGTATGTTGTATACACACAAGGAATTTGACCTGGTTCTTTGCTCTCTGTATACACACAGCAAACGGATTGATTATAGCTCCGGGAAACCGGAGACGTCCACAAATAGTTTCTCCTCCGTGTTCGTAAGAATCAAGTGCCGGAGAAAATACAATCCAGCTCTGCTATTGGTTTTCCGCTTCAGCGCCGATGCCACTAATTACCATAAAGTTAACATTATTTCTCTCTTTGTCGCCATGGCGCCGCTTTCTGCTGCCGCCCGCTTCCGCTGCCTGTTGATATTTTACGGCGTGAGCTCACAGCGATGCCATGTCGCGCAAACGTCAGTCACAACACAACACACTTGGGGGTTAGGGACACTTTTAATGAATCCGATAGGCCGGGTAAGCTGTCAATCTGGGTGATTGTGGTCTGCGTGTTTGAATTTTTGTCATTGGTAATTCTTGTAAATTCTGTAACTTTTTGCACATCTTCAGAGCTGGTGATTTCACTGTACATTGTACACTGTACCTTATACATGTGACAAATGAACCAAATCTGAATCCTCCCCCTGCCCCCCGCCCCTCCCACTCCTCAGCCTACACATACTTCTACAAGGGCTCCAAGTACTGGAAGTTTGACAACCACCGCATGAAGAGCGAGCCGGGCTACCCCAAGTCCATCCTTAGGGACTTCATGGGCTGCAGCGTGGACCCGGTGGAACCGGACCGCGACACGGACGCCGACCGCAGGTACCCCGACGTCCACCAGCCTCCCTTCAACCCCGACGGGGGCCATGACGACGGCACGAAGGACCGCGACGATAGCGATAAAGACGGCGGGAGAAAGGATGGCGATGGTGGCGGTGGCGGCGGCGAGGACGAGGACGAGCGGGAGGGCCGCGAGGAGGACACCAACGAGGTGGACGTGGTGCTGAAGGTGAACGACAGCGAGCAGCGCACCATGAACATCCTGATGATCACCATCCCCCTCTTCCTGGTGCTGTGCATCCTGGGGCTGATCTACGCCATCATCAGCACGCTGCAGCGGAAGGGGGCGCCGCGGCTACTGGTGCACTGCAAGCGCTCGCTGCAGGACTGGGTTTGATCCCCTGACCCCCATGACCCTCCAGACCGACCCCCCCCCCTCCCTCATGACCCCTGACCCCTGACTGACCCGCCCACTAATCCGTTGAACCTTAGTCGGGGCTTTCGAGGGAACTTCGACGTTTGTCTCCTGCAGTGTGTGTGTGGTTGTAGAGGCACACACGCTGCCAATCAATGCAAGCGAGTGAGTGACACACGTGCAACCATCACAGACACACACACACACACACACACACACACCACACACACACACACACACACACACACTCTCCCCGCACATACACACACACACACACACACTCACTCTCCAAAAAAAGGTGTATTGAGATGTTCGCAAAAACTCTACATGAAACACATAAACAACTTGGGACAGAAAATAGATTTATACTAACACACACACACACACATATGAACACACACACACATGCACACACACACACACACACACACACACACACGCACACCGTCAACATCACTTCCTCCCATCCCCTCTGGTGCTCTGCATCCACGGTAGTCTATTTATATGAGAGAAGTTTGCACATTCTTTTCATAATGTTTTTGTTTTGTATTGTGTGTGTGTGTGTGTGTGTGTGTGTGAGGAGATCTTTTTTTTCTTTGTTTTATTATTTCTTTTCTATCCGTTGTATTTTTCGGCTGTTATGTTTCCCAACAAGGAAAACCTGTTCTATTCTCTTCCCGAACACGCGCTCTCCATCCTCTTCCTCTGCCTCTTCACAGCGGGATCACCTGACTCAAGGGAAACAGTGAACGGTTTCTTCATCTCTTCACACACACACACACACACACACACACACACACACACACACACACACACACACACACCGTGCTCAACAACCAACTCCTCTAAAAAACCCTAGCAGAGCAAGAGATGGCAGCTGAGACCTCCCAAGAGACACACACACTCCGGCCCTAAGCATGGAGCTGGGAGTCTGGGGGTACAGGACATGGATCTGGACGGACGTGGAGGACATTGGTCTGGGGGTCTGGGGGTACAGGACATGGATCTGGAGGTCTGGGGGTACAGGACATGGATCTGGAGGTCTGGGGGTACAGGACATGGATCTGGAGGTCTGGGGGTACAGGACATGGATCTGGAGGTCTGGGGGTACAGGACATGGATCTGGAGGTCTGGGGGTGGAGGACATTGATCTTGGGGTTGAGAACATGGATCTGGGGGTTTGGGGTTGAGAACATGGATCTGGAGGTCTGGGGTGGAGGACATGGATCTTGGGGTTGAGAACATGGATCTGGGGGTTTGGGGTTGAGAACATGGATCTGGAGGTCTGGGGTGGAGGACATGGATCTGGAGGACATGGGTCCTGGGGGTGGAGGACACGGGCCGGCCAATGTCGGCCACTTCAGGAGGTGTTGCGGTGGTGGGGGCAGGTTGGGGGTTGGAGAGCTTGTAAACGCCACCTCTCTTTTTTTTTTTTTTTATCACGTCCGCCGCCCAGGTGTCAGCTACAATGTCGTTCCCCCGCCATCAAACCTCCCCAGCTCCACCCACCTCACCAACCTCCCTCCCCCACACCAACCTCCCCAGCTCCACCCACCTCACCAACCTTCCTCCCCACACCCCGGTCGGCCTCGCCACCACCCAGGGGTCTGCTCGCTGACCCCCAGCCGCGGCCTCCCGCTACCAACACTGACACGGCTCTCGGAGAAGACGTGCTAAACTTATTTTACGGTTCACTTTTCTCACTTTATTTTCCCCCCCCCCCCCCCCCCCCCCCCCCTTCAACTTCCTCCTCGTCTGCCTTGCACACATGGATTTGACTTTGACAGACTTTTAGTATTTCTTTTTTTGCGGAGGGGTCATTTGAAGAGCGGTTGATGTCTTAGTTAAAGTGGTTTGGTTTCACACCACTTCAACATATCCGGCTTTGCGGTATAGTGCGGTATGCTGGCAACCTGTCTCTGTAGCAGAGAGAACATAGGTTTGTGGTGCTTTTATGAATATACAGTACATAGGCCTATATCATTCAAGACAGAGAGCCTGTGTGTGTGTGTGTGTGTGTGTGTGTGTGTGTGTGTGTGTGTGTAGTGTGTGTGTGTAGTGTATGTAGGGGGGTCTGTGTGTGTGTGTTTCAGTGTGTGTAGACTACAGTGGATACAAAGCATGGCAAAACAATGACCTTTGACCCAAAGGAAAAAAAAAAGATTTATTTTGCTTTTCAGCAAGCGATTTCCAAGAAGTGGCCCCTCTTCCACGTAGCGAAGCAGCATCGTTGATCTGGGGCATTTGGGAGACGGAGGGTAAAGACAGGAGGACATGAGGTCCCGGTAATCCTGTTCATTAAATAAAAACAGCAGGTGTACACGATCGCTTCTAACCCCCCCCCCCCCCTTCCCTCTGTGACCTCACTTAAACCATGCGCTACCCCCCCCCCCCCCCCCCAAACCAAAACATAACATAAGGCTGTACCTTTCATCTCTATGAGAACACACACGGGTTACACGGAGAGAACGAGGGAGAGAGAGGGGGAGAGAGAAATGGAGAGAGGGAAGAGGGGGTTGTAAGATTAGGGCATTATGGGAAACAGGAGAAGAGAATAACACATGAGCCAAAAAGATGTGAGAGAGAAGTTTGTGTTCGCTCAGAATACACACACACACACACACACACTCATTTGTTGATCAGAGAGATCGGCAGCAGGGCGTGTGGAATTGGACGAATGTGTCTGCGTGTGTGTGGTGTGGTGGGGTGTGTGTGGGTGTGTGTGTGGTGTGTGTGGCAGAGGTAGCAATGTGTGTGTGTGTGTAAGTGTGTGTGTTTGTGTGTGTTGTGACCCGATAGCCTCTCGCTGGCTAGGGAGCAATGGAAGGCTGTGCAGATGAGGAGGTACAGTTAGAGGAGGTGCTCAGAGACCCTTTTAAGGAAGGGAGTCCCGTGAGGAGCTCCCTGTATGGTCTTCTGGCGGCTCGACCCCAAATTCTCTAAACACGCCGCGCTCACCGAGTGCTTTTTAGCGAGGGAACACTCTGCTCTCCAAGTGACCGCAGAATGACCACGGCTCAGAGAGGAGAAAAGGTGGCTGGTGTGTTTACACACCTGCACCCCGGTCTGTCGCCCCGGAGACGCTCAATCACCCGCCCTTAATCGTCCCCCTCTCGGATTTTGTTTTCATTTTATGTTGTAATACGTTTAGATAGTTTACATGTGTAGATACGTTGATAGGTTTACATAGTTTGACGTTTTACTTTTTTTTTATGAAGTTGTTCCGTGGTAGTCTTGGGGAGCATAAATATGAACAGGGGATGTGCTTATCTTCTTCTTAAGTGGCGGAGGAAGACACAAACACACACACATGGAGACACACACACACACACACGCACACAAAGACACACACACACACACACAGAAAGAGGAAGAGAAACAGGCCACTTATGGTTCGTACTGACTGGGGAATAGGTGGAGCGTCAGCTTCCCCCCCACCCACCCCATCCCAACCCTTAGTCACACACACACACACACAGATTGATTCCCTAGCCGCTCGATAGCAGTTGCCAGGAAACGGTATCCCATTCTTCCGTTGTGTTTCCTTATTAGCCGGGGAGGGGGGGGGGGGGGGGGGGAAGCAGAGAGGGGAGGGGGGGGGGGGGCCAGAGGCGGGAGGGGAGGGGCAAGTTAATCAGTGGTAAAAGCCATGCCCCGTGGCCTCACTGTCCACCTCCTATCTCATACTCCCCCGCTCCACTCCCGTCACATACACACACACACGCGCACACACACACCCCCTCCCAGGGTGCAGATCAATGGCGGCTAACAGGACTGCATCTGGACATTCTCTCATCTGACGGCTCATTGGGTCTGACGCAGTGTCCACTGTGCCTCTTTCCTCTGTATCTGTCTCTCTGTCTCCCTCTGTGTGTGTGTGTGTCTCTCTCTCTCTCTCCTCTCTCTCCTCTCTCTCTCCTCTCTCTCTCTCTCTCTCTCCTCTCTCTCTCTCTCTCTCTCTCTCTCTCTCTCTTTATCGCTGCCCCTCTGAGTCTCTCTCCCCTTTTCTCTCTCTCGTTATCACTGTCCCTCTGTATCTCTCTCCCCCCCTCTCTCTCTCTCTCTCTCTCTCTCTCTCTCTCTCTCTCTCTCTCTCTCTCTCTCTCTCTCTCTCTCTCTCTCTCTCTCTCTCTCTCTTTATCTCTGTCCCTCTCTGACTCCCCCTCTCTCCTGCTCTCTCCATCACTATCCCTTATCTCTTTGTCTCTCTTCCAAAGTCCAAGTCCAGAGCGAGAGAGCGAGAGAGAGCGAGAGAGAGAGAGCGAGAGAGAGAGAGCGAGAGAGCGAGAGAGAGAGAGAGAGAGAGAGAGAGAGACATACGCACACACATGAAAAGAAACAATAACGTAAAGGAAATTAACAATTTCCCGCAGTGAGTGAAGCGTCTCTAGTCTTTGAAGAGAGAGAGAGCCTGTACCTGAGTTCTGTCTAGGAATGTGGGGGCTCCTAAAGCCCCTCTGGCTCTTCTCGTTCTTACATGCACTGGGATCAGCGGTACTCTGTGCAGCCTTACTGGGTGCCGCCTTACTGGGTGCAGCCTTACTGGGTGCCGCCTTACTGGGTGCCGCCTTACTGGGTGCAGCCTTACTGGGTGCCGCCTTACTGGGTGCAGCCTTACTGGGTGCAGCCTTACTGGGTGCCGCCTTGCTTCTGGATGCAAGCAGATGTGGAAGTCCTCCTTCAGTATAGTATGGACGTAACGGTAGAGATGGTGGTCCTCTGAGTATAGCCTGTCGGACGACCAGGTCCTCCATCAAGCCTTTTTATCGGCTCCGGGCGCTATATATATCTTTTCTTTTCTTTTTTTTTATTATCGCTTATGTGTGATAAACGTATGCGTCCATTCCTACCTGCGCCGGGTACACTCTCAGGCATGGGAGTGGGAGGCCAGCGGGAGCGATCGCTGGCTTCAATTAATGTGCTCAGCACTTCCTAAGTGAACGCTGGTTTTTCTCAAGCCGGAGACTGTAAATCTCTTTCTCTCTCTCTCTCTCCCCCCCCCCCATCCCCCCTACGGCTCTCAATGCCCAGCCCAATATTGTGCACCCTGGGGGGGGGGGGTCGTTAATATAGCAGTCTCTCTCTCTCTCCCTCCCCCACCCCCACCCCCCTTTCCCTCTCTCATTAGCGTTCTTTCTCTTTCTTAACACGCAGCAAACACAATAAAAACAAGTGTATTATTGTCTCGCTAGGCTCTGCCTATAGCCAGCGTTAGGCCAGAAAGCCCGTCGAAACACTTCCTGTACTAAATTACCGACTGGAAACTAACAGGCTCAAGGTTTAGTCTCCCAGTTAAATCAGAGTGAAGTCAAATGTAACTTTGTTTTGGCTTCCTTTTCTGACCGTTATTGGGCCTTAATGTCACCTGTCAGGTGACCGTTAGTTAGAATCATACTTCTTCTTCGGGATATGTTTCTGATGCTCATGTCGCCTCACTTGAATTGTTTAAATTTTTTTTAACTCTGATCTCATGTTAGTCGTACAGGACACAGGTTCTCTCTCTGTCAACTGTATATGTATTACTTTTTAAGGTGTCTTGGGAGAGGGTGTTGTCTCTGGTGTCAAACCCAGTAGGCCTGAGGGTGTGGAGGGGGGGGGGGGCTCCCAGCATTCCTTGCCCCGGATTCTACAGGCGGTCCAGGTTGTCTCGCTCTGCACCGCTGGATAACCACTAGCTCACACCAAACTAAACAAGAACCTGGGGCATTGTTTTTGGTCCAATACTGTCTTTGTGTACTCAGACGGGCTTTTAAAAAAACGCCTATTGTATTACTTGATTTAATCCCAGCGGTTTAGGTTCAGGGTGATGAATTGAGTGCTGTAGTCCGGAGTTTGAGCTCAGGTTCACCCATCTCACTTCACATGGTTTTAACCACCCACCCACACCGGTTCAAACATGTGTTTTTGTATTATTTTTTTCCCAGGGTGCATCTCACCTTACTTATTGAGCCTAACCGGAAGAAAAACAATAAAACATAAAACAACAATCCACCTAATAATAAAATAAAAAAAACCTGTCGGAGAAACGAGAAGGGACTTTCTTTTACGTCTGTGACAGCACTCATCAGAGAGCAAGAACGGCATTTTGCTTTCATGTACATGCGTCTGTCCGTGTGCGTGCGTGCGTGTATATGCGTGTGTGTGTGTGTGTGTGTGTGTGTGCTAGCGAGGATGCTTGGCGGACGGACGAGACCGACCACTCTGTTGTTAACCACTGGTGTTTTTTTTTTTACCGCCAGCCGAACCACTTTGAGAACCGAAGGGGGGGGGGGGGGAGCAGCAGCGGAGAGCCGGTGGTAGCGACCCGCTATTCTGAGAGAAAACTAATAAGAAGAAGACTTGTTGTACGTCTCTCTCTCTCTCTTTTAGTATACTGTATATAGATAGACCTTATTCAAGTGGATCGGGGGTCTTGATAGATGCAAGCCCCCCCCCCCCCCCCCACACACACCTAAAAAGGCATAGCATCATCTCACACATCTCCTGTGTAACCTTCTGTCGCTGACACGGAGATTATAAACCATAAGTACGGATGAGAATGAGAGACTTCTTTTTAGTTATTGTTGATGCATTCATTTGTAGTTTTATTTGAATAGTGTGCGATTCTTATCTCTCTCTTGAGTTAATGACATGTGTTAGCGTTGATGATTTGTGTCGATAACATTCCAATTAGGTTTGGCTTTTGATTTAGGATTTTCGTTTTGTGTTTGATTTTTGTTTTTGTTTGTGTAACTGTTTTCGGTGGAAGACGGTCCGATTTTATACATTCATGTTGTTGTTGTTGTTGTTGTGTGTTCACCTCTTTTTGAGTGTGTTAACAATCCATGCTGGACATGTACACATTAAAAAAAAACTTGAAAGGAAGAGTTTTGTCAAGTGTTTCTTCTAATATAGATAAGACATATATACAAAGGTCTGAGTTTGTGAGTGTTAAAGGGGCTACATGGCTTCATTCAGGCCTCAGGAACCAAGTTTCGAACATCACCAGTGGAAAAGTCCTACCGTTTTTTTTGCAGACACACACACACACATTTTGCCTCTGCTCCTGCTTCCTGTGGTGAGGTCAGCGTCTATATGCCCGGGCTTCCTGTCCCACGCGGCACTAGGCCGGGAGAGAAGGGTCCTAACTTGCCCATTGGCTGCCGGCCAGGAAGTCACATGAGCGAGCAGGAAGTGTGTGGTGGCTGGCGGGGTCGAGACTCCGCAGCAGCATCAGATGCGGCGTGGGGACCGACGGTGACGGCGGCGACCACTACGCTGAACCAACAGACCAGTCACCAGGGATCATCCGCTCTTCGGCGGAACTCATTTGTTTGGTTTCCCAGTTGTTGATATTCGAGAATCTCAGTGACAGGGGGAAACATAGAACAACACAGCTGAAGCAGTATCAGGGATATCACAGAGAAGCATCGTGAGACCTCCCCTCCCCCCCTCACCCCCCCCCCCCGAGAGAGTACATGGATGTTTAAATACACACTGATACTCGAGAAGCCCTCCTGAACACAAATCATGTCTTCGCCTGACTAGATGGTCCAAGCGTATGACCTGTTTCATGTCATGGAGTGAGGTACCGACTGACGAACTGGACCGAACTTTTTTGGTCGCTGAAAAAAGGGAAAAGTGAGAGAGTCTGAGACACGTTTCCAAAAAGAGAAGGTGTTTTATTATTCTAACACCCTGTATGTATAAAGATGTGGGCGATCGCTAAGTTTTTCCTTTTTTTTTATTTACATACAATGTTCACTTCGTTAGTCGGGTTTCCGCCGCCATATTTCGATTCGCATTGTATCGCATTGGAAAATCTTTATGGAAACGGCCATATTTGAATAAACTTCGATTGAGGTGGGTTTTCGACAGATTCCAACTGATTTTAATAGAGTTAAATTCATTCGCAAAAGCGGAGATGGAAACAACTTTGCTGAATCAATTCTGACGTATAGCGAACTTTGTACTCACGTTACTTACACTGTCCGCTTCTTCTCAAGCGTTCCTATGGTCCGACAACATGGCTTATGTCACCGCCCAATATCCCTCATCGCTGACGTAGTTGGTTCGCTCCAACAAGTTGAAGGAAACACAAGTCATTTGCAATTCTTTCTTGTTTGTTTTGTGCCAACTTCCAAAAGTTGGCTTAATTAGCTTCAACTGTTAGACGGAAACCCAGCTATTGACTGTTAGAAAACATGACATACTTTTGCTCTTCCTAACTTGTCGTACATTTCAGGTGGGTGGAAGGCAGAGGAAGAAGGTACCTTTGGGTAATTCGTACACAAACAAGTTTAATGGCGCGTGTTGGGGTTTTAGTGTTTACATTATGTAAGAGTCTGTTAGCGTGTTGTCTCGCACTGTTCAGGCCCCGGGAGATGATGATGTTGGAATGCCAGCCCGCTGTTTAATTTGCGGTCTGTGTTCGTGTAAGTGTCTGTCTGTGCGTGTGCGCGCGCGTGCGTGTGTGTGTGTATGTGTGTGTGTTATAGAGTCTGGGACAGCACCGCTACTCGTTAAAATCCGCTACAGTTATCACTAGTTACACCCCATAGAGCAGACTAACTACTTGCAGTCCTCTCTCTCTTAGCTCTGAGGCAGAAAGGGAACCGTGCGCCTGCTAATCATTAGCGGCTACAGTTAATGGAGAACAATTAGCCGGGCCGCAGATACAGCATACAGCAGAGCTGTGAACACACCTGTCACACCTGTTTTGTGTGCTGAGAGAAACGGCGGTGAGGCGTGCGCCACACTCTGTCGCGCCTCACCCGGTGACCCGGTTGTTGTCTTGCGATTGTCTTCCGTCTCCATTTAAAAACATCTTTCTCCGGTATGCAAAAGGCAATCCGAATTTTCAGAATTGGCTCTTTGAAGTGAAGGGAATCCGATCGACTCAATACAGTTGACGTTGAGTCTATAAATTCACATTGGCCACAGCCCTAAAGAACTTACCTTGGCAGGAAATTACCTCCAGCATCCACGCCCAACATAACCTATGAGTATGATGTAAGTTATTTCCTCATTAAATTGAGGTAAACTGCAAATTCTCTGTGGTGTCATTTAGGCTATTATGTGGATTATCCTAATCCTGACATCCTAATGTTCACTTTAGAGCAGTGGACTTTGCTGCAATATACTGCAAAACACAAAATTACAAGGAACTGGACACAGCAATGATGTGGTAAATAATTAACCCGTTCTGTATGTCTGTCTGGAGCAAACAAAACCTATGAGTTCAGGGCAGGACATCAAACTAACTAAAAACACACCCAGCAACCCAGCAAAACACAAAAAACTCCATTAAATGCGTTTTTCAGACTCAATTTAACTTGGAAGTCCGGGGATGTTTAAATGAACACCAGACTTAAAGCGGCATGGGGTAAGTATGTTGGCCGCTTCCCAGGACACAAGACGCTAACTCTCTGTGTTTACTATATTTACAGCCCAGCTTCAGCCCATTCCCATTGAAATTGCCAAAACATGAACGGCTATAACGACACAATGTTTCATCTCCTGCCATTGGCCAAATAGGGCGCAATAATATATGTGGATTAAAAAGCATAGTTGATGTTTTAAAAACTGGCGAATGGTTGTACGTTTTTTTGAATTGTACAGAAAGACATGCAAATTCTCTCTGGCGTTTGGGACTTAAGGCCTATTCCAAGAAAAACACCAATTACACGTTTCTATGTGACGTACACGTCATCATTGGTGGCTTTGGACACCAATTTGGCAATTTTGTCAGTGTCTTGTTTTTCTTTTATATGAAGATAGGAAAAGGCGGTTGTGTTGTATGGCAGGTGGTCGGTAAATGTAGTGCCAATCCTCAAGGGTTCATAAAACACTCATAATGTCCCGTGGCAAGGTGTTCTCCATGTTGTAAAACAAAAACTACACCACCATACTTTCCATACTCTCTCTCTCTCTCTCTCTCTCTCTCTCTCTCTCTCTCTCTCTCTCTCTCTCTCTCTCTCTCTCTCTCTCTCTCTCTCTCTCTCTCTCTCTCTCTCTCTCTCTCTCTTTCTCTCTCCCCCTACATCTTTCTACATCTCTCCCGTAGCCAAGGTGAGGTAACTGTGAGGTAAGGCAGGCAACATCTGGATCTTTGGTCCTTTGCGTTTGAGACTCTGAGGATGTCAGAGAGGGAGCACAGGTGGCTTGGCTTCAGGGGGTGATTACAGGGATACAGAACAACCTTTTGGCCAGTCTCCCTGACCCCTTGTTGAGGCACGGTATGGTCAATGTACTGTAAGGTACTGTACAGGGGTAGGAACAATCCAGTTTGTTATCGGTTGTTTGATTCATAGACGCAGAAAGGTATGGGTTCCAAGCCCGATCTGCAGTCTGGAGTCTACCTGTAGGCATCCACGATGCCCTAACCCCATTGGCGTTTCCCAACATTGGGGTCCGGACCTCACTTGCGGTGGCCAACAAATGTGTCGTAGCTAAAATATTTGCTTTGGATGGAAGCGGTGAAGGGTATAGCTGTCCCCGTAAGCCCCCTGAGCTAGGGAAATTAGACATTTTACAATTTGTCTCGAAAGTTGTCTCTTAGACG
>CM051000.1:21688253-21693253 GCA_027704905.1 Muraenolepis orangiensis
CTCTGCTCTGCTCTGCTCTGCACATGCGCCCACATGTAAAGATAGACTGACTGAGAGACAGAGAGAGAGAGAGAGAGAGAATTGGATTTTAGATAGACACAGATAGTTGGACAGACGAGACTGCTGAAATTAAGAAGTCTGCCCTGGATATGAAACAAGAAATGGATTCACAGATAGACAGCCAAGTAGCCTGATCAAAAGACAAAAGTAAAAAAAAAAAAGAGAGAGAGAGACACAGATTGATAGACAGACAGCTAACTGATGTACTCAAACCACAAGTGAGAAGGCAGGGCTTACCTACCCCTCATGCCGTAGACTTTACAGACTGAAAATTGTTTCGGGGGAATTCACGGACAGGAATTCAAGGTTGAATTCAACCTTCAGATGTTTGGGAGACATTTCAATTCGGTATTTTTGGTTTTATACAAGTCAAACACAAACACAAAGTCATTTCTTGCTGAAAAGACAAAGTCCTTCTGGTCTGCTTTGATGGCTGCTACGTACGTTCTCTCAGTGGGCAACTTGTTCCCCGTTTGTTATCAACGCCTCTATCAGCAGCCTTATAATGTATTCTTTATTTCCTCTCTTTCCTTTCTTCCTCTCACGACTTTTGGTCATGAATAAATACATATTTCATACTGACTGGACATTATTCTCTTCTCTTTCACACATTCCGTCCCTCCCTCCCCTCCCCCTCTCCCCCCTCTCCCCCCTCTCCCCCCTCTCCCCCCTATCCGCCCACCCCTCCTTCATTACATCACTGCCTACTTAGGGTGTCCGGTGGTGGGCCGTGTGACTGCCATGGCAGCGGCTGGCGGTAAGTTAGCCACCTTATAGCGGCCCAATAGCAACAATAGTCAGCTAACTCACACCATGTGCCTGCAAAGTACGTTTTGGCAGCCAAGCTAATTAAGGCTCCTCGGCCGGCCTGCTGGCAGGCTGGCTAACTGACCGGCAGTCTGGTTGGGCTGGGGCTGGGGCTAGGCTTGTTTGGCTGCTTGACCATGCGGGTGTCTGGGGATGTGTGTGAGCAGCTGGTCAATGACGAAGACCGGGGGTGAATGGCGCCATTGTCGTCCCGCCGGGCCGTGAGGAGAGTGTCTGACGTGGTCTAACGTTCTGCATTGTCCCGCCGGTCACAACTGAAACAACACTGTTGTCATAAAGTGCCATACGTTTAATTCTGAGTGAGGAACGAGGCCACAGGGGGTATGGTGGGGTAGAAGTGTATTGAGCTAACTTATTGTTATTTTACCTAAGCACTGGTTCTGCTCTCGGAGACTTTGTTAAGAAGGAGAAGCACTGATGACTTCTGGTGACTATTTAGTTCTCTTGTCTACCTGCTGCATGTTGAATTGTATATATCATCCATCAATCATTTTATTGTTCTTTTTATGTTCATTTTTTATTTTATTGTGGATAGTATTCTTATAGTATTGTGTTCTAGAATTTCATACTGCGGGAGGGAATAGGCAGTAAGCATTCCATTGTACTTGACAAAAGCATCTGCTAAATCAATGCAATGTAATGAGAGATAATCAAGCAGAAGAAGTAACAAAATCATAGTTTGAAATGTGTGATTTTGACAGTCCAGGGACCCAGCTGTGGAATTGAAATGCTGATTATTCATATACCGTGACCATTATGTCCATGTGTAGACATGGAATGTAACGCGTATCCATAAATACACAACACACACGCAAACAAAAATACATTTTGTTTACATAAGGTTGAAACGCCCGATTCCTCTTTAATAAATAAGACGATATGTTGAACTACCACAGAGAGCAGGGTGGCTGGCTCATAGCAGACAGGGCGGTAGGCCTGGTCTCCATCAATAAAGGCCAACGTTCTCATGACAACGGGATGCCAACTCTCAAGGGTCCTCATGTTGTTGCTGGCCGCTGGAGACACACAGACACACACAGACACACACACAGGTTGCCATAGTAGCAGGGGGGGCGATGACAGGTGGAAATGAGATGCCATTTCAAACCGTCAAACCCAGACGCCATCTCTGCCACCCTGCAGCTGGTGAATCTTCACACCTCACACCACACACACACACACACACACACACACACACACACACACACACACACACACACACACACACACACACACACACACACACACACACACACACACACACACACACACACACATGCTATTGGAATGTTGTTTGTTGTTCTGATCATTTTGTTGTTTGTGTCAAAGTGTAAGAATTCACACACACACACACACACACACACACGCACACACGTACACAGGCACATGCATACACACACACACACACATGCACACACATGCGACCACACACACACACTCTCGCTCGCCGTAATCCTTTGGTAAATGTATAGGTCTGTGTATCTGTGCTCTGCTATTGTGGTCGGCAGCTGCAGAGGTGTGGATTTAACCTTTTCCTGCACGATGCTGTTCAGCACAACCACAGGGGCATTCCACGCTGGATACCATGCTATTTATGTGGAGGCGGATGATGAGGATGATGATGAGGATGATGAGGATGACGAGGACGGTGAGAATGGAAGGGCGTGTCTGTCGGCACCGAATCCAACCGGGAAAAATAGGCTTTTGTCTTGCTTTGTCTGTGTGTTGCCCTGAAGGGCTGTGGCGGTGTGTGTGTGTGTGTGTGTGTGTGTGTGTGTGTGTGTGTTCTGTCTACAAGAGTACACATTATCGCTTGCTTGGATAATCTGGTTCACATATAATGCTCTCTCTCTCTCTCTGTCTCTCTCTTTCTCTGTCTGTCTCGCTCTCTCTCTCTCTCTCTCTTTCTCTGTCTGTCTCGCTCTCTCTCTCTCTCTCTCTCTCTCTCTCTCTCTTTCTCTGTCTGTCTCGCTCTCTCTCTCTCTGTTTCTCTGTCTCTCTCTCTCTTTCTCTGTCTGTCTCTCTCTCTCTCTCTCTGTTTCTCTGTCTCTCTCTCTCTTTCTCTGTCTGTCTCGCTCTCTCTCTCTCTCTCTCTCTTTCTCTGTCTGTCTCGCTCTCTCTCTCTCTCTCTCTCTTTCTCTGTCTGTCTCGCTCTCTCTCTAGCTCTATCTTTCTATATTCTCTGACACACAGACACTATATTATATTATATGGCAAATAGGAAAATATCTATAAATAACTCATATAGGCTCCATAGATTCATTGATCCCTGAAAAAAAACACATTGATCCGACCCTGAAGACATGAAGTATGAAGGCATCCATTCTTGAATGTACTAGGTACTAAAAGGACACACATGATGACAAGCCGTGAGCTACAACATAAGCCATATGACACTGTGTACTCTCGTGAACTCTCGTGAACTAACGTGAACCATTGTACCACAGGGGGGGGGGGGGGGGGGGGGTGACACCAAGCACTCCAGAGTGGCATAACAAACATTAACTGGAACATGAACTTCCAGACTATCCAAACTAGTGATCAAGGCGTTCCGTCCCGTCTCTGTGCCCATCTTCTCCCCCCTCCGCCGCCGCCACGTCCCGGGCCGTTTAAACCATATTCACCACGGCAGCGTCTGCGGCCTCGAAGCGACAAACAACAGTCAGTCACAACGGCGCGTCGAAGCAACGCGCCGTTGTGACACGAGCGACACGAGCCCCGGGACCACAACAAGTAGAGCGGTGGAGAGTGGAGGGAGATAGGGGGTGAGGAGGTGAGGGGGAGGGGGGAGGGGGGAGGAGGAGTAGTAGACATGGGGGGGGGGGGGTGGGGTTGGGGTTGGGAGGAACAACAAAGCCACTGTTTGACTCCCGTGGGAGGCGGGACGTTGGAGTACACAATAGCCGGTCTTTGTGGGGCTTTTTCAGGCTGTGTGTGTGTGTGTGTGTGTGTGTGTGTGTGGTGTGTGTGTGTGTGTGTGTGTGTGTGTGCGTGTGTGTGTTGTGTGTGTGGGTTTTGGTAATTGCCTTGAACTTTTAGCTTATCCGATGTTTTTGTCTTCTATCTAAATGTGTCAAATATTGTCCTGCCGTGCGTTGTCCTCCATTGACTGTTTCCATCTTTTTCGTCAGAATTGTGGGAACTTTTTTAAATTTGGATGCTATAATAAATAAATATATACTGTATATATATTCACTGAAAATAATAAAATGACATATAAAGTAGCTGTTCCTTAAATGATTTGTATCTGCTTCCTAAATGATCCCCAAATATGTCTTACTGTCACTTCATGTTCATCATTAATCTCATAGATTCAAAAAGAGAGAGAGAGAGACAACAAGAACAGACAGGCTTGACCAATTAGCAAACATATCAGTCTGGTGGATTTCCAGACTTCTGTTGTATATCCTCCATTTCCTCCGGGATGGTAAATTGTGTCCCAGTCGGTTCAACTGGCAAACCCTTCCTCCAAGCTCATCCCTCTCTTTTATTCGCTTGGATTTGTACTTGTCAAGATTCATCTTTATTAAAATGTCACACTTTTATTGCAAAGTTTGGAGCGCTTGTGAAGCGTGCAAAGCACACAAAAGCCCAAAGCACACAGAAGTGTGACCCAAAAATAAAATAAAATCCTATTGTTTTAACATATTCGTATTGTTTCACTCATGCAGGTCCCAAGTCTGTCTTTCTTTCCAGATTCCAAAACATTATTTAGCATCTGTCCAAACACGACCACAGGCTTTGTGCTTAAGGCTCTTAAAGCGAGCGGTTATGTTGGCCCACCTGGCTGCTGCCAGACTCAGAGCAGCATGGTGTTAGGGAGGGGATCCCCGTTTTAAAAGGTCTGAATGAGCGGAACACCTTGTGGGCACCTTGTGTGGCTAATGGACGACCAGCTGCTGGCCACTCACAGCTGTGAGGGTCTGGCCTGACGAGGTCCAGCTCCATCTGGCCCTTGGGTTGTTTTACACCACAGTTAACCCCCCAAGCCCTTGGCACACATCCCTTTTCCTGACACACACACACACACACACACACACACACACATACACACACACACACACACACACACACACACACACACACACACACACACACACACACACACACAC
>CM051000.1:21710753-21790753 GCA_027704905.1 Muraenolepis orangiensis
GGGGGATATCTTTGAGTTTTGTGAGGTCATCTTATTAGGAATGATGACAGCCATGATTAGTCATGAGTTCACATTCTGTGTGTGTGGGAGAGAGATGTATTATGGGATGGTGGTCTGGTGTGGGAGACACTGGTGTGGTGAGAACCAGGGTGGATCACATTTAGGGTTGAGCTGCTGCTGCTGCTGCACTGTGTGTGTGTGTGTGGGGGGGGGGGGGTGTGAGTGTGTGTGTGTGTGTGTGTGTGTGAGAGAGTGTGTGGGAGCAGGTGTACCGAGCACGCCTCAAATACCATGGAGATGAGGTGGGAAGACTTGGGAGGGGGATGGGGAGGGGGTTGGGGTTTGTGGTGAGGATGACGTACTTGGTCTTGGATGTGTGTGTGTGTGTGTGGGGGGGGGGGGGGGCTGCAGGGCGTGGAAGAGGCCAGAGGGTTTCTCCATAGAAGCCCAGCTCAGCACATGTGTTTTTGTCTTTCAATCTCGATTCACAGGGGGGGGGGGGGGGGGGGGGTTCCCTCACCCCCACCTTTCTCCAACCTCTCCCCCCCACCCCCACCCTCCCTCCCTCCCCTCCCTTCCCCGACACTGGCTCTGGGATCAGACACTCAGACACGCAAAGGTCAGCCGCTAATAACGCGGGGAGGTAGGCAGACCCCTCCCCCCCTGGCCCCCCAGGCTGGTAGGTTGAGAGGCGGGATGGTCGGTGCTGTTGGAGGACATGTTGTGGCTTGGTGTGTACAAACTGAATCCACACACACACACAACAAAACCAACAACGCTAAAAGGTTGTGGGTTCAAACCCCAGTTGTCCCGCAGTCTGTGGAGTATAGTAAGTAAGAGTAAGTATAGTAAGTGGATATTAACTTAAGATTCTTTATTTTTTGCCATGTGTAACAAGTACAAGGCATGCCTAATTCCCATCTGCTCCCGCAGTATGAATTCTGCACAACAACAATAATATTACAATTTTTAAATATAAACAATAAGAATATTGGTGGGAACAAAGAAAAGCTGAGGTTTGAAAAATTTGCCTTAACGCTGCATTACGACGGTGTCTCCACGGCGACTAGCGCTTAAGTTTCCCGTGTTTTATTAAAGAGATGAGAGTCATTAGCGGGCCCCAGTGCTGGGCCCGCACAATGAGACACCTCTACCAGCTCTGATAATCATTAGAACCAGTTCAAAGCAGTCAGCTAATGGGTCAGGGGAGAGAGAGTCCCTGCTCAGCATCTCTCTCTCTCTCTCCCCCTCTCTCTCTCTCTCTCTCTCTCTCTCTCTCTCTCTCTCTCTCTCTCCTCTCTCTCTCTCTCTCTCTCTCTCTCTCTCTCTCTCTCTCCGCTGTGAGGAGCTGACCTTTCCGACCCCCTGACCGACAGATGTGGCGGAGGGAACACTTAACGCCTTAAAGGGACATGGCGTCGGGGGACTCCGTGGGGAATGATGTTCTTAGCACTTCTGTTGAGTCGGGAATCGGCAGCATGCATGGGATTCTCTCCGTCCGCATAGTGGTGCGAGGTGAGGCTGGGTGAGGCCTGGCAGAAGCGGGTACGAGGGAGTGGGAGAAGGCTTGAAGGCTGCTCCGAGTCTGGCTCATACTCTATTCTCTGGAGGCCGGTTCTCACCAGAAATCCCCTTTTACCCCCCTGGACAACTGGCTGTGACGTTAACAAGTTTGCTCCATCACTCGTCCTCCTCCTTGCAGTCACACCCGCACAAACAGGCGGGCACGCACACACACACACACACACACACACACACACACACACACACACACACACACACACGCACACACACACACACAAACAGGCTTTGTAAACATTCAACCATAGATCCAGTCATCTCCTAGGCAACTAAACAAGCCAAACAGAATGTCTTCCCACTGGAAACTTACCACCTGTTCCACACATGTCTGTGTGTATGAATATGTTTGCCCATGCGCCTGTGCAAACGTGTTTGATTAAACACCGGCCGGTGTTCCTTCCTGTTCTCTTTGCACCTGTCAGGCTTTATTCCTTATTATTTTAGCATGATTCCTTTCATATATTTCAACAAAAACAACCCAAAAAACTATATTCATAAATGCATCTAGGATTGTTTGCCTAAGATTGTTTTCATGTGAGTCCAAAAAAAGTTCCAGTCGTAACTTTAAACTTTAAAAGTGTCCACACCACCACAGTTACCCGACGTCTCGATTTAAAACGTTAAACTTGCAACCTTTTTGTTTCTGATTTGACTTGTAAGAAGCCAGAGCGTTGAGCTGTGAGCACATGCTTTTGCTTTGTTCCTCTCATCAACAGGAATGTTTTCTGTTGTCACCGCGCTCACGGACACCTTGTGATGAAGGGACCAAGGGGACTCTTGAAGGTCCCTTGAAGGGCTCCCTTCAAGGGACCTTGAAGGGACTATTAACTATGAACCAGGAGTACCCTCCTCCGGTGCGGTGGAGAAGCAGTGGGCCCCGCCGTAAGGCCGGGATCACAATGAAAGGAACGCCGGTGACCCAGAGGGAGGAGTGTTGTCTGGATCCCTGGGCGGTATGTACGGGCGGTATGTCTGGGACAGGACGGGGGGGCTGGACAGCGGGGCGGGGGGATGTGTGCAACGTGCCCACTAATCCCGGACCACGTCGTTAGGTTGAGCAAAAACAGACCTGACGACCGAGCCCCGCCCCATTTAAAGATGAAATAAAGGTGTTTACTACAACGGAATCCTGTTGTCAGTGGAGTCACAGATAAGCCCCTTTATGTTCGCCGTGGTTCTCCTGACCTTTGGGGAACCTGTGGTGGTGGTGGTGGTGGGTGTCTGTGTTGTTTAGTCTGCGTGCGATTGCCTCCCTTCTCCCACCCTTCCCTCCCTCATCGCCGGTCTGTCGTCCATCCCGGGAAGCCAGGTGAAAGTTCAGAGGTCGGAAAGAAGGAAATTGTGAAACCTTGAAGAGTGAGAAAGAAGGAAGGAAGGACAGAAGGAAGGAAGGTTCCATAAGAGAAAGGTAGTGTGGTGGTGGTGGTGGTTGGTGGTTGGTGGTTGGTGGGGAAGACAAAGAAAATTTTATATTTGTATTTTTTGTTATTTGTGTTTTGTGTTATTATTTTCAGATATAAATAACAAGGCAGACCAAATAACAGGGCGGAGCCACAAGAGGATTGAAAAGGAATTTGGTGTGCTTTTATTTGACAAAGAAACCATAAACAAGAGAGTCATGAACAGTGAGAATTATTATTAAATTTAAAAAAGGATCCGCCGTTAATCTAAAGTAAACTCAAAAGTAAAATACCTTTAATCTTCAAAAAACAAACAATATTGTCAATCATCCGGCTCTTTCTGCTTTACTACACCCCCATCCCCCTCTCCCCCCCCCCCCCCCCCCCAACTCCAACATACCCCCAAATCACAACAACCCTACCGTTACGCCCAAACTGCCAATAAAAAATAATTTGGCCTCACTGGAAATCAACACAGGTTCTTTTTTCTTGGCAGCAACTATCCCTGTGCGCTCCGTGTGTATATCTCACTTCAAACACTCTTCATTTCTTCTTCTTCTTCTTCTTCTTCTTCTTCTTCTTCTTCTTCTTCTTCTTCTTCTTCTTCTTCTTCTTCTTCTTCTTCTTCTTCTTCTTCTTCTTACCATGTCAGCTGACACCACTGCTGTGGATGCTGTGGCTTGTTCTTGGTCTAGGTCTAACGGTGGGATTGGACACTTGACGAGAGGTCCCGGGTTCAAATCCTGGACAAGCTCCAGCTTGTGACATGTAGCCTCGTGAGACCGTCCCAATCCCGCAAGTTCACATTCCGTTTGTCGGTCTTTGCCGGCCTCGATCCCCTTAATATATCAATCAGACATATTATACATAGATATTTACTACGAAACCAAAACGTTAAAAAAATACCAGCATGGTCTCACAAGGGGACATAAGCCTTAAGGGGGGCGAATACATGGAACTTGAGTGGAGTAATTACCTAAATGATGGGGGCAAGATAGAGTCTGGTAGTGGTTAGGGGCTGTTAAGTCCCAGCTGAAAGGTTTTGGGTTCCAACCCCAATGTCTGCTGTCTACCTGTGCACGCTCCCTTGAGCAAGGGTGCGGGTTCAAGGCGTGGGTATTGGGTGAGGGCGGAAATATATGTATTTGTCGCTGAGTCTGCCCCATTACAACGGCTCGTCCAAAGTTACCCCACCCACCCCTTTCCCTCATAGATGTGCAGCTGTATGTTCTTTTTTTTCTTTTTACAATGCGGTCATTATGCGAAGGCAGGAATTTAAATTGATGAGCGCTCAATATCGCTCACTAAATTAAATTTGCCCGCTCTTAGCATCTTCGGGCCCGCAGCCTTTCTTTAAATGGCTTGCTCACTCTTTCACAGAGAGAGAGAGAGAGAGAGAGAGAGAGAGAGAGAGAGAGAGAGAGAGAGAGAGAGAGAGAGAGAGAGAGAGAGAGAGAGAGAGAGAGAGAGAGAGAGAGAGAGAGATCTATCAACCCTGTTATGAGTGATTCTTGCCCACTGATACAATCCACCCTCCTCATCAGCGCTTCTCTTGCTCTCAAGATAATTCGAGAAGCAGTTAATTACCACAAAGACGTAACCGCTGCAGTGCCGTGTAACGAATTATGCTGTGCGTTGCATTACATCTGAGGAAGAGGAAAAAAATAAATGGTGGATCAGTGACGCTTCCATTATCATTACTGATTTAGCATACATCAAAGACTTGACTTTGATAAGAAGAGTTCCTATCCTTGCCTATGGCATCAAGAGACATTAGATCTATCAGTGCACATGATGCAATTGTCTATTTTCCTACTTTCAAAATAAGCCAATGGTGTCCACACAAATAATCTGAGATCCTGAGAACCAATCTGTTATAACCCAATAAATATTAAGAAAATAGATTTAGCAAATAAAAGTGCAGGAGTCGGCACAGGACTTGACATATATGTTGCAGATGGCTGCCATCTGGTGGACATATCTGCTACTGCAGTGTAATCACAGGTCGTATCCAAAGAACATCATTTCTTAACTATGTGGAATATAAAACAGGCCACTGGGGAGTGTGTGTGGTGGCTCACCTGGCCTGAGTCACACTGATTAGACTCTGGGGCTGCTGGGTGAGGCTGCACACCTGTGGTGCATTGGCCAATCAAGGCACACGGGTTAAACCAGCCATCACACACACACACACACACACACACACTCTCTCTCAGTAGAGGGGCCCTAACATGTCAGCGCTTGCCGCCTGCTATGCTTTCCGAAAATGTCTTAAACATATAATAAAACGGTTCAGCTTCCTGTGGTCCGAAGAGCCCAGAGAGGACACTTTGGCAGCACACACATATCATGTTACACTCCCACTGAAACATATTGAGATAAATAGGGTGGTAGAGCGGTCGCCTCACAACCGGAAGGTTGCTGGTTCCTCCTAGCAAAAACTGTCGAGGTGTCCTTGAGCAAGACACCCCAACCCTACCTGCTCCTGACCTGCTGGCTGTCTCCTTGCATGGCTGACCCTGCCGTCGGTGGATGAATGTGTGTGTGAATGGGTGAATGTGAGACTTTCTACACTGACACATCATTCTACCATCACGTTACATCACTAAACATCTGGACTGGACAATGTATGTATTCAACTCCATATATATAATTTAATACAAATTAAACTGAAAATAACCATGTATTTATATTCTCTTCAGTGTGGCATCAGTGCTGAATGGTGGATCCGTCTTTGACCTTTAATAAGCTAATAATGAGCACTATGAGTTTATAACCAATGATAGAGATGCTTTATTTTCCGTCCTCCATAAACAAACAAGCAGCGGCAGTGGAATGTATGTGAAAATGAAAATCTAACCGCAAACGACCAAACATTTCACAATTGCACGCGGCAGGAACACAGCAGCGTCGACACTTGCTTGTAAAAGATGCATTCTTGAAAAAAAATACAAAAATACTTTCCCAGAAAGTGCTGTACAAGATACAAAGTGCACAAGGAATGTCATGTGTCATGTGTCACCTGTGTGTATTTAATGAGGTAAGCCAACGATACTCGCATCCTAAAAAGAGAACTATGACTTGTTGTTCGACTCTGGTTTCAGTGAGGAACTGTGAAACTATATCATCTCTGCTATTTCCGTCTGTATCTGAACAACTGTGAATGCAACAGAGTATTTCTAAATGTGTGTGTGTGTGTGTGTGTGTGTGTGTATACCAATTAGCAGTGATGACTGGTATTCCCACAGTTTCTCACTAGGATGGAGAGCGCTGTTGAGAATTGTGAACCAGATTCAATTAAATTATAAAAAAAAAAAAAAGAGAAAGTTCCCACCACCAAAAGTGTTGATCCATCGACAAGTCAACTAATTGACCCATCGACAAGTCAACTAATTGACCCATCGACAAGTCATCTAATCGATTGATCGACAAGTTGACGAGTCGACAAGTCGACGCGGCAACCCATCGACTAATGGACTAATCAACAAGTCAACAAATCTACAAGTAGACGAGTCGACAAATCGACACGGCAACTAATCGACTAATTGCCCGTTGAATAATCTCCAATCTACGAGTTGACTCGTCGACGCGGTGACTCATCGACTAGTCTAACAAGTGGACGAGAAGAGGACAGGTGGACCAGCTGGGTGGGCGGGGGTTTTAGAAGACGCCGGGCAGCAGGCGGTAGGGCACAGCGTCTGTGTAGCGCTTCCAGTCAGCGCCGTACTTGGAGCCGCAGCGGTGCTCGTCCCTGACGCAGCGGTGCACCAGCAGCACCGTCATGTACACCATGTAGAAGTAGGGCAGCAGGTGGCCGCCGCCGCAGGCCGCGCAGTACGCCAGCGAGCCCATCAGGTCGCCCGTGTAATTGAAGTGGCGGGCCACGCCCCAGAATCCCGAGGTCAGCAGCTTGCTATGGTGGAAGCCGCCGTCGGCCGAGTGGTACGAGCACTCGATGAAGGCGGGCGGGCTACGGCCCCAGATCGTGCAGGCGCCCCCCGTGCGCCGGAACAGGTCCTTCTGGTGGTTGGTGGAGCGGAACACGTAGTAGCCAAGTAGGCCCAGCACCAGCACCGCCCCGGCGTAGGGGGCCGACAGCTGCACCGGGTGGTACACCAGGTAGAGACCCTGTGGAGGAGGGGGAAGGAGGGTGAATGGATGTGTTGACACGTTCACATGCTTTAGAGAGACAAAAAGAGAGAGAGTTGTAGAGAGAGAGAGAGAGAGAGAGTCCGAGAGAGTCCGAGATAGTCATAGCAAGAGAGAGAGAGAGAGAGAGAGAGAGAGAGAGAGAGAGAGAGAGAGAGAGAGAGAGAGAGAGAGAGAGAGAGAGAGAGAAAGGAGTCGGAAATAAAGTCAGAGAGAGACAGTCAAAGAGAGAGTCAGAGAGTCAGCAATAAAGTCAGAGAGATATAAAGCGTCAGAAAGAGAGAAAGTCAGAGCCAGAGGGAGAGAGTCAGGTAGAGAGAGAGTGAGAGAGAGAGTGTCAGAGAGAGTCATGGAGCTATGATAAATCAAAGGGATTATATATTTTGGTGCGTGTGTGTGTGCGTGTGCCGTAGGTACCTGCAGTGTGTAGAGGTAAGGCAGCCAGACACAGTCTCCCCAGCCCAGGTACCACCCAAAGTGGTCGTGGCAGATGTCGATGGTCTTCAGGTACCAGGCTTCGTTCCAGAAGAAGTCCAGCACGTAGATGCCCTGTGGGGGGGGGGGGGGGGTAAGCAAGGTGTTTAGTCAATCGTGTTTTGTGCAAATGAGCACCTAGAGTGTCTACACTTTGAGTGCTGATATGCAAAATCCTCGTCAACCCCAGGGTACAGTGTGAAAACAACAACTTGTTTTGTTCTGTTTCGGTCATAGAAGATTGTGTTTGTGTCCTGTCCTGACGTGTACACAAATAAGCTTATCAAACAATGTGTTCGCCTGAATCATATTTATATGTGTTCAATGTTCATCGGCAGTATAAGTGTCCACTGATCTTAATCTGCTCCGATTAAGACAAGGTGTCCCTCTACTCTACCGTGAGCATAACTTTGCTCTTCTTAGGCCACCTTCAAGCCACAAGAGTAGCATGTTCCAACTAGAATGTTTAAGTTGAGAGAACAGGGATTTCTAGAACAAGTGTGAGGGCGCGCCTCCCCCGGGTGACGCCAGAGGGTATCAAGGGAGGGCAGACAACGTAATTTACCAGAAAGAGAAAAGTCATTTTCCAGAAAATAAATGAAACGTTGTTGTTTTTTTGTGTTTTTTGTGTTTTAGAACGTACGGGTACGTCATTCAGAGTTTTCTGAAGGGGAGGTCCTTCTGTCTTAGACTCTGTCTTAGATTCCTCTGGTTTAGAACCACGCCCACAGGAGCTAATAGCATGTGTGTGTGTGACAGTTCGGCACTGACCTGCAGCACGTTGACCAGAATCATGGAGTTGGTGACATGTCCGTACAGCTCCTGCTGCTTGGCCATGTAGGAGAGGTTGATGAGGGTCCAGGCCACGATGCCGGGCCGCCCGTTGAAGAACAGCTTGAAGTCGAACCACTTGCCCACGCGAGGGTTGAACTCGATGCCCATCATGTAGTTGTAGAACACGTTGCCCGTGAACTTACTGTGGGAGAGCGCAGAATGAGGTCAATGTTAAGGCCACTGTGAAAATGATTGCTGCCATTTTTTCTTGCCTAGTGTACCAATGTGCGTTAATGCACGTCATTTGAATTACAAAACCGATCTTTACAACTCTGAGACAAAACATTACTGGATAATACAGTAGTGGCTGGGGACTTTCTATCACACTCTCAGGACTTTCTATTAACTGTCTATTACAATTTAGCACACAGCAATTCACCATGAATGCACATATACATGAATTGTATTTGTGAACGATCTCCACACATTTGTATAGCTTGCATTACCTCGACTACACATATGCTTATCTCTCAGTGGGCATCGCTATGCTCGCCGCACACACACACACACACACACACACACACACACACACACACAAACACACACCAGTCCGCTGCGTTGGTGGGGAAAGCGTTGGCCTTGACGAAGGCGAAGGTGGCCACGGCGTAGCCCAGGATGTTGGCACACCACATCAGCGGGATCCAGTGGTCAAAGATGATGGTGGGGGAGAACCAGTGGAAGTAGTAGGCATTGGCCAGCCACACGGCGTGGGTGATGAGCCAGCACTGCAGACCGTTGATCTCATACTTGTTGATCAGACCTTGAGAGAGAGAGAGAGAGAGAGAGAGAGAGAGAGAGAGAGCGAGAGAGAGAGAGAGAGAGAGAGAGAGAGAGAGAGAGAGAGAGAGAGAGAGAGAGAGAGAGACCACAAGGGTGAGGTGTGTGTATTCAAAGGGGTTCATCACACACACATGAACATGTTATGTGACATGATACACTTGTGTGTGTGTGTGTGCGCGTGTGTGTGTGTGTGTGTGTGTGTGTGTGTGTGTGTGTGTGTGTGTGTGTGTGTGTGTGTGTGTGTGTGTGTGTGTGTGTGTGTGTGTGTGTGTAGTACCAGCAGGGGTGCGAGCTCCATCCTGAACCCCACCAACGTAGCCAGGGAGGATCTTATGGGTGATGTCAGGAATGCACATGTACAGGAAGAGCTGAGGGACAGAGAGGGAACAACTTCATTCTTGTGACTTGAGTCCTTATTTAGTTATTCACCTTTAATTACACGCAGACATTGAATTAAGAGGTATATGAATCTATAACCAGAATCAATAACATTTTTAAATATAAAATAATGTAGAGAACAAATGTGACGAGATCAAAACGATAACACTTGATTAGATGAATAGATCGTTTAAATTAAATTATATTAGTCCAGTCTAAACTCATCTCCCTCGTACCTGGAAGCCCACCCACACGGCGTAGATCTTGGCCGCGGCCCAGGTGAAGGAGGGTGAACGGGCCCAGATGGAGAGCAAGGTGGTCTCCCCGCTGTACAGCTCCAGCAGGGGCTGGCTGACGGAGCACTGGTACTGGTCACACGCCATCACGAAGAAGTACACAATGAAGGGGGCGAAGCACAGCAGGGCGATCACGCTCGCCAGGGAGAACCAGTCCACCTCCCTGCCAACAACGAAGTTAGAGAGGGAGAGAGAGAAAGCAGAGACTGGATGAGATTCTCTTCTGAAAGTACTGGATGGAAGGATAGACTTTAGTTTTATATAGTGCTAGTGTTGTTTACGATAGTGAAGTGGCCCCCATCGATGTCCACAGTCTCGGCATCCTTGAGCAATGCGATGCCTTAACCCCCCCCCCCCTACCTGCTCCTTAATAAAGTTTCTTGAATTCACTTTCACTTTGGATAAAAGCGTGTGCTGACGTTAAAGGAGCATAGCGGCTGTACCTTAGAGGTCCACTCTTGGTTATTTATGTTTAATGAGGATCTCAGGATCAAATGACTTTCCATGGATTCATTCAGTTAGTGCCTGGGACGAAAATGGTGTGAGAGTGAAACATAGATGGCAACGTTACCAGGCTCTCCCCCACTGCGCTGTGGGCTCCTCCTCCCCAGCCGTTTCCCCGTTGCCGTGGGCCTTGTTTCTCCTCCGGGTCGCCTCCATTGCCGCTGCACCGTTTTCCTCTCTGCAAGTCAAAGGATTCGGACGGAGATACAGGCGTCATGAAACCAAACGTTGCGCAATGAGACAAGCCCGCCCAACGGTCGCCGATGAGAACAAATTGTATTGCTTGTATTGTGGAATACAAACATGCCCAAAGGTGTTTTTTCCCCTCCTTTGGGTAAACATTTCCAGAGAGCCTAGAATAACTGCTTAGTGTATTGTCAGGGGCCGAGCTCTTGTAAGCCCCTGCAACCTTGTGTAGGTAACAAGGTGATATAGGGAATCAAGTAGCCTTTTCTATCCCCTGGGACGTACCAAAACTAACTCCATGGTGTACATCGTGGATAACGGATTATAAAACAGGCTTCTTTGCACTGATGATTTTCATTCAGTCCTTTATGTATTCAGTCCTTTATTATATACAGTTTCTTGGCGTATGGTGTCTGTTATATGGTATCTGAGTTAGTTAACTACTGTACTGTACACCATACATGTTTACACACTCATACTAATTGTTTAATTACATATCCCTCATCTAAGGGGTACATGCTGATCCTGCCCCCACCAATCCCTGATCAACAATCATGACATGGGCGTGATATTGTATAACGGGCATCCAATACTTGAATCCACATCCACAATTAATTCATTCACTACCTCGAATAATTAGTAATCCATCACTGATACCTTACATTAGTGAACATGGATATGGGGCATGAATAATGCATCATGCATCATGAAAATCTAAGTTAGATCAATAAAGACATCAACAATTGTCTATCTCACTTACCAGTGGACACCCGTGAAAAACAGCTGCTGCTGCTGCTGCTGCTGCTTCTGCCGTCTCCTCTTCCCGGATATGTTATCTTTCATTCAGCGTTATACAACAGCAGTACAAGCTCCGCCCATAAGCCGATGACGAAAGAGATCAGAGCCAATCAGGGCGTCGGCGAGTCGGGCCTCGACGGTGATTCTGGCCTCTGATTGGCTACCTGAACCTGGAGCCACAAGCGCCCCATGAACTTCGCCCGCAGCGAGACAAAGCCATACATCATTTATTGTATTGGACACGTTTGCGTCTAACAATTGGTTCGGTTGTGTCTCACTAATATAATATTATACCGTATTATTACCACTTTATTATTGTGATTATTATTATTATTATTATTATTATTATTATTATTATTATTATTATTATTATTATTATTATGTGATGATGTGTGTGTGTGTGTGTGTGTGTGTGTGTGTGTGTGTGTGTGTGTGTGTGTGTGTGTGTGTGTGTGTGTGTGTGTGTGTGTGTGTGTGTGTGTGTGTGTGTGTGTGTGTGTGTGTGTGTGTGTGTGTGTGTCTCTTTAAGTGACGCAACGTGGAGGAAGCAGCACCTCCAGTGTTTGCAGTGTGAACGTATATACTGGTTAACACTTTTACGATCCAAACACCAACCTCTAACTTGTATGTGTGTGTGTGTGTGTGTGTGTGTGTGTGTGAACTACAAACGCGATGGGACGTAAGGTGACCCTCGCTACCTGCTCGTTAAATCAGTGGGCGTTAGACTTTGACGGCAACTTGGCGACGATATTGAAAAGTAAGTATGTAGTAGATGTATTCGGTTCATTCGGGATAATGCACAGTATCTGATCTGTGATCTACTACACGTGATTAGATCACCCCTGAGCAGTTGTTATAACACACACACGCACACGCACGCACACACACACACACACACACACACACACACACAAGCATGCCCACTAATGATGTTTTACAACACTTATATATTTTCTCTTTCATCAGGTATCGAGGTTGCAAAGTCACGTGGGGCCAAATACAGACTCGGACCAGAGCTTGAAATCTGGTAAATTAAGATTTACCCACTGAGCTACATTTATTAGAATAAACTTTTCTTGGGGGTCTATGAGAAACCTATTCCCTTGAGTGTGCCATTGTTATAACACGCTTTATTAATACTCTTGGCATAACTATGTTCTTCATAGGATCATAGGATGTATTAGAAGTTATACAGAATTGCTAGTCAATTATCAATGGAACACATTTAATGCATAATGTTCCAAATTGTACTCTCTGTACTCTCTCTCTCTCTCTCTCACTCACTCACTCACTCACTCACTCACTCACTCACTCACTCACTCACTCACTCACTCACTCACTCACTCACTCACTCACTCACTCTCTCTCTCTCTCTGTCTTCTAGCTTGGAACTACTGTTCTTAACGTAGCAAACCACAATATTCATATAAACAGTGTCTAGAGTACGTTGCTGGAGTTAAGAAGCTAGCCCGAACAAACATCAACAGCAATGACGCTAGCACGTCATCCTCGCCATACACAGGGAAATATATAAGGGACAACTTAAGGAGTTACTTAAAAGCAATGCTTTCCAAGGCACAATTGGACCAAAGAAAAGGAAAAGGGTAGCTGGAATATGACCTTATGTGTAACGGACGCCAGCAGATGGTGCTGTGCAGTGGTAAACCTCAGTCCTTGACGCCTAAATAGACCTTCAAGCTAGGGCCCAAGCTAGTGTCCCGCCTTCGAGCCAAGGCGGGACACTGACCTGCTTAAAAACTCGTACACTGATGTATTGCAACTAGAATGAAACTGAAACAGAAGCAAGGATTTTCAGCGTCCACTAGACTAGAGGGGGGGGGAAATAAAAGATGCAGTTCTTATAGAACATGACCTGTCTGGTATTGATTAATAAATCCCACTAATTAAATATTTTAACCTTGCTGTGCTTGTCTGAAGGACAAGGGAGACTTATTTGAGTCTTCTTGTTCTTTGGCAGCCATGAGAAGAACTGTCTCAGGCTTCAGGAAGGTTTTGGCTGACCCAGATTGAGTTAGATCTTCCTGACCATCTTTATCAGGGAATGTCTTTGTGACCAGGGCCATTAGCCACTCATTTCGCTGCACTTGATTGTGTTTCAATAGGACCATGCCACCCTCTTTTGTCGTCTTGCCACTTGCTGCGGCTCTGAAGCTTTTGACGGTACTATCGCCTCCATCCGTTCCAGATTCTGTACCGATCTCCACTGCTGGCGGTGGAGATCTCTGCTGTCAAATGTTCCAGGAGGAGGAGCCCACACCTTGTCAGACTGGTAGCTGGTGACAGGAGAATGGGGGACTCTGGGTCTGAAGGGTCTGTTTCGACAGACCAAGGAACAAACACATCGAGTTCCATGAAGCTGAAAGGTAGCTCTGTGCTGAGTCTGTCAAGGGGTAGATCAGCAAGTTTCTTCAACAAAGTTGGTTGCAGATCACACATCGGTGAAGGATGCTATTGATGCATTTCTTGGCTCTGTGGTCCAGTATCCTGCTGTGCGGACAGAACCTTCTGTGAACACACGACCCTGGTGACCTTTTTGTGGAAGTGCTTAACAAGGTTAAGGTGCTGCATACTTGAGTCTACTTCCTATTCTAAGAAGGCCTTCTTCATCGACACAGGGGTTCAGTTTTGTTAGAGGACTGTGTAATGTTGTTCCTTCTATCGCCCTCTGTTTATGATCATGAGGATTCTTGTGTTTGTTGTGTCTTTGTTGTCACCCTTCTGTTCTTTATCCTAAAAATGATTGTGTTGTCCTCATCCTGTTTATTTGGTTGGTGATGGCTAACTAGATAGTGTTGGAATGAGGGTTGGGGAGGGGAATGGCATGCAACTGTTGACCTACAGCATGGATCTGGCCAGCAATAATTTTTTTTTTTTACAATATCAGACCGACAGTCGCACATATAGGCTATAATGTCCGAATCGAGAATGCAGTGACATTTTCCGCCAGGGCTTTACTGGCCATCTGGCATACCGACACAACTTGTTTGTCTTGTCTGATCAGTCCGACCCATAAAACAGGTATATCGGCCAATTGTTTTTTTTCTACGAGGTGATACGCCTAGTTAACTAGAACACTAGTAACCCCCACTGCTACCTAGTTAACTGGAACACTAGTAACCCCCACTGCTACCTAGTTAACTGGAACACTAGTAACCCCCACTGCTACCTAGTTAACTAGAACACTAGTAATCCCCACTGCTACCTAGTTAACTAGAACACTAGTAATCCCCACTGCTACCTAGTTAACTGGAACACTAGTAATCCCCACTGCTACCTCGTTAACTGGAACACTAGTAATCCCCACTGCTACCTAGTTAACTGGAACACTAGTAATCCGCACTGCTACCTAGTTAACTAGAACACTAGTAACCCCCACTGCTACCTAGTTAACTAGAACACTAGTAACCCCCACTGCTACCTAGTTAACTAGAACACTAGTAATCCCCACTGCTACCTAGTTAAATAGAACACTAGTAATCCCCACTGCTACCTAGTTAACTAGAACACTAGTAATCCCCACTGCTACCTCGTTAAGTAGTACACTAGTAATCCCCACTGCTACCTAGTTAACTAGAACACTAGTAATCCCCACTGCTACCTAGTTAAATAGAACACTAGTAATCCCCACTGCTACCTAGTTAACTAGAACACTAGTAATCCCCACTGCTACCTAGTTAACTAGAACACTAGTAACCCCCACTGCTACCTAGTTAACTAGAACACTACTTTACATTGTTAGCAGGCTCACAAAACAAACCCGGAAATGTAGTAAAATGTTTAGAAAGAAAAGTCAAAGCTTTAGAACGTGTCACATGTTTTAACAATCAATTATTTCAATTAGCTTTTGATCATCTTCTGGCCCGCCATCTAGTGGCTCAGAAAAGGTTAGCCGACCCCTGGCCTACAGCAATAGCGGGACTACTCCCGGCGACACACCAACACCTATTTACACATCCAGTTCACCAGTTTTGGGTAATGTGAGTTAGAGATGCTATGGCTCGTACTAGAGACTTTCAGGAGGAGAACCGCTCGAAGCGGTGTGATCCAAGTTCAGCTGGTCCATTAGGTTGTAGTATGCCTCCTCTATGGTAGGTTATCCTTCAAGCCGAGACAGGAAGGAGTGTCCTGTGAGCCATGTTGTGCTGGCCAGTTCCCCTCCAGGCACTGAACGAGTTCCATGATCCGCTGGATTCTGAGAGGTGCAGACATAGTGCCAGTGCTCCGGTCTGGAAGATTTCCTGATACCTTGCACTCTGTTGCAAACATACACATGAAAGCATCTGGTCTGGCTGGTTATATATGTACCCTAAGACAACTTTACTGTCCGTATAGAACTCTAATGCGTCCAAGCTGATGTCCAACTCACTCACCAATAGTTCAGCCATTTCCACTGCTAACATGGCAGCTTTCAGGTCCAGCCCCGGGATGGTGAGTGGAGCCAGAGATGCTGGCTTTGCTTTTCCCAGGACGTATCCAATGTGACACTCTCCATCATAGTCGGTCACTTTGAGGTAGGCTACCACATTGCTTTCACCAAGGCATCGGAGAAGATGTGGAGCTCCTTTCTTTTTGCACTGGAGAGGGTGGTAGGGGTGTACACTCAAGGAATCCTGAGCTCCTTCAAGTCTTGTAGGGAGTCTTTCCATACCCTCCATTCGTCTTACTTTTCACTCGAGGAGAGGGCGGTCCCAGTCGAGGGCCTCGTTGCTGGCGACCTCTCCCAGGAGGAACTTCCCTTGAACGGTGATGGGTGAGGCGAGTGCCAAAGGGTCGAAGAGACTGTTCACTATGAATACAACGCCTCTGCGAGGGAGGGGTTTCTCTGCAGCCGTCACATTGAAGGTAAAGATGTCGTGTCTGAGCAAGAATAGTCTTCTGAGGGGAATACCTCCAGAATGTCAGGGCAGTTGGACGCAATCTTGTGGAGCCTTAGGTTGTAGTTAGCAAGAATATCCTGTTCCCCTTTTAGCACTTTGATAGCTTCTGTGGCTGAGGGCAATGACTTAAGTCCATCGTCCACGTAGAAGTTGCGTTCTATGAAGTGCCTGGCGTCCGTGCCGTACTCATCCACTCAGTCTTGTGCTGCACGGCAAAGACCGTAGATGGTGATTGCTGGTGATGGGCTGTTGCCGAATACGTGCACTTTCATTCGATACTCAATGATGTCTTTGCTTGGGTTGTTCGCTCTGAACCATAGGAAACGGAGGAAGTCTCTGTTGTCTTCTCTGACGACGAAACTATGAAACATCCGCTCAATATATGATATGATAGCTTTTTCTCACCGGCACTCTCTCTCTCTCTCTCTCTCCTCTCTCTCTCTCTCTCTCTCTCTCTAAGAAAAGTGTAACCAGAGCAGGTCAAATTAACTTTGAAAAATACACACAGATGAGAAAAGAGGACTTAAAAAAAAAATAAGTATGTAAATATATCTAAATGCAAATAAGTGGAATGATGTATTTTTTTGTTTTGACTCTGTCTGTCTGTCTCTCAGTGGGTATGGCTGTGGAGACCACTTCTATGAGTCGGACACGTTGCTCCACAGCTTCCAGGTTCTCCGGAAGCTACTGGAGTCTCCCATCACCCAGGACATCATCTGTGACGTGGGCATGTCCGTAACCGTTTCCCTGGCCCTACACAAACCTAACTTTTGACCTAAACCTAAAAAAATGAAGTCTTAAGGTTATACAAACAACTTTTAAAATAAGAATTATACATTATGCTTATTTTTGTATTTTATCTTTTATTCTTGTGTTTTTCAGGCCCATTATGCATCGGAATGTGCGGTACAACTGCCGAGTCCTATTCCTCAACAGGTATATGAGCACTCTGTCTGTCTATCTGTCTGTGTCTCTCTGTCTGTCTGTCTGTGTCTCTCTGTCTGTCTGTCTCTCTCTCTCTCTGTCTGTCTGTCTGTCTGTCTCTCTCTGTCTGTCTGTGTCTCTCTCTCTCTCTGTCTGTCTGTCTGTGTCTCTATCTGTCTGTCTGTCTGTCTGTCTCTGTCTGTCTGTCTGTGTCTCTCTCTCTCTGTCTGTCTGTCTGTCTGTGTCTCTCTATCTGTCTGTCTGTCTGTCTGTCTGTGTCTCTCTCTCTCTGTCTGTCTGTCTGTCTGTCTGTGTCTCTCTCTCTGTCTGTCTGTCTGTGTCTCTCTATCTGTCTGTCTGTCTGTCTGTGTCTCTCTATCTGTCTCTGTCTGTCTGTGTCTTTTTCTATCTAGCTATCTTTGCATCTTTCTATCTATAACAAAAATATATTTTATTCTGTACATATTTAAGATGGAGAGATATTGCAATCCACTTTAAATCTCACCTTGTTATTCACATCATCATTCATTTGTTCATTCATTTGTCCAGCCTCAGCTCATAATATTTGTAATGTTATTATTATTTTCTTCGTAGGAAGATATTGCTGATCAGGCCTAAGATGCAGATGGCCAATGATGGAAACTACCGGGAGCTGCGCTGGTTTTCCCCTTGGAACAAGTTAAGGTTGGTTCTTTCAACCCGATCCCACGTTGATAGGCCAAGTTAACATTTGACTGAATCGTCGTTACCCCTTAATTACTCATTTGTACCTTTTTTTTTATTTGGCAGACAAGTGGAGGAGTACTCTCTACCCAGGATGCTGCAGGAGGTTACAGGACAGGTAAACAGGACCCGTCACGGCCTGGACACAAACCATCACCATGAGATATATCATCATGCTCACATTATAACATCAGGGGAGGATGGCGTAGTCATGGAAACGGCTCTGGGTTCGCCATCTATAACCTAAGAGACCTAACCCTTCCTGGCCCCTCAGTGACGTTTCTGTATGAAAAAAAGGTTCTGCATCTTCAAAAAGAAGTGTCTGCTAAATGACTGAGTAGTACTGCCTCAATTCTACCACCGCCACGGTTTCTTTACATTACATGACAGTCATTTAGCGAGCGCTATTGTCCAAAGCGACTTACTTAATAAGTACAGTAAGCTTCCTGAAGAGGTGGGTTTTGGGCCGGGACGAGCAGTGAGTTCATTCCACCACTGTGGGGCCAGGACAGAGAAGAGCTGTGTGACCGTGTCTTCAACCCTCGTGTCTTTTGTGCTGGTCCCTGCAGGATACGGTGCCGTTTGGGGACTGCGTCCTCGCAACCAAAGACACGTGCATCGGCAGCGAGATCTGCGCGGAGCTCTGGAGCCCCAGGAGGTAGTGTTGTGGTGTTACTTTCACATGGTGGAAAAGTGAAAGGAAAGTCATTGTCATTGGTGTCTTTCGTTCCACCAATGACAACTTTCCTTTCACTGACATTCCTCACGCATGTCAAGCGAGTGTGTAAAGTGAGTTTATCACTGGTATTTGAAATAGACTTTCAAGCTCAATTTGGTGTCATTGGAACATATGTCACATTTTAATCATCATTTATGGCTGCAGAATATACCTTTGGGATTGATTTCTTGTAGTGCATCATGTGTGTGTGTGTGTGTTTCCAGTTTGACCTAACAGGAATCATGTGACCGGTGTGCTCTCTCTCCAGCCCTCACATAGACATGAGTCTGGACGGAGTGGAGATCATCACCAACTCCTCAGCCAGCCACCACGAGCTTCGTAAGGCCCATTACAGAGTCAACCTCATCAAGGCCGCGACTGGCAAGGTACGGTATACAATAGCACACAAACGAAGAAGAATGCGATCATACCAGTGGCCACTAGAGGGCAGTGTTAGCCATTAGTTAGTAGACAAGGGGTTCTTAAACCCCTTAGACCCACCCACGCTTGGCCCATACATTCTCATTACCAAAAAAATGAAATACTAATGAATACAAATGAAACTGACAAGGCATGTAGGCAGTTTTATTTGGGACCAAGGAACGATTTTGCTATTAAAAGATGCTCAGCTGCAACCATGGTGATGGATCTCTAGTTCAATCACCTTTTCACTATAGGTGTGTGTGTGTGTGTGTGTGTGTCTCTTCAGTGCGGGGGCATCTACCTGTATGCTAACCAGAAGGGCTGTGACGGGGACCGGCTGTATTATGACGGCTGCGCCATGCTGGCCATCAACGGAGACGTTGTGGCTCGCGGGGCCCAGTTCTCCCTGGAGGACGTGGTATGGGACAGCTGCTGCTGGCTTTAATGCATCTGGGGACATCTCATGTCTCAAAAGGGTTTATTTTCTCTCAGTTTATTTTCTCTCACTTGTGCCTCGCCTAAAGACTAGGTACATTGACTTTTCATATTTTCCTGTGAACTTCTTCTAAAAGATGGTCAATGTTATGCTGAAGTGTTTGCTGAAGTGTTAGCTGAAGTGTTAGCTGAAGTGTTTGCTGAAGTGTTAGCTGAAGTGTTTGCTGAAGTGTTAGCTGAAGTGTTTGCTGGGCGTTTGCTGGGTGTTTGTTGGGTACGGTTCAGGCCGTATGCTAGCACCTATAGGATGCAGTGATGCAGTTTTTTTTTTTAATATTACGATATTTTCTATATTGTAATATTTAAAATACAGATATTTGATGTGTGTGTTGCAGGAAGTGGTCACTGCGACATTTGACCTCGAGGATGTACGTAGCTACAGAGGAGAGAGCTGTCACCCCCACTTGGTGAGCCCCTGCACCCACCTGGTCATGCAGCCACCATGGTCCTTCTGCCGCGGTCTGCCTACTCTGTTGCAGCGCCCACATCCGCCGAGCGGACGTTACACTCTCACCGGCTTGTTATAATAATAATAATAATAATAACACCTTTCTTTATATAGCACATATCAAGCATATACAGTGTAAAGTGCTTTACAACAAAGCAATACAATCAAATCAAATGGAAATACATTTTTTTTTTAACGGATGGCATACTTAAACGTTTTGGTAAAAATACAAAAATCTAAATATATGCAACAATCCACTACACTAAGCAGATTAACAGCATCAACACAACAATGAAAACATTTCACACCTTGATGGTTAGATTACTTATGGGCCAAGGAACAGTTGATTAGATTCTGTTGTATATGTGGCCATGTTTACAGTCCAGTGTTAAGCTCACTGCCTACCCTGCCCAGAATAGCATGGGTGATAACGTTAGTCTCTGGCATGTTGCTGTTCAGCAATATTACAGCCCCTATATATGTACTCCTGTAGGACTGGAACTACACACCCTGCCACCGGGTCAAAGTGGACTTCAGCTTGTCCGGAGACGACGACGTCTACCTGCCGACCCACCAACCAATCACATGGCAGTTCCACACCCCGGAGGAGGAGATCAGGTGGCCACATTCAGAAGTTACTCCACCAATGGGTGCAAAACACAGACAGTGCTTGAATGACCATTACAATTTGGATGTTTTCTCTCTCATGAATAATGTCTGAACATATATGAAGTATATAAAGCTATACTTATATAAGTATATAAGGCCAGCCTAAGCCTGCCTTATAGTGTATCCTCCTATGGCAACTCTGATGATGATGTTTACTTATATTACACTTTAATAGTAGTGATGATTTAATGAATGTCATTCTTGGTAATGTCTTCCAGTCTTGGTCCGGCCTGCTGGCTGTGGGACTACCTCAGGAGAAGTGGACAGGTGAGGTTGGAGTCAAAACTAAAATGAATTGTCAATGGGGCATCAGTACATCAGAATGCATTATGGGATTTTTTTTTTTGCCGATACTCCATATTAAGATGACTCAGGGGAGTTGTAGTACTTTAAAATCCTTAATCAATGTAAATATACCGTAATGCTGTGGCAGTTTCAACACTGTTCACAATGTCTCCCTGTGATAGCAAATAATTTCACGATGAACCAATGATGAAGAAATAACATCATTCCGATACATTCCAATGCTCCTATGAATACAATTTATCCATTCCATGTGACGACGGCACATGTGCAGTACAGTATGTACAGCCCAGTATGTCAAGTGTGTGTGTGTGTGTGTGTGTGTGTGTGTGTTGTGTGTGTGTGTGTGTGTGTGTGTGTGTGTGTGGCTTTGTGTCCCAGGCTGGCTTCCTGCTACCCCTGAGTGGGGGGGTGGACAGCTCTTCCACCGCCTGCATCGTCTATTCCATGTGTGTTCTCATCTGCCAGGCCGTCCGAGATGGCAGTAAGTACTATAATATACATAAACGTCATATATTGATTTTATTCTACTCTGCGACTTACGGTGAATTTAGATACAGGTGATTAAGAAGCCGGTAGGGAGTTAGGCGTCCACAATGCATACCCATAAGCTGCAGACATTGGGAATCGAACACAGTACTTTTCACACTGACTACACCCTTAGCCAGTATCTGTCCAGAATTGAACCTTGGCTTATGTTGGTTGTTTTTATACCAGATTCCACTGTATTTGATAGACCTATGCACTGATTGTTACGTTGGCTATTTAACTTTTATTGTACAGTGATCTCTATCTCTCAGTAGCGTTTAGGTGCCGGTTTGTACCTCAACGAAAAGGAACCTGCAAGCTGCTTATTTATTTACATCTTAAAATGTATTTGATGTATTTATTTTTCTCCTTCTCCTTCTCCTTCTCCTTCTCCTTCTCCTTCTCCTTCTCCTTCTCCTTCTCCTTCTCCTTCTCCTTCTCCTTCTCCTTCTCCTTCTCCTTCTCCTCCTCAGACGACCAGGTGCTGGAGGACGTGCGCAGGGTGGTGGGGGATGAGTCCTACCTTCCCCAGGAACCCAGGGAGCTGTGTGGGCGTGTGTTCACCACCTGCTACATGGACAGTGATAACTCCTCAGAGGACACGCACCACAGGGCCAAGGAGCTGGCCGCTCAGATCGGCAGGTGACTATCAAGTCGTCTCCCATGTTATCTCCCTCCCTCTTTTACTTATTTTCTTTTTCTTTTTTTTCTTTCTGTTTTGACATGCCTTTTATCATTTATAAATAAAATTCTAAATCTTAGAGAACTACCAACAGAAAACCACACTATTGTATCATAACAGTATCATTACTTATACTGTAACTAACATTGTCCTTAACGTCCCTAATGTCGGATGCAATTCTTCAACTAATTAATGTCTCATTTTATCTTTAAAGCACACACATGAATGTCAACATAGAGCTGGCGGTGAAGGGTATTCTGGGAATTTTCTCCATGGTCACGGGGAAATTGCCGTTGTTTCGCGCCAATGGCGGCAGTGCCCGAGAGAACCTTGCGTTGCAGAATATACAGGTTTGTTTCTCTTTCTCTTCCTCTTCCTCTCTCTCTTCCTCTCTCTCTCTCTCTCTCTCTCTCTCTCTCTCTCTCTCTCTCTCTCTCTCTCTCTCTCTCTCTCTCTCTCTCTCTCTCTCTCTCTCTCTCTCTCTCTCTGTTTTTTCATGTTCCACCACATTGTTCATGCTGTTGCAGCAGCAGTAGGGGCACAATTTAAATATCAAAATACATGTGTGTGTGTGTGTGTGTGTGTGTGTGTGTGTGTGTGTGTGTGTGTGTGTGTGTGTGTAAAGGCCCGTGTCAGGATGGTTCTGGCCTACCTGTTTGCCCAGCTGAGTCTCTGGGCCCAGGGCAGGCCGGGAGGTCTGCTGGTGTTGGGCTCGGCCAATGTAGACGAGAGGTGGGTTACTTAGTTTGGTTCTGTACATTTCTTACCATAACGTCTCATCCGTACAAATGATAACATGAACATTGATAAGTGAACATACAGAGAGGAAAATAAATATGGTTATGTTGTTTGTGTTATGTTGTTATGTGTGCTATATAGTTCTAGTATATATTTAGTTATATCCCACTCTCTTGACCCTGTGTGTGTGTGTGTGTGTGTGTGTGTGTGTGTGTGTGTGTGTGTGTGTGTGTGTGTGTGTGTGTGTGTGTGTGTGTGTGTGTGTGTGTGTGTGTGTGTGTGTGTGTGTGTGTGTGTGTGTGTGTGTGTGTGTGTGTGTGTGTGTGTGTGAAGCTTGACCGGGTACTTCACCAAGTACGACTGTTCCAGCGCTGACATCAACCCCATCGGAGGGGTCAGCAAGACGGACCTGACGAGCTTCCTTCACTACTGCGCCGAACACTTCCAGCTCCACTCGCTGACAGGGTAACGTGTGCGTGTGTGTGGGTGTGTTCGAATGTGATGAATTTAAATATAAAATACACCGTAATGTGTGTAATTGGTGTTGTGTTTAATGTTTTATACCTAGCTGTTTTTATGTATCACATTATTGTCTTTGAGTATCCTGTAAAGCGCTCTATAAAATAAATGCATTATTATTATTATTATTATAATTAATATTATCATTTTGAGAATATAGTGAACTTTTTAATAGAGCGATAGATACATTCAATTCATTTGATTTTTTTATTTCACACATTTTTTTTATGTAAATATTTGTTTTATTCCTTCAGTGGCCCTAATTATTATTATTTTTAATGATAATGAAAAAATACCTGGATCTGAAATCTGGGATAACCAAGCTCACCTTCTACATAGTACATAATTGTCATCCTTTATACGTTTTGTTTCTTGTCTGGTCTCAGTAAGGATATGATGAGATTGTCCGATTTTGAATCTGGGAACTGAAAATCGTTTTGTTACTTCCTGTTAACGAGCTCATACATTTAACTTTTGAATCAAAAGGAAAATCGATGCGGGAACTGAAAAGAGGATCAGAATAATAATCCATTGCATTTATATAGCGCACACTCCACATCGTGTGAGTGTGACTGTGTGTGTGTGCGTGTGTAATGGATGCTTTTTGACACAGCAAAGCGCTTCACAAGTCAAGCATCACATTCACCCATTCATACACACATTCAACCACCGACGGCGGAGTCAGCCGTGCAAGGAGACAGCCAGCACGTCAGGAGCAGTTAGGGTGAGGGTGTCTTGCTCAAGGACACCTCCACAGGTTTTTTTCTAGGAGGAGCCGGGGGATCGAACCAACCGGTTCCGGTTGTGAGGCGACCGCTCTACCTCCCTGAGCTATACTGCCGCCCCACAACACTTGACGCCCAATAACACTTAAAACACTTAAAACACTTAAAAAAAAGTTTCTGTCTTTTTAAAGCATCCATTACTTAATTAATTAATAATACTTTTTACACTCTTGTTCTTTTTCATGTTACATGTGTCTACATGTTGTTACATCACTAATAATCCTACTGCTCACACTTTCCGTGTACACTGTCCTACTGTCCCACTCCACCCTGTTGGCCTCTACAGAGGTATGATGTATGATATATATATATATATCTATATATATATATATATATATATATATATATATATCTATATATATAGAGGCTGTATAGGTCATTGTTTTGTTTTGCCATATACAGCATCCTCGCTGCCCCGCCCACCGCTGAACTGGAGCCACTGACTGATGGGCAGGTGTCACAGACTGATGAGGTAAGAGGTGTCTCGGAAAGATGATGCAATGCTAAGATCTGTTTATAGAACCTTACGGCCTGTTGCCTGTTTGCCTGTGACACACACACATGCACACTCACACACACACACACACACATGCACACGTAGCTGTGCTACATGTGCGTGTGCGTGTGTGCGTGTGTACACATGGTTTGCATATTTATGACATGCAAACAATGCCCATTTGCACTTGCAAAATATTTCTCATTATTTATATTACTTATACTTTGTTGTATGTAGTCATTTGACTGCGTTATACTTTTAGAATGTAATAATAAAGGATTTAATGTTTTACAAGGAACTAAAAAAAACACTTAATTCCTGAATCAAGATAATATGGCAAATGATGTTTTATTTCCCATAGTTCTTCTGTAGTAAATCATTGTGTTTGAACTGCATTCAGGCCATGAAGTACATGTTTTGATTCAGAAAATGATTGCTTCAATTAGTTTTTTATCCGACACATCTCAATTCAAGGAGCGGCGTGTCCTCTCCTCCTCTCTCTGCGTGTGTGAAATGAGTTCATAGAATCAGTGGACCACCTCAGCTACTGTTCCTTTAAAACACTCACTCAAATCACCCAAACCCCCCTTTTCCTCACACGCAAACCCCCATCTTCTCTCCGTCCCTTCCCCACCATGACCTCCCCCCCCCCCCCCCACCCCACCAGGCAGACATGGGGATGACCTACGCAGAGTTGTCTGTGATGGGCCGGCTGAGGAAGATCTCCAAGTGTGGCCCGTACAGCATGTTCTGCAAGCTCATCCACACCTGGAAGGAGACCCTGAGCCCCGTCCAGGTCAGGAGCCTGGAGTTTAACCATATGTATTTGGGTTTCTTCGTAACGGAAGCAAAAGCAACACATCTCTCTTTTAAAGCCGTTTTCTGATTGGACCGAAGGGTCTTTTTTAATTAGAACTATGGTTAGATTACTATTATCCAAAGCGACTTACAATATGTGCATTAAACTAATTGTTGCGGCTAGATTCCTCTGAGTCAAGCCATAACATAAAAGGGACAGACAACAAAGTAGGAAGAAAAATAAATATCTTTATTTAAGTAATTAACTAAGTGTCTGTGTCTGAGAAATAAAAAACTGGGATAATTGGGAAATTGGGCAAGCACACAGACTGCAAACAAAAATGAAAATGCCAATAGCACATGCAGCAGCCAAGGGTCGAAACAGGCTCTCCTTATATCATCATGCCATAGTATCTTGATTACACCTGGGAAGGGAGCAAGACAGAGAAAAGAGACAATGAAAAAGGGGCATCCATAACACGTAAGTAGACAAGAGAACTAATAGTCACCAGAAGTCATAAGTGTATTTCCACCCTACCAAGCCTCCAAGGGCAGAACCAGTGCTCCAGGTAAAAAGTACAATAAGTTGGCTCCCTAGATTTGACCCAATAAGTACATCAAACGAGGGGCCTATAATGACAAATATTGACGCCACGTTTGACATTACATGCGCGTTCTTGGGTTTCGTCATTTTAGGTTGCGGCGACCGTGAAGCGCTTCTTCTGGCGGTACTCCGTGAACCGTCACAAGATGACCACGATCACACCGTCCTACCACGCGGAGAGCTACAGCCCCGACGACAACCGCTTCGACCTCCGACCTTTCCTTTACAACACCCGCTGGGGCTTGCAGTTCCGCTGCATTGACGATCAGGTGGGAATGGAGCTGTGGACTGTTGTTGTAAGCTTACCCTGACCAATAGGAGACCATCCTGCCCTGTTGCCAAGTGTTGTTATTGGGCCTGATTTATACTTGTATTTTGTTTATAAGTTCCAACGTTTTATATCTGGTTATCTAATTGTTTTCCTGTCTTAGGTGTCTAAGATGGAGGAAGGAGAGGACTAGCGGTTGATGGCCTGCCCGTCTGTTTGTCCAAAATACCCCAAAAAAAAAGAGTTATTTAAAAAAAGACTACCACTACTTGAATTGATTCACGTTGATTTGCACCAATAGTCACCAATTAATTGTAGGAAATCCATGCTGCAGGAGTGAATGGGGAGTAAGCATTCCTTGTACTTGTTGCAGATGGCAAATAAAAATATGTGTCAAAAGCGTGACCCACAGGTGTCATACAACCAACATCTCTGACATTGTGCCAGGCATTCCTCGGTGGCCAGTATGGTATGGACACAAGCAATAGACTTGGACATATATATTCTACAGAGAATACAGAGAATATACATTCTTGAACTGTCATTGGCATTAAATTCACTTGCAAATACGGTCTATGCATGGGTCAATTATTTCAATTCACGACTCAATTGAATTCAGCTTAATATTGATTATTGTCTATTTCGATTATTTTAATTAAAACGCCTATATTGCCTTTACAAACCACTGTCTCGTAACACGCCTTGATTCATTATAAATAAATACAAAATAAAAAAATAATTACGTTTGGAAATCGAAGGTGTTTCATCGTCCACACAGGTGTCATACAACCAATATCTGCCATTAATTGTGCATTAATTAAAAGGCCAATATGTTATGGACACCAAACAGATAGACATGGAAGATTTCTACAGAGAATTCTCGTACAATCATTGACATTACATTAACTTGCAAACACGGTTCTGGGGCACACCTCGACTAATTACAAATGAATACAAAATACAAACTAGTTGGCTTTTGGAGCAGATCTAAGTAAGTAAGGCGCGCTTTTAGAACTGGCCGCTTCTGCGCTGTCGCCAGACGACACGTCCGTCCCTCTCCTTCTCCAGGAGGAGGAGGAGGAGGACAGCCAGAGGAGGGAGGAGTAGCAGCTCAAAAAACACCTTTTCCTCTCTCCTTATAGCTCGGGTGGTCACGGGTTCTCTCGTAGACTTAAAAAAAAAAAACACACACTTAAATCCAACACTGGACAAAGCATGTGATCACTGCCCCCCCCCCGGTCAGCCTCTTGTGATCTTAAAAGGTAAAGACAGACGCGCCGTCTCACGGTCCTAACACCGGTCTCGTCTCCCGGATGGAGACGGATGGTCTACTTAGTGGTAGTGTTCACGTCGACCCCCTGGAGTACGGAGCCAATTCTGACCCGGCGGACCATCCGACCGGAGGGAACGACGGGTCGTCTCACGGGTCCCGGGGCAGAGCGCTTCGTTCGGTCGGCCAGGACGAGTCGTGTCCGGCTGAAGGAGGTGAGTTATGGTATATTTGTATGGTGTTGTTGTTGTTTTTTGGAGATGTTATTACTGCGGGGGGGAATGGGGAGTAAGCAGCAGCAGCAGTTCCAATGTACCTGTTGCTATTGGCAAATAAAACTATCTTTGTATCTTTGTATATCTTGAGCTGGACGGCTGCGGGTTTGATTCCCAGGACTTACTTACTGCATGTCCCAATCCCTCCTCTCTGGGTTTTTCACTCACTTCCTGAAGCGCAATACACACACACAGGGCTGCTGCTGTTTGTTATTATGTGGCAATCTTGAGTTTGAATAGTGCAAAGATTTGGCACTTTGAAAGACTTTGACAGGCTTTTCTATTGCGTTTTCTTTGCAGACCTTTTCTATAACGTCATTTTGAAGTTACAAGACGCATCGGATATCCTTGCCTTACCTTTGTAGTTAAGGCAAGGATATCCGATGCGTCTTGTAACTTCAAAATGTGTTTGAGGTGTTTTAGTTTTGAGGTGTTTTAGGTGTGTCATGCCCGTACCATAGCCTATTCATATCAAGTATTTTCATAGACTACAATGAGGAATAGGGGATTTTTTTTAAAGTGCATAGTATTGTCTTGATGTGCGTAGGGAGTCTTACTGCTACACCGCAAACCACATCTCGTCTGCAGCTCTGCACTCTTATCGGAACATGTCGGTGTGACTGAACATAGAGCGTGAGAAGGGAACCTCAAGAGAAGAACTGAGTCACGCTGGTCTCGAGTAACACACTGGATAGGAAAAAAGTCAACCCCCCCCCCATCCCCCCATACCAAATCCTAACGCGATGCTGCTTATAGAATAGGTGTTTAACTTGGTAATAATAGCACATTGGTACCATGTTGTTGTCATGTATTGACAGTGTGATTGACCTCTTACCTTTCCTCTGCTCTTCTCTCTCCACAGGTGGCGATGCTCTCTACATGCAGCAAGCGGTCGTCTTCCTCGAGGACGCCATACACGTAGGACTACATTTTACCCCCACCCTCTATTTGATTGGGTGTCTGATTTGCCTACATGACAACAACAACATGACAACAACAATTGGAATATAATCATTTAAATGAATACATCTATAGATTAGATTAGATTTAAATGTATTGTCATTGCACAGCACAAGTACAGTACAGCGATGGCCACTATGGACACACTATGGACACATATTCAATAACATTCATGCATTCATTATATATCAAATAATGTAATTTATAGTAATGGTAATAATATATGTGTTATTAACACTGTTCAAGCTAGAGATTGGACCACACAACCACCCCAATTGAATTAGTCTGACCCTGTAATGTTGAAAGATGTACCTACTGAACTGTGTGTGTGTGTGTGTGTGTGTGTGTGTGTGTGTGTGTGTGTGTGTGTGTGTGTGTGTGTGTGTGTGTGTGTGTGTGTGTGTGTGTGTGTGTGTGTGTGTGTGTGTGTGTGTGTGTGTGTGTGTGTGTGTGTGTGTGTGTGTGTGTGTGTGTGTGTGTGTGTGACTGACAGTATCGGTCCATCAACCATCGTGTAGATGCCAGCTCACTGCGACTGTATCGATGGTACTACTCATGGCTGTGTCAATGGTAAGTCCTTATGTGTTCTCCTTCTTGACTCTGTTAATGGTAAGTCTCTGTGTTCTCCTCCTTGACTCTGTTAATGGTAAGTCTCTGTGTTCTCCTCCTTGACTCTGTTAATGGTAAGTCTCTGTGTTCTCCTCTCTGTTAATGGTAAGTCTCTGTGTTCTCCTCTCTGTTAATGGTAAGTCTCTGTGTTCTCCTTAACTCTGTTAATGGTAAGTCTCTGTGTTCTCCTTAACCCTGTTAATGGTAAGTCTCTGTGTTCTCCTTAACTCTGTTAATGGTAAGTCTCTGTGTTCTCCTTAACTCTGTTAATGGTAAGTCTCTGTGTTCTCCTTAACTCTGTTAATGGTAAGTCTTTATGTGTTCCGTTGCAAGATGCCTCTAACCCTAATGAATGAAGTGTATCTGAATTTAAGATCCAATTCTTTATTGCCATACCACGTTGTTATTAGGGATTTGCCTGGTGCGATTAAAAAAAACCACATAACTCATAACCCTCACACCATGGAACATGACATTACATTCATGGATGTAAGATATTGATAGTCCAGAATGGAACGTCTAGATATGAAAATATGACTAAAAGCCCGGGTGCTTTAGAATACGGTGGTGATTAGTGCTTTGCATTCGTAAAGTGCTGAGGCAAAATTGGGGAGCCATGGAGCGATTGCATGGCTCCATGTTTAGTTGAGGAACCAGGTCTTCGTTTTGATGTCTTCTTCCTGAGAGGAGAGACAAACGACGTACACAACGTTTGTCTAGAGTTTGTCATTCACTTTAAGTTGCTTTAAGTGCGTGTCTGTAGCTACAAGACTTCAAATGTAATACATGTGGAACATCTCATCCACGGCATCTCACCTGAAGTGTCTGGTCCTCTCTGTTTCTCTCTCCGTCTCTCTCTCTCCGTCTCTCTCTCTCTCTCTCTCTCTCTCTCTCTCTCTCTCTCTCTCTCTCTCTCTCTCTCTCTCTCTCTCTCTCTCTCTCTCTCTCTCTCTCTCTCTCTCTCTCTCTCTCTCTCTCTCTCTCTCTCTCTCTCTCTCTCTCTCTCTCTCTCTCTCTCTCTCTCTCTCTCTCTCTCTCTCTCTCTCTCTCTCCTGGGTCCCCAGGGGACTGGGCTTGTCGATAGGGGTGCTGCTGCTGCTGGCCTTTGTGGAGCACCCCTCCTCCCTCTCTTCCACGTCGGACCCCCGGTACCGTCTGCCCTCCTGGGAGCCCCCCTGCGGCCTCACCGAGGGCATCGAGGCCCTCTGCCTCCTCGTGTTCGCCCTGGACCTGGCTGTCAAAGTACGCACACACACACACACACACACACACACACACACACACACACACACACACACACACAGGTGCACACACACACTCACAGGTGCATACACACACACACACACACACACACAGGGAGGGAGGGAATGGGGAGTAAGCATTCCATTGTATTTGTTGCACATGGCAAATAAAAACATCTTGAATCTTGAAACAAACACACACACACACACACACACACAGGTGCACACAGGTGCAAACACACACACACACACACACACTCACATGTTTCACGTTTTACCTCTTTCATAACTTTACTGTGTTCTCACTTCGACAAAGTACATCTTATTTAGTTATTTATTGATTTATGTATTTATTGATTTATGTATTTATTTTATTTTTTATTTTATTTATATCTAAACAAAATAAACACACACATGACACACACCATGCTTTGCTTGGTCCTCAACGTGTCCTTGTCCCATCACCAGAGTTACCTGATTGGCTGGGAGGAGTTCAGGAAGAGCAAATGGCTGATTGGCTACACTGCGGTGCTCACCGCCTCCGTCATCGACTGGATGCTGTCCATCAGCATGGAGTGTGATGAGGTGAGTCCCGGAACTGAGACCCAGGCCAGTAGACGTCGAGGTGGCATAGGGTTAGGGTCTAGTGCTTTAGAGGTGTCAGACTACCGCAGACAAAAGCTTGTGGGGGTTTTTTCGAAACCCCCCCCGCCGTCCGAAGTCTAACATGTAGGTTTCCCCGAGTGGGATGCCTACTCCCTGCCTGCAGCTCCTTAATTAGCTCTATAAAGATGGATTATTCTTCTTTTTCTTCTTCTTCGTCTTCTTCTAACTTTAGAAACTAAGAGTGCGGCGCCTACTGCGGCCATTTTTCCTTCTCCAAAACTCGTCGTTGATGAAGAAGACGCTAAAGTGCATCAAGAGGACACTGCCAGAGATAGCCAGGTGACTCTCTCTCTCTCTCTCTCTCTCTCTCTCTCTCTCTCTCTCTCTCTCTCTCTCTCTCTCTCTCTCTCTCTCTCTCTCTCTCTCTCTCTCTCTCTCTCTCTCTCTCTCTCTCTCTCTCTCTCTCTCTCTCTCTCTCTCTCTCTCTCTCTCTCTCTCTCTCTCTCTCTCTGTGTCTGTTTATCTGACTCTCTCTCCTGCCCCCTCCCCCTCTCTGACTGTCTGTCTGAATTTCTTCCTGTCTATCTCTCTGACTGTCTCTCTGTCTGTCTCTCTATCTGTTTGTCTCTGTCCCTCTCGGTCTCCAGTGTGATCCTGTTACTGGCGGTCCACCTGTGTCTCTTCACCATGATAGGCATGCTGCTGTTTGCCAAGACAGAGGTGAGTCCAAGCGCTTGGCGTTCCACGCCCTGCGTGCGGCGACAGTAATCCCACTCACGCCTTTTCACACAGGCCTCGACGTGTTCCCAACATGCTCACTCATGGCAGTAGTGTGTGTACTGGATTATTTTTTTTCCCCCAGGGATGCCCTGTCATTTAGAATTGGTTGGGAGTGTATAGGCTGTAGGGTGGGGCAGCATTTTGAGAGCATGTGAATTCAATGTGTATTGTGTAATTGATTTGTTTTATGATCCTCAGCACAAAACACAAGCTCTGAAAGATAGTAAAACATAGGGTATAACAGGAGTGTAAACAGTATATTCTTATTGGTGGCGACATGGCGTTCTTTTGAGTGATGTAGTATTTATGTATTGATTGGTTTACATTGTGTTGCCTTTGTTAAAACGATGAATCATCAACAACAACATACAACAACAACAACAACATAGGTCCAAGTCTGGTTAAGGAAGAATATTATTCCTTCCGTCCCTGCCTCCCCTTCTTTGGACACTTTTAAATCCGGACTTAAAAAAAACGTACCTTTTCTCCCTGGACTTTGACTCGCTCCGTTGTACCTTCTGTTCTGTGCTATTGTCGGGCCTGTTTTAACTCACACGCTGCACGGCGCTTTGATCCACTCTGGTTGTTGTTTTGTACTTGACTTGGCTTCCATCGCTTCATTCATTTCTCAGCCTTGCCTGCTGTTGTGGTTCTCTTGTCTCGTAGGAACTGGAGAGAAATGGGGAGTGGAGGATGTACTTCAGGAACCTTTCTCAGTCCTTCACCTCTCTGCTGGTGCTGCTCACCACGGCTAACAACCCTGACGGTAACCGATGATGATGATGATGATGATAATGACGATGATGAAGAGGACGACGATGGTTGTAAAACCTGTAAATGTCTGTCTTTGTTTGTTTCCGTCACAGTGATGATCCCTGCTTATAGCCTGAACCGAGCATACTCCATCTTCTTCATCAGCTTCAGTGTGTTTGGTAAGCTAGAAGCCCCACACTGTAGCTAGCCAGGTGCTTGCCTGGGTCCAGACCCTTTGAACCCACTCCCCCCCGTGTTGACCGATCGGGGACCTCAGGGTTTTTAACTCCCTATCGTCTTCCGCTACCTATTTGCACAGATCCATATATAACATAAAATACCAACAACATGTATTGACGGACCAATGTTCAAGTCATTTCACATTCTTTGTTAGTTTAAAGTTTGAGGTGTTTGTACATGCGAGTGCACCGAGTGAGAATAGGTGTCTGGGTAAATAGGTATTGTACTAAATTCAGTTATATCTGTTTACTAGGCTCCATTGTCATGACAAACGTGTGGTTTTGATGCGTTCCGTGCTTACGCCCTTTGGCTTCCTTTTCCCGATTCACAAATGAAGCGCTGGTACTCGCTGTACCGCTCCACAAACGTATGCATTTGGGGAGAGGGAGAAAGAAAGAAAAAAGCTAATTTTATTATTCTTCGCTCAAGGAACATACTTCCTGATGAACCTGCTCACCGCCATCATATATAACCAGTTCAGAGGGTACCTGATGGTGAGTAAAAAAGTCCTTTACATAATCTGTTGGTGATCTGTTGAACATGTTCTCAACTGTCTCTCTGACTCCCTGTCAGTCTGTCTGACTCCCCTCTTGCCTGTCGGACTCCCTGTCTGTCTGTCTGTCTGTCTGTCTGTCTGTCTGTCTGTCTCTAGATGTCGGTGCAGACCTCAATCCTGCGGAGGCGTCTAGGGATCAGGGCGGCCTTCCAGGTGCTCAGTTGCCAGGGAGCCAGCGCTGCCATCATGTACTTATAGACCCCCACACACACACACACACACACACACACACACACACACACACACACACACACACACACACACACACACACACACACACCACTTCATTGTTCATTGTTGCCCTACTGCCAGTAGCTGCTGCTACACTGGGGTCCAACAAGCTGTGTTGTTCCCCCTGCAGGGAGCAGGTGCATGTGGACACGGTGCTGGAGGTCATGTCCCGGGTCCACATGAAGGCCTACTACAAAGCTGCCATCATCAAGGTCAGGGCTCACAACACAACACGACACGACACGACACAACACGGGGTGACTGCAATGGAGGAAGTGCTTTTCACAAGATAGACATATTTTGGCTGTTTTTAATTGCAGCTTTGTACATAGAATATTGTATATGTACTACAAAAAAACACACATATATGTGAACATATATATGGTTCCATGTTTAGTTGAGGAACCAGGTCTTAGTTTTGATGGCTCCAAGTCTTCTTATACGTATATATATATATATATATATATATATATATATATATATATATATATATATATATATATATGTGTGTGTGTGTGTGTATCTCACAGCCACAAACAGATGCATGCTCAATTGAGAGGATTTATTCAGGAGAACCATGGAAATGCCCTCATTAAATAATCAGCCCTTTCCTGAATTGCCTTGTTATCGTTTTACCACCCTTGGTGTGCTGCCCTCTCTGCCATCATTCTGCCTCTTCTACGTGAGTAAAAAAGACCCTTCTCCCCTGGCTTCCAGGAGGTGCAGCAGCAGCACCCAGCAGATGGACACATGGGCCACGAGGGCTTTGGGACGCTATTCGAACAGCTGGACAAGGACCGCATCAAGGAGGTACAGCTGCTCTCTCTCTCTCTCTCTCTCTCTCTCTCCTCTCTCTCTCTCTCTCTCTCTCTCTCTCTCTCTATCTCTCTCTCTCTCTCTCTCTCTCTCTCTCTCTCTCTCTCTCTCTCTCTCTCTCTCCTCTCTCTCTCTCTCTCTCTCTCTCTCTCTCTCTCTCTCTCTCTCTCTCTCTCTCTCTCTCTCTCTCTCTCTCTCTCTCTCTCTCTCTCTCTCTCTCTCTCTCTCTCAGTATGTCGTTAGTGCTTTATTACACATTTTTAGATACATGTAATTAATGAGCAGATGGAAGTGTGGCATCTTGCTCAAAGATGCATAGAATTAGACTGCGGACATTGGGGTGACTATCCTGTGTTGTTTTTCATTGGTGTGTGTGTGGTGTGTCTCTTCCACAGCACCCTGCCCCACCGCAGTATAGCTCTGTCTTCCTACAGAAGGTCCAGCGTGTCTTCAGTCACTACTACGTGACTCTAGCGGGCAATGCAGTGGCACTGGTCAACGTCATCTGCATATGTGTAAGTTCTGTCTGCGTGTGTGTGTGTGTGTATGTGTGTGTGTGTGTGTGTGTGTGTGTGTGACTGCACGCATGAATGCACCCATAAGATCCTGAACCAAAGCATGCTTTGTTTTGTCCGAACAGACGATACTGGTGTTGAATGCTGAAATGTCTACTGCAGAGAGAAATGATTACAACTTGGAGGTTGGTCGTGTTTGGTTTTGATTCAGTTTAAAAGCTGATACTTGGACGACTTGATTGGATTTTTTAAACAATTAAATATATATATAATTTAATATAAAATTAATATCTTTACTTATTTTAGTTAATTAGTTAATTAAGTTAATTATTTGTATTGCTGATGCCACAAGAAAGTTGGCTTATAATTTCAGCCATTGATTTACTGAACTACACAACAATAGTGATAATCATAAACCTCATCTTTATCACTTTATACTATTATGGAATAGTCCAGGAGGTAAAATCTTAACCAAATGTTATTACATTTTAAAAAATTTGGATAGCTCTAACAACAATTGCAAAATGCAGTTTTGAAAATGATATATATTTTTTTGTTCTGTCTTGATTTTCCAGTTCATCAATTGCTGCTTCATCGTCTGGTACCTGTTGGAGATGTCTCTGAAGATGGTAGCCTTTGGCTTGAGAGGCTACCTGTCCTACCGGAACAACATCTTCGATGGCTTCATCACCATCCTGCTAATGGTAATACCGATCTCACACCGCGGCGGTCCTGTTGCTTATATTCATTCACCGGCAAAACTCTTTGCCGATTAATAAAATTTACAAAAATATGCATCACTCGTCTGCTTTGTTGGTGATGACTGGTGCTAAGTAATTGTTTTGTAACTTGTTTTCCTCAGGTGCTGCAGATCACTATACTTATCAACTACAGGCTTCCATTCTCCCAGTGGTAGGTTATTTTCTACTACTGTTTGGTATCACACAGAATGCATTAGGGGTTGTGTTTTCATTCAAGTTTATGTGATTTGCCCTGCAATCACATGTATCTGTTGTCTATCGTATAACCTTTCTGTCTGTCGGCCATTCTGTTGATCTGCCGGCCTCTCTTTCCATTTGTCTGCCCGTCTGTCTCTCTCTCTGCCTGTCTGTCTGCCCGCCTGTCTCTGCCTCTCTTTCCATTTTTCTGCCCGTCTGTCTATCTCTCTCTCTGCCTGTCTGTCGGGCTTTCTGTCTATATGACTACCTTTCTCTCTCTGTCTATCTGTCTTTCTCTCTGCTTGACTGCCTGTCTGTCGGGCTGTCTGTCTAACTGTCAACCTTTCTCTCGGTCTGTCTGTCTGTCTGTCTGTCCGTCCCCCAGGCAGCCGATCTCTCATGCGGTGATGTCACTCTGGGACATGGTGCGTCTGATCAACTTGCTCATCGTCTTCCGCTGCCTGCGCATCATCCCAAACATCAAGGTACAGTCGAGACCATCATCTACTAGATATAGAAGACCCTGGTTGTCCCTCATTTGTTGGGCATATACTGTAAAGGACAAAATTTGAATGAATAATCAAGTAGCTCATATAAAATACATATAACAGGAAAACATTTTTTTTTTTGGTTTGTAAACACGTGGTAAATGTCACTGAAACCTAAACTAAAAGTGGAACAATGACAATCTACACTTGATAGCACATTTAGCGGTGGGTCAGGTTACTTCAGGTGTATTAAGACCTATTGTGTGGCCCTTCCTCTTGTGCACGTTTGTATAAGTAGTGTTCTCTTTCTCTCTCAGCTCATGAATCTCGTTGCCAGCACGCTTCTGGACCTCGTGAAGAACCTGCGGGCCTTCGCTGGGATCCTGGTGGTGAGTGATCTGCACACTTCTCTTCAATGTTCTTTCTTGCAGTTGGCATTCGGCCCTGACACACCAACACCAGTTAAAGCTAAAATGAAAAGGTCTCAGCTTAACCGGTACTTTGTGGGCCTGCGGTTGCTAGTTGCTAGTTATAATTCTTGAACATAACAACAACAACACACACATCGTGAGGATTGAATCCTCTTTATTGGTCACATACATGAAGACATACAGTGAAACGTGTTCTCTGCATTTAACCCATCCTAGTATTAGGAGCAGTGGGCAGCTATTTATACAGCGCCCGGGGAGCAGTTAGGGTTAGGGTCTTCCTCAAGGACACCTCGACAGTTTTTGCTAGAATCATGCTATCCAACATTGGATCCTGTGATCGTGTTAAGGAGATCAAAAACGTCCACTTTCCACCCTGGCTTCCACCTCACCTCCTCGCTATACACAGAGTAATGCAGTAGTAGGGAAGCGTGTCCTTCCTGACGTGTCGGCTTGGTTTCCCCCTGCAGGTGGTTTTCTACGTGTTCGCTGTGTTTGGGATCTGGCTGTTTGAGGGAGTGATCAAGCCACCCAGTATGAGGTATCCCACCATCTCCTCTGTTCTGTTGTATGATCTCCTTCGCTCTCTCTCCTCTTCTCATCCTGATTCTGTTTGTATCCTATTTATTTCCTCCTCCTCCTCTTCCTCCACCACCACAACCACCACCACCACCACCAGTGTCATCTCTAACTCCACCATGGAAAACATCACGTCTAACTACAGCATGACCTGTGGCACCTATGAACAGCTAGAGTATTGGCCCAACAACTTTGACGACTTTGCGGTGAGTACACAACGTAAAAAACATCGGCCCTATTCGGTAATGTTTTGTCCCGTCGTGGGACAAGATCCTAAAACAGTCATCCTCCCCTCTGCCCACTGCTTACTGACTCACTCCTCCCTCCCTCCCTCCCTCCCTATCTCCCTCCCTCCGTTAGGCGTCCATCATCCTCCTATACAACCTCATGGTGGTCAACAACTGGCAGGCCTTCATGGACGCCTACAGCAGATACACGACAGAGTAAGGACGACATCCGAGAGATCCGTAGTAAGGATGGTAACGATGGTAACTGTGGACGGTAGTGATGCTAATGGTCTCTCTCGCTCTGTGTGCTTCCAGGTGGGCCAAGGTTTACTTTGTGTGTTGGTGGCTGACCTCCTCCGTCATGTGGGTGAACCTGTTCGTGGCGCTGATTTTAGAGGTAGGTTCGCACAACCCAACCCATCGGATGGATGGAGGGATTTGTGGCTGTGGTTATTTTTGGTGTGTTTTTTAAATACGCCCGATTGGGGTTTTCTTTCTACCTCACGTGTATTTAATTTTTTTATAAAAATGATTGTTATTTAATTTGTGTAAAAAGGATTGATGGAAACTCTGTGAATTAGTATTAATATTTTTTTATCAATCTGAATCAGTTGACGTAGCATCATGCACTATGTACACTATGTACACAACTTTACATCGACTATACATGGTGGCTGAGATCTCCACCCTGTTCTCCATCAGAACTTTATCTACAAGTGGGACCGCAGTCACAGCTGCTCCGGGACAGAGATGGAGAAGACGAGGTACGAGGCCTCGGTTCAACTCATGTTCAAGTAAGCGACACCACACCCCCTGTGAAATAAAAAGGCTTGACTGATTCGATTGACTTTTGGTCCCATTCCTTATTGTCCCAATGTCTCATTCTACGTCACTCTTACTTTCTCTCTCTCCATGTTTATCTCTCTCTCTCTCTCTCTCTCTCTGTCTCTGTCTCTGTCTCTGTCTCTGCTGTGTGTCTGTGTGTGTGTGTGTGTCTCTCTCGTTCTTTAGAGAACACATTGAGGAGCCGACGGAAGAAGAGCTACTCAGACAACTGCAGCAACATCCCCACCTACACATACGCTGCACTGTTGACACAGAGACGGAAGGACACACCTAACACACTCTGTAGCCCAGTGTTCTGTCACTAACGTCACCCGACCACTGATGAAGCTCCATCCACTGGGGTTTCATTTAATGACATTAATAATGACATTACCACTGGGGAAAACATTCATTTTTGTATTGAATTATGAGAAAAGTAGTATTTTTAGTGTGGTGTTACAAGTTGTATGTGGGGCTGTTTAACCTATTCTAGTTATTCTAGTTGTGTGTTATTGTACAACACACAACTAGAATAACTGCTACACTAGTACCTATAACTAATTATCCTTCAGGAACATGAAGAGTGACTGTTATCTTCAAAAACGTAAACAATTTAAAGTAGAGATGTTATTTTCTCTTTTATAAAATAATTAAAAAATATATATATTTCATACTATAGTTTTTCTGAGAGTAGACATACCAATATATTTATTTTAATGATATTTTTTAAATCTTTTAAGGATCGAATGGGGAATAGTTTCTGCTACCAAATGGTGATAAGATGTAATTAATATAAAGTTGATATGGGTTGGCCACTACACAGGCCAGTTGGATGAGAGAATGTATTTTATTTTAAAGGATAAAGGGAATCTTTAAAGGATAAAAGTTTCAGTCCTGTTATTTATTGGTTTATTGGTGGGGCTATCGTTGAAGTTCGATTCCATGCCTTGTTGTTTGTTAAACAACCCAATGGCATTTAAATCCACTTGATAGAAAACCTACTTGAACAAATAAAATGTTTAAAAAATATGTTGTATTTGATTGAATGAATCACACATTAATCACATTATAAAAAATAAAAAAATGAGAATAAAGGATAAATATGCAGGAAAAGTATATTTTAAAAACAAATCACAGTTTAGTGTAGGCTAGATCAGAAGAGTTGGAAAACAAAAGGTGAAGATTCAAGATTCTTTATTTTCTCCCCATTTGCTCCTACATTCTCAATTTCTACAGCAATTATATTACAGTACTATCCTATACAACACTATTCTATAACAATACTATATACATATGTCATTAGAGAGGTGAGTGTAAAACCTACATTAATTCGATTAATACATCACCAAATAAGCTGATTATCATGCAGGCAGGGAGTTGGAGTTGGAAACATTTGATCAACATGCCAACATTAAAAATATATATGTAGTTTGTAACATTTATGGGTTTTTTTATCGCTTCATCTGTTGTTCTTCATTATATGTGCAGTGTCTAAACCTGCAGTATCTTGAATGTCAGTGACAGAACCAAGGCTGTAGTTGCGTACCTGTCGCCGGTAGGTGGCGGTGATGTACCACTGGAGGTGTTTCCGACAACACAGTAAAAAGAAACGAAGAAGTTCCCACTGTCGTGCCGTCCATGCTACTTCTTACTTTAGACCCCCCCGGTTAAACGTAACACATGGAAGGTGAGTTGTGTCATCAGAAACACGTTTTGCACAAATAATGTCCATATTACTGCATATTATATGACTCTGTATTATATTACTACGTACTATTACACGTAGCTACCTTTTTGTTTTGTTTATTTATATGCTTCGTCTATTTCATGCAGAGCGACTACTGCATAAGAGGATTCCTCTCCCGACGCAACTTGGTCTCGGGGTGAGTAGTAGTAGACGAACTACGTATCGAGGTTGAGGTCGAACTACGTATCGAGGTTGTAGTCGAATTATGTATCGAGGTTGTAGTCGAACTACGTATCGAGGTTGTAGTCGAACTACGCCGAGATTGTGGTCGTCGAACTACGCCGAGGTTGTCGTAGTCGAACTATGCATACGTAGTCGATCGAGGTTGTAGTCGAACTACGCCGAGATTGTGGTCGTCGAACTACGCAGACGTAGTCGAACTACGCCGAGGTTGTCGTAGTCGAACTATGCATACGTAGTCGAACTACGTATCGAGGTTGTAGTTGCTGTTTTTAAATTAAATTATTGTCAGAATTGCACTGGTGATTGTCAAATGTGATTACGCTGTATGTGTGTGAATGAATGGTCGATGTTGCATGTCACTGCCATGTGTGCATTGTATTTCACATTAGTCCCTGCATCCACCTGGAACTCGTAGTATACATGTCTATACTGTCCCACATTGTTACGCTTTCTTTTTCTTCATACTTTTCAGACTAAATCGAAGAAGGACTCCGAGTCTTTCGCTCTTTCGTTCATTGCGTACAGCATGAAGGGTACGGCGGCGCCCGCCATGGAGGACGCCCTGTCCCGCAAGGCGGTGGTGCTGGAGTACGCCCGGAAGAAACGGCAGAAGGCCAAGAGGATCAGGGGGCTGAACAAGAGGGGAAAGGGACTGAGTGCCGTGGAGAAACGGACACTCAAGGTGTTCGACATCAAGCCAGAACAACAGAGGTTGGTTGGTTCAATAAACAAAATGTTTCTCTGTGATGGGGGCAGTGCGTTATTGCAGAATGAAATTAAAAACCGTTCTTGTGTGTTTTTTCAAGATATGAGCTTTTCCTGCCTCTGCATAACCTGTGGAAACAGTACATTGTGAGCATATGCAATGGATTGAAACCATGGAGGTACAGATTGGATTTCATATTTTTTTGGTTTAACCTTGGGCCTTTATAAGGTTTAATACTTGGAGGGTTTTAGTCTCGTGTGGGCTCACAAGCAACCTGTTCTGTTTTGCAGTAATCCACAACTTGTTCAAAACAAACTACTGAAAGCAGACTTCCATGGTGCCATCCTGACGGGTAGGTGTTTCACCTCTCGCTCTCCGTAACGGTTCTCCGTCATGTCTACCATCAAGTGTGACCTGCCTCGGCCTTCCCACAAAGGTTGCCACTTGACCGACGCTCGGTGGGCCAAAAGGTTGTGGGTTCAAACCCCAATATCCGCAGTCTACGTGTAGGCATCCTTGTGCACGACGCCTATACCTCCAGCGGTTTGTTAATGAAATGCATCTAAAAAGGTGTATTGAGTCACTATTGTGGAAGAACGTCTGTTAAGAGTAATAGTAAAAATACTATACAACTATGACAGCCCACCAGGAATGCTATGCTATACAGCTCATGCCGTTGGAAAGTCTTTTTTGTTTTGTTTTCAGTTAAGGTTTTTTGTAAGATGTTTGATATTAACATGATGTCACGCACCAAATAACGGCAAACTGACATAGCAAGTGTGTCTAGCGGTGCATACCTGCCCAGTAGTCAAGTCAGGCAGCTGTCACTCCTCTCCATAGAACAATCGTTTGGCCAATATTTCTATATTTACAAAGTGCCCTTCCCCTTAACAATTAGCAAACCGAAACACAGTTAAATTGGGCATGTCTTCATGTTTAAATATGTCCCCAATGGATATAACATTAAAATGGTTTTACAAGTTTATCCCACTATCTCTTCAGCAGTGTAAAGTATGTATTGACTGCAGGAGACTGTATTCAATTTAGGCCATTGAAGACTTGTACTGTATATGTAATGTGTTTAACTACCATAAAACCTCCGTTCTCATCCCACAGTTGTCCGGTCCAAATGCCCCACCTATGTTGGAACCACCGGCATCCTGGTCCAGGAGTTCAAGCACATCTTTAAAATAATCACCAAGGAGGATCGTCTTAAAGGTAGGAACTAGCGGACTCCACTGCTACACCGCTGCACTCACTCTTGTATTATAAACGTTCGATTTGATTTGAAGCGAATATTTTTTGCACAGAGCAGCGATCCCTTTGTTAATCTAATGCCCCAGCAAGCAGCTCTGAAGTACAGAGGGTCTAGGTTCCTATTCACAGACTGCCAGTCCTGTTTGGGGTCAGATCTTCTAGTATACACACTCATCCAATATCCTTATCCTCTCTTTCTCTCTCTCTCTCTCCCCTTGTCACTGTGTTGCATAGTAATCCCCAAGAAGAACAGCGTGTTCGCAGTAGAAGTCAACGGCTTCGTCTCCCACATCTACGGTAGCAAGTTTGAGTACCGCGCCAGCGAGCGCTCGGTCAAGAAGTTTAAAGTCAAGGGGAGCATTGACCTGTGACAGCCGTGTGGTGGTGTAGAAACCTTTGTACTTGACGTTGGCTCGGACCGAGGTCCCTGGCTCCGTCGGCCACGTGGACTGGGGAAATGGCGCCGCCCTGTCTGTGGAACCCTTACCTGCTCTTTTTTTTTTTTTTGCTGTTGTGGGAAACTGAGTTACACAAGTGAACTACGCACCTCGACGGTAGTTTGGTGCCGCGGAAGGCGAGCTGGATCTGCATGTTACGCTGAAGGAGACGACCCCAGGAGTGTACTGACGCACACGGGTTCAAAGGCCACAGCGTTAAACTAGGCTGGTGGTTTCCCCAAGCAGTCGTTTTTCTGTGGCCGTACCCTTTGTACCCATACTTGATTCAGCCTTCTGGTTTATATAAAAAATAAAAATAACCATTTACTGTAAGTGGTCAGTAGAGGCCAGCTGGGCCAGCTGAGCCCCCGCCCCCCCCAGAGTTTGCAGGTTGATACGAATCATGTCAAACATGTCAGACATTTTGCAACCACATTGTTTTTGCACATTTTTGCTTTCTTTGCGATGAACAATGGAAATGCACTCTTTGTAATTGGCCAACCTGCAAAAATGACACATTAAAGTTGCTAATGAATTGTATTTTATGCTGAAGACTTTTTGGGTTTTTTATTTTAAAAGCCCCAAGTTCAATTTAAATTGCAGTATGGGAGGAAAAGTGGAAAACCCTTTGGATTCAATAGTGTTCTGGTCTATGCCCTTCATTAATAGTAGTATGTGCCATCAGTGTATGCTATAGGAAGACACTTGGCTGTCTGCTCAAAGTGAAAGATGCAAGGTTACTTACTTGCATTTGTTTGATGTTAAAGAGGGTCAGCCCTTGCATACAATATATTTCAGAGTTTTGTATGGTAGTCCACTAAACCGGCACATTCATTAACATTCAAAGTTATCGTTTTGCAGCCAGTAGCATGACTTTGGCCTCTGTTTACATAGTCCTTCAGCAACACCTGTGTATCCGGTTAGGCTGGTCTAATTATAGTAGAGACAGTGCTGCTATAATTAGGTTTCCCCAAGTCCTTTTCTTCTATTGAAGCATGTGTAACTTGCACTGGAATATCCCTTTTTTGCACCTTGTCATGAAGTAGTCCCTTGTTTACGAGGGAAGTGGGTGCAAGGCTATATATATGTGCAAACATCCTTCAACATCCGTCAGAGGAGTCACAGCAACCGACACCGCACACTACAACCTTTCGCCGCTCTACGTCCTCGCCCCGAGTTTTAAGGGTGGAAGTCATGGCGACGGGCGACCTGGCGTTCACGGAGCTGAACCACAATCGCATCCGGGCGGTGGAGAGCGCGTTCGGGCCGGCCGGGAAGCCCCTGGCCGCGCCGGGCCGGGTGCTGGTCGGCGAAGGGCGGCTGGTGAAGCGCTGCCGGCGTCGCTGTAAGCCCAAAGTCTTCTTCCTGTTCAGCGACGTGCTGGTGTACGGCGGGGTGATCCTGTCCGGCCGCTGGTACAAGAACCAGAAGATCATACGTTTGGGTGAGCGACCGGGGGCCTACTGCACAAGAGGCAGAGGCACACTCTGTATTCTTAGACACATGGTTGCTTATCGTTTGAAAAGCAGGGGTGCCTGCTTTTATAAAATAGTATAATAACTTTTTAACTTATACAGTTTTGTACTTTTTTTACTTATTTTTCTCCTATTCTGTTTTTTATAACTGCTGTCGGTCGTCTGGTATTGCACATAAGATTTTCCCTCATTGCTTATACTTGTGTAAACTGTGAAGTGACAATAGACTTGACTTGACTTAATAGCTATGTGTTTAGTGAGGCATTTTAACAACATGTTTACTCCTTTATATTTGATGTTAATTTATTTCTGTATAGTTTATTTTTGTTGTGCCTAATCTATGTAATGTGTGACTGTATCTAATGCTTTGCCTGTGTTTTGAATTGTCTCAGAGGACATCCAGCTGGAGGACCTGGAGGACAGCATGTGGATGGAGAACCACTGGCTGATCCGCTCGCCCAGCAAGTCCTTCTACGTGGCAGCCGACTCCCCGGAGGAGAAGCGCGCCTGGATGGACCACATCGTCGACAGCCGCGACCGCTGGCTCCGGGCCGCCGCCGCTGCCGCCCCGGCCTCCACCCTTGCCGCCGCCTGGATCCCCGACCAGGCCTCGGCCGTGTGCATGCGCTGCTTCGCCCGGTTCACCTTGGGGCAGCGCCGCCACCATTGCCGAGGCTGCGGCTTCCTGGTGTGCGCTGCGTGCTCCAGGCGGCGCGCGGTGCTTCGCCACATCCACCGCAGTGACGCCCAGAGGGTGTGCCGCCTGTGCCACACCGACCGCCTTCTCAAACAGCGGAGCGTGGAGGAGGAGGAGGACGACGATGACTATAGGGAGGTGGAGCAGCAGCAAGAGGAGGGGGGAACAATGGAATCTGATGGGGACTTTCAGACCGAAGGCTGGTCCTCTGACATGTACCTGAAGCAATAGGGCATGATGAACATGACTGCAACATTTGCACTCTGGTTAGATGCTAAATTATTTTCGCTGTACTTGTGCTGTGCAATGACAATACATTTGAATCTAATCTAATGAATCGGACATGAACCCTGCTGCACAGGGAAACCAGGCTCCCTTCTCAAGATGTTTCATTGAAATTGGATTATTTATTTACATTTTTACTGAATTGACTGAAAACACTTTCCTGTATTTATATATGTATTGTGTGTGTGCATGTGTATACGCCCATATGCAGAGTCATGAACTGTAAAGTGGCAACAGAAGTTGCTAAATGTATAGAGGATGTGCGATAAACCTATGTAATGATGTGGACATAGATATAGATATCTCTATCTCTATCTCTATCTAGATATCGATAGATATCTAGATATCTGGTAGCACTCCCACATGCCAATTTATGATTCAGTAACTGATACAAGTGTGTGTTTGTTTATGAAGTGAAAGGATAAAATGGTCAAACGCATATATATATATTAAAAAATATTTTCTAACTGAGCCATAAAGCCAAAGACATGTGTTGTGCTGACTATTAATAAATGTAATTTAACCAAGGTGGTGTCTGAAATATATTTCTTATTCAAGATCAAATCAACATTGTTATATATGCTTTTTTGATTAAACTAACCCATTATTGATCTGATAGTGATAGATCTCCTAATAATCATTGCCATTACAAGATGTTCCCTGAAATACACCAGGTCTGTCATGTACAACTCAAGAGTCACATACAACTTTACCTGCCTTTTAAAAGCATTGTATAACATTTAGTTACATGGAATTCATAAAACCCTATTCTCTACTAGTCAAGTCCATCTTGTTTGTATAGCCCTTAGTCTTAAGCGGCTCTACAGGCAATACATTTATGACGGGCAAGGAAAAACTCTCCTATGGATCTTGTAAGCTACTTGGTCACTCTTTGAATACCATATACTCTATTCTAGTCACTTAAACATCTAGCTCAATGCATACCTGAGTGTTACTGGATGTCTATCAGCCAGTGACTGATTGACAGTGACTGCTGTTCTACTTCCCTGTTGTTCTTCTTCTTGTGAGCTTTTGGTGACGTACAACCAGAACATAGTGAAATAATCTGTGTGACGACACCATCATCTCTTTGACTGCAATGCTGGATTTTCCCTTTGACAGCATTGCTGTCAAAGGGAAAATCCAGCATTGCAAAATCCCTTTGAGACAGCATTGTTGAAGGAATTACCAGCTGTCATTAGCGGTCATCTACTGTAAATACATTACAGGTACTTGTTTATGAGATGGAGCTCTACTGGTGTGTATTCAACATTTTGAATGAGCGCAAGACGAGTGCAGTGGGTAGGTAGTATTTTATGATTCCTATGGCTACTCTGCCACCTGTGTGCTTTGATCTGTCTCACGCCCAACGTGTATGTCACTTTGTATGAAAACATCTGATGATTAAGTCACTAGAATGGGTTAATGCACAGACAGTGTTTGCACATTTGTATTTATTTAAACATGATTGTCTCCAAGAAAAGGACAAGGAAGGGAGAAGCAATCAGATCAAACCCCATGGTAACATCATTGTGGTCAATGCCTCCCACAGTGAGTAAAGACATTCACAGTTCAAGCCATACCTGTGTAGGTGGTGCCCCAAAGTGCTCACTGCCCAACTAAAAACCAATGTCACATAACATGTGTCTTTGAAATGTGCAGAAGGATATATGATCTAATGGTATAAAACGTATACATGCACTTAATTATGAAGAGCAAATCACATATGATCTATATCTACATTAACACCTTAAACTATTGGTATCACAGGTATATTTTGAGCTATTCATTTTTAAATGACTAACTTAGCGGCTACCAAACATAAGGCTCCCAAAGCGGTCAAATAGTCAGCGTTGAGCATCCAATGATTATCCATAGGCTAAGAACCCTGAGTGCTACTTCAGTCTGATACAAGCAATACACAAATATAATGACTGAAATGGAAAATCCAGCCTCAGGCAGGCCACCATTGTCTGTGGATTGTGCAATTGCACTACAACAATCAAGTTTTCCATACAGCCAGCAAATATCTGGCTAGTGGCAGCCAGCCCAGTTGTGTTTATTTTTGGTGATTTCCCCCGAGGTTTGACTTTATTAGCATGTGATTAACCTTTAGTAACATCACACACTGACGCACAAAGAACAGATCAGCCTGCCAGGTAGTACGGCCCACTGGGTAGGCAGGCACTGGGCGGACACACGCCCACATGTGATGTCACCGTAGGATAACAAACATCGACATCACACCTGGTGGTGAAATACGAGCACTTTAAACGTCACCTCCCTAACCTCCCTGTTAGGCATATTCAACAAACGGCTACACACTGTGAAGCACAGTCCATCACATCCCTCCGTCCGGGACGTAGAGCCAGGGGGACGGAGGACCTTCCCGGCTCTCAGTCCCCACATCGGACCACCCCGCAGAGCTCCTTGGTGACGTAGTTGAGCAGCGCCGCAGTCACCTGCTGCTGGAGCGTGGCGCTACCCATCACCAGGGCTACGGCCTGCGCCACGTCCGTCCAGTCCACGCCGCTCAGGACCACCATGACCTGGGCGTAGAGCCTCTTCTGCTGGCTGGGGGACAGCTCCATCAGGACCTGGGGGAGGGGCTTGAACTTGCCGGTGGTCGCCCAGAAGCCCACCATCCCCCCCATCGCACCACCTACAGCCCCGGGAGGGATCGTCATTTCTCATTTATTCTCCTTGAGACTCAAATATAATAGTGGCTTCACTATTTGTCATTTCCCCTGTTTGATGTACTTATTGTGTCAAATCTAGGGAGCCAACATATTGTACTTTTACCTGGAGCACTGGAATTGCTGGTTCTGTGACCTAATAGTCAACAGAAATCCTAAGTGCATTTTCTTCCTAAGAAGGTAATGCACTAGTTGTTCTCTACCTACCTATGTTGAATGCAAGTTGCTTTGGACGAAAACAACTAATGTAATGCAATGTATTTGACATGACTGGTACATTAATGTCAGTGCCTGTAAACTCTGAAACGGTTCCAGTACATACACGTTTGCACACAAAACATCCTTAATCATAGAGTGACTGTAGCAGGGAACCCTGCCAAACGCCACCTGATAAGTGGCTTTTTAGCAGCTCCTACGACAGGAAGACAGGTAGAATGTTGAAATGGCTTTATTGGACAACCAGAGCAGCTGCTACATGCGGACATGTCCGTGCTCTCCCCTGAGTGTGTGTGTGGTAATGGTTTAACCATCCACAGAGTGTAATCACCCTGCTTAAACCAGCCACCAGCAAGCACACACACACACACAAGGATAGGTCAGGTAACACTGAGAAATGAAGTCTAACTGGCATGTGGAATGACGTTGAATGTGTTTTGTCGTGAGACGGTTCTTACCCACGGCAAGTCCCGGGGGCCCGGCGAGCAGCCCTCCTAAGAAGGCACACCCTCCCACCATCATGGCGCCTTTGGCAGACTGCCGAAACGTAACGCTGATGTTCTGGTGAGCCGAGATTTCGCGGCACAGACGCATGATGTCTTCCATTAGCGGAGGCATCACTACGTTGGGGTTCAGAGGAGGTAGTTTAGAGACAACAGACTATAGTTTGACTATATACACTACTATTACGCTACTACTATTCATTACTGTGCTGACTTCGCTGACTGAATCACTGTTGCTATGTCAGTCAGATGAATCTATAGTCTTTACCTATCATACAAAAAAACAACCAAAATCTGGATATATCCTATTGCACAATAACTTCTTAAACATACCCTAAAATGCTAAATACATTTTCTGAAATATTAAATGTGATACATATATCTATGGAATATTTATCACACACACAAGCAAGTTTAATATCAACTTTCACAATCAGAATCAGGACATTTTGTTAGAAAGATAAGAGACTACATCACCTATGCTTATTCTGTTCACGCTTCACCGGGAATATTGTAACTATCTGGAATAACAGAAGATGGAGAAAAGATAATAAGTAAACATATATGACATGCAAATTAGGAAGAAACTACTTGTAAATAATGTATTTGAAGTGTAAATGAGGATTCTAAAAATGCGTTTTTATTGATGATCATTGTTATTATTACTGGTCGCACACTGCCACCTGCTGGTGAGTGTACGCTTAACATCAGTGAGTTAAGAACAGACAGTATAATGTGTGTGGTGTACAATCCTACAGCACTTATTACAATGACAAATTATACAGATCGTAACATGTCTATATTGACTAATTAAAAAAAACAAAGTGTTATAATAATAACCTGTACATGTAATGTGTCCCCACGGCCGAGTGACAGGTGAGACCATGTTGGAGCGACTTTCAAAGTCATAAAACATCCCATTATGAAGTAAAAACCCAACCCTAAACCCCTTTGTTTAAGATAGCAGATGAGATACACGTAGGCTGGTAGTAGCAATGTTAACACCAATAGACAGAACACACATTACCTTTTTGCGTTGACAGTGTACACAAAAAAAGAAGAGAAATATTGATTTATTATACTTGTCGTACTTTAAACTCAACTTTGACTGAAAAGTTGCGTCGGTTCAGCAGCAATGCATGACGGGATTTATGACCACTAGCTGCTCCACGATGCCCCCTGGCGGTGTGCTCACATATTGCACGCATGCCAAAAAAAATACACCATTACCCATGTCGAATATATCATAAAACATGTTATTGAAAACACACGACGCACACATTTACATCTCCCAAAAAGTACAAAATACTTTGCTTACTCCCCATTCCCTCCCGCAGTATATATCTCAAAAACAACACCATAAAAATAAAATGTATATATACAATTAAATAAACAAAACAAGAGCAGCAAAGTGACTTAAATGATATGAACATGTTTTTTTAGTTTTTTTTTACAAAAATCTTTAAAAGCATTTAAAGTGCCAGCAGTGCAGCAGCATCATGAATACAGTGCAGTACAGTGCAGTAACTGTGATGAGTCCAGAGAGTCCAGCAAAGTATGATAGTGTAATGTTTATGACATGTTATGAAAGTGGCAGCACTCCTAGCAGTTCAGTAGGCGCACTGCCTAAAAAAAACTATCCTTAAACCTGTGTGTGTGTGTGTGTGTGTGTGTGTGTGTGTGTGTGTGTGTGTGTGTGTGTGTGTGTGTGTGTGTGTGTGTGTGTGTGTGTGTGTGTGTGTGTGTGTGTGTCAGATCTCGCAATAGGTAGGGCAGATCCTTTAGACAAATGACGATACTAATAATAATAATAGAAACCAATAGTTTCAAAAGTCACATTCAAGTAACAAAATAAAAGCGTACAAATCAATTGGCATAATAAGGGACGCAGAAGTTCACGACAGGAATATTAGATTACATTAGATTAGATTCGATTCTTATGTAATTTTCATTGCACTACAGCACAAGCTCAGTACAGCGAAAATAATTTTGCATCTAACCAGAGTGCAAATGTTGCAGTAAAGTGCATGGTAATATAATTTACAGTTAAAATCTACAGGTTAAAAGACAGTGTTAATTAACCCCGAAGTATAACCCCCCCCCCCCCCCCCCCCCCAAAAAAAAAATAACCAAATATTATTGTCCTGAGAGGAGAAAGGGATCAAAACATGTTTGTGAGTTTTGGGAGAGCTGCAAGACGTGACGTCACGGAAGAACGAGTAAGTGTGTGGGGGACATGCAGAGCAAGAGAGCACGAGAGTTGGATGTAAACAACGTACGTAGACTTGGGGGGGCGGGGCTTGGTGCAAGATGTGACGTGTCCCCGCCCCCGTGTGGGCGGGGCTTGGTGACGTCTCGAGAGATATGGGGAAGGGCCGAGGACGCACGTAAACAACTTTGGGATCAAAACAATCTCTTGAGGAGGGACTGCTCCATCGCTGACTCGGTTCATAGGTCGATTTTAGACATTTACGCGTACATTCTATTTTATATTTGATATTTTTTTCATTTCAAAGGTAAGGCGTTGATGTGTGCGGTGTTCTTGCATGGTGTGATTGGGGGGGGGGGGGGTCGGTGTAGTTTGGGGCTGATCTCTTTCCTGCCTATTGTTCTAAAACCCATCTATGCGATAAAGCCCTTCGACGGATTCAAGGCGGGTTAGAACATGAACTGTTTTTCTTTTTTTTTCTTTTTCTGCACATAAAAAAAGAGCATATTTAGCGTTCACCGTTGCTGCAGTAATGCGTAATTACTATTGTAGGTTACATTTCATTCACATTTACATTTGTGTGACTTAAGGTCTCCAAAATAGCCTATAGGACATGTATGGGCATGGTGGTCCTGCTGTCTGTCTGTCTCTCTCTCTGATTACCGAATCATTTAAACACTGTGGGTGAACATCCAACTGGCCTATTTTTGTATTGAATTGTACTAGCCCTAATGATGTAATTACTGCTATTAAAAACCCCACATAGGCCTATGCAGTCTGTATCATATCACCAACCTGAGCACTACTTTGTATAATGCGATTATATGATTATGATTTGCATTTGCACTAACTAAGGCACCAGATGTACACATTTAAACACATTTTTGCTGTGGTCGTGAATGTCCAACACACAATTTAACACTAACATTGTAAATGACAAGTAAATGAAAGACTCCTGACCTGGCAAAAGCAACATTGGATGTCAGTGTAATGTTCATCCAATGTTGCTTTTGCCAGGTCAGGAGTCTTTCATTTAATTCACGACCACAGCAAATGTGTTTAAATGTGTACATCTGGTGCCTTCTTCTAAAACCTAGTGCTGACCACTATCTCATCTAAAACAACCTAATATATATATATATATGTGTACTGTATGAGGTCTTTAAGTATACATTCGGGGTGAAGGCATATAACAGCCAGACGACCTGTGGTTGTAACTTGACATGAGACAGTGTTCTTTAACTTGAGTCAGCTGCTGACCAGAAGGTCACAGTTTGCTTGTTTACTGGCTGCTGATGGCGGTTTGACCCTAAGGCCTCCTACCCTCGGCCTGGTAGCGTTCGGGTTTCCTGTGTGTGTGTGTGTGTGTGTGTGATCGCAATGGGTAGATGTCATCTGTCGACAAATATAAGTCGATAATAATAAGAGACCAATAGTTTAAAAACAATTCACATTCAATTAACCAAATAAAGGCGTACAAAAAAATTGTCATAAGAAGGGACGCAGACGCTCAGGACAGGAGTATCAACCCCGAAGTATTAATAATATATATAAATGTTTCTCCTGTGCTGAGAGGAGAAAGGGATCAAAACATGTTTATGAGTTTTGGGAGATATGCAAGATGTGACGTCACGGAAGAATGAGTAAGTGTTGAATAAGACGAATACGATTGAAATGCTGACCGTACCTCTTCAAGGGAGTGGCAAAATGTGTTTTGCATCGAGTCTCTCTCTCTCTCGAAGTCTCACGAGTGGCCGCAAGGGGGCGCCATTTCGCATCATAATCATAGACTGTAAAGATCATCAAAATAATGTAACGTAATGTAGTGCGCATGGACGTATGCCATATTTCACGTTTTACCGTTAGGACCATTAATTAATCCTCACACCATCACTGTTGAACTTATTTGAACTACGTTCTGCTTTCAGATTGTGACAGAGGTGAAAAGATGATCGGAAAGATTCTCTCTCATCTCCTTGGGAACTTCGCTGATGACTTTGACGAGGCTGGCGATGCCCGTTATGAGGAGCTGATGGAGTCAGAGGAGGGAGGCTGGGTCATAGTCAATGTCTCGGGTGAGGAAATTCACACACTCTGAAAATATTGTCATAAGTTAAACTTGTCCCACGTAGCCATCAAGTTGTTGTTTTTCATTTCTCATATATATATTTTTAACATCAATCAAACTTTAACATCAATCAAACAAATGCATTAAGTAACACAAATGAATAAAAGTAGTAAAGGTATTAAAAAAGTGACATGAGGTGTATTTAATCTGCAGCCAGATACATGGCATCTTGTAACAAACCAAGCAATGACAGCATACAGAGCTGTTAGCACGGTTATAAATTAATAAATAAATATGTTTCCGTTTGTATCACAGATGGCGTGCCACTGTCGGCCCCCCTAGTGGACCCCCTGGAGGACCTCCTGATCGAACACCCCAGCATGTCTGTGTACCAGGTGAGATGTGAGGCCGCACAGGAAGAGGAGCTGGCCTCCGACGAGGAGGAGGAGGAGGAGGAGGAAGAAGAGGACGACAAGGCCAGGTACGTCACGCTCACGCACCCACATTTCTAATTTGCACCACCGTGTATACAGGGCCAACTCAATACGTGTGTGTGTATATGTATGTATATTTACATATTTATGTGTGTGTGTGTATATATATATATTTATGTGTGTGTGTGTGTGTATATATATGTGTATGTGTGTGTGTGTGTGTGTATATATATATATATATATATATATATATATATATATATATATATATATATATATATATATATATATATATATATATATATATATATATATATATATATATATATATATATGTTTTGTTTCCCCGTACAATCTTCACCTGTCTCCTCCATTCCTGTGTTGGCCTGTATTATCCTCCACAACATTCTCCTCCCTGTCAAATTCCGATTGTATTCACCCACTACTGCCCCCTCCTGGCCTCTCCAGGTCAGTGGCGGTGCGGCGGCACATTTCATGGCGTCTGGCCGCCTGGGGCATTCCCCTCGTGGGTAACGTCCGGCTGCTCACCCTCCAGCGAGGCCGGGAACAGGGGGAGCGCCGCAAGACGAGCCGCAGCGCCCTCTACAGGCAGAACCTGGCGAAGACGCGCTTCTCGCCCACCGACAAACGCTACGGACACTTGCAGCAGCCCTGCCAGCGCCTCAACAACAACTACTAGAGGCCTGACCCCTGGCCGGCCGGCCGGGTGTGTGGGTGGGCTGGGGTTGTTTGCGTTACCTGTCCCAACTGATTGATTTACTTCTAGGTGCTTTGAGCCTTAATCGGGCGGCAACTCACTCAACCTATTGCTGGATTTTTATTTATGTTTTATCATCAACGTACTTAGGAACCCATTGGATAGCTGGATTTCATCAAATAAATACATTGGTTCCCAAACTGTAACATTACACATGGCCGTTCCTTATGCAGGACATGTGTTTTCCTCTTGTAAGTTAACAACAGGTGCGCTATTTCTCCCTTTTTGTATCAAATATGTCATCGGGAACATTGTATGCGCCTAGCCGCAATGGCAATCCTCTACTTTCTGTATGAAGTGGTGCAGATCAGAGGCTCAAGCTCCTCCTTTCAGCCATGAGAGCCCAGAGTCACCTGCTCAGGTGGGAGAAGTGGTATCAAATTCTCTCATATGAACGATCAGTAATAGTCTATAGGAAACACAATGTGTGAAAGGTATTATTACAGTGCACAACACTGGTTGGAAAACAATGTTTTGTTCCAATTAAGGAGTTGAGTATTGATGGTGCTCGATAGTTCATTGTTATCTTTTAAGGTGTGCCGTAGTGTGTGCCTTACATTTAGTGGTTGTGATTAGGATATGTGTTTGTAAACCAAATAGAGTTGAACAACAATTCAACAGTTATGTGAAGCAAAAAAGTCTTGTTCCTGTTTTTTTTTGTAATACGAATGTCCTTGCAATTAAAATTACATTTGATTTAAGTGTTACAGAATGTATACCATTTTATACTTTTCAATGGATACTTATTTTTAACATATAACATCATATGATTCAAGCTTGTAAATATATTTGACTGTGTACTGTTTTTGTATTTGAATATTTATGAAAATGTACAAAAAAAAGCTAATAAATCTTGTTTTCTTAAATTTTGGCCAGAATGTCATTTTATTGGGAAAATACATTATACACTGTATAACATTTTCTACAAAATAAATACACCTAGGCTAACTCCCTTATCCCCGGAGCTGCTGAACCTTTTCCATGAATCTCCTGACTCTCTCCGGGTCAACAGGATTGGCCCAGTGGCCGTCCTTCTTGAAATGAGAGCCAATGATCATGCCGTTGGCATCCATGTACTGATCCACGTTGTCGTAGGTCACTCCTGAGCCAATCAGCACTGGGATGTTCACACTCTGGGCAACCGCTGGAAGGAAGCAATAAAACAATATGGTCTATGATATATATTTTTGCATGCTTTGGAGGAAAACATTTCTTTGTCATTTGATATTGGGTCTGAGGATTTTGGCCTGCTTTAGTGGTAATATTTGTTGCCTTTTTGACGTTTTTGCAAAACGTTTACCAAATGCTTTGATAAACTATGCAACTGGCAAATATGTGCTTAAAAGTGGGCAATTGTCGAATCATTGTTAGCATAACCTGCTATAGCAGTTTGAAATGGTAAACCGTGTTTACAATTTGCTCCCATAAACCCTTACATCCATAGTCTGCATGGGCCCACGCCCTCTACAGCCCCAGGCAGGGACCCTGCCAAGCCAGGGCTGATGCTATATGTTATGTTAATATAGCCCATTAACAACAACCCCAGAGAGGAACACCCATCCAAATCAGCTGATGACCCTTGCACCCCTACACACACAAACACGCCGCCAAGCGTCCAAAAGGGCATGGGCTATAGCCAGATGAAATGCAGCACTGCATGCACGGCAACCACAAGTGGCAACCGTTACTATTTCTTCCCCCTCAAGCAGTATCCTAATTGACCCCTACGTCAACCTGACGCGCACACAAGCGTCGACACACCTCGATACCCTGTCTCTCTTTGACTGTCACTGGCGCAGGTTTGTGCAGCCAAAGTATGCGTGAAACACTTTTTAAAAAGTGTTTACGTTGGGACAGACATGCAGCCGATGAACCATGGTACAAGCCGATCTCCCTTTAAACCATCATTCCAGCACTTTAGCCTGCCTGCCTACATGTCGTCGTCTTTGTTTATCTGAATATATACTGCATGTTGAAAGGGTAGGGGGGGGTTTTCACCTCTGTGCAGCCAAACCAAGACTGCTTTAAATAGCAGAGCCGGAACAGGTTGTACTGCCCACACTATCTTAAAATGAAGCTATCACAGACTGTTCGTAGTTTTAAATAACTTACTAACCCAAATATGGTCACCGGTTGTGATGACTGATGTTTTTTTTGGTTTTTGTCATGTGCTGTACTGTTTTACATTGTAATGATCAACTTAAAATATAATTGCTCTCCGTTGTGCTTAGAATGACCCTAAATTGACACACTCACACAAAAGTAAATATGGGTGGTAACATAATAGCTAACAAAGGGAAAATATGTTTACTAATCGCCTTGAACCTACTGCGCTGGATCGTAAACTGATAAACGTAGACTACGTTCCACCTGGCGTTAAACATACAAGCCGTTTAGATTAGATTCCTTATTAATCCTTTGCAGGGAGATTGCTGGTGGTGGTGGTTGACACTCACAAGCACCACAATGTTAATGTCAGCCTGCTTTATTGGGTAAGCCATATCAACTGCGCCAGCCAATAGGAATGTACTGCTGACACCGAGTCTCGGTTTCCTGCTACCCTGTTATGTTGACGGGGGCCCTCTAGCTGGCAAACAGGAGAGTTGCCTCAGGAATGTTGTGAGCGCTTGCCAAGCTCCATAAATCCCAGGGGAATCCTTTTGATCGTATTTGTCACAGCTATATACACAGTGTATTTGTCAGTCAGTCACACGGCAGGGGTTTGAACCTAGAACCATTCGGCTATGCTTAACTTCATAGTGGGCATTGGACGGACAGTGAAAACCACCTTTGAGTTCCCGTGGGTCTGCCCGTGTTCCGGTCGCCACCCCGGTGACGATGAGGCCGTCTGAGAGAAAGAACTCGGCCGCCTTCGCCGTCTCTTCTATGCTCACGTCAGACGTCAGGGCGTGAGAACTGGCCCACATGCACACAAACACAAACCGCACTTGTACAAAGACATGGACAAGGCACCACTGGAGGATTAACCTGAAGATGGTATACGGTATATAGTGGTTAGTGGGCCAGTGGAAAGGCACCTTTATGCTAGACGTCGTAGTTTTTTGTAATTTACATAGCTTTTACAATACACAGGTGTTTTTACTATGATATACAATGTATCCAAAGCCTCAAGGATTCCTACAGGTTAGGCTATGGAACCCAGTGCCTCTCAGCTAGGGAGTCGCCTGTACCCTTCTTATTGCTCCTTTGGCCTCCTTATCACCGTGAGCTCACCTGTGTTTCTTCTTGATGTCGGTGAAGACCTGCACGTGCTCCGCTCCGATCTGCCTGCGGTATCGCAGCAGGTCCCCGGCGCATGCGTTCAACAGGCCCTCGTCCGCCACATGGGAAAACACAAAGCCTTCGGCTCGCATGAAATCCAGACCTGCAAACAATCAAAACAGGCACCGGTACACAACAGAGATAGATTAGCGTGTTCGAGATAGGGGGAAACTAGAATACAACCCAAGGTTGAATTTTGGTGGAATGTGGTCCAACACAGAATGACAAGAACAGAGGTGTAGTGTGTATTGCACCTGCAGCGAGAGCCACAGCCATGGCGGGTTTGTTAGCAGCAGATAGTATTTGTATTCCTACAGGCAGAGTAGGGCAGAGGCCCCTCACAGCTGTACACACTGCAGTCATGGAGGCACAAACTTCAGGACCCACAGATAAGGAGTAGGGGATATCGTGCATGTTTTCAATGATCAGGCCATCCTGAAAGGGAACACAGAGGCAATGGTTTACTTATTTCCCGTTTACTGTTTCCCAGGGGGTGTTGTCCACCATCAAATTAGTATTTTGACACTTTTTCCCTAACCCCTCTTGTAGTGCAGTTTAGCTACTTACAATCCCAACATTGAGGTACATCTCTGCTTCTTTACATGCCTCATGGGTAATTTGAGAAATGTTCATCTTACTCAAAGGTGTACCTGGGATAACATACAGCATAATGGAAGACTGTAAATACAAATATTGACAAAAGACAACGTTTGGATAATACTTGCGGTGAAAAAATAAAAGATTAGCTGGAGTCTACATCAGACGACGATAGTCATTCATAAAGCGTAACCTGGCAAGGCTTGGACATGAATCATTCCAATAACTACGGATTTAAGACGTCCAAAAAGTGGCAAAAACGTCATGTTTGAGTGGGTTAGGAACTGGAAGGCACTGATAGAAAACCAGACCTTCTGAGTAACCATGTGGATCACGTGACAGGCCAAAGTTCAAGTTGACTTTACTGAACAAATCAAAACATTTGACATTTTCTGAGGGATGATACATTTTCAATAGATTGACGATCGCACCGGTAAAGGTTCTTCTGCTAATAATAAGTTGAAATGTTATGCGTGAAAGGTGAACATATTTCAGCCACCCGTGTTAACGTGCTAGAAGCTACAGAGGCGCTTTGACAACCCCGATATTGTTTATAAAAAGGCCAATCTGACATTTATATACAATGACAACAAGTGACACCCGCTACCGCTGACGATTTGGTGCGATGCAGTCACCACCCCGGGTGGAATAAACCCGTCTTATATGGTTTATTCGGCTGTTTGGGGAAGGCCACGACTCTTTGTTTACATCTGACAGCGTAGCCACGCGGTATCCGAGCAGCTTCCGGTTTACAGCTAATCCCGCCCCCTCCTGTCAGCCGGTCCCGCCGACACGCCCCTTCCTCATCTCCATTTACCGGTCAAATGGGGAAAACATGCTTTTCCCCAGCCTATAATAACAACAACACAATATGTGGTTAATCAATAAAGTCAAGTGTGTCGTGAAACCTCGGTTTTAGAAAAGAGAATGTGTTTAACACACTTAACAGCCCCCTTCCATATACACTTTATATTTATATATACATATGTATACTGTAATACCGTTTACCCCGTTGGTCGGTTATTCATATGTATTCTGCAAATTATGTCATTTGCGTAAATTTGTTTTATAATTCTTGCTATTTTGTCATTTGTGTTGTTGTACTTTTGAGCAGACCTTCGGAACGCAATGCTATATAACATGTAGTCACTGTATATTGTACAATGTACGTTGTGGTGTATATGCGGCGAATACATAATGTGATAAATCAAGCAAATAGACAATAGACAACAATATAACTGCTCCTACTCCTGTATATACATTTATATATGCCATACATTTATATATGCTCACTTGTATACACATATACATTTATAGATATTTATCCTGCTTTCAATAACTGCATACCCCTGATCACTACCTGTTAAATACTCACTTACCTGTATATATATATACACACCTATTATTATGCTCATATCCCATTTAATACCTAGTAAATACCTGTCAATTTAAACTGTAAATTATATTACCATGCACTTTTGCACACTGCAACATTTGCACTCTGGTTAGATGCTCAATTATTTTTCGCTGTACTGTACTTGCAATGACAATACATTAGAATCGAATATGTAAATCTGAATTTGATATAAAGCGGTGCAAAGTGTGTGTGTGTGTGTGGGGGGGTGGGGGTGAAGCAGCGGGTGTATTAAATCACCTCCTCCCTGACGTGGAACAAGTCATCTGCTACCAAAGAAGGCGCAAAAATAGTCGCGCCACCAGCAGCAGCAGCAGAGCAAGCATCCGAGGCTCTCCTCTCCTCTCCGACTGCACTCTTTGGTGAGGTGACGACTACTAAAGCACCACAAAGTGCACGACAGAACAGCTCGCTTCGCAGGAGTGAACTTCAAGAAGCAGGCCATCTTGAGGCGAGTCGAGTGTTTCACTTTTAACTTTGTTTGACTTGGGGTGTTTGCTTGCTTGCTTGCTGTTGTTGTGGCTAATGCTAATGCTAATTAAGGTCTTTAAAATGATGAAATGCACATGCATATTTTGCATTTAATCTCTCGGGGTGACTATCACACACACACGTCATGGTGGTTGGTAGTCTGTGTAAGAGAAGCGATGAATGAATAGAGAAATAGAGATCTCTCTCTTTCTCCCCCCCCAGCTGCTCGGCCATTATCAGGCGCGCCAGCTGTCCAAAGTTAGCCACAAATAATGGTGTTCCCGTTAACAATATTCCCAACCACCGCACGATGGTCAAAATACAGACTCTTATCTCTCGTTGGGTGTAATTGTGACGTTTATATGTGCGGTATTTCGTGCACATTGTGGCCGTTAAACCTCCGTGTCCCGCTCCCCGGTTTCCCCGCGCTGCGGCGCCGGGGCTTTGTGTCGAAGGAGGGAGTCGGTGGGGGGGGGGGGTTGGGACCTACTGTTGTTTTAAAAGTGGAACAACTATACAAATTAACAAGACTATCATGTCCCTTTTTAGGTTTGCTCTGACACCGAGGGATACGCCCGTGGCTATCATGCTAGGAAAAAGGTACGTTTGACGTTATTATTAATCGGGACGACAAAGAAAGTTGTGCGTGGACTCGGCTAGTTAGCCGAGCTGCTATTAACATTTTTTATTTTTTTAACACTGAAAGGTTCACCCTAATACACATGTCAACCGTGTCTGCATTGCGTGTAACTGGTGTTTTGGGGGATTTTGTCGTAGGCGAGAGGCAAAACCCAAGTCTGTTGCTGAGGATCCTCATGATAATGCGCCGCGGTCGAGGAAGAGGAAGGCAGATGTTGCTATTGTAAGTCCCCCCCCCCCCTCCCCCGCAGAGAGGGCAGGCTGGCTGCTTGGTGTACATATGGAGGATTACAGTGTGGATCAAATTTGTCTTCATACTTGTTTCCACAATGTGTATATTTCAGTATAAGACTACTTTTTAAACGCATCATAGTGGATGAATGTGTCCAAGACAGTGTTGTCTTGGACACATTCATCCACTATGATGCGTTTAAAAAGTAATTTGCATGAATTCTATGCTGACACAGTACAGTAGTGGTACAGTTCTGTTTTGCATGGCCGATCAACATGATCGAAAACCGATGTGAATGTGGAGCATGGTTCATATCAAGGCAACATCATGTATATGAAGCTAACTTGATCTCTATGCCTGATCTGCCATTCCTCAGTATTTGCCTGATCCAGATGAGGAGGTGGCAGAGATGACCCAGAAGAAGCTTCGGGATTCGAAGGTAGCCGTTTCCCTAGAGCTCGCACATGACAACACCGTCCTGTCACTAGTGCTAAATGCGTGTGTTTTAAGTGTTATCAGACTCATGATGGGTAATTGCTCCAGGATCAGCTTCCCAACCGTACAACAGCCTTCAAACACCACCCTCTCCCTAAACCAGTTTATTTAATGTAGTTTAGGAGTCTACTACGGTTGTACAAAGCTTCTGTGACCTCACCTTACAATCTTGTTTTTCTGTTTATTTATAGCATGGCTGGAGTCCCGACACTGGTTGCACAAGTCCACAGAGGTGGAACCCCACGCCTGATCATGAAGAGGAACAACCGGTTGCCCTGATCAGCGGCGGATTCCCTCACTACACATTCAGCAACATTTTTGTCACTCCTGTGCGGTCCTCCCCACTGCCGGCACTATGGTGAGTACTTTGTTTGGAGAGCAGGAAGTTAATGAAAGTTTTGTTTTGTGTCATCCGGCGGCTTTTGGCCGGCTATAGGGCGGTTTTTCTCTAGTCATGTAGCCCAGATTTATATTTTTGTTGCACCTTTCTACTGCGTAGACGGCCCATTTTTATCAAAAGCCCTACTTCCCCCGGTAAAATGTCTAAAGGGTCAAAGTACTCATGTCTTGGGTACAGTAAAAGTATTGGAAGTAAAGTAAATGACTGTCTTGCCAGCATGTTTTGCATATATTCAGTGACTTGTAAAGCAGAAGATGATAATAAAGGGATCTTGTGTATTTCATTGTACTCTCTTCCCACTTTATTTGCCACTCAGCTGGGCCAGTAAGGATGTCGTTTGGAACAACATGCTGGAAAAGGACAAGAGCTACACCAGGGATGTGCATGTGATGGAGAAGCATCCTCAGCTTCAGCCCAAGATGCGGGCCATTCTTTTGGATTGGCTGATAGAGGTCAGTTGAACAAAATGTACCTTTGGATCCACTGCGACATTTGAAGACGCTTGACTGCTAATACAACGTTGTTTGGCACTTTGTCTTTTATCAGGTCTAAACATTTGTAGGTTTTTGTATAGTATCATTAGGGCTATGACTGCTTCAATTGAGCAACATTTTAGTTGCATACCCCACACCGCAGAGAAAGTCGGTATTCTTAACTTGGGTTAAGTGTCCTACAACGCTAGCTTTTGAACTAGTTGAGAAATGTCCTGTCACAGTGCATGTTTACTGACTCACAGCAGAGAGCTGATCAAGGGTGTGTTGAATCCCAGGTCAGTGAGGTGTACAAGCTGCACAGGGAGTCGTATCACCTGGCCCAGGACTACTTCGACCGCTTCATGGCCACGCAGAGCAACGTCCTAAAGTCCACGCTGCAGCTCATCGGCATCTCCTGCCTCTTTATCGCAGCCAAGATGGAGGTTAGCATGATAGCCGCTCATAGGCAACACTGCCTTCCGTGTTGGCTTGTGCATTGTTTATGTTGCTTGTACCTTGTTTGCAGGGGCTAAAGTGAATATAGCTATTGCATAAATCTGGGTTTTTATGGGTTTGTCTCTCACGGCCCCTCATTATGAACACATGGGTGTTGCTCGATCCAAGTTGGTCTTCTGCTCTCTGTAATCTGTCTCAGCATTTGGCTGCTCCAGTTTCTCCCGGCTTCAAAATGAATCGTAAACCTGGTATTTGCTGAGCCAATCCATCATTTCCTAGGGAAATGGGATCAGTGAGCTATGCTCCGGTAGTTGCCAGGGATCCAAACTTGTGACTTGCCACCCTAGTCATTGCTCCCTCAGATCTTTAAAGGCTGTGTTACTTCTCTCTTGTGCAGGAGATGTACCCTCCCAAGGTGCACCAGTTTGCGTACGTGACGGACAAAGCCTGCACTGAAGATGAGATCCTCAGCATGGAAGTCATCATCATGACGGTAGGGCAGGATACCGACGCTGCTCAGTACTAGTTTGTGCTGTGTTGTGCAAACCTCTAAGTCTGTCTCTTCCCCCCCCCCCCCCCCCCCCCCTCCAGGAGCTGAACTGGAGCCTTAGTCCACAAACACCCATCTCCTGGCTCAACGTTTACATGCAGGTGGCCTACCTGAAGGAGTCGGAGGAGCTGCTCATTCCAAAATACCCCAGGCCATGTTCACGCAGATCGCCAAGGTGTGTGTGTGTGTGTGTGTGACGAACATAACATACATGGCATGTTTTTGGTTGAGTGTACAGAGACTAAAGCTGGAACACCGGTATTCATTTTTAGATCTGTATTTGTATATTTTGCATGTTTAAAAAATATAAAAGCCATAGTGAAGGATATTTTCATGTTCATGATGAATAGAAAAATGTATTGAAATATTGCGACTGTACCTAGACATGGAAAGCCAGCTTTGGGATTCATTTGTACGGCACATGTGATTTCTGAATGGGCCGCATCTCTTCCCATTCCCCAGCTGCTGGATCTCTGCATGCTGGACGTGCGGTGCATGGAGTTCCCCTACGGTGTTCTCGCCGCCTCGGCCCTCTTCCATTTCTCCTCCTTGGAGCTGGTGGAGAACGTGTCAGGTAAAAAGACACGACTCGCTCAGAGGTTAAGGGGAAGCGCCCGTCCCCTGCCCTGCATCTGTGAGCGGTTTGCAAGTCAGATGTTCAACTAAATGCGTTATCTGGCACGGCATTTGGCAAAGAAAACATGGATACACTTTTATACTCTTGGCAGCATACCGTTAATTGGTGTGTACATAATTACTCATTCATTTACCTTTATTTATATATATATATATATATATATATATTTTTTTATTTTTTATTTTTTTTATTAGGCGCAGAGTCTGAACTTGAGGGATCGAACCCAGTACCCTTTTTTTTGGTTGGAAGACAAACCCCAGACCAGCATGGTATTGATTGTCCCTTTCCCCTCTCTCTCGTGTCATGCAGCCCTGAAGAGGGTGGAGGTAGACGAGTGTGTGCGGTGGATGGTTCCCTTCGCCATGGCCCTCCAGGAAGGAGGCAACGGCTCCTCCATGAAGACCTTTCCCGGGATCCCAGAAGACGACGCCCACAACATCCAGATCCACACCGGCTACCTGACCTGGCTGGTAAGAGACACGCATACATACATACATGCATACATATTCTGTTTCACTAGGAGTGTGAGAATTTTTGTTTTACTGCACACTTTAGGCACCTATTTGCATGCGTGTGTGTGTGTACGCACAAACATACAGGGTTCAGCGTTTTTTGGTGGGTCACAAATATACTTGCCCGAATAGTTTTTATTTATGAGTAGTTGTCAAATAGCAACAAAAGCTAAAGCTTATTGTCATGTTACATCTTTATTTTAGTAAATAGTCTTGCACATCAAGGTTGTTTTTTAGTTTGTCTTTTTTTACGTGTGTTTTTAGGTTTTGCCCGATGTGGCATTTTGCTTTCCCCCGGCAATAGTTGTTGTTGTTGAGCCCTGAATAGCTATGTGGATGACTCTGTACATTTGATAATTTAACACGGAAAGGATCGTAATACACAAATGAATTATGCTGTGGAGTAATCCAAAAGTTGTGTACCCTTTTTGCGGGAACAGACGCTTGTTATGGAAAACGATAAAAGTACAAGGGAGTGTTGTAATGGACTCGGAACTGCAGCCAGGGAAATCAATGTTCAGAAGTATCGATTGGCTATTTTTAATCCTTCTTTACGTAGGGCTACTTGCGTCTCCTTTTATATTGAGATGTATGAGTTGTGTAGCATAAGCAAATGTATTGATTTCTTAAATGTGTTGTGTGTTCTACTGACTTTGCAAGTAAAATTCAATGGCTTATGACACCACTATGTGGAAATGCTTACAGTTCAAGAAGGTTTCATTTGCCAAAAATACAATAAAAATGGATTGCCGATGGCTAAGTTGTGGTGTCGGTTTGAGGAGAAAGCAACAGATTGCTTGAATACAGAATCATTTAATATTAATGTGTGGGCCTCTAATATGAACCAACTGTACTCTTGGTGGACACCTTTCAGTCTTGACAAAGATTGAACTCTTTATTCATATTTCATCATTTAGGGAACACTTTTTATCCAAAGCGACTTGCAGTGAGTATAGAACAATACGGTTCATCTGTATTTTGCTGAAGCACACGCACAATGACGGACATTGGGGATTGAACCGTATAAGTGCCTTACAGCTGCCGGTCTTTTTCTTTTCTTCTCCTAGCCGCTTCACGTGCTGTTTCAGAAGGACTATTGCTATCAAGGTTCAAATGTAAAATCCTAAGAAACTGCCTTTAAAAAAAAAAGCAATTACCCCCGCGCAAGTACACTTGATTGCTCGATTTAAACTAAACGTCTTGTTACCTTGCGTTCCCAGGACAAGGCCTACTCGTACCAGGACTCTGAACTGCAGCGCTCCGGGAACTGCCCCGTGCCCTCGGGGGTCCTGACGCCTCCCCTCAGCAGCGAGAAGACAGAGGAGGTTCCCCGGGTCACCGGCGCCACCGTCTCCAGCATGGGGCCCAGGATGAGCAGCAGCTCCGCTCCGGAGCCCAAGCCTCTACAGTAGAGGAGCCACAACGACAATGATGAGGAGGAGGAGGAGGTGTGAAATGGCGCAGGTCTTCACGTTTGCCCTGGCCGGAATGAAAGGGGTCGGCATTACGAGACACGGGCCGGCTTGTTCTTCGTTCCGCGGCGCTATGCGCCAGTTTAACCAACCCCCCCCCCCCCCCCTGAAAACAGATTACTCTAACGGCACGGAAGCTGAGGTGGCCCCCCCCCCCGCCACTATCATGGCGGGGGTCTGGCCCCACATTCTGAGCAGATAGCTGAGGCAGAAATTGGACGGCGCTCTGAAACAAGACCACTCAGTCACTTTTTAGACGTTCCAGCGTAAACACCCATACACTTTGGATGACTTACCATGAGAACCCATTCTCGACTGTACTTTTTAATGCAGAGGTTGAATTAATTTGAAAGTACATTTGAATCATTTTTGTGTTTATTTTAATTATATATATTTTTTTCTTTGGCGTGAGTGTTATGTGATTTTTATTATTATTATTATACGCAGGTGTTTTTTACAGTGGACCCACTAGCCCACATACATTTTACCAGGGCCAATGATGACCCTGTGCTGCTATTGAAGGGGGGACTTTGCATAATGGTGGGGAAATGCATTTGCGTGTGTGTGTGTGTGTGTTTGTGTGCATGTGTGTCTTGTCTCCAACATGCCATTTTGATGGAGGGGACATTTTTCTGTTAGTTTTTTTTGCTTTGGGACCAGTAGCTTTGCTACCTTTTTAATGGATGAGTGAACCAGCCAAGCTTTTGAAGCTGAAATGTTTGATTGTATTTAAATTCCTTTGTTTTTATTTTTTTTTGTTGTATCCCTTCCAACCCGTTTTATTTCACCACCAAAAACGGTAAGATTTATATTTGACATTTTAAAATGAAATGCTGCTACATATATTTTTCAATAAAGATTGTCTAAAGACCTTTACTTTATTTATTGTCATTTTTTTAACTGGCACATTTAAGGTAGTATCTCAAGCAGCCCAATTAGTGACCTGAAACTTTTGAAAACATTTAAAAACTCCACTAAACTAGTGATTTCCCCTTTTAGAGGAATGTCTGTAGGCAGGTTGTTTTTGTTGTTTTATGTATTTAAACTTTATTTAAACAAAAATATGAAATCTATTATAGAACCTATGCTTACTGTTGCTGATGAGTAAAGACTAGAAGGAAAAATAAGGTACACTTGAAATAAGGTACACTTCCTTCCCCGGCTTCCATTTTAAATACTGTTGTGTATGATGAGGTGAATGTGAGGCACTAATTGTAAAGCGCTTTGAGGTGCCACAGATTTAGCAAATTGGTATTTTACAGAACCTTTCTGGTTTGGTTTGGGGATTGGGCCACTTCAGCCATACCAGTGGGGCTGGGGCTGTCTTCGGGTACAACAACACTTCAGTATGTTGTTGAAGCTTCGCTCAGCTTTTGACTACAAATATGGCGGCTCAACGTCGGGTCACGTTGAATGTCTGATGCGTCAACGGTAATAATTAGCCGTGGACCAATGATGGACGTTTTGATACTCGAGATGGCGTCAATTCAGTTGCAATTATTATTAGTTAAGGAGTAGCGAAGAAAGGCACAGGTACAATGGTAATATTTGAAGATACTTTATACAAATGTAATGTGAACCACTTTTTCGTAGATCTAAAAGACCTTTCAACCCGGATTAACGATTCGTAAAAGTACAAATGCCTACGAGAATACATTCTGAGCCGTCCCAACGCCGGCGTAGAGTAAGTAAAACATGACTTTATCCTTTATTTTTAAGTGGTTTTCTTAGTGGTAATTAAAAAAGAAAAAAGAAAATCAAACATTTCGGATGAAACAAAAGCAAGACTTTATGTGGGGGTTGGCTTCTTCATGTTTCGTCTCGTACCTTTTACCTGTGTTATATCAAACGTCCACTAGATGGCGGTATAACACCGCTTCTATCCTAGCAACGACTTCATAAGGACCTCGATACATGGTTACAGCCACGATACTTTTAGTTTGAAACTATTTGATACGCATCTTGATACATACGATACGACAACAACGACCAGGGCGAACTAAAACAGTAATGCACCCAACATGCCATCCAACAATGTTATTTGCCATGGCCTGTTGATACTGTGTGCTACGTTACTGTAGCCTGTCTGTTACACTCGAATCAATTCTAATATTATCGCTTTATTGCAGTGATTGCTATATCATACAATTCCTCCACTAAGACGTGAGATGAACAAACTGTACTACCGGCCCGTTTATTAGCTAATAAGCTGTTATCTAGCCATAGCTGGGTATGTTTGAGTTTTAGTTAGCTAGTGCTTTTGAGACAAATGACTGCCCAGGTCCCTTGCTTGTGAACTTGGGGCCTTTTTTCCTTTATCCATTTCGCCGTCACGTTAGCAGTAGAAACAGTTAATGGCTGCTATGTAACCAATGATGTCTCACGATGGGCAGACAGGTCATATCATCAGGCCAAATCTAGGAGTGGGCTTTTGTGCAATTTGTGCTTCAGAGATTAAGACTCATTCCACCCAGGTGCACCACAGAACGCCACAGGAAGTCCTTTCTTCCTGTGGCCATCAGACTCTTTAATTCATCTACCTCGGGTCGGGTCACTTTTCACTTGTCACTTTTTCAGTACTCATCTGAATTATTTATTAGTATTTTATTACTGCCAATTTGCACTATACGTATTGTTGTATATTGTATACCCACGTATTACTGTAATAATACTGTAAATTGTGCAATTCATCTGTCTATACATTTTGATTTCATTCAGATTTCATTTAGTTATATTTTGTTTATACTAGTTTAGTTTAGTTTGTTGTTATTTAGTTTTAGGTATTGTATATTTTTGTGTGCATTTATTCCCACTGTTTCAACTGTTGCACCTTAATTTCCCTCGGGATAAATAAAGTCTTTTGAATCTTGAATCTTGAATCTTGAGATTCAATGCACCTATTGGCCTATTTGTATTAATTTCAATTAAGGGAGTATACCTTTTCAAGTACCCATCTTTGGGCACTTTAAGATTCAAGTTTCCATATGTTGAATTGCTGTATGATTTTCCTACAATTTAACACTATATACTATACAATGTACAACACTTATACTATGCAACACTATATTATAACAGTACTGTACACAATAAAAATAACAATTAAGTGACTGATGGGTGATACATATGTTGAATTGTGCAAAAAGCATTTAATTGATATTAAAGTGCCAGTACAGCAGCATCATGAATACAGTGCAGTACAGTGCAGAACACTGCAGTAACTGTAATGAGTCCAGAACGTCCAGCAAAAGTATGACAGTGTATGCTAGTGTAATGTAGTTTAGATAGTGTGTACTGATAAGACTACTCTGAATAATCCATGCAATTGTGTGACCATGAAGGGGCCTGGGGTGGCACATGCCTCGCCAAAAAATATGAATAATTTGATTGGCTACCTCAAGCGCTGCCCTTACTACATCCGGTTATACAAACAAATGAAGTAGCCTTCATTTTGTGTCTTCATTCTCTGCAGCAGCTGGTTGCGCAACCCCTGATAAATGAGTCTGGACACAACAACAAGCCGTTCTTAGTTCTGAGCCATGTCGAACTTCCTCAATTAGACTCTTCCGGCGTGCACCGTATGAAAACTAGATGGGCGGTTAAACCTCCCATTGTTGGGTTATGGGGGTAGAGCTCCCTTGGCAGATGTAGGCTTGTCGGCCCCTAGCGTGTTACCCCTCCAGCGCTGCGGCGCCGTAACCGCAGTTGTTGTTTTGCGACAGCTGAGGCGCGTTAGAACGAGGCCGCACCTCCCTCAGGGCTCTGACACCGTCCCGTGTAAACAAGCAGCTTCATGTGTATATCAGGCAGACGCTTTGATGTTACCCGTCTGACTGCGTTTCATATTTTAATAATTTTTATCACTTTCCTCCTCTGAATGCAGTGAAGTTGTAGTACCAGAGCATCTCCGCATTTCGACAACAAGTTCTCCTATTTAATGATCGGAAAATGCAGCATCAGTGGCCGCAATTACACGCACAGCGTGTCGTACACATCCATCAGACCATCGGAACACTCCAAGTGGTCCACGGGGGACCCCAGAACTGCCCCTGTATGCAGTGCCAGGTTCCAACACTATGGAACATGTCAGTTCGCACAGGGAATATACCGCACATGCCGGTCTTCCAGTCACGGTGTTTAAACCTACGTCTGTCTCCCTCTTGTGGCCACTCTAACTAAGCACATGGCCCACTCGATAAAACACAGTTTGCATCCTCGCCTCTTCTGAGAAGAGAAGGACGGCTGTCTCAGAGGAACTAGCTGATCTTGTCACATCCAGATTGTGTTTATTGGCGTCATTATCGGTTCCTCATCGGATCATAACAAAAGTATGCCAGACATTTTCAGGAAGCGACTACGGCCAACGCGAGGGCTGTGTGATTTCACCACAACGAGCAGTGGAATATTTACATCAAGTCAAGATGTCCCTCAGTCCAGCAGGGTTTATATTGGTGCTCTGCATTATGTATATGAGCACAGAACTAGGCTTTTATCTCTCACTACATGCGCACACACACACACACACTCACTCACTTTCTGTCAGCAGGAGATATTTTATCCTTGGGTCACTTGACATTTTCTGCCACTGAGATTGTATCCAGGCATTAAATAACATCAGCTGTTTCTTCCCCTTGGCCTTGTCCCTGCCACGTTAAAATATAGGCCTAGCATGCCGTCGTACCTTGTTGTCTCTGTATAATATTACAGCACACAGAGTGGAGCATGTGTAGGTTATGAATGTGAATGATTTAAATGAAAAGCCCCCTCTTAAATCTTTTTCAGACTTTGGTGGACAGCAGGGTGTGTGTGTGTGTGTGTGTGTGTGTGAGAGAGAGACTATACTGCAGAAGTGTGTGTGTGTGTGTGTGTGTGTGTGTGTGTTCTTAATTGATTGTCTGACTTTTTTGCATGATTTTGTGTGCCTATGTGTGTCCGTGCGTGCGTGTGCATGTTCGTTAAGCCGCGTCTGCGTGTCAACCGAGAGACCGTTTCCTGTCGATTCTTCCCCCACTCCTTTTTCCCCCCCCTCCATTGTATCTCCTTTAATTAAAGTGATTTTATTCACAGGCACACAGCTGGCACCGGCTACTTTCCATTAGGCATCTGAGTGGACGCCTCCTTCACCGGGAGGACCCGTTCTGGGGCCGTTTCCTATGGAGTGGAGCAATGCTATTTTCATCTCCCAGCTGAGTTTGTTGTGTGTTTTGAATTTATTAATCATTGATTTTAATGCGCTGCCTCTTGACAGTGGCAGCCACCCCCTCCCCCAACCCCCCCCCATATTGCATTAATTAATTCCCGCTTCCCGAGCCTTTACAAAATGGCATTTAAAAAACAATGAGAGGTCGGCTGGTGTTTCCACTGGCATATAAAGGGAGCGTGTCAAAAAAAAAAAAGAGAAAAGCAAAATGTCAAAATTTGCTTTTATTTGTTCTTCCCGTGGCAGAGTTATATTACCCCCTTTTCATTTGATGGAGCCAGATAGAAACCAGGTTATTTTAGGGTGCCATTGAAATGATGAGTAAATACAGTTTTGTCACCTTTTAATATTCCACCTGTCTTATTATATTATTTTTGGGGGGGGGGGGGCCGCGACGCAACGTGTGTGTGTGTGTGTGTGTGTGTGTGTGTGTGTGTGTGTGTGTGTGTGTGTGTGTGTGTGTGTGTGTGTGTGTGTGTGTGTGTGAAATGCAATAATCTCTGGTGTTGTCGGGGCATGTTAGCCTCGACGGCTGCTTTGCAGGGCGGCAGGCGTCTGGAACCCTCTCAAAGGGACCTGGGGTCTTAAGTTGAGGATCGGGGGCCCGTGCAGCAGGAGAACACCAACAATAGGTGGTCTGTCCTTTATCCTTTTTGAAGTCTTGGAACCACCACCATCCGCACAAAGGTTCCCCCTTCCGTGAGGTTTTTTTTCTCTCTCCCCGCGGAGTACAGAGACGGAGGGAGGCATGGGAAGATGGGGATCTTAAGCAAAGCATACGGTGGTCTAAATTTGAATAGCGCCCGGGATTTGAATGCATTGACTGCGGTGTGTGCTCCTTTTTTCCTTCTTTTTTTTCTTTTTTATTTATTGAGCAGACCCGAATTGTTCATCCATTTAAATGAGTGACTGGTTCTGTGTGTTTGAAGAGATAAAAGCGGGCCCTCATAATCCTTATTGACACTCTGGGATGCGTAAAGACAAGGCTACGGCTAAGTCCCCGCCGCGCCTGCCCCGCGGAAAGGGGGCCTCGTCCCTATTCACACCGGGCTGCTTAATGCTAAAGATTTCCTGACAGATTGCTTTCAACAGATTGATTAGCACATGTTGTTGGGAACCAACTTCACAAACTGTGTGTGTGTATGTGTGTGTGTGTGTGTGTGTGTGTGTGTGTGTGTGTGTGTGTGTGTGTGTGTGTGTGTGCGCGCATGCCCCAGAGAGAGTGGGAGTCATGAAGAGCTTATCTTACGCTTCAAAAAGCATCCCTGCTTAAAATTAAGGGGTGAAAAAAGGGAAAAAATAGGCAAACCACCCCAGTCGTAACCTGATGGCATTTAGCTTCCCCCCCGCAGAGCTGCAGCGCTCACACACACACAGAGCTGACAGCTGCAGGAGACAATAAACCTGACTCCTCTTGGCTCACCTCCATCAGACTCTAAACGGTTGTACTGTAGGAGAGAGAGAGACACAGGCACACACACACACACACACACACACACGCAGAGACACACACACACACACACGCAGAGACACACACCTAGTTCTCTTTGTCAGTAATTTGCCTCAAAGTTGGTTGTGGAAAACGCACAACGCTTATAGAAGCTGTTGTTTCCCCCCCATTCTATTCCGTCTTTTCTGGCGTTGTTCCTGTGTTTGTTTATACCCGGAGACGTCTTGGAGCTAATCGATGCATTTTTTCGTTAACGTAGCCGCGAGAACGCCAAAGCACCTGAATCATATCACCAGGTCCGTCCATCTGAATGCTCTCCGACGGGACGCCGGTCAGCGGGGTCTCGCCACGCGTTGCCGTCGCCTCGGCCTCCTCCACACCGCGTGTGCTCAAGTGTCCCCGAGTTCCTCCCTGTGCGTGGACGACGGCGGGTGTATAATAGGAACGGGAAACGTTCCAGGCCCCTGGCCCTTTAGCAAACAATGCAACCGCTTGACACTGTTCAATTACAGCCCTCGTGAAAACCAAACGATCCGCAGAAACCAGCAAGCATCTGAGAGAGAGAGAGAGAGAGAGAGAGAGAGAGAGAGAGAGAGAGAGATTCTCTCACTCCCAGGCTTTACCACCCTGCGTGCATGGCCCGTGAAGGCGTAGAGGGGCGGGGGGGAGGGCATGGAGGATGAGATGGAGAGGGAGGGAGAAAAATGGAGAAAGAGAGAGCGGGAGAGTGGGAGAGGAAGAGGAATAGAGGGAGAGGGGGGAGAGAGTGGGAGTAGAAGAGAGAGAGAGTGGGAGAGCGAGAGGGACACATCGATCAGGGGCGATCGTTGAGAGTCAGCCCGCCTCCCCCCGCCTCGCATTGTTTTTAACTCGGCTCTCAACCCTGTTGCCATGGCACTGAGGATGGCACTTCAACCCTGTGCTTAATGATCTCTTGGATGATAGCCTACTTGTCAGGCATTCATGCCCCATTCTGTTGAGCTGCAAGACAGAGAAATGAGAGAGCGAGCTATAGAGAGAGAGAGAGAGAGAGAGAGCAGCAGGAACGGAGCAGGGATGAAGTGTGGAAGGGGAGAAGGGGATAGCCACTTAAACATTTTACCCTGAGCTAAGGCGACAGTGCGAACAGCGTGTTTATCGATAAGTGAGATGTTTTAAGGGCAAGGCGATTTCAAAATTGAAAGGTTGATTTTGGTGTTGTCTCCCCCGTGCTCCCCGAGGCCCTGGACACACCGGTGATAGACGGACATTCTGAGAGACGGAGGGGAGAGAGGGGAAACCAATTTGCATTCGTTTAGTGTCTCCTTTGTTTTGCGGCGTTACTTTAAAAGCCATCCCTCTCTTCTGGCAGTTCAGTGCCGGGTGAGGGATTACCGCTCATATAAATAGCATCCATTGATTTTGACTAAGAGACTCTCTGTCATTATGAAGGCAGAAAATCCTAATTTAGAAATCTGAACAAAAAAAAATGCAGTGAGAGAGAGAGAGAGAGAAGAGAAACGAGCGTTCCATTGGATCCGGTAATCCGCCATATTGCATGAAATCAGGGGGGTGTCGTGTTACAATACATGGGTTTTACTCATCGCAGACAAAAGGTGCCGGGAGCCAGCATGGCACAAGTCTTCCGTGAGGGGGGGGGGGGGGGGGGGGGGGAACCTTGTCCTTTTTGGTGTGTGTGTGTGTGTGTGTGTGTGTGTGTATTATTCCATCCTTATCTGGCAACCGTCCACGGCGCTGCTATAGAAATGTAATGTGATGTCTTCTTCTCCGTACGTGTGGATTTTGTGACGCACTCAGGCGCTTGAGGAGGGTTTGACGGTTTTCTTGAAGGACAAGTTTAAGGGCACCAGAAGAAAAAAAAAAAGACTAATTAACACTCAATGTTTCCTTGAAATGTATTTCAATTATAACACACACGACGTGTCATGGTTTATATTTTAATCTATATATATATATATATATATATATAATATATATATTTTTAAATATATTTATATTTATATATTTTATATATATATATATATATTTTTAATCTATATATACGTCGGCGTGTCTAACCCAGGTATTTCCACGGCTGCGCTAGCTGGGATGATGAATATTGTTTAGTGCACCCGCGGCCCCTATATCCATCCCCCTCCGTTTTTTTTTTCCATTGGGTGTAGCAATCGAGCATAATCACATATGACTTCAGGGAGACGATGCGTGCTCTGATGCCCCCCCGCCACCGCTACCACTCCACACCCCTCCACACCCCTCCCTTCCTCCCCCCTCCCTTCCTCCCCCCCTCCCTTCCTCTCCCCCCTCCCCTCCCCTCCCTTATTTAAATATGGAATGTCTCTGGCCCCTCAGCCAGAGACATTAACCAGCGCTATTGATTGAGATTCACGGGTAGGAAGGAGAAGAGAAGAAGAAGAAGAAGAAGAAGAAGATGAAGAAGATGAAGGGAAGGAAGAGGGAAGAGGTGTGTCTGCTATCCACGCCTGAGCTGTTTGATCACATCTGACCTATTCTTCTTCTTCTTCTTCTTCTTCTTCTTCTTCTTCTTCTTCTGCTTCTGCTTCTTCTGTTTCTGCTTCTTCTTCTTCTGCTTCTGCTTCTTCTTCTTCTTCTTCTTCGTCGTACGCTACAACAAACAAAAACAAGATTGATATGATATAAGGGAGGAAAAGATGAGGGGATGGAGAGGGAGGGAGGGAGGGATGAGAGAGAGAGAGAGAGAGAGAGAGAGAGAGAGAGAGAGAGAGAGAGAGAGAGAAACCCGGGGTCGGTCTCTTTCCACAAGATTTGGTTGTCGTTCTGTCTTTTGGTTGTTGTTTGTTTGTTTGTTTGTTTGTTTGTTTGTTTGTTCGGCCGTCTGGGCACAATTCCCTCCCGTGCATTTGGCTGCTGTAGATGGTCTGCAGCCTAGCTTAGCTTAGCCTAGCCTTAGGTTCTCCGTCCGTCCGTCCGGCGGTCCTCCGGGCGCAGCTCCACGGGACGGCCCACATAATCAAAATGCGTCCATCATCACAATGCGCCAGGCGAACGGCGGGCTCGACGGCGGGCTCGACGGCGCATCTCCATGGCCCGTTTAAGAGCCGCGTGAATGTCAACGGCGGGCAACGCATCTCTCTCTCCCCCCCAGCTTCATGGGAATACAATTTGTGGCAGTGGAGGGGTCGGAGAGGAGGGGGGAGGTAGAAATATCTTCACCCGAGAAGCATTTGCATGAGCCATGAATATGATTGGCTAGGCGGGGTGCGTTGGTGGGAAAAAAAGAAAAGAAAAAGAAAAGAGGGACATCACATTTGAATAATACAAAATTAGAGTATGGGATCTATGTATAGACCGGAGTGTCTATCCTACCCCTTAATGGGATCACTGGATCTCTCGAGGTAATGCTCTGTCCGGACCTGACCATGCCCTGTACTCACATGTGTGTGTGTGTGTGTGTGTGTAATAGTTGAGGTGAGGCAACTGAGGTAGGTGATGGAGAATGCGATCCAAATATTCTCCCTCTCGTCGGCCCGAAGTTTGGTTTAAAATGTGTCTCGTGTTTCACAGACAGCCAGCGGTAAGGCAGAGGTACTTAGACCCCGGAACGCGATAAAAACAAGTAAAAAAAAAACCAGCCCCTTTTAGTTTTATCTGCTTTTATCTCCCATTGTGTATCAGAGAGCATTTAAAGAAGAACCAACCCAGCCCCCATAATGCAATAGGGCAGCCGTTTCCTGTGCGTCATCAATAAGGTATTGAAAGGTCCAATTGAATTAAACTAAAAGAGATCTGGGAAGAAATGGCGAGTACTTTACACTTTTTTTTTTTTTTTTTTTTTTCCTTCCTCTCGCAGTTTTTTTTCTTGACGTCCGGAATTGCTGTAAATTGACACTGAAATGGGTCCGTCTCGCCTCATGCTGGCCTGCCCCCCCCACCCCACCCCACCCCCCCCCCCCCCACAGAACGTTCGGATACAGCGTGCATATTAACAGGCTCGCCGCAAATTGTGTTGAAATGGGACAGAAATGTGGTGAATGAGATCCATCGTCAAGCAGATTGCGTTTCCCCCTCATCACGGGGTGGGGGGTGGGGGGGGGGGGGGGGGGATGGCTTGATTTCATCCCCGGCTGAAGCCTGATGGGTTATTATGACGTGGCGGGGGCCAATTAGCTGACCTTGGCCCGAATACTCCCCGCCCCTCCTCCTCGCTTACGCAGGTCTCCGATTGGCCGAAACCGGTGCCATTTGCCGTGGCCAAGTGACATCCCCTGGAACCCCGTTTAAGCCCGTGAGGAATGGTTCACCGGAGGAGGTGCTGTGTGGTCCTGGGGAGGGTTTGACTCGCAGGGTCTGTATTGCTTGAGTTGACCGAGATTCCACACTGATCCAAACCTTATCTTCGAATCAACCATGTTTTAATCCCGTGTGCGGTTACTCTTTAAAGCCGACAATTGACAAAAGGTGCGGGTGTAAATGGCATGAAGGAATGATTCTCATCCACCGATATTTGTTCTTTGATCCCTAAAAACTGTTCCACTGTTCCTCTTCAACCGAGAGGCCTGCTCGCCCCGCACGCCCACCCCCATCATGATCCACATGCCTCACCGCACTAGTTTCACTTGGGTTCTGGAGACGAGGGCCAAGCTTTTTTAGTGCTTTTCTGAAACTGGCACCAGTGACATGTGGGCTGGGCCTGGTTTGGTGGATGTGGCGTCCGCATTAAGTGGTTGTCACTCCTCTGTTTACGTTGTCATTAAGGGGATTCTTCCTTTTTTTGTCTGCGGTAGCGACTGTCAAAGAATATATTTCCGGAGCATCAGAAAGGGAAAGCGGGGTGGGAGGAGGGTGTTGCCTTGAATACATGCTATTAATAATTAACGGCGTGCTTTATTCCCCTATGAAAGTTATTATGCAGACTGAATATTTCATAGGAGCGGCAGGCCCTACATGACAGCGGCGCTAAGACAAAGGATAGTAATGGCGCGCAAAGTTTGACAAGTCGTCTTTCCGAGCGCCGGAATGTACCGACCTTCATCTTACATTCAGGAATGCAGCAGACGCTGCTTCAGATCAATCTCTTGTTTTTTGATATTTTAAGTTCCCCTTTTCGTGTATCATCTATTCTTCATGCTTGTGCAGAGAGAGAGAGAGAGAGAGAGAGAGAGAGAGAGAGAGAGAGAGAGAGAGAGAGAGAGATTTCCAAAAAGCGTTCCTGATACACAGAACCCCATTTTCTACCTTTTTATCAAATGGAAAGTCCCGCGGGGCAGTTAGATCCTCCATCGTATAGCAGAGCACAACCCGAGATAGTGAATCCAACCACGGTGCTTGACCCCTGGGCGCCCGAGCCACCCGGATGAGGGGGAAGAGAGAGTGCTGGCTGGATGTCAGTGGCATGTTGTGACGTACCACAACCGGAAACATTTGGTGTGTGTGGTCGTGTGGGAACTGTGAAATAGTTGACATGTCGCTCTCTCTCTCTCTCTCCCTCCATCTTTTCATTCACATTCACTACTTGACAATTTGATTCAAATCCAACCAAACCAAACCCCAAAACCACACTGACGTTTCTTATGTGCTCTCTCTCTCTCTCTCTCTCTCTCTCTCTCTCTCTCTCTCTCTCCTCTCTCTCCTCTCTCTCTCTCTCTCTCTCTCTCTCTCTCTCTCTCTCAAACCCTGACCTATCCCTTTTCCCTCCTTCTCGCTCATCATTACACTGTACCTCTCGTACTCTCTCTCTCTCTCTCTCTCTCGCTCCCTCCTCTCAACCTGTGACCTCTCCTCTCTCTCTCTCTCTCTCTCTCTCTCTCATCTCTCTCCTCTCTCTCTCTCTCTCTCTCTCTCTCTCTCTCTCTCTCTCTTCTCCCCATTCTCATTGAAGTTGCTCTCTCTCTATATTTCTCTCTTTCTCTCTTTCTTTCTTACTCTTGCCTCATGATGTTTCCACTGTGAGGCACAATTATCCACTTCATTTGAGTCGCGCAACTAATGGCCAGGCCAGGCCTCTCGGGGTGGTGGTGGTGGTGGGTGGGTGTGGGTGGGGGTGAAGGTAGTACTGCGTGGGAGACGGAGGATGAGTGTGAGTGTGCGGAGATGGGGGGTGGAGTGGGGGGGAGGGGGAGGGGGGGGGGGTTTGCCGGGTGGAGATAGGTATCAGTAATTGTAGATGGTGTAACGAGCGTGGAACGGCCATGGCACACTGACTCCGCCATTACAGCCGACCCACCAGTGACCCCCCCCCCCCACCCACCCCCTTCCCCCTTCCCCCACCCACCCACACCCTCCCACTCTCCCACCTGTCCCCTCTTCCCCCATCACACCCACCCACCACCTCCCACCCTCCACCCCTTTCCCTACTTCCCCCTTGAGCAGAGGAAATGTTTAGCCTCACAGCCCATTAACCCCAAGTGGTTTGACACTCTCTGCCCCCAACCCAGCACAGCACAAACCCCCGGTCCCCCACCACACACACACACACACACACACGCACACACACACACACACACACACACACACACACACACACACACACACACACACACACACACACACACACACACACACACACACACACACACACACACACACACACACACACACACACACACACACACACACACACACACACACACACACACGTTGCCCTCACCTGTGGCACCCGGGAGAGGGCTTGTTAATATTTCACGACGGGCCTGAGTTTGTCCTACAACATAAAAAGCGAGGCTTCTGAGTCTCTCTGCCGTCCCTCCTTTTTAACGGGTTTATCCAGAATGTTCCAGAATCACATTTATTTTTCTTCTTCTTCATTTCTTGGGTTATTTTTCTGTTGCGATCGATACTGTACAGAAAATCAATAAATAAATCAAAAGGTTTTAGGGATTACGATTGTTGTAATATCTTGTCATCACCGGGCCCAACCTTCAGAGGAGGCCCCCGCTATAATAAAGACCAGGCTAACAAGCGTTGGCGGCGTTGGGGGAGGTGGTTTAGCGCAGTGCTGGGTGGCCATGTCGTCGTCGTCTTCTTCTTCTTCTTCTTCTTCTTCTTCTTCTTCTTCTTCTTCTTCTTCTTCTTCTTCTTCTTCTTCTTCTTCTTCTTCTTCTTCTTCTTCTTCTTCTTCTTCGTCTTCTTCTTCCTCTTGGAGGTCCACGTGCCGTGGTGTTGGATAATAATATCCGTCATGTCTCAGACATGGCTTGCTTGAGCGGAGGCCCCCATGTTCCGTCACCACACCACGCTGGCTGTGTGTGGTTGTCCATTCGATTTGCATTGGATTTTTTGGGTTTGTTTGTTTGTTTGTTTGTTGGTTGTTGTTGCATT
>CM051000.1:21800753-21803253 GCA_027704905.1 Muraenolepis orangiensis
GGATGTAATCCAGGTCCAGTTCTTCTTTCAATCCCTCTTTTGCTTAGCTTCATCTGAGACACAATCTCTCTCAAGTTTCACAGTCTTTCTCTCTCTTTCTCCTTCTCTCTCGCTATTCCTCCTCTTTTTCTCTCCATCTCGCTCTCTCCCCCACACTTTCTCCCTCTCTTTCTCTCCATCTCTCTCTCCCCCACACTTTCTCCCTCATTTTTCTCCATCTCTCTCTCTCCCACTCTCTCTTTCCCTTTCTTTCTCTCCATCTTTCCCTCTCTTTCTCCTTCTCTCCCACTATGTCTCCCTCTCTTTCTCTCCATCTCCCTCTCTCCCCCACACATTCTCCCTCTCTTTCTCTCCATCTCCCTCTCTCCCCCACACATTCTCCCTCTCTTTCTCTCCATCTCCCTCTCTCCCCCACACTTTCTCCCTCTCTTTCTCTCCATCTCCCTTCTCCCCCCCACACATTCTCCCTCTCTTTCTCTCCATCTCCCTCTCTCCCCCACACTTTCTCCCTCTCTTTCTCTCCATCTCTCTCTCCCCCACACATTCTCCCTCTTTTTCTCTCCATCTCTCTTCTCCCCCCCACACTATCTCCCCCTCTTCCCCACTCTCCATCTCTCTCCATGTTTCTTCTTTCTTTCTTTCTTTCTTTCTTCTTTCTTTCTTTCTTTCTTTCTTTCTTTCTTTCTTTCTTTCTTTCTTTCCTTTCTTTCTTTCTCTCCATCTCTTTCTCCCCTCACACCTTCTCCCTATTTTACACCACCTCTCTCCCCCACTCTTTCTCCCTGTCTTTCTCTCCACCTTCCTCTCTCTTTCTCTCCCTGTCTGCAGCTATTTCTGCCTGTTTCTCTGTTTATTCTTTCCTCTCCTCCTCCTCCTCCTCCTCCTCCTCCTCCTCCTCCTCCTCCTCCTCCTCCTCCTCCTCCTCCTCCTCCCCTCCTCCTCTCCTCCTCCTCCTCCTCCTCCTTCTCTCTCTCCATTTCCCCGACTGTCTGGGTTTGAGTGATAAGTGAAGAGCTGAAGGATGATAATGGGGGCACCACAAACAGCCATGGCCGCCGTCTTCTTCTTTTAAAGGACAGGATAATGAGGCGGGAGTGTCTATTTGCACGGCGTAATGTGTGTGTGTCCCCAGACACCATTAAATAAAACGTGTACCTCTCCATTTCAGCACGGGGTGGAGCGTGAGAGGGCGAGCCACACGCCGCTGTAGTCTCCCCATTCATGCCTAAACCTTTTAAAAATAATAATAATCCTAATTATATTATTTAATGTAATCCTAATCAGATTAATTGACTCTCTGTTTCACACTTTTTGATTGTCCGTTTTTTATTAATTTTTCATTACAGTTATTTTTTGTTGTTGTTGGTATTTAATTTTTTTTTATTTATTTTTGCACCTTTTCTGTTTCACCGCGTGAGGTTTGATTACCCACAATGCCTCACCTGTGGCACACCAGTGCGCATGTGAAGTCCAGAGGGAGGCGGGGTCACGGCGCACCGATCCCACGTGTCACGTCCATTGGTAAACCGGGCTGTCAATCTCAATCAGGGCTCGTCGGCTGCCTTGCAAAGGTAAATCAGGGCCATTTACAGGCTCCCTGGGGCTTGGATTATAAGTGGCCAATAGCCCTATCAGAGACAGACCTCCCACCCGCCCCACACACACACACACACACACACACACACACACACACATGCACACACACACACACACACACACACACACACACACACACACACCACACACACACACACACACACACACACACACACACACACACACACACACACACACACACACACACACACACGCACACACCGAACACACACACACACACACACACACACACACACACACACCGAACACACACACACACACACACATACACACACACACACCAAACACACACACACACACACCCTTTTCAGAATGCTTTACATAACGCTCTCCTGTGTGATATCAGTCATGAGTGCTCATTCTAATTATTTGGTCAAATGTACTAATTAGCTCAGGTGCCCCTCCTCCTCCTCCTCCTCCACCTCCCCACCCCCCCACCCCCCCAACATATCATCCTCCCCCCCGACATCTTTTGTATTCAAAATAGGTTTCCCAGCGTGGTTGGAATTTTGCCGTCCATCAGCAAATATTTACCAGTTCCATCTCATTAGGAGGCGGGCTAAAGTGCTGCCGGTGAATATCTTAAGGCCCCTGGTACGCGCCATCTAAACTTTGCCTTGACCTTTATGGCCGCCTGCACTGGCAGCCGCCGCAGCCGCCGCCGCTGCCGCTGCCGCTGCTTCAGAGTGTGTAGGCACACGTGCACGGGGCCTCTCTGTACAGGCACACGCAGAGACACACACACACACAAATCAATGCACACACGCACACACGCACACACACACACACACGCAAACTCACATAAACACATGTGTATGGAGTTGGCAGATTAACCTATGTAACAGTGACGTGTGCACACGCACACTAGAGGTTGATTAGAGGA
>CM051000.1:21810753-21825753 GCA_027704905.1 Muraenolepis orangiensis
TCTCTCTCTCTCTCTCTCTCTCTCTCTCTCTCTCTCTCTCTCTCTCTCTCTCTCTCTCTCTCTCTCTCTCTCTCTCTCTCTCTCTCTCTCTCTCTCTCTCTAACTCTCGCTCTTGCTTGAATCTGAATTTCCGAATTACTGATGTGTTGTGACTAAGTGGCAAAAAAAAAAACTTGCCGAAAGTGGTATGAAAAAAAAAACACCAAAAGAGTTTCGCCAACACCACCACCACACACCATGCTGGGATCCAGACCGTTGGAGCTGTGCGCGAAGTGGAAGTCGATCACATTTGTAGCGCCGCCGCGCGCGCGCAAAGCACGCAATCTGGTTGACATTCTGCCGACGCCTGCCTGTTACTGTGTGCTCCCCCAGAACCTACCATTCACGGAGTCTCTTTTTTCCACCCCTCTCTCTCGTCAAAATAACCTGATTCAGATAGCGTGCATGATCAGTAGAAGGGAGTACCGCCTGGCTGTCCTGGATACCGACCGCTAAAGCCACACAAAACACCCCCCCGCCGCAGCCTCTCACTCCAAGGGCTGTTCTCGCAGACCTGACGGTCCCCGGGGGGAGAGGCAGTCCTTTTTTTCGAGGAGGGAGGAGAAGATCAGAGAAGGAGGGGAAGATTAGGGCAAAGGATGTCGTGGAGGAGGTCGAGGCGGGAGGGGAAGGGGGAAGGGAAAGGGAAAAGGGAAAAGGGGAAACACTGACACATGAAAAGAAGGCAGCGGAGAGCGAGCGAGCAGGAAACAAAAGTGTGGAAGAGAGGTGTGTGTGTTAGACCCCCCCCCCCCCCCCGGGGGGGGGTGGGGATGGGGATGGGGTTGTAGGAGTCCTCACAGCTCAGAGGTGAGTGAGCAGAGGTAGCCTCTTGACATGCCAAGGTCGCTACGGGGCATAGCCAAGGCCCCTACACACGCACATGCACACACACACACATACACACACACAGGCATGCACGCACACATGCACGCACACTCACACACATACACACGCACACACACACGCACGCACATGCACGCACATGCACGCACGCACACACGCATGCACGCACGCACACACGCATGCACACACACACACACACGCACGCACACCCGCGCGGGCGGAGAGGCTTGTGCGCTCACTCTGGCTTTCATCCCTTCACACGGCCAGTAACACCCCTGTGGAACTTTCCCTTCATCTTACCTCCACTTCCTGCCTCCTCCTAATCCTGCTCCTTTTCCCCCGCTCACGCTCTCTTTCTTACGCTGCCCGTACGGAGAATAGTCCGTGTGTGAGTTTCAATGGGTTCAGATGTGTTTTCCCTGTTTTTCCCTTTTGTGTTACATTCAGGGGCGTCAGAGAATCAGAATGCTTTTCTTGTCTTTGTACACCATGTATACCATGCTAATTGTCGGGCCATACTCATACATGACACTCTTATGAACAACAATTGAAAAATAAATAATTATATTATGCAAAACTAAGCCTAACCAAATAAACTGCTTAAAATAATTGGCATATAATTACTGTATAATATACATATTGCGGTGGCCCTATATACAAAAGCAAATTAAGAAAGTTATTAAAGAGGAAAGAGAAAATAAATTGTTGCTTTAGGAACCACAGTATAAGTGTGTAGGAAACCTCAGTAGCCTCTCTCCCTGGTTCACTCTCTCCTCCTCCCAGACTCAGTCAGCCCCGTCCAAAAGCGTTCCGTCAGTCAGTCGGTCGGTCGGTCTGTCGGTCGGTCGGTCGGTCGGTCGGTCCATCAGTCAGTCGGTGACTTTGGCCCATGCCTTTCAGCGTTGTAAGACGATTCCCCAGAAGCCCCGGCTAATGTCTAAACAGAAGTTAAAAGATTGCTCATTTCCTATCCGGCAGACGCCTCGCTCTAAAGAAGTGTCTTGAGAAAATACAATCTTGGTTCTTTTTTTTTTTTTCTTTTTTCTTGATATCCCTTTACTTGTCTTTAAACCGGGCGGTGTGGGAGAAAATATGGGAAGCATGGGCTTTTAAGAGCTGATGGTGTTAAAGTGATGGGGAGAAAATGTGATTTCCAGGCATTATGGCTACATGTGTAATTGTCGGAGTTGCCCGAGGCGAGGGCGGAGAGACGCTGCTCGTTTTAGCTCCTGCAGAGGGCGAGTGCTGAGGCTTTACGCGCCAGCGGTGGTGTGGTGGTGGTGGTGGTGGTGGAGGAGGAGGAGGTGGAGAGAGGGGAGAGAGAGAGAGAGAGAGAGAGAGAGGCCCTGGGGGCAGAAAGCCTCAGGAAACGTCTGGTTTGCTCTTAAGAAGCTATTTTCCCAAGCAATATCCCCTTGCGTGCCCCCCCCCCCCCCCCAACCCCAACCCCACACACCCCTTCCCACCAACGCCGCCACCGCCGCCACAACCACACACATCTATAATGGATTCGCGGGACGATAAAATACTATGAATTTGTAAGCGAGCAAACTTTACGCTCGGTGTTCACTTGATACCGCCAAAGAGGAGCTGGGGGGCTGGGGGGGGGGGTGAGGATGATGAGGAAGAGTGATAGGATAGTGTTGCACGATTACAGTAAATCTACCAGTCTACCAGTGTATTTAGGGGCTTTTAAGTAAAGGGGGATTGTGGCTTTTATTGTTTGGCCAATTCCAAGAGGTAGCATTTTATTAATAACGCCCAGGTTGAGTCACAGCGTTGTGTAGGAATCATCCATATATATTGTGAAAAAAGTCGAGGGAGCAGACTGGTTTTTTAAAATGTATTCTTTTGTTGCATTTCTTGATGCTCATCATCACAAAGTGTGTGTGTGTGTGTGGTGTGTGTGTGTGTGTGTGTGTGTGTGTGTGTGTGTGTGTACGCGCGTTTTTTTTCTTGTTGTTCTTGACAAAAGTGCAGTTGAGTGTGTCAGACTGTGTGTCTTTGGTTTTTTTTCTTGTTGCTCTCGACAGAAGTTTGGTTAATGTACAAGTGTGTGTGTGTGTGTGTGTGTGTGTGTGTGAGAGAGTGAGAGAGAGAGAGAGAGAGAGAGAGAGAGAGAGAGAGAGAGAGAGAGAGAGAGAGAGAGAGAGAGAGAGAGAGAGAGAGGGAGAGAGAGCACGAGAGTGAGTGTCTGAGTCTGTGAGTGTGAGTTTGTTTTATTTTCTGTCTGGATGGCCTCCGCCCAATTCAATTTATTTAAAGACACTGACTAACTCCGACTACGTGGGACCCCTCCTTTGATACGTTGCTTTCCCTTTCTTCGCCAGCCATCTTTGATTTTTCTTTTTTTTCCTTTTTTTTCTTGCGCTTGCTAGCTGATCGCGCGCCTCACATGCAGCTGCCTCCTGCTCTTGTTGTTCTTGGCACCACATCCAAACCTCCGCCAGCCTTTCAATAGTCTCCTCAGAAAAGAGGAGAGGGGGACATCAAAAGGAACCTTTCCCAGGGCCCTGTCGACATGAGCACCACTGAACCTGTCTGCTGCTCCCTCTTTACACCCCCCCCCCCCTCCGCTCTCTCTCTCTCTCTCTCTCTCTCTCTCTCTCTCTCTCTCTCTCTCTCTCTCTCTCTCTCTCTCTCTCTCTCTCTCTCTCTCTCTCTCGCTTTCTCTCTCTCTCTCTACCACCCCCCCCCCCCTCTCTCTCTCTCTCTCTCTCTCTCTCTCTCTCTCTCCTCTCTCTCTCTCTCTCTCTCTCTCTCTCTCTCTCTCTCTCTCTCTCTCTCTGTCTTCTCTCTCTCTCTCTCTCTCTCTACATCCCCCCTATCTCTCCCCACCTCTCTCTACACCTCTCTACACCTTTTTATTTTACCCGCTAACTCCCTCTTTCTCTCTCCCTCTCTCCACCTCTTTCTTTCTCCGTCTCTCTCCACCTCTCTCTCCACCCGCTCTCTGTTCCACCTCTCTCCTTCCCTTTCGCCGTCTCTCTATCTTCCTCTCCTCCCCACATCTCTCTCTCCCTCTTCTCTCCACCGCTCTCTCTCTCTCTCTCTCGCTCTCTCGCTCTCTCTCTCTCTCTCTCTCTCTCTCTCTCTCTCTCTCTCTCTCTCTCTCTCTCTCTCTCTCTCTCTCTCTCTCTCTCTCTCTCTCTCTCTCTCTCTCTCTCTCTCTCTCTCTCTCTCTCTCTCTCTCTCTTTCTCTCCCTCTTCTCTCCACCTCTCTCTCTCTCTCTCTCCCTCTTTTCCCTTCTATCCCCCAAAGAGGATAGAAAAGTGTGAGAGAAAGAAAGAGAAGTAGCCCGTTAGCATTGGGCCAACGCCATGCCACCCCCTCTTAACCCCACCGTTTGGCCTGGTGGTGTGTAAAGAGGACGAGGGGCGAGGCACCCCCCCTTCTGCCTCTAAAGAGCCCCAAACACAAAGAGCCCAAAGGTCTGAATGTGGCTTCTGATCGCCGTCCAACCTCCCCATCCTCTACCTGCCTCTGCCATGTCCCGCACCGGAAGGCTAGGCGGCGCGGCGCGCAAACGTATGCTGCGGCACGCTAATGCTATCTTGGCGTAGCGTACCCCTAGCGATCGTTGGCGTGCGCTAGCGATCGTCGTCATCGCACGACGTTCGCTACGCTAACAAGCGCTATGGTATGCTAATGACAGCTTGGTGTAGAGCAGCATTAGCATACCCCTAGCGATCGCTGAAATCGCATGACGGACGCCGCTGTATTCCACCCCATTCTTTTAGCTAACAAGCGCTACTGGAGTGCTGACGTTACGCTGTTATTACACTACGTTATCCCTTTTTTTCCAGGTGCATGTTTGTTTGACCTTGGCCTGCTATAAAGAGGTGTGTGTGTGTGTGGCGGACTCCTCTGTCCTTTGCGATGAGAGGTGTTCCTCTTCCTACTCCCTGTCCAGCGCTACAAAGCACCTTTATTCCCAGACCAAAATGTCTTTCCCCTCTCCAGAGATTAGGCTGTGGATGGACAAGATGGCGGACGTATGATTGGGAACTGGGAGTGTCTTTGCGTGCGTTTGTGCGTGTGTGTGTGTGTGTGTGTGTGTGTGTGTGTGTGTGTATATGTGTGCATTCACAGTAGTGTGTGTGTTTGTGTGTGTGTGTGTCCATGGCCGTGCCTGCGTGTGTGTGTGTGTGCATGTACTCAAAAGTGCACGTGACACATTGCTCTCGTCTCAAAATTGAAAATCCCCCGTTGAAATCCCAGCAGGTGAGTTCACGGCGACACACACACACACACACACACACACACACACACACACACACACACACACCACACACACATACACACACAAACAGAATACGGTGTGTAAAGGGACCCCACACGTACCCCCCTCCCCCACCCCGGCCCCCCCCCACAAAACACAGCACAGATGTTCCTCATGATGTGCGGATCACTCTGACGACACTCCGGCCGGCCAGAGGAAGGACTCGCACGCGCGCCCGTGTGTGAGTGAGTGAGTGAGTGAGTGTGTGTGTGTGTGTGTGTGTGTGTGTGTGTGCGTGTGTGTGTGCGTGGTGACGAAACCCCCCGCTTGGCGTGTGCAACCTCGCCGCTCGCCACTTGGGACACGAACCAACGGTGGTGTACGGAGGGGCTCTGCATAGTAGCAGTGGGTAGTAGTAGGAGGATGAGGTGGAGGAGGAGAAGGAGGAGGAGGAGTAGTAGTAGTAGAAGTACACAGCGATTATCGTCGTGTCTGTGGATTGAGCGTCAATTGTTTCCCGCTGGTGTGAGGTGGCCCCTTACTCCCTCCCTGTGCAATAATAGACCTGGCAAGGAGTTGGGGGAGGGGGTGGGGTTGAGAGGGGCTGGATGGTGGTAGTGGTGGTAGTGGTGGGTGGAGAGGGGGCACAGATTGGGGTTGATTGGGGTGGGGGCTGGGAGTGAGGTGAGGCAAAGTGTTGGAGGGGGGGTGTAGGGGGGGGGGGGGGGACAATAGCGTGTGCTTGTATTGTGTGTGTGTTTGTGTGTGTGTGTGTGTGTGTGTGTGTGTGTGTGTGTGTGTCTGTCTGTTTATTTGCCGTGGAGCTGTACACACAGATAGATATTCGCAGGGCGCATATGTGTTTAAATGTGTGTGTGTGTGTGTGTGTTCCATGGTTGTGTGTGTGTGTGTGAGTGTGAGTGTGCACTCACATGCATGTGTGTTTATGTGCGCGTGTGTCTGTGTGTATACCTTCTGTGTGTACACGGTGGGGTGTAGATGCGTATGGCCATTTGTATGCTTCTGTTTTTGTGTGTGTGTGTGTGCTTGTGCCTGTGTGTGTGTGTGTGTGTGTGTGTGTGTGTGTGTGTGTGTGTGTGTGTGTGTGTGTGTGTGTGTCTGGGCTCGTCGGTTACCAGGGAGATGGATGTGTTGGCCTCATCAGAGAGCCTCCAGCTGGTGGAGAGGCTTCGGGAAGCTGCGTGTTGGCAGCCTCGCGGTCAGGGGGGACTCTGCATCTGTGCTGCCTTGGCACCTCCGCCCGATTGTGGTTTTTGGTGACGGTACTGGTGAAAAACGGAAGGGAAGCGGCAGGGAGATGTGGTTAAGGAGAGGAGGACGGAGGCTAGAGGGGTGGTTAAGGAGCACCTTTTGAAACAAAAACATTCGCAACCCTGTATGCCGTATAGAAATATCATTCACATCATGTTTGCTGATGAACTACCGGCTGCCCTCTGAACGGCGGCTTGTAAAGGGACCTGAGGAAGAAAACGGAGGGACTGAGAGATTGATGGAGAGATGGAGACCTGGGGGAAGGGGGGGGGGGTTCTCTTCCATGCCTCTCTGTCACCTTAACCCAACACCCCTCCTTCTCCTCTAACCTGTCTCCTCCCGATCTCTCCCTCTCCCTCTCTCTCTCTCTCTCTCTCTCTCTCTCTCTCTCTCTCTCTCTCTCTCTCTCTCTCTCTCCTCTCTCTCTCTCTCTCTCTCTCTCTCTCTCTCTCTCTCTCTGTTTGTCCTCCACCTAATGCTTCTCTCACATACTCCATTTTTCACCACACCTCTTCACCCCTCATTTATCCTTTTTTTTCTCCTCTGTCACTCCCTCTCTCCTTCAGCCCGCTCTCCTTGAAAACCCTCCTCTCTCTCTATCTCTCTCTCTTTCTCCCTCTCTCTCTCCTCCTATCTCACTGTCTGTATGTCTGTATATCACTGTCTGTATCTGTGTCTATCTATCTGTCTTTCTTTCTGTGTCTGTTTGTCTGTCTGTCTATCATTTAAGATACAGCATCTAGTGTGATCTTCCTAGCTAACTACTAGCTAACTATATTTTGCCATCTGTCTGTCTGTATCTGTGTCTATCTGTCTGTCTGTCTATCTGTGTCTAACTTTCCTGTCTGTCTGTATTTCTGTCTATCTCTATCGGTCTGTCTGTGTATCATTCCAGTCGAGATCCAGTGCATCTAGTGTTATCTACTGTATATATCCATCTATATGTGTCGTCTGTCTGTCTGTCTGTCTGTCTGTCTGTCTGTCTGTCTGTCTGTCTGTCTGTCTGTCTGTCTGTCTGTCTATCTGTGCGTCTGTGTGTCTGTCGTGACACAGTGTTGCTGGGGTCCATGTTGTTGTGTTTATGCGTATTGTTGTGGAGCCAGATTGTATTTACAGCCCGCCCCCACCCCCGGCCAGCCAGCTGTCATGGTGGCGGGTTGGGCTGCACAGGACCACACTGACCCACTAGGCCTTTTCCACCCGCAGCATTCACAGGATGTTGTCTAGGGGTGACATTTAGTAACCCCCCCCCCCCCCACCCCACACACACACACACACACACACACACACACACACACACACAACCCCCACCCCTTCACCACCTCCCCTCCCTCACCAATCACCCTCGATGGAACCATCTGGAACAATCCACAGCAATCGAAAGAAAAAGACAACTGAAAAAGTGTGTGTGTGTGTGTGTGTGTGTGTGTGTGAGCAGTGCTCCATCCAGGAAGTTGGTGTGCGTGCATGGAGACAACTTCAGGGCTGCAGCCGCTGAATCTCATCCGATATGGTCAATGTGAGGGGGATGACAGCCCCCCCCCCCCCCACACACACACACACGCACGCACGCACGCACGCACGCACGCACGCACACACACACACACACACATACATACATAACCCTTCCCACACCCCCTTTTAGCATTTCTGGCATTTCTTGTCAGAAATGCTAAAGTTGGAGCAACTGGATGGGGGGGTGTATGTGGGGTGGGAGAAGAATGAACACACACACACACACACACAGACACACACACACACAAATCAACACACACACACCAACACACACACACACACACACACACACACACACGCGACTCATCAGTTCCCAGATATAGAACCCCCACCCCAGGCCTCACCACCACTAATCACTTACCAGCCTGGGTCAGACACAGTTGACATTGGTGGTGCATTCTTGGTGGAAGTGGCTGTCCCTTTGTGTTTTACAGTACAAAGTTTGACTCCCGCTTAACGAGACCCAGGCGGTCACAGAGTCACAGAGGCGGCGCGATCCAAAGGGTTTATCTCATGGAGGGAAAAAAGGAAAGACAATGAAGCAAGTTTGGAAGTTTGGCTGATCTAGGCATTTGTGGAAAAGATGAAGACACTGACTGTGGAGGTGGGTGGGGGGGGGGGGAGGAAGTGAGCACTTCAGAAACCCAACGCTCCTCTTCTCCTTGGCCCCGTTACCCACCACCAACACTTTGTAATATGGATTTTCTCAGTCGCCCAACTTGACTTGTGCTCCGCACTTCACTTCATAGATACCACCTTATCGCCTCTCTTCCCCTCCTCTCTCCTCTCCCATTCCTGCTCCTTCTCTCTCCCGCTCCCCATCTCTCCTCTCCTTCTTCCCTCTTCTCTCTCCTCTCCTTCTTCCCTCTTCTCTCTCATCTCCTTCTCCTCTCCTCTCCCCTCCCCCTATGCTCTCATTTCCCGTTCCTCCTCTTTCTCCCTCTCCTCTAACCCTCCTCTCCTCTCCTCTCCTTTCCCTCTCCTCTCCTCATCTCGTCCCCTCTTCTCCTTCTCCTTGTCTCCTTGTCTCCTTGTCTCCTTGTCCTCTCTCCTCTGACCTCTGTGTGTCCGGGGGGGTTGCAGTGTAATTGGTGAGTGAGACTGGAGGCGGGATGTTTGGCAGGGGGTCGAGGGACAGGGATGGCTTTTGTTCACTTTTTTTTTTCAGTTTTTTGCCCAGACCGCATCTGCCGAGAGCAGACAAAAACTCTAGTGTGTCCTCATGTTTCTAGCTTTGATAGGCCTCTTCAAAACCCGTTGGACGTGTGTGTGTGCGTGTGTGTGTGTGTGTGTGTGTGTGTGTGTGTGTGTGTGTGTGTGTGTGTGTGTGTGTGTGTGTGTGTGGTGTGTGTGTGTGTGTGTGTGTGTGTGTGTGTGTGTGTGTGTGTGTGTGTGTGTGTGCGTGCGTGCGTGCGTGTGTCATAAAGCGATAAAGGATACAGTATGTAGAGTGAGGCACGTCTACTGTGCACATGTCATTGAATTCATGTCACAGAACTGGGTTAGGGGGATTCCTGTGATGTATAAATCGCATGTACTGTCTGTGGAGACTGTCTCCTCAGAGGGAAAAAATGCCTGCAAATCCATCAAAATGCGGTCCTCTGGATTTCTATATAATCCATATCTATATCTTCTTCCTTGACTCTCTTTACTTCTTTACTTCCTTGGCAGGTAACCATGAGTGACACTGAATGACTGACTGACGGGCTCGCTGACTGACTGGCTGACTAACTGGCTGGCTGGCTGTCTGACTGACTGCTGACTGACTGACTGACTGACGAGCTGACTGACTGACTGGCTGAGTGACTGACAGGCTGACTGACTGACTGACGGGCTCGCTGACTGACTGGCTGACTAACTGGCTGGCTGGCTGGCTGTCTGACTGACTGCTGACTGACTAACTGACTGACGAGCTGACTGCCTGACTGGCTGAGTGACTGACAGGCTGACTGACTGACTGACGGGCTCGCTGACTGACTGGCTGGCTGGCTGGCTGTCTGACTGACTGCTGACTGACTAACTGACTGACTGACTGACTGACTGACGGGCTGACTGACTGACTGGCTGGCTGGCAGACTGACTGCGGGCTGACTGACTGACAGACTCACTGACTGGCTGGCTGACTGCCTCACTGACTGACCGACTGACTGACTGAGTGACTGACGGGCTGGTTGGCTGGCTGGCTGATTGCCTGACTGATTGGCTGGCTCACTGACTGACTGACATCCTGTTAAACACAATTAAGGAATGTTGCAGGGCAGTGTAGTGGCTAAGATGTTCAGTTCCAGACAGAAAGGCACTGGGTTTGATGCCTAACCCCTAATCTCCTACATAACATGTGACATGTGACATGATACATTACTGAATATCAAATGGAAGATCCCGGGTGATCGGCGATCAGTGTGTGTGTGTGTGTGTGTGTGTGTGTGTGTGTTGTTCCGCGTTGTGTCAACGCAAGGTCACGACCCCTCGTTTCCCCTCGTGCATTTTCCTAAAAAAAACAAGCAAGCCCCAAACCCCTTCAGCCCAGCGTGTGTTCTGGCGGCCCTGGTCCCAGCGACAACAAGGCAGATCTTCTTGTGTTTCTGCGTTCCTCTCTCTCTCTCTCTCTCTCTCTCTCCTCTCTCTCTCTCTCTCTCTCTCTCTCTCTCTCTCTCTCTCTCTCTCTCTCTCAGTCTCTCTCTCTCCCTCTCTCTCTCCCCACCGTGTTCAACAGCGTGTTTGCCTGTCTCAGCTCACAGCGTCTCTTAGCCTAATCCCTCCTTATCTCCCGGCGAGACAACAAAACAAGAGGATCTTTAAAGAAGACATTTCTCTTTTACGCTGCGCTGAGCCGCAGACGGTGATGCCGTCGCCTCCGCTCAGCGCGAGATGTGCTCTGCGCGCGTGTGTGTGTGTGTGTGTGTGTCTGTGTCTGTGTCTGTGTATCTGTATCTGTGTGTGTGTGTGTGTGTGTGTGTGTGTGTGTGTGTGTGTGTGTGCGTGGCAGTGCAGCGTATGTGTGTGCTTAGTCCATGCGAGTGTATTTAACTGTGCCTCAGACTTAGTTGTGTGTGTGTGTGTGTGAGTATGTGGCTGTGTGGGATCCGGTGAGTGTATTTAACTGTGTAAGAGTTATGTGTGTGTTTGTATCTGTGTGTGTGTGTGTGTGTGTGTGTGTGTGTCTGTGTGTGTGTTTAACTGTGTCTTTGTCTGTGTGTGTGTGTGTGTGTGTGTGTTTGCGTGCATGTGTCCGTCTGTATCCTCAATAGGAGCGTGCCGGCGCACCTTTTCCGACGTTGTTGTCATTCCGCTGACATCAAACTCAGACCAAAGGTTGTCTGCACGTCTTGACATTAGGTAAATGCCTGGGCGGCTGTAAGCACAGTCGTTCCAATTCTCCAATAGGTCTCCCTCTCTCTCTCTCTCTCTCTCTCTCTCTCTCTCCCTCTCTCTCTCTCTCTCTCTCTCTCTCTCTCTCTCTCTCTCTCTCTCTCTCTCTCTCTCTCTCTCTCTCTCTCTCTCTCTCTCTCTCTCTCTCTCTCTCCGCCTCTGCTTTTCCCCTCTTCCGCTCCGCTCTGCGCTCCATCCAGCCCGATCTAATGATTCTCAGGGATGCATCGAGCTGCTTGTCAGAGATCAATCATCTTTGTCAGGCGGCTCTAGCGATTGTTTGAGTAGTGGGCCATTAGAGAGGAACTGTTTGGAGGTGTTTTGTGAACCCTAAACGGCTGCAAAGGTCAGGGAGAGAGAGAGAGAGAGAGAGAGAGAGAGAGAGAGAGAGAGAGAGAGAGAGAGAGAGAGAGAGAGAGAGAGAGAGAGAGAGAGAGAGAGAGAGAGAGAGAGAGAGAGAGAGAGAGAGAGAGAGAGAGAGGAGAGAGAGAGAGAGAGAGAGAGAGAGAGAGAGAGAGAGAGAGATGAAATTAAAGAGATACAAATGGAAATCAGGCTCTGTTTGTCAGTCGTGTTCATTTACATTCACGTGTTCTTTTTGCGTGAATGCTTCAGTCTCTGTGTTGTGTTGGTTGTGTGTGTGTGTGTGTGTGCATGCGTGTATGTGCGTAAGTGTGCATGCTGTGTGTGTGTGGTGTGTGTGTGTGTGTGTGTGGGTGTGTGTGTGTGTGGTGGTGTGGTGTGTGTGTGGTGTGTGTGTGGTGTGTGTGTGTGGTGTGGTGTGTGTCTGCCTGACGCAGAGAGACATGGAAGCCAGAACAGAGAAGACAGGTGTAAAAAGAGGGAGGGATAGAGAGAGAGGGAAGGAGAGAGAGAAAAAGAGAGAGAGGGAGAGAGAGAGAGAGAGAGAGAGAGAGAGAGAGAGAGAGATGGGTCCTGTCAGCCCTGCTCTACAACTCTTGCCCTTTGTTAGGGCTCATCCTCAAACAGCTTGCCACAAGTCAAGAACCTTGAGATGAATAATCCGCACGCGGCGCTCCGACACCTTGATCTGAAATACGCACGCAGCTCCCAGGGAGAGAGGAGGGCTAGGGGGGAGGACAGAGGAGAGAGCAGAGAGCAGAGGGAAGGAGGGAGACGAGACAAAGCGGGGGCCCTGCTAGGCATTGGCTGCCGGAGCCTTTGGACGTCTAACACGAGGGCCCCCTTTAATGTGGCTTGTCAATAGCAGCCGGGTGAGTGATATGTGCCACGCGGAAGGAAACCAGCGCTGCTTAAAGTGCTAACACGACACAACAGGCGGAACACTTTTCAAAAGGTCCCCCCCCCCCCCCCTTCCCCACAGCAAGCAAGCAAGCAAGCGCATAGTCCCGCCAACCTTTTGATAGCAAGTTGCGAACTCTGGATGAAGTTGTTTAATTAGGGTATGGGAAAATGTGTATCATCTCTGGATGATAGGGGTGTGTGTGTGTGTGTGTGTGTGTGTGTGTGTGTGTGTGTGTGTGTGTGTGTGTGTGTCTGGGATGTCGGCCTTTTGAAAGGGAATGGACTGAAATTCAGCAACATTTCATGCTTGATGACGGATGATTAAAACCTCACAGCTACAATCATAATGCTGACGTAATTTGGAAAGTATCAAACACTGTCACACACACACACACACACACACACACACACACACACACACACACACACACACACACACACAAAGCCAGAGTAGAACACTACGATGGCATCTCATAGGACCATTGGTTGACTTTTGAAGTCTGGGGGAGGGAGGGAGGGAGGGAGAGAGGGCCCTTGTTGAGGGGCTAACATTGCGATGGCGCGTGATGGTTGTGATTGTCGTGGTTCACATGTGGTGGTCAATGACATCCCATGCCACACATACTGCTTGAATCTGAATCAGAAGGCCTTCATTGTCATTGTGCAACACAATTGTATAGCACTCCTCACGGTCACTCGAAGACACAACAGCACCTTTTTAAAATATAAATGATTATAATACTAAAGTAAACTGAATAAACAGAATTAATTTGCCAAATAAGAGCCACATTTTATATATACATAGTGAAGTGGCCCTATGTACAGTAGTGAGACATGAGAAACATACATATATATATCTATATATGTATATATATCGATATATATATCTATATATATACATATATATATATACACATACAAAGGTGCGGTGTGATGTAAACATTGAACCAAGTAATCGTCGATACAATACAGTATTGTAGTTACACAGAACAGTCAGTGTTTGCCAGTGTTCAATTCTCTTATGGCTCTTGGGTAGAAACTGTTCTTAAGTCTTAAGTTCTTGGGTGGTTTTGATGGACCTGCAGCGTCTCTACCGGAGGGCAGCAGGTCCAACAGGTGATGTTTCCGCGGGTGGGAAGAGTGTTTCCCTACGTTCGGGAACGCTCTGCTGAGGCGGCGGCGGGTACTGGTGTTGAGCTGCATGCTGGGAAAAAAACCAGTTCAATTGAAGTGAGCTGGTTGAGTTGACCTTAATGGCATGTTGAGGACAGGCCTTGGAGCGTGCTGTGGATCGCTGTGGACACACCGACAGAACGTTTTAGCAGAGAGGATTGTGGTGAGAGTGCGAATGGCGGATTACCGGATCCTGCTATAATAAGCTTATGTCTCATGTATATATATATATATATATATATATATATATATATATATATATATATATATTTAGCGTTATATTTCACATTCAAATGACAGATACATGTTGTGTTACTGTGGAAGTACAAGACCTAAAAGAGAGATCATGATGAATACATATCTTATTTCTGTTGGCTGCAAGTTTGCTGCTTTAATTTATTTTTTGTTTGTTTGCTAATTCGTTTCCCCCCCCTCCTTGTTTGCATTCATTTTCTCCCTACTTCCCAGTTCTTGGTGGGGGGGGGGGCGGGGGGGCGGGGGACGCTGGGTAAAGTAGGGCGCTGACTTTTTACTTAACCCAAACTAGTTCTTTATAAGGCACTGAATTATTATTATTATTATTATTTTTAAAAACAAACAAACCAAAAAGGGGCCCTTTCATCCGGGAAGAATATTTAATTGCTTTTTGATTACTTACAATGGAGCTATGGGAATAGGCCGTCGTAAATATTTAAACAGACCCAGCGCCATGCCATATTTCCATCCGCCATTAATGTTTTAAATTATTGTTGTCGTCAAAAAAAAATGAAATGTGCGGGGGGGGGGGGGAACAAAATAGACTGACGCCACTTCTCCTTCATGTGACAATCCGAGAGAATGACAGTGGAATGAGCTCCCAGCTCCATTTAACAATCACAGGCGTCCCCTGCACTCCCTCTGTTGGCCAAGCGGTGGCGGCAGTGAGCAGCGTGCCCGGACAGAAGGCTGCCAGTCAGTGATTATAATTTATGATCCATTTCTATTATAGGTGGGGGTGTGCAGAGATAGTTACAGTCATAATGATCTGGACTAAAGTGTTTCCAAGGCAACCATTGTACATTTCACCCCCCCCCTACTTGGTGGGAGCTATCATGCAGAGAGAGGCAGAGAGAACATGTGTTTGTGTGTGTGTGTGTGTGTGTGTGTGTGTGTGTGTGTCAGCTTGTGCGTCACTTAACATGGCGGTTTGTACCAGGCGAGGCATTCTATTGATATTAGTGTAGCTTAGCTTAGCTTAGTTTGTTATTATCTCAGCTGTGTACATTCCTCTTGCTCGCTGCTAGTTTACACACCT
>CM051000.1:21830753-21838253 GCA_027704905.1 Muraenolepis orangiensis
ACATCCATCCTCATTCATGTATCCATCCCTCCACCCTTTCATTCACCCCTCCCTCCCATCATCCATCTATCCATCCTTCCATTCATCCACCCATTCATTCACCCCTCCCTCTCTCCCATCGTCCATCCATCCATCCATCCATCCATCCATCCATCCATCCATCCATCTACCTAAAATGTCTCCTCCGCCCAACCCCACTCTGTATCTCCGGAGAGCACCTGCTCGCGGCATCGTCGTACTCCGTCACCCCGTGGTACTGTTGCACCTCCCCATCGCCCTTTCTAAATTGTCTGATTGAGTGGCAATCTTGGCAGGCAGGCATCTGGTTGCCATGGCCACCCGCAGCCTGGCAAGGGTCCAACACCATGATCAGGATTGGCACCCACAGGTGACATCATCATCATCATTGCCAATCAGCAAGCAAGCCCCGCTATCTTTGGTGAGCATTGCACCATCGGTGTGCTACTCAACCTTCCCGGGGGGACAGGGGGGGGGACACAGGGGGGAGAAGGGGGGAAAGAAGCCTCCCCCTTTTCACTGTACGTGACACAGAAAGCTAAAGCACAACAACAAGGCCTGACAAACAACGCACCAGAGGTTTTCTGTTGCGATCGTTCCCATTATTGCATGTGTGTACTACCAAGAGGCAGTGGCTGCCTTTCACAGGAGGCTTACAGTACATTCACATCAGCCACATCAGCCACATCAGAATGTGACACTTACCATGTTGAGTATTTTAGAAATAACAACAAATAATGTCGTCTGGGGAAGTTAGGAACCCTGGTTGTGTGAATTATTGATGCCAAGGACGTAAGGGAGCATGGCTCCTCGGATACGCTGCCATTCCTCATCATTTGGAATGTTCCTTCTTCTTCTTCTTATGCCGTGGCACCAATTTCTCCATCATTGGTTCACTGTGTAAGGTGCTTTATTTCAGCTGTTACACGTGACTAGTCCAGGCCCAAAGATACACAAAGACGCACATTTACCGCCAAAAACTTCGACCAACTTCCACTCGACTTTCCTTACTGTTGTACTATTTATTCATTGAGACACTTTTATCAGAGATTGCGCCAGGTCCCGCTTCCACATCTGCCGGTGGGTTTGTATCTTATCACAGAGCTGGTCTGGACTGTCTCCTGTAGCTACTGCAGACATTGTAATCCTCGTCTTCACGGTAGAAATTCCAGACTGTAATGTTCGTTTATTACTTGAATGAGATGCTAAGCGGTAGACATTTGTCTACTGCCGTCTCACGATTTCCGATTTCCTTTTCCGTGTATTCTGGCTCAAATGGATATTCGTCATTCCTTCCACTCAGTAAGACTTGGCTGAAGTTGAAGTCCTCATTGTCAGCATGCATTGCTGGCATCCATTGTTAAATCTAGTGCGGCTCTTCAGGCTAACAACAACAAGGCAACTGATTCTCATGGAGCCAAACTCCAAGCTGATTGGCCAGGGTGATTGTGTCGAGGGGGGAGGACACTGAGAAAGCTCTTGTCGTTTTGTGAAACACCGGAAGTACCGTGAAAAAGCCTTTGGTGTTCAAATGAGCGACTGAACCGGTAGCCTAACGACTCGCTCGATTTCTCTCCATATGTTATAACTAAATACAATGATCCGTGGCTTGACTGACAGCTGCAGCTTATCTAACCCAAAACATGAAGGTTTTCAGCTTTTCCTTAATATTGTTAAAAACACTAACATAAATGTGTTACAAACATAGCTCAGCAACTCAGCAATTGCCGTTTGGTGATTCCTCCTCTGCAAATGACATGCATACATCCCTGACATTCTCTCTTCTTAGCCTCTCTCAACCATCTCTTCTTTGCCTGTGTTGCAGTTGATTCAGTGCTTGTGTCATTCATATGTGTCCCAGTGAACAGAAGTGTGTAATTGAGACCTAGTGGCCCTTCATCACCTGCTGGTACAGGTGTTTCCTCCCCAACGCTTATATGAGGATTTCTTTAGGCCAGAGGGGATGCTGCAGTGATGTGAGGATTTCTTTAGGCCAGAGGGGATGCTGCAGTGATGTGAGGATTTCTTTAGGCCAGAGGGGATGCTGCAGTGATGTGAGGATTTCTTTAGGCCAGAGGGGATGCTGCAGTGATGTGAGGATTTCTTTAGGGCAGAGGGGATGCTGCAGTGATGTGAGGATTTCTTTAGGCCAGAGGGGATGCTGCAGTGATGTGAAAGGCATTTGCAAGCATATCGAAGTACATTTCAAAGTTCAGAAATACGTTGCTGTATCCTGGAAAATAGATTTTAAGCAAATAATAAACATTTTTGGGTCCAACAAAATCTATGAAGATTTTGCCTATGTTGCCATTTTTCTGAATATGAATAGATGGCCAGAAATGATGATCACTGAACATCCAATATTTTACTGTCACATTGCAGTCGAGCCTTTGAAACATTAAGTGTGTTACCACGTAACAAAGTGAGTGGTGAAACGTGATTTAAGATATGACGGTGTCCACATAAGTGTTGAATAAGTGTTGACTTCATCGACACAAAGCCTGGATAAATTACGCCATAAAATGACAAAGTTTTCCAATCAGTTTGTGTGTGTGTGTGTGTGTGTGTGTCTGTGGGATTCCGAGCCACTGGGGAAAGGATTCAAGAATGATAGAGAGAGCAGAAGAGACAGAGGGAAGGGGGGAGAGAGAGAGAGAGAGAGAGTAAGAGGTATAGGCCCAAGACTTGATGGGATTTTAGAAATCTATGAGGCCGATGATGAATGTTTGAAATAGGTTTGTCTGCCCATTGAAAAGCCATTTGTTTTCATTAGCTCCCAATGCTAGTCCATGGCAGTCTGTGTGTGTGCGCGTGTGTGCGTGTGTGTGTGTGTGTGTGTGGTGTGTGTGTGTGTGTGTGTGTGTGTGTGTGTGTGTGTGTGTGTGGTGTGTGCGTGTGTGCGTGTGTGTGTGCGGGGGGCTTGTTTAATGCTTGCGATGGGATGGACCCTTACTAACTAAAGGAATTAGCCGGCTAGCTTGTGCGCGTGCCTCCATGGGGGTCCCGGCGGAGCTAGTGCTAGGCTAGTGTGGGGGGGCTGTTTCCTCTCAGTCACTTTACTGGTGTTGTGTTGTCGTCGCCTCAGCCTTATTGAGGCGGGTGTGCACATCAAATATTGACAACATGATATGTTAGCGGCCGGCGAAGATGTGACCATAACACGATGGGGACCCGCTGACAGGATTGGCGGAGGAATAATGTTGATGGGAGGTGTGTGTGTGTGTGTGTGTGTGTGTATGTGTGTGTGTGTGTGTGTGTGTGTGTGTGTGTGTGTGTGTGTGTGTGTGTGTGTGTGTGTGTGTGTGTGTGCGTGCTTGTAGATAGACAGTGTGTTGCATTTTGTGTCAATAATGGTAAATCTACCTCAGGCAATGCATGGTTCATTTGAAATGAGTGAGAGATGAACATAAACACAGGAAGGGAAGAGAGAGAGACACACACACACACACACACACACACACACTGCTGGCAGTACAGTGGAACGTGTAGGAGGGTAAATAACAGAACACTGTCTCTTCTCCTGAGCTCAGGTTTTGGACCGATAAGGGAAAAGTTTGGTAGTGGAATGCTCTAACCGCTTTACTTTGGCTGAAGTGCCTGCAGCTATTCGATTCGGCCCTCGTCATCACGTTCTTAATGCTTTGGGATTTGTGTGTACTGTGGTAACTTTCACCTTCGCCACGCGCGGAGCCACGCACACGTGCTCACAAACATGCACGCTCACAAACACACACACACACACGCACACACACACACATTATTTTAAATAGAAGAAAATCCAAACAAACACATACGCACAATCAAACATGAACAAATAAGCACCCATGCATAAACACACACACACACACACACACACACACACACACACACACACACACACACACACACACACACACACACACACACACACACACACACACACACACACACACACACACACACACACACACACACACACACACACACACACACACACAGTGTCTAATGCATGGGATCATTATTAGTAGTACTTAAATTCGTATTTCTGCTGCCGTTGTTGGTTTCCCCTGTCAGCCGTTCTAAGAGCTCCTCACTGACTGACTGTGGGCCACAATGAGGCGGTGGCTGTCGGAGGTTGGAGGTTTTCACCGTTTGACATCTCAACACTTCAACTGTTGAGGCGCCAGCACACGGGACAGGGTGTCCATACCTCTCCATGTAGCTCTTTTCAAGCTCTCCTTCTCCTCCATCTGTCTTTCTTTGTATTCATTCATTCATTCATACATTTTTTTTTTTACTGCTGAATATTCTAGATGGATATTAGAGCGGCGTCCCAATCCAGGTCAGGTCAGACAAAAAAGAAAAGAAAAGTAAAGCTACTTTCAACCATGTTTAAACCTTAAAATAATGTCTTTCTTTCTGTGTTTCAGTTTTTTCCTCTCTCTCGCTCTCTCTCCTCCCGCTCTCTCTCTCTCCTCTCTCTCGCTCTCTCTCTCTCCTCTCTCTCTCTCTCTCTCTCTCTCTCTCTCCTCTCTCTCTCTCTCTCTCTCTCTCTCTCTCTCTCTCTCTCTCCTCTCTCTCTCTCTCTCTCTCTCTCTCTCTCTCTCTCTCTCTCTCTCTCTCTCTCTCTCCATTCTGTGGTGATAGTGGTGGTGGTGGTGGTAGAGGTGGTGGTGGTGGTGGTAGAGGTGGTGGTGGTGTGGAGGTGGTGGTGCTGGGGGTGGTGGGGGTGGTGGTGGTGGTGGTGGTGGTGGTTCTGGTCTTTGTAGTCCCCGTCGTCGGCTCTTATCGGGCCCGGCGTGGTGCGCTGTGCTCGCGTTCTCCTCTCCGAGCGCCGACTTTTGTGTTGCCTAATGAACTCTGACCAAAATTAGACATACTCTTCAACTTTTAAACTGAAGGAACCCCTTCAATGCTCCCTTTGTCAAGTGCTGCCATGCTGTGCAGGAAAGAGGAGGAGGAGGAGGAGGGGGGGGGGAGATGATGGTGTGTGTATGTGTGTGTGTACATTTGTCTGGATTTATATTTAAGTGTGTGTGTGTGTGTGTGTGCGTGCGTGCGTGCGTGTACATTTCTGTGGATTTTTATTTTAAAAGTGTGTGTGTGTGTGTGTGTGTGTGTGTGTGTGTGTGTGTCATTGGATGGTGGAATGCTGTTCTCTTATAAGTTAGCCATGAGGAATTTATGCCGAGCTTCTTTTCTCCCTTCATACTGCGAGAAGGGACACAGTGTTAAGAGCCCTCAGGCAAATGGACTGACTCTTAAATCTCTCTATCTGTATCTATATCCATCTCTCTTCCTCTGTCTTTTCTTCAGCTATCGTCCCTGATGTCTGTTCTCCCCATGCTTTGCACTTTGTTATTCACTGATGAGATGACATTTAGCCTTCTCTTCACACAACTTAGTTAAAGCAGGATCCTGATCAATGTATCCTAGATTCCTGCACAATGTATCCTAGCTTCCTGCACAATGTATCCTAGCCTCCTGCACGCTGTATCCTAGCCTCCTGCACACTGTATCCTAGCCTCCTGCACACTGTATCCTAGCCTCCTGCACACTGTATCCTAGCCTCCTGCACACTGTATCCTAGCCTCCTGCACTCGGTATCCTAGCCTCCTGATCACTGTATCCTAGCCTGGTGAGACCGTCCTGGTCACTGTATACTCGCCTGGTGAGACCGTCCTGATCACTGTATCCAAGCCTGGTGAGACCATCCTGATCACTGTATACTCGCCTGGTGAGACTGTCCTGATCACTGTATCCAAGCCTGGTGAGACCATCCTGATCACTGTATCCAAGCCTGGTGAGACCGTCCTGGTCACTGTATACTCGCCTGGTGAGACCGTCCTGGTCACTGTATACTCGCCTGGTGAGACCACCCTGATCACTGTATACTCCCCTGGTGAGACCACCCTGATCACTGTATACTCGCCTGGTGAGACCTCCCTGATCACTGTATACTCGCCTGGTGAGACCGCCCTGATCACTGTATACTCGCCTGGTGAGACCGCCCTGATCACTGTATACTCGCCTGGTGAGACTGTCCTGATCACTGTATACTCGCCTGGTGAGACCGTCCTGATCACTGTATACTCGCCTGGTGAGACCGTCCTGATCACTGTATACTCGCCTGGTGAGACCGCCCTGATCACTGTATACTCGCCTGGTGAGACCGTCCTGATCAGTGTATACTCGCCTGGTGAGACCGTCCTGATCACTGTATCCAAGGCTGGTGAGACCATCCTGATCACTGTATCCAAGCCTGGTGAGACTGTCCTGGTCACTGTATACTCGCCTGGTGAGACCGTCCTGGTCACTGTATACTCGCCTGGTGAGACCGTCCTGGTCACTGTATACTCGCCTGGTGAGACTGTCCTGATCACTGTATACTCGCCTGGTGAGACCGTCCTGATCACTGTATACTCGCCTGGTGAGACCGCCCTGATCACTGTATACTCGCCTGGTGAGACCGTCCTGATCAGTGTATACTCGCCTGGTGAGACCGTCCTGATCACTGTATCCAAGGCTGGTGAGACCATCCTGATCACTGTATCCAAGCCTGGTGAGACTGTCCTGGTCACTGTATACTCGCCTGGTGAGACCGTCCTGGTCACTGTATACTCGCCTGGTGAGACCGTCCTGGTCACTGTATACTCGCCTGGTGAGACTGTCCTGGTCACTGTATACTCGCCTGGTGAGACCGTCCTGGTCACTGTATACTCGCCTGGTGAGACCTCCCTGATCACTGTATACTCGCCTGGTGAGACCGCCCTGATCACTGTATACTCGCCTGGTGAGACCGCCCTGATCACTGTATACTCGCCTGGTGAGACCGTCCTGATCAGTGTATACTCGCCTGGTGAGACCGCCCTGATCACTGTATACTCGCCTGGTGAGACCGTCCTGATCACTGTATACTCGCCTGGTGAGACCGTCCTGATCACTGTATACTCGCTTGGTGTGACTGTCCTGATCACTGTATACTCGCCTGGTGAGACCGTCCTGATCACTGTATACTCGCCTGGTGAGACCGCCCTGATCACTGTATACTCGCCTGGTGAGACCGTCCTGATCAGTGTATACTCGCCTGGTGAGACCGTCCTGATCACTGTATCCAATGCTGGTGAGACCATCCTGATCACTGTATCCAAGCCTGGTGAGACCATCCTGATCACTGTATACTCGCCTGGTGAGACCACCCTGATCACTGTATACTCGCCTGGTGAGACCGTCCTGATCACTGTATCCTAGCCTTAATTAGCATTTCACAATGAATATCAGTCCAGTCTTGGCTGAGCAGCAATTGATTTCCGGGATGATCCCACAGTCCTAACTCTGTCCCATCCCCTTATTTGGCTTTATTAGCTCCGCCTCCGAAGATGGGGCAGAGGTCATGTCTTCACGCCTGTTGGTCTGTTAGTCTGTTAGCAAGATAACTCAAAAAGTGATGGACGGACCCGGACAACTGGTTCCATTACTTATGGGTTGATTTGATTTTGGCTC
>CM051000.1:21858253-21880753 GCA_027704905.1 Muraenolepis orangiensis
TATACAGCACCTCCTCCTCCTCCTCCTCCTCCTCCTCCTCCTCCTCCTCCTCCTCCTCCTCCTCCTCCTCCTCCTCCTCCTCCTGCTGCTGCTGCTGCTGCTGCTGCTGTGTAGTTAAGGTCAAGATGGTGAGCTCCAGAGATCACATGCTACTACTGCACAACACACTCAACACGCACACACACGCACACACACGCACGCAAGCACACACACGCGCACAGAGGCCCCCCGCGCACGCACACACACACGTGTGGAAGTGGCACGGCGGTGTCGTCGGGGTATTGTCGCGCTATCAATCATTGTTATGAGGCCTGCGCTTCCACCGCTACGTTAACTCTGTGACCCCCACACCCAATCTCAATTAAGGTCCTGATGAATCTATGATTCATATACCGACGCCTGTCGCCCGCCTGTCGCCCCGCCTGTCACTCAACTTGTTGTCTTGGTAGCAAGCAACACACACAAAAAAAAAATAGCAGTTTCCTCTTTTGTGTTTTCTTTTTTCTTTTTTTCTTTTTTTCTTTTTTTTTTAAACTTAAAATAGAATGTGAGTACTTGGGGATTCAAGAGAACATAGACATGGATGGATAGAGGGGAGAGAGAGAGAGAGAGAGAGAGAGAGAGAGAGAGAGAGAGAGAGAGAGAGAGAGGGAGAGAGAGGGGGGGGGGCGGAGAGAGAGAGGGAGGGAGGGGAGAGAGAGAGAGAGAGAGAGAGAGAGAGAGAGAGAGAGAGAGAGAGAGAGAGAGAGAGAGAGAGAGAGAGAGAGAGAGAGAGAAAGAGAGTGATATGGGGAAAGAGAGTGAGGGAGAGAGTTGAAGAGAGAGATATAGGGGGATAGAAAGAGAGGGAGAGAGAGAGAGAGAGAGGAGAGAGAGAGAGAGAGAGAGAGAGAGAGAGAGAGAGAGAGAGAGAGAGAGAGAGAGAGAGAGAGAGAGAGAGTCAAAACATGAAGACAGTTTGAGGGGGGGGGGTAGAGCGTGTTTCTGTGTCTCACCAGAGGGGGTTAAGGCGGGGTTGGGCTGGCAGAGACAAGTCAACAGAGACTGGCGGCGCACAATCTGAAAAGTTTTTGCCGAGGAATTGCTTACAATTCCTAAACAAGGGGGACCACGCACAACACACAACGCAATTTGGGCTTTCCTTTTTGTTCCCTCTCTCTCTCTCTCTCTCTCTCTCTCTCTCTCTCTCTTTCTCTCCCCCTTGTTTTTCCCCCACCTTGTTCCACGGCACGTAAATAGCTATTTTAACAACTTGATGCTATTTTGAATAGAGGGGGGGGGGGGGGGGGGGGGGGGGGGGCTGCATCTCTCTGAGGGTTTGCTCTGGTTGTGAGGCAATTTGCAGGAGAACAGGTGCATTTTTAATGCTTTCATACAATTAAAACAAACCCTACCTTTTCTCTCCTGCGTCTCTCTCTTTATAATGCCACCCTCCTTTTATTCTTAGCTTGAATTGATTTGGTCCGTCTAATTAAACTCCGAATAAGATGTTAATTACCTAACAAGGTCACCTCTCCGTATACCACTCGGTTTTTTTTTTGGTTTTTTCTTCATAATTCGGTATCCTTTTCCTCCAATGGTTTTTCTTTCTCTTCCAGGATTCAAAAGGGAAAGTTGAAGAACGGTGTTAATTGCCAGTATTTGCGGTGTCCCATTTTAATTTTTTCTCCTCCTCCTCCTCCACTCCCTCCTACTCCGCCCTCCCCCCCTCCTCCCCCTCCCCCTCCTCCCCTCCCTCCCTCCTCCCCTCCTCCCCCCCTCCCTCCTCCCCCTCCCTCCTTCCTCCCCTCCAGAACTTTCCCTTTCCAGGGTCTCTTCTTTAGGCTTTCATAAAAATGAAATCTCACTGTGCCATTGTTCCCTTCTTCCTTTTAACCCCACACATGCACATTGTGCGTGCACGTGCACACACACACACACACGCATGCACACACACACACGCACACGCACACGCACACGCACACGCACACGCACACGCACACACACACGCACGCACACACGCACACACACACACACACGCACACACACGCGCACACACACACGCACACGCACGCACGCACACGCACACGCACATGCACACACAACGATACATATACACGCAGACATACACATATGCAAGCACACACACAGATACACATACACACACACACACACACACACACACACACACACAGACGCATACACATTCAGTCAATATGCCAGCTCATCACAATATGGCCTTTGTCTATATTTTTGCAGTCTTCTTAGTGTTTAGGAAGACGAGCGAGAGTAATCAGGACAATGGTTTGGCTCAGCTTTGGATCAGTGAGGAGCTGCAGAAAGGTTATATTGTAATAGCTTATATTGTGATATTGTGTTCTCTTAAATGCACGCCTAAAAAGGCCAAGCGGTAGTTGGTTACCTAAGCGGGGTGTCCCAGGATTGTCCTTCACACTATCGGTCTATTTAAAGGCTTTCCACGCTGAATGGACTGTTCACTGTTTAAATGGGGAATACACCATTTAAACAGTGAACAGTGTAGCCTCGGAGAAACAAACACACACACACACACACACACACACACACACGTGTTATGTTGACGTTGACCTCATTCATGTGGTTTAATGGGGGAAAACCAGACAGGGAGTTAAAAGTAGTAAGTTAAAACGCTCTCATACTGAATCAGAATCTGAGTACAAGTGCAACAAAATTGCGAATAGCAATCCTCATGACATGCTCACAAACAACTATTTAAAAAATATGAATTATTTAAAAAAATGAAAGTAATTAGACAGGTAAAAAAAATGCAGCCAACTATAGCAGAAAATATAGGTCTTATCTGTCAAATATGTTCTATATACCTTATATAATTGTTGTGCATGTTGTGGTTCTTCGTGGTGTGGTTGTGGTTGTTGCTGTGGAAGTTGTTGTTTAATTGTGCACATTTTGAAAAACAAAAGTATGCACCCAAAAAGTGATTTGTTCTTCCATGTTTCTTCCTGAGCAGAAGCACATTTTCTTCCAACCGCAGCACGGGGCTGCGGTTATCCTTTAAACGAAAGGCCTAATTTGTTCCCATAATGAGCTAATGGTAGCGCGTTGCTGCACTGAGCTAAATGGGCCACTGATGGATCATCTGGCGGCGAGACGCAGCGCCTATTTAGAACGGCTTCCATTCTCCACGACCCCCTTGTCATCACCGGGGCCTTCGCTCGCCGTTATTAATCACCGGAAAACAGCAGCCTGCGTGCGTGTTGGGCGCCCGCCTGCCTGCCGCAACCCTTCCCCGTGATGAAGGCCCCCAGACCCAGAAACCCTTCCTGGTAATGTGGGACGTCGGGCGTCGGGCGGACACCGAATCGACCCCTCAGTGGGTGTCGTTGACCGTCTGCAAGCAGCGGTGTACCCTCAGTATATATATATGTATATATATATATGTACGTATATATATCGGGTCCTCACCGTAGCACAATCTAAGGCCGTCGAGGAGGTCCAACGTAGAGTCTGTGATGTTCGTCTTTGCTCGTTTGCTACGTACGGCGACGCTCGTGGCTGCCTCCTTCCCTCAGCTCCCAGGGTGAGGAGCTCACCATGCGGGGACCTTTGCCACCTCGCTCCACCTCGAGTCCCGCGCCACCTTTGTTCACCCATCGGCCGCCGTCCACCTGCCGCTCGACGGACAGGCTCGTCAAAAAAAGTCTCGGGATTCGGCCCATTGCAGAACTGAGCGATATATGCGGTATAGAAAAAGCGCGACCCCCCCCTCCCCTGGTGTGATCAGACCTCTGAACAATTAGTCCCTGTATTTGCGTATGTCTGACGTTGTTCTGGTTTGGTCACATTGTTACCTCCGCTATCAACTAGAGGAGGAGGAGGAGGTTATGTCTTCACCCCCCCGTTAGTCTCTAGTTTGTTTAGCACCATAACTCAAACTGATTTGTTTTGGGGTGTGGGAATGGGGATCCAGGTGGAGCGTTTTGTGTGGTGGAGGTATGGGCGCTCTACCGAGTGCCCTCTGGTTGTTTGAGCCATTTCAGTCCGTCTCAAGTGCGTCTATTTTATGGCTTTGGTCGATTTAAGTTTATTGCTGGCGCTCTTCTTCTTTTAATTATCGTTATTTTTGCTCTTAGATGATCTATAACCCTTTAAGATTGTGAAATGTACTTCCAATTGACCATTACTGTAACATGACATTACTGGAGCAGGCTAAATTAATAAATCATTATTCATAATGATTGATAATAATAATAATAATAATAATAATAATAATGAATTAGAATTCGATAATGATCAATTATAATATCATAATAATAAATAACAATTCATGTAAAAAAGATAATAAGATAATGCCAAAAAACGAATTCAAACAAATAGTATACTATTACTACTAATTGTAGTAGTTGTAGGGGGTTGGGGTGAGGCCAGGAGTAATAAGCAATAAGGGGGGGGGGGGGGGGGGTCAGTGTAAAGTAAATGGGGCAATGCGTGAGAAGGAGGAGGGGCTGGGGGTAGTTTGGCAGGGGCTTGGCTGGTCAATTAGGTGTGTGATGTTGAGGATGATGGGAAGCGATTGCGCGTGGTGACGCAACCGGAAAAACCTCTGCAAATCCCACCTTAAACACACACACATACACACTCACACACACTCTTGCTCTCTCTCTCTTTTTTATTTTGCTGTATCTCTCACATGCACTCATTCACTCACACACACACACACACACACACACACACCGAATTGGGACTACTGCACTACAGTATAAATATACTTCTTGTCTCTCCATCTCTCTCTCTCTCTCTGTCTCTGTCCTTATCTGTACAGCCCTGTATTGTCTTTCTCCCTCCCTCCCTCCTTCCCTCCCTCCCTCCCTCCCTCCCTCCCTCCCTCCCTCCCTCCCTCCCTCCCTCCCTCGGTGACCCAGCGAACGCACGGGCCGCTCCAATCCCTGGCTTTCCTCTAAACGCCTCTGTGCCACTCGCCCCCCCCCCTCCCCTCTCTGCGAATAACAACTGACACGGAATAACAATTATCTAAAACACAATTAAAAAAAAGAAGCCGTTAATCAGATTACGCTTTGCTTTACAGGATGAAGAACTGGGATGACCTTGGCATGTGTTTATGAATGGCCATGTGTGCCCTTGCATAAAATAAAAGGGTCTTCATAAAGTGTGTGTGTGTGTGTGTGTGTGTGTGTTTGTGTGTGTGTGTGTTTCTATGCGCCCACCACCTGTGTTGGTTTTTCGAGTGTTTTTGCACGCAGGCGATTACAATACACATATATAATTGCGTGCGTGACACGTGCATAGAAACCAATAGCGAACTCCTCGGCAAAACCAAAAAAAGTGAAATGCGTTTCATGCCATAAACCATCTTTGAGACGGGACAACACACAATACACAAGGCATGACCTCAAAAGTTGACGTCACCTTTTGAAACGGCACGATGGAGTGGTTCATGGTGATGGTGACGGTGATGGGGATTGCGATGATGATGATGGTGATGGTGATGATGATAATGGCAGCAGCCACATTGGCTCAGTTGCCTGGGCGTTGTTCGGTGTGGTGGTGGTGGCTGCTTTCTCGGGTACCGGGAGGGCCCTTCATAAATAGTGCACGGTGTAATAATATAGTACATGCATCAAACATGTACGACAAGGAGCTAATAATGATCTGCCCGTTGCCTATATACGGGGGCTGGGAAATCTCCTCTGAAATCCACCCTGATTACTTACCGTGCGGTCAATAGTCGTGCACCTCTCCTCCTCCGCCCTCGCTCCGTCCCGGGGAAGAGAAGTAGGAGAAAAAGCAAGAGTAGATTTACTGATGAGGTAAGACAACGCCAACAAATGGCATCCAGGTCGGATTCCACTCTCCACTCGTCTGGGACTTTATTTCTCTGCCTTTATGAGGAGAGCAGCGTCTGGTAATTGGATATCACCAAACAATTAGATTCTCAGCAGTGGGCGGCCGGACCGCGGCCACCATTGGCACCAATCTAAGATTTGAGACCCCCCCCCCCCCCCCTTCTCTACTCCCTAGCTATGTCTCCACTCACCGCTACACCACACACACACACACACACCACAAACCATTACCACCACCACTGACACCACAACCATCATCATCATCACCACTATTCTCCACCATCGGTCCTTACCATCACCACCACAACCACCAACCCACCACCTTAGACACCCTAGCTATCATCATCTCAATCATCACCGCACTGACACCCCAGCCATTACCACCACCTCATACACCACAGCCATTACCACCACCACTTTCACCACCATCAGTCCTTACCACCACCACCACCACCACGACGACAACCACCACAAACAACACCACCACCCCCACCACCACCACCACCACCACACTCTCCACTACCCCCACCACCGCAGTTCTCCCAGCGAACACAACACCCATCTCTTTGGGTGGCTGAATGTTCCCTCATTGCTTATCCTCATCTATTGCTGCATCTTTGACTTATTCTCTTCCCCTCTCTCTCTCTCTCTCTCTCTCTCTCTCTCTCTCCCCCCCCCCACCCCCTCTCTCCCCCACCTCCCTTCTTCTGTACATTGCCCCTCCGCACACCACCAAACACCAACACCAACATCACCACCCACCCCCCCACCCTCCTCCTCCTCCCTCCTCCTCTTCCTCCCCCTCCTCCTCCTTTTGTATTTATGGCTGTGTTTATTTCTGCTGAAAAGTCAGTCTAGTTCATTTGCTAGTCGGTTGGGCAGGCTAGGAGCTCCTATTCTTAGTGTTTTATTAACATTATGGACTGCACAACAATGGCGCAGGAATCTATTATTCATTAAGTGTAACCAATATAAAATTTAAAACAGTCCGCGCATTTTTTGCCGCGGAATTATGCCGGGTCAGCATCATTTTCTGCCTATTACTAATATCTATATCATCTTTTCCTTAGTCAGCCCTATTTAAATATGCAATCATTTACAGCTTTTGACTATATGTATGTGTGCACCCAATTTCCAATATTCCTCTAGTACACTTTTTATGCTGACATCAATGGCAAGCTATTAAAGACAGTATTTCATTATTGGTTCCTCTTCCCCAGTGGTTATTTACAATCCCATATATACTAAGCACTGATATTAAAGGAGACCATTTTAATGAGGTGCTATCTGCCACAGCAATATGTCTTTCTCCGAATGAGATTGTGTTTAAAGATTTTTATCAAGAAATGGCTGTTCGCCGGGGTTATGTTTTGTCCATGAAATATGCATTTCATATCTCTTTCATTTCATTAACATAATTTAATTTGTGCTTTGCATTCTGTGCATAATACATATTTGATTTACAAAACAAATATTCCCATTAGAAAATGAATTTCATGCACGCAAAAAGGCAGAACTGAAAGATGTATTGTAAGGAAATAAGAAAATAAAAGAATTGTATTATCTTTGACTCAGAAAAAATGTTGGCAAGGAGAAATACACTCAATAGATTTTTTTGTGTGTGAATGTGTGTGTGTGTGTGTGTGTGTGTGTGTGTGTGTGTGTGTGTGTGTGTGTGTGTGTGTGTGTGTGTGTGTGTGTGTGTGTGTGTGTGTGTGTGTGTGTGCGTGCACACACACACACGCCTATCTGTGTAAAACTGTGCATGTGCATGCATGTGTATCTAACAAACACTGTGTGTGTGTGTGTGTGTGTGTGTGTGTGTGTGTGTGTGTGTGTGTGTGTGTGTGTGTGTGTGTGTGTGTGTGTGTGTGTGTGTGTGTGTGTGTGTGTGTGTGTGTGTGTGTGTGTGTGTGTGCGTGCGTGCACCCTCTTGTAAGTCAATTTGCGCGTTAGCTGATTTTGTAGGCAGTATGTTAATGTGCGTTATGGAAGCAATGAAAGCTATTGCTATATTGCATAAAGTTTAAGGCGACATAACTCAGGTTGATTTACGTGGCTTGCATGGGAGGTTCTTGTGCCGCTGTTAAGTACTGCACACTTGGGGGAGTGGATACTGGTTTGGGGATGGAAATGCAATATGCAAAGATGAATCTAGCTTTTAAAATGTACAAAACAATGACAGGGGTCTCGTCCGTCTGTCTGTCTGTCTATCCGCCACTCCGTCTGCCGTAATATATGCTCTCAATTTACTGCAATAATACTGATTATTAATATCGTTTCTCACTCTTTCCGGTAGAAGGAGCATCAAACAAGGCATTTAGAGAACTTGCTTCAAGCTGTATCCCTGTTCTTGGTCTCTCTTCATCCAGCGGTAGAGGTCCTTCCCCAGGGTCTGATGCGTGACAGTCTCTCCCCTCCCTCCATCTCCATCGGCCCTTCTCTTCTCTTCTCTTTTCTTTTCTTTAGGGTCCCCGGGAATGCTACTTGTTTAATTAAAGCACTTCACCCCCCTAGTTTAAAGGCTACCACGCACCTTGTGATAGCCTACCAATGGGAGAGAGAGCGAGAGAGAGAGAGAGGGAGGGAGAGAGAGAGAGGGGGAAAGAGGGAGGGAGGGAGGGGGGGGGGGAGAGAAGAGAGAGAGAGAGAGAGAGAGAGAGAGAGAGAGAGAGAGAGAGGAGAGAGAGAGAGAGAGAGAGAGAGAGAGAGAGAGAGAGAGAGAGCGTTAGCGATGGAGCTATGGGCTTTGGATAGCACAAACCGTTTAAAAGCGGCCCCTGTGAGTTCATATTAATTTGGCTTATCTCTCAGGGAAAAAAAAGGAGAAAGAAAATCAGGTAAAAGCGAGACGGGGTCCCTCGATTTAATGAGCTTAAAAGGTAAAGGTAGCGTCAGAACCCCCCCCACTTCACTCATCTCATCCTCCTCTTCACAGGATAGAGAGAGAAATCTAGAGAGGAATTGCTAGAGAGAGAGAGAGAGAGAGAGAGAGAGAGAGAGAGAGAGAGAGAGAGAGAGAGAGAGAGAGAGAGAGAGAGAGAGAGAGAGAGAGAGAGAGGTGGGAGCCCAGTTAAAACTTGTCAAAGCTAAAAGCCAAACAGTGAGATCAGCGCCTCGCAAGTAACCAGCATTAGCCGGGATTTCAGACGTGTTTGACATGCATCCTTGAAGGAATGGCTTAAAATAGACAACGGCAGGTAGGGAAGAGAGCGAGCGGGAATGAGCAAGGGACTAGTCCTGGAGAGAGAGAGAGAGAGAGAGAGAGAGAGAGAGAGAGAGAGAGAGAGAGAGAGAGAGAGAGAGAGAGAGAGAGAGAGAGAGACTCCGAGGGAGCTAATACTGGCGCTTCACGCTGCTTTGTCGTCCCACTGAGGATATTACCCGCTTTTAAAACCAATCGCTCTTTCTATCCCCATCGCTCTCTATCACACACCTACTCTCGCTTTCTCACACTCCCTCTCTCTTTACTCCCCCCCCCCCCCCCCCCCCCCCACACACACACACACTCCCCACACACCCTCCCTTCACAGTGTTGCCTCTGAAGCCAATGTCTGCCTGCCTGGCTGTAGTAGCAGGAGTTAGTGCTAAGTATCTGTAAGTCTGTGACAGGTGCTTCAAGGTTGGCATACCAGTCGACAAGGGGTGTGTGTGTGGGGGGGGGGCAAGCAGATACCATCAGGTAACTCTCTCTCTCTCTCTCTCTCTCTCTCTCTCTCTCTCTCTCTCTCTCTCTCGCTCTCTCTCTCTCCCTGTCTCTCTCTCCTCCTCCCCCCCCCCCCCCCCCACTTTCCCTGTTGGGCGAGAGGTGGGCGAGTACCTTGTCTTTGACTATATATATATATTTATATATATATATTTGTTTTTTTCAGGTAAGCCTCTCCTGTGGTGTAAGTTCTCCTCTACTGTAGCACTTAACACCCCCAGCCTGGGAACATAAATCCTGAAGGAGAGACAGAGAGAGGACTTACCCAGAGCGTCCCAAACCAGGGGATTGGCGTAGCGTGCTGCGTGTCGCTTCACGGAGAGACGGAACCAACGTGCGGGTGTGTTCGTCAGGCCCAGGCGTGTCAAAGAGTGCGGGTCACGGTGTGTAAGTCTCTGTGCTGTTTTTTTTTTGTAAAAACTATTTAAAATAGAAAAAGTTGTGTGTGATTCAGAGCTAAACACCATTTGTTTCAATTGCACAATGTGGTTTTTTTGCTGGTCTTCACTCAATTTGGATAGATTAGATTAGATTAGATTAGATTCAAATATATTGTCATTGTACAGCACAAGTACAGTACAGCGAAAATAATTTAGCATCTAACCAGAGTGCAAATGTTGCAGTAAAGTGCATGGTCATATAATATAATTGACAGTTAAAATGTACAGGTTAAAAGACAAAAGTAGTAGTAGTAGTAGTAGTAGTAGTAGTAGTAGTAGTAGTTGTTCTGTCGTCTTGATGGGACATTGCCACTGTCATAACTTTGTCATCCATGTTACATTACATTACACTATCCTACTTTTGCTGGACTTTCTGGACTCATTACAGCTACTGCACTGTCCTGCACTGTATTCATGGTGCTGCTGCACTACTGGCCCTTTAAAATGCCTTTTCAAAGCTTTTTGCACAATTCAACACACGTGACTTAATTGGTATTTAATGGGGAACAGTATTGTAATAGTATTGTGTTGTATAGTATAAGAATAGTACATAGTATTGCATATAGTGTTCAATTGTAGGAATTCATACTGCAGGAGGGAATGGGGAGTAAGCATTCCATTGTACTTGTTGCAAATGGCCAATAAACATCTTGAATCTGTTTCTATTTGGTCTGGTATTTGCTTGACTCGGGGAAACTTAACTTCCCGGAGCAGCGAAGTTAATGTAAGGATAACGACAACAATTGTGAACAATGATTATGTTTTTTCCTTTTTGTTTTGTTTTTATTCAAATTGTTGTAGTTTTTAATACCATTTTAAAATGGGATCTCTGTATCAATGGCATACCATCGCAAAGGAAAACCAATGTGTCTGACGTATACATACAGGTACGTATATATACGTGATAAAACGTGAAATGACACAGCAGTCGAGTATTTCTGAAAATAATTATCCTGAAAACACCACTTTGGGTTCTGTGGGGTGGGGTGGGGTGGGGTGGGGGTGTGGGGGGTCGGGGACGCCGGTGACTTCCAAACACACAACGCCATGTTATTGATGTAGAGTGTGGATGGAGTGGAGACCGAACAAAAATGGCTTAATGGCTCTTTTATCTACTTAAGCATCAAGGTTAAATATCCCATTTCCATTCTCTCTCGTGTATATATATATATATATATATATATATATATATATACATATATATATCGTGTCTTTAATAAATATATTCTCCCGCCCGGCGGCAGATAAGAGGGATGGCTCGGGGGGCCCTGTGCGTTCGGGGGTCCATGACTCCAACCCCCCCCCCCCCCCCTACTGTAGGAGAGAGAGAGAGAGAGAGAGAGGAGAGAGAGAGAGAGAGAGAGAGAGAGAGAGAGAGAGAGAGAGAGAGAGAGAGAGAGAGAGAGAGGAGAGAGAGAGAGAGAGAGAGAGTGAAACCCACCGCACGACAAACATGTCATCTCTTCTTCAAACAAACAAATCCCTCCCTGTCTCCGCATTATCCTGTTAGCCTCCGCAGAAAAAAAAGAAAAGAAAGAAAGAAATAATAATAAATAAATAAAGAAATAAAGAAATAAATAAAATACAAAACCACCCTCCCTCCCTCCCTCCCTCCCTGTCTTCTTCTTCTTCTTCTTCTTCTTCTTCTTCTTCTTCTTCTCTTTGCTCTTGCTTGGATTCCCGGGCACGCAGGTACCCTCTCGTTTTGTTTGTTAACATCAACACCGGAGAGAGAGAGAGAGAGAGAGAGAGAGAGAGGGAGAGAGAGAGAGAGAGGAGAGAGAGAGAGAGAGAAGAGAGCAGAGGAGAGAAGAGTGAACAGAATGGAGAGAGAGGAACGAGAGATGGAGAGAGAGAAAGAGAGAGAGAGAGAGAGAGAGAGAGAGCGCGCGCGTAAAAAAAAAAAAAAAATCAATCTAATACTGCAGAACTATCAGATCATATGAAATTATGGATTCCTGGTCTGAGCATTCAGCCCTTGTCTGCCGAGCTGTGCAAATCAATTCAAACAGACACAAAGAGCAAACACGCGGCCCAGCGCCACAATAGGAAATTGAAACGAGCGGCGGCGCCTCCTCTCCCCGTTTTTTAAAATATGCCGCTACAATATTTGTTTTGCGGATTACCCGTTCCGAAATGAAATTTGAAGAGTTACTTAAAATAATATGCAAAAGATATTTCCTGTTTTTTTTTCCTTTTTTTTTTATTTTGTTTTCTTTTTTTTTTTTTTTTTTTTGATATATGTATATATGATCCCCCTCCTCTCCTCCTCTCCTCCTCTCCTCCTCTCTCCTCTCCTCCCCCCCCCTCTCCCCCCCACCTCCCCCACTGTCCAACCACACACACACAACAACACACACACACACACACACACACACACACACACACACACACACACACACACACACACACACACACACACAGGCTCTCTCTCTGTACCCCCCCACCCCCCCCCTCTCGGTGTCTTGTTTGTTGGGGGAATGTGGAGCGAAGACAGGGGCCACCATGTAAACAGACACACAGCGCTGCTATGATGCTGATTATGTTTCCAAAACATATTTTTGGGGCCGTATCCCCATTGCGGGGAGTTGAGTATTTATCTTGATGTTTTTCTTCTTCTTTTTTTTCTTCTTCTTCTTCTTCTTCTTCTTCTTCTTCTTCTTCTTCTTCTTCTTCTTCTTCTTCTTCTTCTTCTTCTATTTCTACTTTTTTTTCTTTTTTTTTTTACATATTGTTTGTTTTTGAAATATTTATGACGGCATCTGTGCCACAGAGAAGGACTGTTGTTTCAACACGGTTTGACGATAAGAACGTCCCCCCCCCCCCCCCCCCCTCTCCCTCTCCCTCTCTCCTCCTCTCTCCTCTCTCTCTCTCTCTCTCTCTTCTCTCTCTCTCTCTCTCTCTCTCTCTCTCTCTCTCTCTCCTCTCTCTCTCTCTCTCTCTCTCTCTCTCTCTCTCTCTCTCTCTCTCTCTTTACGGGTAGATGTCTGACATTTCCTGTTGCCGGGCTGCGCCGGCTTGGTAACAAACAAGTAATGGCGGTGTGTTGTTGACTTAACACACTCCCTAAGTGGCCTAATTTCCAGTGGAGGTGTGCGCCGCCCCCCCCCCTTTCGGCCCTCGATACATTTTCCTCGGCCCCCGTCGCTGGCTACGTCCAATTTAAGTGCTTGACGTAATTGCATTTCATCTTCATTGACACCTGGGCAGAGTGAGTATTAGCAGCAGCGCGGCGTTGAAACGTGATCCGGCCTCCTGCAATCACTCAATGCGGCCATTGAATTGAGGAGTGTTTATACGAACCGAACATATCGCCTTACAACGGGAACAAGACAAATTGGATGGTTCGGAGCGGGGTGGGGGGGGGGATGGGGTGGGGTGTCGGTGGTTTTGGGGGTGGGTGGATGGGTTGGGGTTTTATGCTCTGCTCTGCACTCCTGCACCTCCTCCTTAGCACCTACCCCGAGCGGCTATCGCTCTCCCCCCCACACCCCCAGACGGGACACCCATACACTCCTGCGCAGCAAATGCACTGAGACACGTCATTGTCTTGTGTTTCATCGTCCGATCGCCCGTTCCGACTGCATTTGGCACCGGCCCCGCCCCTTATTGCTCTGCTGTAGCGGTAACGGATATGTGATTCCATAATTGCTAATACCCTCGAACGTCAACGTGTACAACACTCTACCGCACGAAGGACGTGGCGGAAATACGGCTTGATGGAAGCAATCACTGAAATAGGACCCATCACAAACAACCGGTTGTGATGTTTATGGGTGGAGCTAGTCTCGCAAATTAGACTAGAGGTTCCTATCCAACGTCTGATGGCAAACGAAATCAAATCCTGGGGAACTTTCTTTCACTTCTTTGGCATTTGTTTTCGACCAATCATGCCGCTGGAGGCCGGGATCTGTAAGTGCGCAATTGGCAAACACAAACTCGGCCAGCGGTAGTAAAAGTGTCTGTAAAGGTTTCAAATCAACACTGTGTACACTGGCCACTGGAGAAATTCAATTAAAATCACCTTCTAAAAGCGCAAATGACTTTTCTGTTGTAGAATATCCCCGTAACAAACGGGGGAACGAGGTGTAACTGTTGTTCTCTGCAAACATTGCATCAGTGACACGCTCCTGCAGATTCCTCCTCTACAACATCAGGAGGATTCGGCCTTTTCTCACTGAAGACGCTGCGCAGGTGCTCATCCGGGCTCTTGTCATCTCCCATTTGGACTACTGCAACTCCCTCCTTGCTGTTGGCCCGGCGTCTGCCATCAGGCCCCTGGAGCTTGTTCAGAAAGCTGCAGCTCGTCTGGTGTTCAACCGACCCAAGTTCTCCGACACATCTACCCTTCTCTTGTCTCTCTGTATAGCTGCTCGCATCCAGTTCAAGACCCTGGTGCTAGCCTACAAGGCAGTGAAAGGAACAGCTCCTTCCTACCTCCAGGCAATGGGCCTACATCCCTGCCCCCGTCCACTTCAGGGCACCTGCTTGCCCCTTTGTTTAGGGTGCCCTTGCGTCCGATCTATGTGGTCAACGGCTCTTTTCGGTTCTTGCCCCCAAGGTCGTGGAATGAACTCCCCACGGATGTCAGGACTGCCGAGTCACTGCTCATCTTCCGACACAGGCGGGAAACTCACCTCTTCAGGAAACACTGCTGCTCCGAACGTGTCCTCATCACTTTTTACTAGCTTTACTAGCATCTTACTAAGTAGATAGTTTGCTTGTAAGGTAGTAAGATATAGTTCTATTGTTTGCCAACTTATTGTACTTCGACCTGTGTACTGGTTTAGTTCTTGATAGAGAGACTAGAGAAAGTTTTTCCCTTATGGTGCCCTCACACCATAGCGATCACCAGTTGCGTATGGTTGCGAATAAAAAATAGTGGTCATAAGTTCCGAACGCAACTCACACGCAACTAATAGGTTTTATAGGTTTGAGGTACGCAACAAGCACGCAGGTGATCGCAGACACACGCAGAGTAAGTTCGGAAATTTCAATAATTCTCTGCGAATGCCTGCGATCAATTTATACGGGGACGCAACAGGTACGCTACGCACGCAACACGATCGCAACAGGTATGCTACGCACGCAACACGATCGCAACAGGTACGCTATGCACGCAACACGATCGCAACAGGTACGCTACGCACGCAACACGATCGCAACAGGTACGCTATGCACGCAACACGATCGCAACAGGTACGCTACGCACGCAACACGATCGCAACAGGTACGCAACTCATAAGTTATGAACGCAGGTCCAAATTTGAGGTATCTGGCCAGGTTTTGGGGTCACTTTTATCTGATTTCTTGGTAGCTTTCTCCATGTTGACTCTTCGATGACCAAATCAGAAGGAAACACTGAATGGGCTCCGCTTTTATAGTGTTGAACTTTCCTGACTAGCTCCCAGACCGTAGTCAAGGAATACAGGGGATATTCATCCAGGGCCCAAGCACAGGCTTCGGGTTCAATAACCCACTTAATGAACAGACAGGCAGGGTTTACTTCCGAGAGGGTTGATTTATTGACAACTTATTCTAGACAGGTGTACATTGCTACTACTCCCGTTCACTTCCAGACACACACAGACGCTCGCTCATTGACATCGCGCTCCCACACACACACACCATGCCCCCCTCTCTCTTAAAGGGGTAGGCAGTCTTGCCCTACATGAAGCTACTGGTATAACATATAATAGGTTTTTATCACGTGACCGATATTCGCAAATACCACGCAACTAGCACACAGGTCAAACACAACTTGTAAGTTTTGAACGCAACTCAAACGCAACTCGGAAATTCTGCACGCAACTCACCCGCAACTCACACACAACCCACACGCAACTCACACAACCCACAGGCAACTCACACACAACCCACACACAACTCGCACACAACCCACAGGCACCTCACACGCAACCCATAGGTCAAATAGGTTACAAATTGACAAAATTGTTGATTGCGGTTGCGTATACAAATATTTTTTACACGCAACTCATAGGTTTCAGCATACGCTATGGTGTGAGGGCACCATTAGTCGCTCTAGACCAAAGTGTTTAGATAAAATGCTAAATGACTTTAATGAAATGTAATGTAACTCCGCCCCTTTGTAGTTTCTGGTTTCCAGCTAAGGCTCTGTGCTCTGTCGCCCTAGAAGTTCTGCTATAACCTATACAGCAGATGATATTGGAGGATTGGATCTGTTCAGTGGTAACCCTGAGCCAGGTGAATGATATGATAATGACTCCAGGACAACAATACAAAGACCAAAACAACGCAACAAATCTCAATGAAATGTCTAGAAAACAACGCATTTTTCAGCCTATACACAAGAGTCAGGGGTCAGGGGATCCTAATTGAGTGTGAGGGTGAGGGTGAGGGTGAGGGTGAGGGTGAGGTGAGGCTGAGGGTGAGGGTGAGGGTGAGGTGAGGGTGAGGGTGAGGGTGAGGGTGAGGGTGAGGGGGTGAGGCTGAGTGTGAGGGTGAGGCTGAGGGTGAGTGTGAGGGTGAGGGTGAGTGTGAGGGTGAGGGTGAGGGTGAAGGTGAAGGTGAAGGTGAGGGTGAGGGTGAGGGTGAGGGTGTGGGCTGTGTAAGAAGTACAGAAATATTAAGGCGAAAGAGGTCAGATCAGAGGTTTTCTTGTCGGCATCGCGATAATAATGGTAGACAGGGTGAAATACAAGTCCCTGAATAAAGGGTATAGGACCCTAAAGAAGACATCATGACATCAATGAATACTAATGAATACTTGTGAACTGCTGTATTTTTATGTTTGCGTACCCCAGTGTTATGCTATTGTCTGCTTCAACTAATGTACACCTTGTAAGTCGCTTTGGATAAAAGCGTCTGCCAAATGCCCTAAATGTAAATGTAAATGTAAATGTAAAAAAAGCAGTTATTTCTTTACTTATTTGACTTACCACAACCAATCCTTGAGCCGAAGGCCTTCTCATTTATGTGTTAAAATTTTTTATTAGAAGGACTAAATAGTAAAAGTATGTTTGTGTTTCCCGGGGACCAAAGCATGTAGCATGTTTATACTTGTATGTGTTCCATAAATGCCAGTCTAACGCTCAAAGACTAGGGAACCAGGCCTGCCTTGGCCTACAACCTACCCTTTAGTTTATTCCTGTGTTTTATCCTCGGAGGAACGCCTCCCATGTGTCCCCCTCTCCAGGGGACACCGCTTACTTTCTTCCTTGGGGAGTTGGGAAAAGGCGCGTGTTCATTACACCAGATTTCAAATTTAATTGGTTAACTTGCCTAACACATTTTTTTCTTCATTTTTTCTTTTTTTTTCTTTGGTTTTCTACCTTCCGTTTGGCTTCTGTCCTCCCATCGCCTAAAAAAGGAAAATCAACGTCTCCCGTCAATATTGATAGTGATACAGTTATATTTATGTCGTACATTCATAAAAGATCTAATATTTGTTCGGTGTTACACATTTCTACGGACCTGAGAGCGAAGAGAGAGTCTGTCCTCTTCATTCACACGCCTCAGCCCCCACCAGCGCCGCTTATCTGCTCCTCCATCGTATCCGACACCCGCTTCTTTTGGCGTCTGCTCTCTTCCTTCTGTGTCTTCATCCTCCATGCCTTCCTTTACCCATGATCACCCCCCCCCCCCCCCCCTGCCCCCCCGCCCCCTCCTCCCCTGTCATTCCCCCCCCCACCCCCCCGCCCCCCCTCCCCCCACGGCACCAGAGGCTCTGAAGGGCACCCAGGTGCCCGAGAGGTCCCTGTGATGTGGGCTAATGAGCCCATTGAAGGGGCTCTGTGTGGGGGCTGATTGGTGCGATGGGCCCCCTCCCCCGGCGCGGGCTCCAGCCCTGGCTCTCGGCCGCCATTCCCCCCCCCCCCCCCCATTCACACACGGCGCGCACGCGTGTGTGTGTGTGCGTGCCTCCTCGTGCGTGGTGAGCGGTGGCCAGACCTCCCTCCCGTCGGATTTTTATTATTTATTTTCTTCTTCTTTTTTTTCTTTTTTTTGTTCACGCGGCCCGTGCGCTCGATTAGCATTTGTCAGCGCTCAGCGTGGCTACGCTGTGGTCCGAGTAGTGGCCGCCAGGCTAGGCTGTGAGAGGAGGGACACTCTCTCCTCCTCACCCCCCCCTACACCCACACATACACATATACATACACCACACACCACACACACACACCACACACACACACACACACACACACACACACAAGCATCCTGCAGCTGCCCACCCCTTCTTCTCCTGCTGTCCTTCCTGTCATCTGAGCAGCGGCGGCGGGAGACATCTGGACGATTGTCACGCACGGATGACGCGGCGGCGGTGACGACGAGCACTGACGAATCCCGGAGGAGCGCCGCGCGACAGACAGGGACCACTCGCTCTTTAACGCTGATGGACCGCACACACATGCATGTTAGCGGGGGTGGGGATGTGTGTGTGTGTGTGTGTGTGTGTGTGTGTGTGTGTGTGTACGTGTGTGTGTGTGTGTGTGTGTGTGTGTGTGTGTGTGTGTGTGTGTGTGCGTGTGTGTGTGTGCGTGTGTGTGTGTGCGCCTGTGTGTGTGTGTGTGTGTGCGTGTGTGCATGTGTGTGATAGACCATACGAATGCTAGTAGGGTGTGAGTGTGTGTGTGTGTGTGCGCCTGTGTGTGTGCGTGTGTGTGTGTGTGCGTGTGTGTGATAGACCATACAAATGTTAGTAGGGTGTGAGTGTGTGTGTGTGTGTGTGCGCCTGTGTGTGTGTGTGCGTGTGTGCGTGTGTGTGTGTGTGTGTGCGTGCGTGTGTGTGATAGACCATACGAATGTTAGTAGGGTGTGAGTGTGTGTGTGTGTGTGCCTCTGTCCGTGTGTGTGTGCGTGTGTTCGTTTGTCTGTGCATGTGTATGTGTGGGTGTGTTCACTATGCCACCGCTTCATCACGGTAATACTACAATACCTCAAATGTGTGGGGCGTGTGTGTGTGAGCCTTGTAAGAAGCTACATGGCAATGACTGAACTGTTGACCCCTTTTTACCATGTGTGGGGGGAACAAACGGGTGACATATGAACATCGTAGGTTTTCCTTGACAATAAGCAGCGGTCCCCATCCTACACTCATGCTCCTCATGAGTCTAGCCTCCTTGCCTGTACCGTCAGAAGGAAGAGTGCTGGTCGTTTTTACTGCTCCCAGGGCGGGCAGCTGGGCCGTATAACGTTGCATTATAATGACACATAGAACCGCTGATCAGATCACAGTCTAATTCAATTGCTCCCTGATCTCCGTTCCATAATGGCCTTTATTCTGAACCTGGATTTATTGTTTCACCAGAAATCATTACGCAACTTAGCCCTTAAATCCACTGTGAATATGCACAGCCACTGCTGTTGTTTAGACGGACACAGGCGCAACCGCACAACACACACACACACACACACACACACACACACACACACACACACACACACACACACACACACACACACACACACACGTCAATAAAAACACAGAAATGCACACAGACAAATGGAGAGAAACACAGAGACACACACACACACACACACACACACACACAGGCGTACATTTGGATGCATATATTTATTCATTATTCGAGATATGCGTTTGTTTTTAGCCCCCTAAATGTAATAACAACCTTTACTTATATATTATGGATTTCTACTACAATATTTTGGATTTCCCCTTGCCTTATGTGTTTTTTCCCCTGATTTGCCAATACATTTTTTGAATTGTTTCTGATTAATAAGAAATATATATATATATAGATATATATGTATATATTCACTGACATCCATCCATACTTGCAGTCACACGAAGCCCTATAGGCACACACTGGTGACAGGATGGTAATGGCAGGCCAGGCCCAGCTGGTGTGTCTAGTGTTAGCAGTGTGAGGAGAGAGAGAGAGGAGCTCGCCCATATGTGTAAATATGAATGATGAATGTTGTTCTTCTTTTTGTAATCTTCTATGGACACATGCGCGTCTTTTAGCATGTGGTCGTGTGTATGTGCCTGTGTGTGTGTGTGTGTGTGTGTGTGTGTGTGTGCCCGTGTGTGTGTGTGTGTGTGTGTGTGTGTGTGTGTGTGTGTGTGTGTGTGTGTGTGTGTGTGTGTGCCCGTGTGTGTGTGTGTGTGTGTGTGTGTGTGTGTGTGTGTGTGCCACATGCCCGTGCACATGCATGCGTGTGGTCAAGTGCCAGTGGAGGGCGGAGGGGGTTGGAGTGGTGGTGGTGGTGGTGGTGGTGGTGGAGTAGGGGGGGGGGGGGGGTGGGGAGTGTTGGGGCAGGTTCCAAGTAGCATGGATTAAATCACTGGGACCCCTCTCTCTTTCTCTCTCTCTCTCTCTCTCTCTCTCTCTCTCTCTCTCTCTCTCTCGCTCTCTCTCTCTCTCATCTCTCTCTTCTCTCTCTCTCTCTCTCTCTCTCTCTCTCTCTCTCTCTCCTCCCCCCCCCCCCCCCTCCTTCCCTCCTTCCCTCCTTCCCTCCCTGAGATGAGTATCGTGTCTATCTGCCAGCTCCGCTGAGCCCCTCTGATACGGTGTCCCCTGTGACATGGTTCCATCCCGGGCTCAGAGTCCCATCCACCACCACCAACACCACCACCACCCCCACCTCCACCACCTCCACCACCACCACCACCACCACCAAGATCACCATAAGTCCCGGGCAGGCATGGTACCAAGAGCTCCATCGCTCGGCCTCCCCCCCCCCCCCCGGTCCCTTGCCTTACCCCACCCCTCCTCCACCACACCCACCCTCCCACCCGCCCTCCCGCCCTCCTTCTCTCTCTCCCCCTTCTCCCGTAGCATGCTTTTGGTTGAGCGTGGCTCCTCCTGTTCACATGCGAGACATGTGGACGTTAAAAGATATATTTTTTACTTTGTTAGATTTATTTGATTTGTTTGTCAGAGAGATTATGGTTTAGTTTACTCGCCTCTCGCGCCCGCTCTGCGCACCACGGAGCTGTTGGTTTTCTCTCTCTCTTCTCTTCTCTTTCTCTTTCTCTTTCTCTCTCTGTCTCTCTCTTTCTCATTCTCTCTCTCTCTCTCTGTCTCTGTTTTTCTTTCTCTCTCTCTCTCTCTCTCTCTGGCATTACAGGCCATATATTTATGACACCCCCCCCCCTAACCTTAGTCCCCCAAAGGGGCAAGAAAATACGAAGAAATGGAAGAAATGAAGCAATCTGGACAAGCGACACAGAGTCAGGGATGCCTCCTTCCAGGTTAGGGTGAGGAGTGCAATAAGTGACAAGCACAGCATTCACACAAACAACAATTCAGGTACAATAGAGAGTGGCCCATTCATGGTGTCTATGGCGCTGGCGGGGGAGCAAGCTGGTAGCCTTCAGGTGGGGCGTCTGGGCATCCAGTCATGATCACAGCAGCACACTCAAAAACAGAAGCAGACTGCAGTATGATTAGGTGTCTGTGTGTGTGTGTGTGTGTGTGTGTGTGTGCGTCTCTCTCTCTCTCTCTCTCTCTCTCTCTCTCTCTGTCTCTCTCTCTCTTTTCTCTCTCTCTTTCCTCTATGTCCTTTCATTGTCTCTGTCTTTCTCTCTCTGTCATTGTATCTCTCTCTCTCTCTCTCTCTCTCTCCTCTCTCTCTCTCTCTCTCTCTCTCTCTCTCCTCTCTCTCTCTCTCTCTCTCTCTCTCCTCTCTCTCTCTCTCTCTCTCTCTCTCTCTCTCTCTCTCTCTCTCTCTGTCACTCAGAGAGAAGCACTATATGGAGCATTCATGCTGAATGATTTCCAGGGGCTTCCTTAAGAGAAAATGTAATACAGTTCACCTCAGCTCGCCTCCTCTTTGAAACCCTTACAAGCACGGACAAAAAAAGGAAAAACGGCAAGTCGTTCACTTAATGTAAATGATCAAAAAGAGCGGATTATTGAAAAATGAAGCTTGAAACGAGATTGAAGTGAAATGTAATGTCTGAACCGGCCAGATGATTGAATGGACTGACATGGTGCATTGAAATCCAACCCAATATGTAATCACAAAAGGTATCTATTTCACTCCACTCCACACCACGTCAAGCAAAATGTCCACTCGCGATGGCACAGCCGCTTGCACGAACACCCCCCCCCCCCACCCCCCTTTACTGAGCCCAGGGCCTCTTGAAAACCTCAAACTGTCAACTGTTTATCAGCCATTAGTGCTGTAGTGGGAGACATGTCCATGTCCCGTTTTATGACTCGGAATCATGTTTTTACTGCAGTGTCGTTATCGGATCATTTCGGAAATTTGCGGTGAACGGTACGGTATTCGAATCGGAATCCCCAACCAATGCCACGACGATATCGTTTTCACTCAACACAATCGTGACCCACTTGGGTGAAAAGACATCGCACCCCGATTGAAGTAACTACCCGGACCGAGGGGTTGAAGTCCAAGTGGGATGGGAGTGATGTGTGTCCTTGGCCATGGTACTCAAATCTACAGCTACAGACACCCTGGCATCGCTTCCTCTTGCCAAGCCTATATAAACACACCACAACAATGGTAAAAAAAAACAGGCAAACAAAGAGTACACACACACACA
>CM051000.1:21885753-21893253 GCA_027704905.1 Muraenolepis orangiensis
GTTGTTGTTGTTGTTGTTGTTGTGGATGTTGATGCCGCACAGCATCGGCGTCGTAGACTCGAAACAGAAGGGTGAAACAAACCGCGGCTTGTGGGTCTGCGATGGGGTTATGATCACACTGCAATATATATCGATATATATATATATAGCCCTGAACCGAGATATGAACTGCTGGTACTCTGATTGGAGGGAGGGCTTCTTGGGTGGTTCACCCCTCCCCCCCCCCCCTCCCCCACCATCAAGATAATCTAAAGTGAGCGAGAGAGGAAGAAAAGGAGAGTTAGGGGTCGGTTATTGCCAGTCGGTTAGGGTTCGGTTAGGGGTCAGTTAGGGGAGGTCAGTTCGGGGAGGACAGTTAGAGGTCTGTTAGGGGAGGTGGGTTAGGGGTCAGTTAGGGGAGGTCAGTTAGGGGTCAGTTAGGGGAGGTCAGTTAGGGGAGGACAGTTAGAGGTCTGTTAGGGGAGGTCGGTTAGGGGTCAGTTAGGGGAGGTCAGTTAGGGGAGGACAGTTAGAGGTCTGTTAGGGGAGGTCGGTTAGGGGTCAGTTAGGGGAGGTCAGTTAGGGGAGGTCAGTTAGAGGTCTGTTAGGGGAGGTGGGTTAGGGGCAGTCAGTTAGGGGTGGGTTAGGGGAGGCCAGTTAGGGGAGGTCAGTTAGGAGAGGTCAGTTTGGGGTCAGTTAGGGGTCATTTAGGGGAGGTCAGTTATGGGGTTGGTGAGGGGAGGTCAGTTAGGAGTCGGTTATGGCCGGTCAGTTAGGGGTCAGTTAGGGGAGGTCAGTTAACGGTCGGTTAGGGAAGCTCAGTTAGGGGTCAGTTAGGGGTCGGTTAGGGCCGGTCAGATAGGGGTCGGTTAGGGGTCAGTTAGGGGAGATCAGTTAACGCTCAGTTAGGGCCGCTCAGTTAGGGGATATCAGTTAGGGGTCGGTTAGAGGAGGTCAGTTAGGGGTCGGTTAGGGGAGGTCAGTTAGGGGTCGGTTAGGGCAGGTCAGTTAGGGGTCGGTTTGGGGAGGTCAGTTAGGGGAGATCAGTTAGGGGTCAGTTAGGGGAGGTCCGTTATGGGTCAGTTAGAGGAGGTCAGTTAGGGAAGATCAGTTAGGGGTTGGTTAGGGCCGGTCAGTTAGGGATCAGTTAGGGGTCAGTTAGGGGTCAGTTAGGGATCAGTTAGGGGTCAGTTAGAGGAGGTCAGTGAGGGGTCGGTTAGGGAAGGTCAGTTAGGGGTCGGTTAGGGCCAGTCAGTTAGGGGTCGTTTAGGGGAGATCAGTTAGGGGTCAGTTAGGGCCGGTTTGTTAGGGCCGGTCAGTTAGGGATCAGTTAGGGGTCGGTTAGGGGAGATCAGTTAGGGGTCAGTTAGAGGAGGTCAGTTAGGGGTCGGTTAGGGGTGGTCGGTTAAGGGTGGGTGTAAAATGGAGGGTAAGGAGGCTAACCGATGCCATGAGAAAGCATTACAGTTTGGTCCAGCAAAGTATTCGTTTAATTTGAATTTGACATTTCTTTGATTTTTCGGCACGAGGCGAGGATGGGGGAGACTGGGAGGATTCAAATGAAAGGATGGGTTTCCGTGCCGCTAATAGTAATCCGTAATCCCGCCGTGTGTCTCAAGCTGGACCTGGCGGCTGTGATTAACGTTAATTCCTCCCCTACTCCGTTTATTGAAACGTTGGAATGAACACAGTGGGTTTGGAACACGCCGTGTTGGCTCCACTTTAACATCAGAGGGGGGCCAGTGGGGGTGGACCAGGGTGGAGGGTGTGTGGGGTGTGTGTTGTGACAGAAGGAAAGAGAGAGAGAGAGAGAGAGAGAGAGACAGAAAGACAGAGAAAGAGAGAGACACGCCGAGAAGGAAAGAGAGAGCGAGAGAGAGACAGAAGGAAAGAGAGAGCGAGCGAGAGAGAGAGAGAGAGAGAGAGAGAGAGAGAGAGAGAGAGAGAGAGAGAGAGAGAGAGAGAGAGAGAGAGAGAGAGAGACACACACACACACACACACACACACACACACACACACACACACACACACACACACACACACAGTGACAGTGCTGAAGAATGGAGAGGAGAGAGGGGGTGAGGTTGCAGGCAGGAGTAACGAAACAAAATCCTCTGAGAAAATTGGTCAAACCCTGATCTCATTTTTCATTTTTTTTTTCATTTTTAAACGGACGCTCGACGATTAAAATTTTCGAGAAAACGGCACACTCACAGGGAATGAGAAAATAGCGTTTAAAAAGAAAGAGAGCAGGGGGAAGAAAAAGTGGTATTAGAATAATTAAACGCACGGAGAGAGAGAGAGAGAGAGAGGAGGGTTGCGGTTTAATTTTCAGCAACACTTTAAATGAATTCCTGTAATGATCCCGAAACCTTGAAAAGGCAAAATCCAATCAAACAATATCTACTGGGCTTGGTTTCCCTCGCTGGGGGAATGACCCCTCTTTGTCAAAGGGCAAATCACACAGAATGTGGGTCGCCATCGTCATACAAATGAAGGGGAGCGCAATTTAGTCTACTTAAAGCTATTATGTCTACAAGTGTGTGTGTGTGTGTGTGTGTGTGTGTGTGTGTGATAATTTGTGTGAAAATGTGTGTGAGATAATTTGTGTGTGTGATCATTTGTGTGTATGTAAGTGTGTGTGATATTGTGCGCGTGCGTGTGTGTGTGTGTGTGTGTGTGTGTGTGTGTGTGATAATTTGTGTGTGTAAGTGTGTGTGAGATAATTTGTATGTGTGCGTGTGTGTGTGTGTCTGTGTGTGTGGATGTTCTGCATGTGTGTGTGTGTGTGTGCTTGTGTGTCTGTGTGCGATTGTGTGCTTGTGTGTGTATGAATGTGGGTCTCACATCTGCATGTGTGGGTCTCCCATTTTTGTGTGTGTGTGTGTGTGTGTGTGTGTGTGTGTGTGTGTGTGTTTGTCTCACATATGTTGTGTGTGTGTGTGTGTGTGTGTGTGTGTGTGTGTGTGTGTGTGTGAGTCACGAGCCCTGAGTGTGTGTCTGTGTATCTGTGTCCGGGAGCATGCCCTGGTAACTCGCCGTTCCTTAACACTGCGCCATGACTCACTGTAAAACGATAGGTCAACTGTGGGTGGATCCTCAATGGCCGTTGGCGGGGGGGGCAGACAGAGAGATCGTGGTCCTGGTGGGTTTTTTTTTTTCATCACACGACATTCCATTGCCAACCCCCCCCCCCCCTTTCTAGAGATGCACAAAAACACTCCCAATTAATCAGCTTTAGGTTAGGACGGTGTCTCAAACCTCAGCTTACCTCGACGCAAATCGCCGATGCCTCTTCACCCCATGTTTTTCTTTTAAAAAGAGGCGGAGCCTGATGATTTCTTCTCCAAACCTAAACCCCCCCCCCCCCCTAAACCCCCCCCCCCACACACACACACACACACACACACACACACACACACACACACACACACACACACACACACACACAAGCCCCTACCTTTGACCATCCAGGGGGTAATCAGGCGTGAGTGCCGTGGATTACACCACGAGTGGGTGAGCAGCCGCCATGCTCCACTGACCTTCTGTTGGTCATTACTGGACCTCTGAAATGAACAGGGGGAGAAGACAGGAAGGGCCAGAGAGAGAGAGAGAGAGAGAGAGAGAGAGAGAGAGAGAGAGAGAGAGAGAGAGAGAGAGAGAGAGAGAGAGAGAGAGAGAGAGAGAGAGAGAGAGAGAGGGAGGAGAAGGGGAATGAGAGAGAGAGAGAGAGAGAGAGAGAGAGAGAGAGAGAGAGAGAGAGAGAGAGAGAGAGAGAGAGAGAGAGAGAGAGAGAGAGAGAGAGGGAGAGGGAGGAGAAGGGAGAGAGAGAGAGAGAGAGAGAGAGAGAGAGAGAGAGAGAGAGAGAGAGAGAGAGAGAGAGAGAGAGAGGAGAGAGAGAGAGAGAGAGAGAGGGAGGGAGGGAGGGAGGGAGGGAGGGAAGAAAGAGAGGACATGGAGGAAGGAAGGAGGGAGGGAGGGAGGGAGAGAGAGGGAGAGAGAGAGAGGGAGAGAGAGAGAGGGAGAGAGGGAGGTAAAGAGAGACAAGGCCTCCACCTAAATCTTAGGTGGAGGGATATTTAGCTCAGTGACCGTGATGCTTTACTGTCTGTCTCTCTCTCTCTCTTTCGCTATTGCTCTCTATTGTTCTCTCTCTCTCTCTCTCTCTCTCTCTCTCTCTCTCTCTCTCTCTCTCTCTCTCTCTCTCTCTCTCTCTCTCTCTCTCTCTCTCTCTCTCGCTCGGCAGATGTTAAATGGACTGATTGACAGCACCCTCATAATCGGCTCTGCAGTAAAAAAATAAATAAAAATGAAGGGTGATGTGATGATGATGAAGATGAAAAGGTGTGTGTGTGTGTGAGGGGGGAGTGGGCAGTAGTCCCAGCCCAAGTGGGGTGGAAGAGGAGGAGGAGGAGGAGGAGGAGGAGAGGGGTCCGGGTGGTTAACAAGAGGAGAGGGGACAAGAGGTGGGTGGGGGGGGGGCGGGAAGTGATGGGGTAGGCGGGGGTGGGGGGGGTTCGGGTGGGGGTGGGGGGGGTGTTGGGAGGTATTTAGCAGCAGTAATCGCATCACCGTGGGGGAGGCGGGGGAGGGGAGGGAGGAGCGTGCACGTTTGACCCGCGGGTCGCCCAGGTGCCCAGGCTCTTATCCACCCGTCCAAACCACTGGCATCAGCAGTGGCTCTCCTCTCTGGGAGCCACACACACACACACACACAGGCATGCACACACACACACACACACACACACACACACACACACACACACACACACACACACACACACACACACACACACACACACACACACACACACACACACACACACACACACACACACACACACACACACACACAGGCATGCACACACACACACACACACACACACACAGGCATGCACACACACACACACACACACACACACACACACACACACACACACACACACACACACACACACACACACACACACACACACACAGGCACACACACACACACACAGGCATGCACACACAGGCACACACACACACACACAGGCACGCACACACACGCACACACACACACACACACACACAGGCATGCACACACACACACAGGCATGCACACACACACATGCACACACAGACACACACCAGAAAACACGGGCACACACACACACACACACACACACGGACAGAGACGCACATGCATGTACACGTGTGTGTCTGCATGCTCAGATGCACACAGATAAAAACAGACACACACGCACATGCACACACACACACACACACACACACACACACACACACACACACACAACCAGCTTATGCATGCAAACGTACACACACACACACACACACACATGCACACATGTGTGTGCGCACCAGTGTTACTAGGCAATGTGTACTGACTCATAATGTCTGGGACCTGTGCCAAGCTGACATAAAACATGATCTGGCTCCCCAATTGGGGGTGAATAGTTTTGTTTTATTCTGATATCTTTCGATAGAGACGCTTTGAAAAAAGTCATAGTACTTAAATAAGAACACTGAGCACTAAAAGCCATTGGGATGTGAATATTGAGTGATTGAATGCCTGCCAGGGAGATGAGGACACTTCCAACCCACCCCACCACCGCCGCCGTCCCCCGCCCCGTCTTGTGAATGGAATGGTCTCTTCCACAATTAATGTGGTGCACCTGTGATGCTCGATAAAGACTGGCACACTGTGCACAGGTGTGGAGCATTAGCTCTGTAGCTCTGGGGGTGTTTCTTTAAAAGGGACAAGCTTTCTAGCAGTCTTCTCGCCCTCTCTCTCCTCTCTCTCTCTCTCTCTCTCTCTCCTCTCTCTCTCTCTCTCTCTCTCTCTCTCTCTCTCTCTCTCTCTCTCCCCCTCTTTCCCTCGTTTCTGTCACGCTTCCCCTCTCTCTCTTTCTCTCGCTCTGTCTCTCTCTCTCGCTCTGTCTCTCCCTTTTTCTCTCTGTCTCTCTTTTTTCCCTCTAAAAGCACATTATGATGCACTCATTTATGTGTGTGACCGTGGAAAGTGCATCTCTGTGGAAGTAGTGAGAGTGAGAGTAAGGTGGATATGTGAAACTTTCCCGGTAAAATGTTTAAAAAATAAATGAATAAAAGAGACGGTTATGTGTCCCAGTCAAAGCTCACATAAGGGTGTGTGTGGGTATGTGTGTGGGTGTGTGTGGTGGGTGTGGGTGGGTGTGTGTGGGTGGGGGTGTGTGTGTGGTGTGTGTGGGTGTGTGTGGGTGCGACATGGTTTCTTCTGAACTTCTTCAGTTATTTATTTGAGCCATCATGGGTTTCAAAGAGTAGCAGGTACCAGTTGTGAGTACACACCAATTGGACTAAATGTATTTCAATTAATAATGTATATGTTGCTCAAAGATTATTTATTTGAAGAGAATTTGATGTTTTCATTTTAAGAAAGTAAAACTAATAATTTATGCCTAGTTCAAAAATGTATTTGCAGTTCATTTGTAGTTCAAACAATGAATGATTTGTAGTTCAAAGTGCAAATAATTTGTAGTTCAAATTACTCAGTTGTAGTTCAAGGAACAATGACTCATGTGCGTTTTTAAACAAACTAATTTGTAGTTCGAGGAACCACTCATTTGTAGTTCAAAGAACATCTCATTTGTAGTTCCAAGAACAGTGACTCGTGTTCGTGTTCAAACACACTTGTTTGTAGTTCAGTGAAAAACAACATTTGTAGTTCAAAGAACAGTGACTCGTGTTCGTTTTCCATCAAGCTAATTTGTAGTTCAAAGAACAACTCGTTTGTAGTTCAAAGAACAGCCCGAAAGAAAGACAACTTTTTGCTCGGCAGCCTCAGACTCTCGGAGGACAGCGACTGAATAACAACGACCGAGGGGGGAGGGATGGGGGGAGTGGGGGGAGGGAAGAGGGAGGGGGGGGGGGGGGGGAGGATAACACGCGGCGCTACCTTGACGAGAGTAGCGGCGGATAAATCCCCGCCGCGTTCAGGATATATTAGCGCCTCGATGCCGAGCGCGATAGCAATGAAGTGCAATGACGAATGCGTTAATGAGTAGCTTATCTTGCTAACGTCTCGTATTTTGACGCTCCTAGCTTGACTCGTCCTCCAAGTAGGTCGTAATAAAAAAACCAACCTCCCGAGCCCTACGCATGCACACGCTGTATGATTATTATTATTATTATTATTATTATATATATATATCTTTTTTGTGCCCGTGTTTATTTTTGCGTGGATGAGACGGCGTTTTGTGTGGTTCCTATAAACACCTTTTTTATGATTTGTGGAAGGATGCTTTTATGTCACCCCTAATGTGCGCTGGTCTTGTGAAATGATTTTGGAGGATAACTGCTCTCATTCCTCTCCCTGTGTGTGTGTGAGTGTGTGTGTGTGTGTGTGTGTGTGTATGTGTGTGTGTCTCTATCTCTCTCTCTCTCTCTAGCTCTCTCGCTCTCTCTCTCCCTCTCTGTGTGTGTGTGTCTCTCTATCTCTCTCTAGCTCTCTCGCTCTCTCTCTGTCTCTCTGTCTCTCT
>CM051000.1:21900753-21905753 GCA_027704905.1 Muraenolepis orangiensis
GCGGGTATGGGTATGGTTAAGGGTGCTGTATGGGTAGTCAGTGGGTATGGGTATGGTTAAGGGTGCTGTATGGGTAGTCAGTGGGTATGGGTATGGTTAAGGGTGCTGTATGGGTAGTCAGCGGGTATGGGTATGGTTAAGGGTGCTGTATGGGTAGTCAGTGGGTATGGGTATGGTTAAGGGTGCTGAATGGGTAGTCAGCGGGTATGGGTATGGTTAAGGGTGCTGTATGGGTAGTCAGGGGTATGGGTATGGTAAGGGTGCTGTATGGGTAGTCAGCGGGTATGGGTATGGTTAAGGGTGCTGTATGGGTAGTCAGTGGGTATGGGTATGGTTAAGGGTGCTGTATGGGTAGTCAGCGGGTATGGGTATGGTTAAGGGTGCTGTATGGGTAGTCAGCGGGTATGGGTATGGTTAAGGGTGCTGTATGGGTAGTCAGTGGGTATGGGTATGGTTAAGGGTGCTGTATGGGTAGTCAGTGGGTATGGGTATGGTTAAGGGTGCTGTATGGGTAGTCAGCGGGTATGGGTATGGTTAAGGGTGCTGTATGGGTAGTCAGCGGGTATGGGTATGGTTAAGGGTGCTCTATGGGTAGTCAGCGGGTATGGGTATGGTTAAGGGTGCTCTATGGGTAGGCAGCGGGTATGGGTATGGTTAAGGGTGCTGTATGGGTAGTCAGCGGGTATGGGTATGGTTAAGGGTGCTGTATGGGTAGTCAGCGGGTATGGGTATGGTTAAGGGTGCTGTATGGGTAGTCAGCGGGTATGGGTATGGTTAAGGGTGCTCTATGGGTAGCAGCGGGTATGGGTATGGTTAAGGGTGCTCTATGGGTAGGCAGCGGGTATGGGTATGGTTAAGGGTGCTGTATGGGTAGTCAGTGGGTATGGGTATGGTTAAGGGTGCTGTATGGGTAGTCAGCGGGTATGGGTATGGTTAAGGGTGCTGTATGGGTAGTCAGCGGGTATGGGTATGGTTAGGAGGTTAGGGGTTCTCCGGGTGATGAGAGCTTCTGGTGGGGATGAAGGGGTCTCGGAGTGGTTATTGTTTTGTACCATAATTATATTTTTATTATGACTGAGCTTGGGGGCCCACTTGCACTGCAATGCAATCTATCGTAGAGGAAGGGAGAGAGAGAGAGAGAGAGAGAGAGAGAGAGAGAGAGAGAGAGAGAGAGGGGAGTGGGAGAGGGAGAGGGAGAGCATGAGGGGGGGGGAGAGAGAGAGAGAGAGAGAGAGAGAGAGAGAGAGAGAGAGAGGAGAGAGAGAGAGAGAGAGAGAGCGAGAGAGAGAGAGAGAGAGAGAGAGAGAGAGAGAGAGAGAGAGGAGTGGAGAGGGAGAGGGAGAGCATGAGGGGGGAGAGAGAGAGAGAGAGAGAGAGAGAGCGAGAGAGAGCTACAAGGACACTGTGTTTACATACCAAATGATAAGAATATAGTGACAATGTTGGGGTGTTAATAAGGCATAATCACTTCCTCTAATTTAATCCCGTTGCCATGGTAAACAAATGACACTGGAGGCTGAGGAGCGGTAGAAGGAGGTTGGGAAGGAGGGACGGAATTAAAAAACATGGCAAAGAAATGGCAGACGAACGCGGGATGACACGTACCCACGGCCTCCCCTGACAAGACACCTGCTGTCCCCCCCCCCCCCTCCCCCCCGCCCCCCCCGTCCCCCCCCCCCCCCCCCCCGCACATCTCAAGTGAAGGGTATGGGCGTAGCACAGGGAGATTACACACTCAACGCACATGCCGTGTGTCTGTGCCTGTCTGTCTGTCTGACTGTGTGTCTGTGTGTCTGTCTGTCTGTCTGTCTGTCTGACTATATGTCTGTCTGTGTTTCTGTCTATCTGTCTGTCCTTCTGACTTTGTGTCTGTGTATGTGTCAGTCTGACTATATGTCTGTCTGTGTTTCTGTCTATCTGTCTGTCCTTCTGACTTTGTGTCTGTGTATGTGTCAGTCTGACTATATGTCTGTCTGACTACATGTCTGTCTTGTCATTCGGTCTGTCTGTCTCAATGTACTGTTTGTCTTTATAGCTGTTTGTCTGTCTTTGTCTGTATATCTGTCCGTCTGACTATATGTCTGTCTATCTGTCCGTATGTCTGACGGTGTGCCTGTTTGTCTATCTGACTATATGTCTGCCTTTATGTCTGACGCTGTGCCTGTGTCTGTCTGAACTCACAAGATGGGTTTCTGTGTGTGTCCCGGTCCCGTGTTGCCAGGACTGTGGCGAACTGTATGGAATGAACGATGGTGGGAACACACACAAGCACACTCTGAACAAAACGGACACACACACACACACACACACACACACACACACACACCACACACACACACACACACACACACACACACACACACACACACACACACACACACACACTCTCTTGCTCTCGCTCTCTCTCTCTCTCTCTCTTTCTCACACACACAGACACATAGACACACAAACGCATTTCCTACTAACCACACACATGCCTTTCTGGGAGAACTGCTAATCCCAAAGGAGAAATGTGTGAATAGAGTTTATAAAACTACAGTATTAGTCTCCGGATTGCAATGGCCGTGGTACGGTACTCCTTTAGCACCGGCTTGCATCGGACCCGAGTATTGTGAAGCGCTGTGGAGGCAGCGCCGCGGCCGCTCATTAACAATAGAGTAAGACATGCTGATCACCGATCAATCCAATCAGAAGTTAAGCTGTGAATCGAATGGTCTTTGTTTCATCTGTGTGTGTGTGTGTGTGTGTGTGTGTGTGTGTGTGTGTGTGTGTGTGTGTGTGTGACATGACCCAATATGGCACATGACAGTTGCGCAAAGCCCTTGTGAATATTCTAATGATCAACACATACAAACACACACACACACACACACACACACACACACACACACACACACACACACACACACCACAAGTGTGAACACACAAATGCACCATAATGGACCAATGTGCATCATCTATTGTCACCTCACACACGTACACACACCAGACCATACACCCACCAAGCAATCAACATACACACACACACACACACACACACACACACACAAGCACACACACACACACACACGCACGCACGCACGCATGCACACACATATACACACACACCCACACACACATTGGGCCAATGTGCATCATGTATTGTCACCTCTTGAACTGTTTACTGGCTAACACTAGAACAGGCAATGCTGTTTATATTACAACAGGCGTTGATTACATAGAAATTCATCTCCATGCAGGGTAATTGTCTATTAGGATTCTCCTTTCGGTCCCTTTTTTCAGACGTCTATCTGTCTGCCGGTGCATTCAAACATTTGCACTCAAAACACACCACTGAGGACATCACGACTTCAAGCCTTATCGGCTATGTATCAGAGACACGTCGTGTGGGGGGGTTGGAGGATGAATAAAAAAGGTTTTAAATCAATAAATGAGGTGACTCGAAATGAGGTTTGTCGTCTGTACTACAGTACAAACAACTGAATTGGAATAAAGAAGAACTCTAAACATATATATATATTATTTATTTTATCTTTATACTCACATAGTATATGTGTATACATAGAATTGTAAATCATTGATGTAAGATATCTATCGATATATCAGGCATTTTGTGCCATTTACAACGATTTTCCAAAGCTACACATGTAAGTCCAAGAGGCTGTTTATCTGCATTGGTGCACATTTGAATCATTCTGAATATTTGACTATGGCAGTGTTGTGTGTATGAGAGAGAGAGAGAGAGAGAGAGAGAGAGAGAGAGAGAGAGAGAGAGAGGAGAGAGAGAGAGAGAGAGAGAGAGAGAGAGAGAGAGAGAGAGAGAGAGAGAGAGGGGGACACTGGTCTTTAAGACGCTGGTAATGGTTTTTCTAATTCTCTATCTTCTCTTATAGATGCATATCAATATGTACCCAAATGCCTGCGTACAGCCTGCCACATCCAATATCGCCCCAACATTTGACATAATTATTATTTTCCAGGAGTCAGTGGGGTCTCATGGAGGGGGATGTAAGTGACAGCCATTTAAAATGGCTTTTAAATCATGCAGGATAGCCAGGCCCTTTCAGAAATAATTGTGTCGGACTGCTTTTCACCTCTTTTTTGCCAATCAATATGCACACTTATTCATAAGCGGACAACTATCCATCAAAAAGGCGGAGCTGCTCTTTAATATACATGCTTGCATTTTAATGGGCTACTTTAACAACAATACAGGAGACAACAATAGCAGTCTGTGTACTGTTCCAGCAAAATGATGATACAGCCTCTCTTTGGTTTGAGGCGAGCACCGATTGCCTTGCTCTGGTTTTGCCCCCACATATGTACATAGATATAGTATACGTTCTTACACACACACACACACACACACACACACACACACACACACACACACACACCACACACACACACACACACACACACACACACACACACACACACACACACACACACACACACACACACACACACACGCACAGACACAGGCATGCACACACACACGCACTTGCTTTGCTTATGCATATAGGTGAACATTCAGACAGATGGAGACATATACATGACCAGACAGTGCCGACATATAAAGATAAGAAACACACACACACACACACACACACACACACACACACACACACACACACACACACACACACATTCAGTACAGGTTATCACAAAGTTGAATGTGCACCTGGGGCATGCACACAAAACCTGTACACACTGAAGCACACACACACACACACACACACTGAATACGCTAAAAAGGTGGCCTAACTTGATGCAATCACACTCACTTTGTTACACGGTTTGTAAATGATTTAAAACTAGATTTCATGCATGCTTTCATCCTAATTCACTTGCTGGCACTTTTCATTTTGAAGCGGAAAACTGTGGAAAAACAAACAAAACACACAAACACACACACACAGACAGACACACACACACACACACACATACTATTCTCCCATTAAGACTCTAAAGAGGACCAAGACAAGGGGAATCTATTC
>CM051000.1:21939535-21942035 GCA_027704905.1 Muraenolepis orangiensis
GTCTAAGACATTCCCCGCGGCACGCCGGGAGATCTTCCTGTACGATGGTTCCACACACGGACGCCGCATCGGTCAGACGATTACGGCTCATATTTAATGGCGTTAGGGATGGCGTGTGAGGTGTTTTTAACGAAGTGACCGAATACACAGTCATGGGGTGGGAGAGGTGAGGAGGGGGGTGGTTACCGGTGTAGCCCAACGGCAGGCTGGCGATGATGTGGAAGACTGCGGGTATAGGGGAGACTGAGGGATATGGGTCCCATCCGGGACGGCTGCTTTGTGAAGAAAGACCTACACGTACACACACACACACACACACACACACACACACATACACATACACATACACATACACACACACACACACACTTAAAAGTTTGACAGTAACACGGCCTTGAACACACAAACAACAATACTGAACACAAGAGTTATGCTAGAAACACATGCACACATACACGCACAAACACACACATGTACGCGCACACACACACACACACACACACGTACGCGCACACACACACACAGGTACTGCCTGTCGTCCTTCAACATAGATACATGTCTCACATACGTTTGCAAACCTTTTTATGTAAAAAATACACAACCTTGAGATTATACACACACACACACACACACACATGCATGCACACGCACACACACACATGCAGTGTTAAAACAAGAGATCACCTTGAGGCGCAGCGAGGCGAGCCTTTGGCTGTTGTCACGGTGATGCTTAGCTGATCAGCAGCTTGTCTGACAACTTCATTCATTCAGCACCTGCTTGCTGTCAATCACCTCACAGACAGACACACACACACACACACACACACACACACACACACACACAGAAGGATGCACATAAGTATATTCACCTGCATCTCTCCAGTGTGTGAGTAGGTGTGTGTGTGCGTGCGCACACACACCCTGGGGCTATTGATGATGCTGTCACAGAGATGATGAGACATGTCCATCACTACTTTTCTTTATCTCCGGCTCTCTCTCTCTCTCTCTCTCTCCCTCTCCCTCTCCCTCTCCCTCTCTCTCTCTCTCTCTCTCTCCTCTCTCTCTCTCTCTCTCTCCTCTCCCTCTCCCTCTCTCTCTCTCTCTCTCTCTCTCTCTCTCTCTCTCTCTCCTCTCTCTCTCTCTCTCTCTCTCCTCTCTCTCTCTCCCTCTCTCCTCTCTCTCTCTCTCTCTCTCTCTCTCTCTCTCTCTCTCTCTCTCTCCTCTCTCTCTCTCTCTCTCTCTCTCTCTCTCTCTCTCTCTCTCTCTCTCTCTCTCCTGCATATCAACCCTGCCTGTCTCTACCTGTCTCTATCTTGCTTTACCGCGCCCTTAATCAATCCATGTTCTGCAGTCCTTATTCATTCTTCATTATAGCACACTCTCTCTCTCTCTCTCTTTCTGCCTCCCACTCACTAAACACACACACACACACACACACACACACACACACACACACACAGACACACACACACGGCACACACAGACACACACACACACACGCACGTGCACATACACACACACACACACACACACACACAGACACAAGCGCACAGACACACACACACACACACACACATGTGCACAGACACACACACACACACACACACACACACACACACACAGAGACACCCTAATCACACTCTGAATCTTTGCCTCAATCTATTTTTTTCTTTCCCTTTGACAATAATTAGGGGATGTTGATTGCTTTTTCAAAGGCTTTCTTATGCGATGCGATGCAGATGCGGAAACACGCCAAAAAAAGGTACATATCAAATTTCCCCACGTCGGGATCCCTCGTGTTTCTCACTCCCGCCGCGTGGCAGCTATTAACCTTCCGTTGATTTCACTTTCTTCACATGTTGACAAATATTTGACATATGCATTATGCATTATGCATTATGGTATATTATATTAACCAAAAAGGCAACAAAAAAAAACCACGGCGGAAGAGATACGCAAAAGAAAACGACAGGCGTGGTGTGTACAATGCCATACACTATATATATAAATATATATATATATATATATATATATCTCGGGTATACATAACCCATAGGGTGTTCTTAAAGGGGAATGTTTCTTTCTTAATCGAAGGCCATTCATGTGTCACTTAGGAGAAGAAATACATCATTATGATATACGATCATCGGCGTGTATTAACGGCGCAAAAAAACCCCCTTTTTTTGCATATTGGAATTCCACGAAGGAGCGTAATGACCACATTTAGCATGAGACACCAGCGCAGGGCACTTGTTGGCAAAAGAGAGGGATGTGCTAGTCCAAACACCGAGAGGATTAATTAGAGAGAGGGTCCATTAGTTGGCGCTAACACAAACCGAGTGAGATTACCAGAGTTAATCTGTGAATTAATGTGTGTTTCAATGCTCCCCACTCTCACTGGCTGCCCATCGGCGCACGTTAAACAAAACTATATTATACAGAAAGTCTACATCTGTACCACCCCAATGTCCGCCTTTTGCATTGCGGGGCCTATATATAT
>CM051000.1:21947035-21952035 GCA_027704905.1 Muraenolepis orangiensis
TTCCTCCTCCGCGGGCCATCTATCTCCACAGAAGGGGCTCTGATCTATAGCCCTGGTGGGTCCCATACTTTCTCTCCTGCCGCGTCGTTACCGTCCGCTACCCGGCCGCACGCCCGCCGTAGATTCTAAGTTATATTTAAATAGTTTGATTTCCCCTAGTTGTAATCTGAAAACTTTTACGCCCCGGTCGGAACGACTCCCCGTTGGCCCCCTGGCGTGTCTCAGCACGTCATATATTATGCAATATATATATATATATTTAGATATATGTGTATATATATATATTTATATATGTATAAAAACGTATGGTTGGAGTTATGGCGGAGATAAACACGGTCTAATTGTTTCACTTGATTCAGGTGAGAGGGAGGGTGCGTGTGTGCGTGTGTGTGTGTGTGTGTGTGTGTGTGTGTGTGTGTGTGTGTGTGTGTGTGTGTGTGTGTGTGTGTGTGTGTGTGTGTGTGTATTGAGATGGAGATACATACGCAGATGCACACACGCACACGCACACACACACACACACACACACACACACACACACACACACACACACACACACTGCTTGGACGTTATGTTCTTGAAACTGAAAGTGAACGTGTCACGACATCATTCTGCCATTGGAGTGTTGTCTTATTTAATGTATATATATTAATGTATATATTTTCAGACCAGCAGAGAACATCTGGAGGTTTTATATAATGGATGATTGCATTGAACTTGGTGTAATTACTCTGACATGGCAATCACCAAACTCAAACAGACAGAAATCACCTTTTTATTTTTTTCTTATTTTTACCTGAAAGTGGAAAAAGGAAAAATACAGTCGGAGGATAATTAAAAGTGACAGCTATTTTGGTTCGGTAAATTAGCACGTGGAGATGTTTACGTGTTAAAACAGGGGATTTCGCTGCGCAAGGTCGCGCTGATCGTAAATTAAAAAGGGGCAATTCGGTATTTAACCTAAAATATTGAGGATATTCGTCTGGTGTTACAAAACAACCGACGTGATAATGTCACAAATTAAGCCATACAAAGGCGATAAAAAGGATGGTCAGGATGTACTTTTAATCAGCGGTATAAGAGCAAACCGGTACTCGAATCCTTTCCCAACAAGCTCACTCTGCTATGGGGTTTAGGTGCGGCCGATAGTGGGGGGGAAACAGTACTTCCATCGGTAGAAGCACGATGGAACGACACGCGGTCTCAAGAGGGTTCGCCAAGCTCCCCTTCAACCGTGTGTCAGAGCGACTTGAAAGGGCCAAGTGTGTGGAGCCCCCCATCGTGTGCCTGACACACACACACACACACACACACACACACACACACACACACACACACACGCCCAGTCTCTATACTGACTGGCGTGTGTGCGTGAGTGGCTGCGTTTGTCCGGGAGTGAGTTGTGTTGTGTTGTGTCTCATCACAGGAGTTGGTACACACACACAACCACAGCTTTTTGTTCATGCAACCTCCCCCCCCACCCCTCCACTCCCACCCCCCTTCCCATCCTTTTCTAGAACCACCCACCCACCCACACAAACAAACCACCACCACCCACTATCGCCACCACCACCACCACCACCACCACACCCCTGGAGTGTCGCCCGCTACATTAAGGTTCATGCGTGGAGGGTGGGTGGCTCGTGGGGGTCCTCCTCATCCTCCTCCTCCTCCTCCTCCTCCTCCTCCAACCACTGATCCGGCCGTGACAGCCCCGCTTGGATCTCACCCCGGCGCTCCCCTGGTGCCTGGCCACCGCCCCACCACCACCCCCGCCGCACTGGCCCCCGCCCCCACCCCACACCCCCCCACCCCCGCCCACCCAGCAGCCAGCCCGACCCCCCCCAGTGGGCATGCACACTGCTGGCTTGTCATCGCCTCAGGCCTCCGCAACCTCTGTGATCCGGCTGCCATCTTGACGTTTTTTTCAAGCTCTGCCACTTCTGTCAGGGATCTACATGTATTTTGATGAGGGAAAGAGAAGGAGCTCCCCTTTCTCTCAGTAAACCACAACACACAAGACAGTCTCTCTCTGTCTCTCTAGCTGTCTGTGTGTTGTGTGTTGTGCCTCTCTCTCTCTCTCTCTCTCTCTCTCTCTCTCTCTCTCTCCTCTCTCTCTCTCTCTCTCTCTCTCTCTCTCTCTCTCTCTCTCTCTCTCTCTCTCTCTCTGTTTGTATGTCTTTGTAGGGCTTGGTGTTGCCTTAGTAAGTGGCACCAACACGTGTGCCCTCAGTCCCTTCATGGGAGACAGAGAGATGACAGCTATATCTGAAGGCTTCTCTCCTGCCAGAGAAAGCCAGTCCAGTGAGGGCTGCACTAAAGGGGTTAACCTTTGAAAACCTTTTGGAAACTTAGAACTTTCAGGAAAAAGGGGTCAACTTTTCCAACAGCGCCAACAGCACAAACACACAAACTGACTGAAGAAAGATTTCTTCATAGATGAACAAAAAAAAAGAAGAGGAAAATCAAAATAAATCTGCATTTCTACATTTGCACCTTGTCAAAGATTCACCTTCTTGTCAACTGTGCTTTTCATTTCATTTTTTTTAAGTAAAAACGGTTTGAAATGTTTTATGACAAGTTAACTTTGCTGCACTGACGGAAAACGACAAAACAACAAGATACAAGATTTAGACATTTCGATAACTCGATGCCCCATGTATGTTTCAGAGATGTTTCAGAGGGGCTAATATCCTCATCCCCTAGAGTTCCAACTTGTCTCTTTAGTGTGACGTCCATGCAGAAAGTGACCTCCAGGTGAGGCTCAAAGCACTCTTAAGAGATTGCCTCACTAGTAAATAACAACAAATCGTCCACACGTTTTCATCATAAGCCGTCCTTGAGCTAGCACCGTAGCACCCTGTCCTTGTCCGGATGAAACTTGACCACTACGTCTCTGTCTCCTCCTCCTACCTCCCTCCTTCAGGGAGGCGGTGAGCGATTAACACTTAACATGTGGAGAAGCTATAAACGGCATCCTTAGCAAGTGTTTGTAGTGGGCCCTTGAACTAAAATCTGCTGTGTTTGGAGTTTGGATTTGGATTTTAGTATTTGGTCATGGCTTAGCAACCATACATACACCAATGGTAAGAATGAGAAGAGAGAGAGAGAGAGAGAGAGAGAGAGAGAGAGAGAGAGAGAGAGAGAGAGAGAGAGAGAGAGAGAGAGAGAGAGAGAGAGAGAGAGAGAGAGAGAGAGAGAGAGAGAGAGAGAGAGAGAGAGAGAGAGAGAGAGAGAGAGAAGGGAGAAACAGAGAGGGAGCGAGAGAGAGAGAGCGAGAGAGAAGGGAGAAACAGAGAGGGAGCGAGAGAGAGAAGGGAGAGAGAGAGAGGGAGACAGAGCGAGAGAAGAGGGAGACAGAGAGAGACAGAGAGAGGAGGGGGGGGGGAAGAGAGATATTGGAAGCAGCAGGGGGAACAAACAAGCAGTGTGTCCACAGCATGTGGACATATGGACTCTCTCTCTCTCTCTCTCTCTCCCTCTCTCCTCCCTCATTTAGAAGTACATCAGTGTCCCCGTCATCCGTGTCAAGCTGGTCCACTGGGAGCCGCTGAACACCATCATCTCTCCTCCACAGAGACACTCGTCAGGGACTAGAGGCTCTCTCTCTCTCCCTCCCTCCCTCTCTCTCTCCCTCCCCCTCTCCCTCGCTCTCCCTCTCCCTCTCCCCCACCATCCTCAACTCATCATCCATTCTAAACAACGCATTCATTAAGGATATCATACCACTGAACCCTTCATATTTCTATCTACATGTTCATAAGAGAGAGCCATGTATATAAATATATACAGAGAGAGAGAGAGAGAGAGAGAGAGAGAGAGAGAGAGAGAGAGAGAGAGAGAGAGAGAGAGAGAGAGAGAGAGAGAGAGAGAGAGAGAGAGAGAGAGAGAGAGAGAGAGAGAGAGAGAGAGAGAGAGAGAGAGAGAGAGAGAGAGAGAGAGAGAGAGAGAGATGGAATATACACATTTTTTGGGGCCGGTTATTTATTTATCTATTTATTTATTTATTTATTTATGCAAACCAGCCTTGTCAGCCATGCTGGGATTGAGAGGCTACCAATTATTTGGCGGCGGTGGTGTCTGTCGAGAGAGAGTGAGAGTGAGAGGAAAAGAGAGAGAGAGAGAGAGAGAGAGAGAGAGAGAGAGAGAGAGAGAGAGAGAGAGAGAGAGAGAGAGAGAGAGAGAGAGAGAGAGAGAGATTATTATCTAGGTGAGGGACTTGGTCCATCCTCTGCAGCTAGGAAGTGGCATATTGATTGGCCATCAGGGAGCTAATAACACAGGGTTATCTACATGTAACACCAGACAGGCCTCCCCTACTTAATACTCTCCTATCTGGATTCTAAATGTCCTTCCAGCATCACATTGAGCTGGGGTGGAGAGAGAGAGAGAGAGGAGAGAGAGAGAGAGAGAGAGAGAGAGAGAGAGAGAGAGAGAGAGAGAGAGAGAGAGAGAGAGAGAGAGAGAGAGAGAGAGAGAGAGAGAGAGAGGGGGGAGAGGAGAGAGAGAGAGGGGGAGAGGAGAGAGATAGAGTGGAGGAGAGAGAGAGAGCAAGAGAGAGAGAGTGGAGGAGAGAGAGAGAGAGAGAGGGAGAGAGAGAGAGAGAGAGAGAGGGAGGAGAGGAAGAGAGAGAGATGAGAACAAGAGAGAGAGAGTGGAGGAGAGAGATAGTGGAACAGAGAGAGAGAGAAAGTGGAAGAGAGAGAGAGAGAAAGTGGAAGAGAGAGAGAGAGAGAGAGTGAGAGAGAGAAGAGAGAGAGAGAGAGTGAGAGAGAGAGAGAGTGGAGGAGAGAGAGAGAGAGAGAGAGAGAGAGAGAGAGAGAGAGAGAGAGAGAGAGAGAGAGAGAGAGAGAGAGAGAGAGAGAGAGAGAGAGAGAGAGAGAGCGAGAGCGAGAGCGAGACGAGGGTAGATAGGATAGGATGGGGTGGGGTGGGGTGGGGTGGGGGTGCGTATACCTCCGGAGGGCTAACAAAGTAATCGCCGGGATAGCGTAGGGGAG
>CM051000.1:21957035-21962035 GCA_027704905.1 Muraenolepis orangiensis
GTGCATGAGTGAGTGAGTGAGTGAGTGAGTGTGTGTGTGTGTGTGCGGGTGTGCGGGTGATCGTGTGTGTGTGCGTGCGATCGTGTGTATCACTTGTACGCACGCCTTTTTATGCTTGTTTTAACTGGCACAATATTATAACACAGACCCAAGATGGATGCCGGTACCCTAGATGAGGTGTTACCAGACGGACTGCATCATAAAACGCCAAGACCAGGAGTAGAGGACGGAAAGAAAAATATATAGAACCAGCCGGGGAAGGAGAGACCGAGAGAGAGATAGAGAGACCGAGACAGAGTGAGAGAGAGCGAGAGAGACTGTGAGAGAGAGATAATGAACAGAAAGAGGGAGAGAGAGAGAGAGAGAGAGAGAGAGAGAGAGAGAGAGAGAGAGAGAGAGAGAGAGAGAGAGAGAGAGAGAGAGAGAGAGAGAGAGAGAGAGAGAGAGAGAGAGAGAAAGAGAGAGAGAGAGAGAGAGCAACGATTTATCAATGCAAAGTTAATAACATCCATTTGAATCTAACTAAAAATCAATATTTCATTACCAAATTGTTAGTGGGAATGAAGAAGGATAGGGGGAAGGCTGGGGGGGAGGCGGGGCGGGCGGCCGCGGCGGTAGGGAGGCGTCGGGCCTTTGATCGGGAAGACGGGATGATTCATGAGGCCATCAGGCCAGGGATGGAGGGAGAGGAGGGGGGGAGGGAGGGGGAGGAGAGGAGAGGAGGGAGAGGTGAGGTGAGCAGGGGGGGGGGGGGGGGGGGGGGGGGGGAGAGGAAGAGGAGCGGAGGACGGAGCGGGAGAAGGAGGGAGAGAGTTAGGGAGGGAGAAGAGAGGGCGATGGAGAGGGAGAGGATAGGGGGACAGAGGGAGAGGGAGAGGAGAGGGGAAGGGAGAGAGAGGAGCGGGGACAGAGAGGGAGAAGGAGGGGGAGGAGAGGAGAGGGGGACGGATGGAGGGAGGGAGGGAGAGGTGAGCAGGGGGGGAGGAAGAGGAGAGGGCGCTGGAGAGGGGGACAGAGGGAGAGGGAGAGGAGAGGGGAAGGGAGACAAAGGAGAGGAAAGGGGGACAGAGAGGAAGAGGAGAGGGGAGGAAGAGAGAGGAGAGGGGGACGGAGAGGGGGAGGGCGGGAACATAAAGGGGGAGGAAGGGAAAGGAGAGGGGTGAGGAGGGGGACAGAGGGAGAGGAGATGGGGACAGAGGGAGAGATGGGGATGGAGGGAGAGGAGAAGGGGACAGAGAAGAGGGGGAGGGAGGGAGGGAGGGAGGGAGGGAGGGAGAGAAGAGGGGAGGAGGGAGAGGAGAGGAGGAGAGGAGAGGGGGAGGGAGGGGGAGGGAGGGAGGGAGAGGAGAGGAGGAGAGGAGAGGGGGAGGGAGGGAGAGGAGAGGGGGACACAGAGAGACATGGGGATATGGGAGAGAGATGGAAGCAGGAAGAGGGTAGGGGACAAAAGGGAAAATGGACCAAAACAAATTGGGAGTTGAGAAGGGCTCAGCAATGACCTTGGCAGGGAGGGAGACACACACACACACACACATAAATACACATATATACTGTATATAGGAAAATGAAAGCAAGTTTCACAAAGGGTCAGGATCAGTCCATAAATCACTTCCCAGACCAGAGATTGTGTGTGTGTGTGTTCATGTGTGTATATTGTATATTGTATATTTATGTGTGTGTTTGTTTACATATGCGTATGTCCATGTGTCTGTGCAGGCATATGTGTGTGTGTGTGTGTCACTGTGTATTCTTTCTAGAAAACACATAGAACAGACAGGTACATACTTGTGTGCAGCACTCAACCCCTCACTCAGTCACTCCCACACTCAACCCCTCATTCAGTCAATCATACACACTTAACTCCTCACTCTTTCACTCCCAACACTCAACCCCTGACTCTTTCACGCCAACACTCAACCCCTCATTCAGTCAATCATACACACTTAACTCCTCACTCTTTCACTCCCACACTCAACCCCTCATTCAGTCACTACCAAAACTCAACCCCTCACTCTTTCACTCCCAACACTTAACCCTCACTCTCTCACTCCCAACCCCTCATTCAGTCACACACACACACACACACACACACACACACACACACACACACACACACACACACACACACACACACACACACACACACACACACACACACACACACACACACACACACACACACACACACACACACACTCAACCTCTCACTCACACACACAACCTCTTACTCAGTCACTCCTACAACACTCAACAAACACTCAGTCCCTTCCCATACTAAACCTCTCACTTGCTCTCTCTGACTGTTCTGTCTTTCTCAGATGTATACGTGCTTCCGAAAAATCGTTGGATTACCACTCTCTTTAATTAGGACTATGCACCACAAACGGTGTCTGAGGAAGGCACGAAAAATAGAACAGACAAGACCCCTCTAGCCCCAACCGTGGACTGTTGGCCCTCCTGCCCTCCGGGAGGCGCTACAGGAACCTTTGTTCCAAGTCAAGCAGGCTCAGGAACAGCTTCTTCCCCTCAACTGTCATCTCCCTGAACTCTGCACCACGATGACATCCTCCACCCCCACACACAAACACCTTGTCCCCCCCGGCTCTGTTCAATTTCCTGGCACTGTAATCATAACTCCCTGCCTCTACCTATAGTTGACATATTTATTGTTTACATACCTGTATGATAGCCATGTACATTTGAACTGTCCTTCATCTTTAACTGTTGATATAACTGAACACCCCTACTCACTGCCTGCTGTATATACATTTATATATATTTATCTTGTTGCTAAAACTGCATACCCCTGCTCACTCATACCTGTTGATACTCGTATACTTACCTATAGGTCTGCATATATCTCACACCTATTCTATAAGTCATTTAATACCTGTTTTTATACATAGATTGTTTTTACATTATATATTATTACCATGCACTTTACTGTACTACATTTGCTGGTTCTGTTTAGATGCCAAATTACTTTCGCTGTTCAATGACAACACACTTGAATCTTATCTAATCTAATCAAAAATCAGGGTTTTTTTAAACCTCATCAGTATTAAATACATATACAGTATATATATATATATATATATACTGTATATATAATGGCCACTGAGCTGGCTTTGATTACTCCTGGTACAGAATCCCTACAGCTCCTATAGGCTTGACAGGAACGGTTCCCGGGGACCGAAAAACAAAAAGCAGATTGTAAGTGACAGCCATTACAGCTCTGATCTAATTGACAGGCTCCACATGACAATGTTTATTGGCTCAAAAGATCACCGGTGATTTCCATATACTGGCATAATTGGATTTAGCGGGGACAGTGTGTGCGTGTGTGTGTGTGTGTGTGTGTGTGTGTGTGTGTGTGTGTGTGTGTGTGTGTGTGTGTGTGTGTGTGTGTGTGTGTGTGACAAGAAAGAAAACAGTGTCTAGTGTACACCGACGATCTTCACTCACCGGCGCAGATGTTATTCGTGTTGACGTGTTCCGTGTGTCCAAGGGTGTGTGTTTGTGTGTGTGTGTGTGTGTGTGTGTGTGTGTGTGTGTGTGTGTGTGTGTCTGTGTGTGTGTGTGTCTGTGTGTGTGTGTGTGTGTGTGGGGGGGGGGGGGTCTTGTCCAGAGGCCACATCATCGTGGTCCTGCTTCTTCTCCTTCTCGTCTCCTAACTGCCTTTTTTTATTTTTTTATTTTTTAGGGGGTGGGGGGTTGGGGGGGGGGGTGGGGGGTTGGGGGGGGGGGTGGGGGGTTGGGGGGGGGTGGGGGGTTGGGGGGGGGGTTGACAGCTCTCCAGATTGCTGGCACATCAGGTGACAATTAACACGTAACGGCATAAATTGTCTGCTGTCAGACCCGGTTATCCTCACGCTGTTAACGATAGCTTCCTATTCACTAAGAGACGCGCGCACACGCACACGCACGCACCCGCACACGCACGCACACACACGCACACGCACCCGCACACGCACGCACACGCACACGCACACGCACACGCACGCACCCGCACACGCACGCAAACACACGCACACGCACACGCACACGCACGCGCACGCACACGCACACACGCACGCACACACACGCACACGCACACGCACGCACACAGTTCTTTCTCCTCTGTTACATAAAGCGCTAAAAAAAGATCCGCAACACGCCAAGAAAACAACAAACAAAACAACATCAACAATAACAGCAAAAACAACCACAGATGAGGATCCACAACTCATTACACACACACACACACACACAAACACACGCACGCACGCACGCACGCACGCACGCACGCACGCACGCACGCACGCACGCACGCACGCACGCACGCACGCACGCACGCACGCACGCACGCACGCACGCACACACACACACACACACACACACACACACACACACACACACACACACACACACACACACTTCTTAGTAGTTAACCTGCATTGAGCAACACAATGTATTGTGGTACAGTCCGACAAAACACATATTATTAATATTCCATAACTTTGTTGGTGGTTATTACAAGTTTAAAAGTCGTGGCAAGAGTGGAGTGCATTTGGTTAACGGCGGGAGGCCCCGTGGCACGCTGGAGCCGTCACACGCTGGAGCCGTCACACGCTGGAGCCGTCACACGCTGGAGCCGTCACACGCTGGAGCCGTCACACGCTGGAGCCGTCACACGCTGGAGCCGTCACACGCTGGAGCCGTCACACGGGGAGCCGTCACACGCTGGAGCCGTCACACGCTGGAGCCGTCACACGCTGGAGCCGTCACACGCTGGAGCCGTCACACGGGGAGCCGTCACACGCTGGAGCCGTCACACGCTGGAGCCGTCACACGCTGGAGCCGTCACACGGGGAGCCGTCACACGGGGAGCCGTCACACGCTGGAGCCGTCACACGCTGGAGCCGTCACACGGGGAGCCGTCACACGGGGAGCCGTCACACGCTGGAGCCGTCACACGCTGGAGCCGTCACACGCTGGAGCCGTCACACGGGGAGCGGGGG
>CM051000.1:21967035-21974535 GCA_027704905.1 Muraenolepis orangiensis
ACACAGATATGGAACTGATAGAGCAGGAAATCGAATAAGAGAGAGAGAGAGAGAGAGAGGGAGGGGGGTGAGAGAGAGAGAGAGAGAGAGAGAGAGAGAGAGAGAGAGAGAGAGAGAGAGAGAGAGAGAGAGAGAGAGAGAGAGAGAGAGAGAGAGAGAGAGAGAGAGAGAGAGAGAGAGCTGCCTAGTGGGAGTGGAAGCCTCTTGTTTCAAGGCTGGAGGGAGCCAAGCCAAGAATGTGACAAAATACAAATTAACAGCCAACATTTCTTTTTTTTCTCTCCCTTTTCCCTTATTTTTTTTTGTCCGGGTTAAAAATCCATTGACAGGCTTGCGGTCCCCTCAGGTTGTGGGTCATAACCGAGCTCGGCTTTTGTTTAATTGGAGCATTTGTTATATTATGTTGTTTATTTATATATTTTATTCAACCTTTTTTTTGTCCAAAAAATAAATAAATAAAACAAAATAAAAATCAAGTTGTACTTAGTGACAAATTTTCCATTTCAATATGTTTTCTCCAAATGCTGCATAGGCTAAAGTGTCCCCTATCGCTCTCTCTCTCTCTCTCTCTCCTAGTCTCTCTCTCTCACTCCCCCTCTCCTCCTCTCTCTCTCTCCCTCTCTCTCTCTCTCCCCCCCTCCCCCTCTCTCTCTCTCTCTCCCCCCCCTCCCTCTTTCTCTCTCTCCCCCCTCCTCTCTCTCTCTCTCTCTCTCTCTCTCTCTCTCTCTCTCTCTCTCTCTCTCTCTCTCTCTCTCTCTCTCTCCCCCTCTCTCTCTCTCCCTCCCCCTCTCCCCCTCTCCCTCCCTCCCCCTCTCCTTTTCCTCTGTGACCCGGGGTCCTTGGCCGGTCTTCGTCCTCCTCCCCAACAGGGTGGGAGGGGGGAGTGATATGGAATTTTCTAAATGCCATTAATTGACACCTAATTCTGTAGCGGCTGTCTGTGGGGGAGTCTGAAAGGTCAGAGTTCTGGCGGTGATATATACCAATCTCCCCTCCTGCCAAACGGTGACTTACAGCTATTGTTAACTCGTAAGGAATGGATGGCTAGGAGGGTAGGGGGTTTGGGGGGGGGGGGCGGTGGTTGGGGGGGCCTATTTTGAAAGTCTCTTATTGATCCATTCCTCCTCACCAAACCCAATGTCCGACACAGTGGTGGTGGTGGTGGTGGTTGGTGGCGGTGGTTGGTGGCGGTCGTTGGGGTTTCCCTCGGTGCCTCGCAAGGGCCATAGACAAGAGGGCGGGTTTGAGGGGGTGGGGGGGGGTTGTTGTTGACAATGAGTGGTGGTGAGATCGGCACGCCAGTGCGGAAGATACCACCACTGCGCGCCGTGTGTTGTTGTATGATGGATGAAAGGCACGCCCCGGTTCCAACCGGTTTCCGACTGACCGACTTGCAATAACCTAGTAGACCTCACACTGTGAGAGCGCCAAACCGCGATAACGCTTTATCGGAGAGAGATATCCGTAACGGTGGGGGGGGGGGGGAGAGGGGGAGAGGGGGAGAGGGGGGGGAGAGCCCGCCATCCCCTCAACGACACGACGGCGTGTGTGTGTGTGTGTGTGTGTGATGGTACCAGAGAGTGAATCCTAGAGCAGAGGATCCTAGAGAAGAGCCATCAATTAGAGACAGACAACCTCCATCGGTCAAAAAAAGTGCAGTCTGACTATTTGCATTCAGGCCGGGACGTGATGGGACCGGACCGGACCGGACTGGACCGGACCGGACCAGACCGGACCAGACCGGACGTGGCGTGACGGGACGGGACGGCAGGCCTGCAATCGTGTGGTCATGTGTCGGTTTCACAAACAACTCTTTTTACGTGCTGTGCGTTTCCAATACGTTCCGAGGACGTATTACGGAAGCTTGTCGTGGATGTAAACAATTACAATTTCAACCTTAAGTCCTAAGACAAGGGGGTCCCCGGTGAATGGGGTATAGACAACGTTTTTTAGTTTTTCAAGGTCCGGTCCTCTGCTATTAACACTGCAAATCGAAATGGTTTTTAAATTTCCTGCGGCTAATATGGCTAACCTTAATCACCGAGCGTCCAATTCCAAATCTTCGACGGAGTCAACCTTTGGCGAGGGTGACATTTATTCACCTACACCCACGCACACACACACACACACACACACACACACAGAGCACTCAAGGCCAGCTGAGAGCGCTCCTAGTGTTTTGAAGCGTGTTTCAGAAGTAATGTGACTGAAACACATTCTAAAGGCACGCTAAAGAACGCCAGTGCAGATAAATCAAGCAGCTCGCCCCTCGACAGCTAGTCGGCCTGAGTGTGTGTGTGTGTGTGTGTGTGTGTGTGTGTGTGTATGTGTGTGTTGCTGTGCCATACACATGTGAGTGTGTATGTCAGTATGTATGTACCGTATGTATGTATGTGTGTGTGTATGTGTGTGTGTGTGTGTGTGTGTGTGTGTGTGTGTGTGTGTGTGTGTGTGTGTGTGTGAGTGCGTGTGTGCGTGCATCCGTGTGTGTGTGTGTTTGACAAGCTGTGACGGGGGGGGGGGGGCAAAAAAGAAGAAAAAAAAAAAACCCAGTTAATTTAATTTCAGACTGAATATTATGCTACATAACTATGTGGCATTTAAACTGAGAAATGGCTTTTTCTGCTTCGCCTGTCACCACCACTGTGTCCCCTTTCAGAACGAGAACCAGGGAAAGAGGGCAGTGGGGGGGGGGAGGGGGGGGAGAACAGAAGAAAATAGAGAGAGCCCAATGTAAAGAAAGAGAGAGAGAGAGAGAGAGAGAGAGAGAGAGAGAGAGAGAGAGAGAGAGAGAGAGAGAGAGAGAGAGAGAGAGAGAGAGAGAGAGAGAGAGAGAGAGAGAGAGAGAGAGAGAGAGAGAATGAGAGAATGAGAGAATGACGGAGGCATGGTAAGAGAGCAGAAAAGAGGGTAGACAGATAGGAGAAAGCAGCGAGAGAGAGAGAGAGAGAGAGAGACAGAGAGAGAGAGAGAGAGAGAGACAGAGAGAGAGAGAGAGAGAGCCTGTGTTCTGCCTTTCATTTAGACAGTATGCTAAGTCTGACCTCTAACCGGTTCATGATGTTGAGGACGTAAATAATTACCCACAGAGATCAGAGCCACGGATAGACACAGTTGAAGCCTCTCTCTCTCTCTCTCTTTTACTCTCGCTCTCACTCCCCGCCTCTCTCTCCCCTATATCTCTCTCCCTTTTTCTCTACATTCTCTCTCCATCCCTCCCCCCTCTCCCTCCCTCCCCCGTCCCCCCTAACGCACACCTATGCCAAGTGGAGACAGCCCAAGCTAAACAGAAGTTTTACTCTCAAAGCCCCCTAAATCTCATTAGGGCCCCGTGAAACAGGAAGGCCGCCTGACAGCAGGGGAAAATGTTGAATCACTTCCTGTTCCTGCCCTCTAACGTATGGCTTTCATGCGGTCCTGTAGCCAATTAAGGGGAACGTCGTCGCGGGAGGCTGGCGGGTTAGGATACGGGACACACGGCGGAGGCGAAGGAAGGAGGAGGAGGAGGAGGTGGCGGCGCCCTCCGTGTAAACGTGTGGAACTGGGGGGGTGGGGGGCTGGTTTTCAGCTGCGGTCCACGCCCACCCCACCCAACCACCACCCCACCCCACCCACCCCACCCACCCCACCCCCACCCCATGCACTATGCTTTTGTCCTGTGGGGTGTAATGTAACCGCCATGGCAAAACCACGTGCAGTCGCTTCCTGTGGAAGTTAAGAGATGCCGATCCCCTTGGACGACTTTGATTGGGACGGTACACGTCAGTCGAGAAAAATGAACTGAATCTATAGTTGGATACAATAGATAGATTATCACACATCAATCAAGACTTTTTTATATGTGTGTGTGTGTGCGTGTGCGTGTGCGCGTGTGTGTATGCGTGTGTGTATGCGTGTGTGTGTGTGTGTCAAGCCCCGCACGTGGGATAGCTTTATTATGGATGCTTAAGTGCATGATGTCGCTTTTGAACGGCACATTGTGTTGTTTTGTGAATGTGTGATGTTGTTTATTGCAAATATACAGTGTGTGTGTGTGTGTGTGTGTACGTGTGTGACTGTGTGTGTGTGTGTGTGTGTGTACGTGCGTGTCTACTTGCCCTCTAAAGATGTCCATGTGATCATTTTATGTGTCTATTTGTGTATGTGTGTGTGTGTGTGTGTGTGTGTGTTTGTGTGTGTGTGTGTGTGTATATGTGTGTGTTAGAGAGAGCGAGTATGTGTATGCGTATGTGTGTGTGTTAGAAAGAGAGTGTGAATGTGTGTTGGAGAGAGAGAGAGAGAGAGAGAGAGAGAGAGAGAGAGAGAGAGCCATGTGAGCGGGAGTGTGTATGTGATAGAGTGAGAGAGCGTGTGTGTGTGTGTGTGTGTGTGTGTGTGTGTGTGTGTGTGTGTGTGTGTGTGTGTGTGTGTGTGTGTGTGTGTGCGTGTGTGTGTGTGCGTGTGCGTGTGTGTGCGTGTGTGAGTACATGTGTTGGGAGAGAGTGCAGAGTTGTTAGGGCATCTAGGCAGTTACTGAGAGGGTAATTCGTCTGATCAGGCTGATTGGTCTCCGGCAAATAACTCACTACAAGATTAGAGGGGTAATTCTTGGGCCAGAACAGAGGCTGGAAGTGCTAATCAATGGAGCTGCCTCACTGACGAGACCACATTTTGGCTGCTTGACCGCTAATGTACAGAGGAAGGGGTGGGGGGGGGGGGGGGCTGGGGGGGTGAGGGGTGTGGGTGGGGGGGGTAGCTTCTGGAATAGGGCGGAGGGGGATAGAAATAGATGTGTGTGTGAATGTGAGATTGTGTATGCGTGTGTACATGTGTGTGTGTGTGTGTGTGTGTGGAGGTGTGAATGTGTCTGTCTTTGTGTGCATGTGTACGTGAATGTAGAGGTGTAAATGTGTGTGTGTCTGTGTGTATGTGCGTGTGTGTGTGCGTGTGTGTGTGCATGCATGTGGGTGTGGGTGTGAATGTGCATGTGTGAGATTGTGTATGCTTGTGTGTGTCTGTTTGAGGCGGTGTGGGTGGAAGCAATCGGGAGAGACTGCATGTGCACAAGTATGTGTTAGGGTGTGTGTGTGTGTGTGGTGTGTGTGTGTGTGTGTGTGTGTGTGTGTGTGTGTGTGTGTGTGTGTGTGTGTGTGTGTGTGTGTGTGTGTGCGTGTGTGTGTGTGTGTGCTTGTATAGCATGCAGGTGAGAGCGACTGGATGTGTGGGCGTGCATGTGTGTGAGAGAGACTGTATGTGTGTGTGTGTGTGTGTGTGTGTGTGTGTGTGTGTGTGTGTGTGTGTGTGTGTGTGTGTGTGTGTGTGTGTGTAAATGCGTGGCAGTATCTGACAGTTTGAAGTCTTTTCAATTGTAATGCGTGATTAATGAGAAGGGGGTTTCGCGTCGCCGGCGATGTGTGGGGGGACGGGGGGAGGGACGGGGATGGGGGTGGGTGGGGGAGGAGGGGGGGGAACGAAAGGGCAGAGGGAGAGTAAAGTTACCCAGGGGGGGGGGGGGGGGGGGGCAGAGACGTGTGTGTGTGTGTGTGCGTGTGTGTATGTGTGTGTGTGCGTGATGTGTGTGTGATGGGTGCTGGTTGGAGGGTGGCGGGCCATGGGGCGGGAGGGGGAGGGGGGAGGGGAGGGGAGGGGAGGAGGGAGGGGAGGAGGGAGGGGGTGAGAGGGAGGGGTCAGAGTCACGAGGGGAGTATTGACATCTCCATTACTTACTGAGTGATCGGTGCGACCGTAGGGCCCCTGATTAGAAAACAATAAATGCGGCTATTGGTAACCAGGTTGATGGTTTGGTGGTGGTGGTGGGGATGGTGGGGGTATGGATGAGGTGGAGACGGGAGGGGGGGACATCACCCCAGCCCCCCCCCTCAGGTCCTTATTTGCGGCCTGGGGGGCGAGAGGTCGTCGTATGCAGCCTGCCGCGTTCGGTGGCGTTCGTGGGCCCTTTATGAAGTCGATAGTCGTCCGCGTGTGGGGAGAGGAAAATGGGAAAAAGGACGATGTATTCTGATGTGGAATATTTCAAAAGAACGTGTCGTCTCCGCGCTTCTTCGCGGTCGGCCCCCCCCCCCTGCTTCCCCTTCCTGCTTCTCGACACGCTCGCTGAGGTCAAAACAATTTCAACCAACTATCTGTCCTATCACTTAAATACCCGCGGTGACCGAGCCTTTCAGGCAATATCACCCAGGCTATGGAACTCACACACCTTAAGTTAGGGTTTTGCTGAATCTGTGTGTTTTTATGTTATGTATTGCTGTATTTCACTGTGTAGTGTGTCCAACCTGTTCTGCCCTGTGCATTTTACCTTTTCTGTACAGCACTTTGTGTCTGCCAAAAAAAGCGCTTCATGAATAAATACATTTGACTTACTTACTTACTTACTTACTTACTTACTTACTTACTAGGTGTGTCTCTTCGGCATAACTGGGTTTGTTTAAGTTCACCTGTGTTAGACAAGGTGTATGTATCCCCATAGGGAAAATGTACACGTATGATGATATGACGCTGATGTTTACGTGTTAGCCTCTTTGGATTATATGCCATATGCCCCACTGTGAAAACCATATAGTGTGTGTGTGTGTGTGTGTTCCCAGGGCAGACACACACACACATGCACACGGACATGGACACACACACAGGCGTGCATCCGTGCTGAACATGCCTAATGCACAATAACTCACCGAGCGGGCTCTATAGGGGCCCGACCTAGGGATGTGTTCCCGACCGGAGAGAGAGAGGGGGATGGAGAGAGAGAGAGAGAGAGAGAGAGAGAGAGAGAGAGAGAGAGAGAGAGAGAGAGAGAGAGAGAGAGAGAGAGAGAGAGAGAGAGAGAGAGAGAGAGAGAGAGAGAGAGGAGAGAGAGAGAGAGAGGAGAGAGAGAGAGGGAGAGAGGAAGAGAGGGAGAGAGAGGGAGAGGGAGAGAGGGAGAGAGAGGGAGAGGAAGAGAGGGAGAGGAAGAGAGGGAGAGGAAGAGAGGGAGAGAGAGGGAGAGGGAGAGAGAGGGAGAGGGAGAGAGAGGGAGAGGAAGAGAGGGAGAGGGAGAGAGAGGGAGAGGAAGAGAGAGAGAGAGAGAGAGAGTAAAAGAAAAATAGGGGGGGATGGTGAGAGAGAGAATGAAATAGAGAGAAGTAAAGAGAGAGAGAGAGAGAGGAGAGACATAGAAAGAGAGAGTGAGAGAAAGAAGGAGAGAGAGAAGGAGAGCGAGAGAGAGAGAGAGAGAGGGCGAGAGAGAGAGAGAGAGAGAGAGAGGGCGAGAGAGGAGAGCGAGAGAGAGCGAGAGAGCGAGCGAGAGAGAGCGAGAGAGAGAGCGCGAGAGAGCGAGCGAGAGAGCGAGAGAGAGAGAGAGAGCGAGAGAGAGCGAGAGAGAGAGCGAGGAGAGCGAGAGAGAGAGAGAGAGCGAGAGAGAGAGAGAGAGAGAGACGGACAGGGGAAGACAGATAGCACTCGTCTGGTTGAATTTATGTCTGTCTGGTGAGGGAATCAGAAATATCAGCACCCAACTTTAGCCCC
>CM051000.1:21982035-21989535 GCA_027704905.1 Muraenolepis orangiensis
ACACACGCACACACACACACACACACACACACACACACGCACAAACGCACAAACGCACCAATTAAGCAAACACGCGCACACACGCACGGGCGAGCAGGGATACACAGACATGCGCAGACACATGCACAATTATTCCCAAATGCACAAACACAAACACTCTCACACACACACACACACACACACACACATCCGCAGACACACACACACACACGCAGGAATCCACACAGACACACACACACACACACACGCAGGAATCCACACAGACACACACACACACACACATCCGCAGACACACACACACACACACACACACACACGGAGGAATCCACATACACACACAGGAATCCATACACACACATCCGCAGACATACACACATGCATAAATACACACAAATTCACACACACACACACACACACACACACACACACGCAGGGATCCATACACACACTCAGAGACACGCGCAAGTGCACAAATACACACACAAATGCACACACACACACACGCAAATAGACACACACACACACACAAACATACACACGTACACACATCCACGCAAACCAACAGTCGTGAGCATAAACACACACACGCAGACACACACAAAACAATCACTTTTCTGGCTCCCTGATTCCCATCCTCTTCTCTTGCAGCCTGTTTTATATAGGTGTCAGATCCTCCTATGCAGCCCGGGCCGCCTTCAGTCCCACTGAAATGTGTTCAAGTAAACACGTCACGGCTGCTTATGCTAAGGGGAAGTGGCAGAGGCAGGTAGCTGACAGGAGGCAGGAGGAGGCAGGAGGAGGCAGGAGGAGGCAGGAGGAGGCAGGAGGACCGCCGCGGTGCCAGAGCTAGTACCGCCGCCGCCGCACAAAGAGCCCCTCTTCCTTTTCCTCTTCCTCTCCTGTCGTGTTGTCCTCATCTCTTCTTCTATCCTCTCTCTCTCCCACTCTCCCACTCTCCTCTCTCTCTCTCTCTCTCTCTCTCTCTCTTCTCTCTCTCTCTCTCTCTCTCTCTCTCTCTCTCTCTCTCTCTCCTCTCTCTCTCTCTCTCTCTCTCTCTCTCTCCCCCTTTCTTCTTCTCGTCTCATCTCGTCGGCCCCCATCCATCCATCCATCCATCCATCCATCCGTCCGTTCTCCTCCTCTCCTCCTCATTTTGTCTCCTCCTCCCCCTGTCATCGCCTCTCCCTTATTATATACTTACTTCCATCCTCCTCTCCTCCTCCTCCCCCCTCTCTCCTCTCCTCTCCTCTTCTCATCTCATCTCCTTTCATCTCATCTCCTCTCCTCCTCTCTCTCCCCCCCTTTTTCCTCCCCCCTTTCCCTTCGTGAAATAATGGCACAAGGGGGGGGGGGGGGGGCGAAAAGAACCAGAGAGAGCATATGTTCAAATACTCACAAAAATATAAATATATATATATATATATATATATACCATATATATATACCAAAAACCAGAAAGAATATTAGTGTATTAATAGAATAATAGAACGGACCTCTCAACCCAACGGTGGCTTAATACGAGTTAGAGTCCCTCGGTGAGGGGGAGGAAGGTGGGGGAGGGGAGAGGGGGGAGGGAGAGGGGGGAGGGAGGTGGGGGAGGGAGGTGGGGGAGGGAGAAGGGGGAGGGAGGTGGGGGAGGGAGGGAGGTGGGGGGGGTGGTGGGAGAAAAGAAAGAAGAAAAAAAAAGGAAAATAGGAAAAGAGAAATCAAAGGGAAGCGGAGGCGTATCATTTTCCATATCCAGCTCTGTTTGATGAACGGCTCCACGGTGGTCCGTGACCCCTGAAGAAATACGGTGGGATTCTGAGTAGGCGGACCTCCCCCGTACCAACACATGGACGACACACACACACACACGCGCACACGTACACACACACACACGCACACACACACACGCACACACACACACACAGAGTAAAACAGGGAGCAGTGGGGATAAGGAGCGAGGGGTTAATGTATGGGTGTGTGTGTGTGTGTTGTGTGTGTGTGTGTGTGGTGGGGGGGGGGGGGGGGGGGGGGGAGGGGGGTTAACTCTACAGTCCTTTGGTGTGGTGAACACGGTGTGTAACGGCAGCAAATTACTTTTTCTAACACACAATGTGGTTTCATTTTTCCCTTTCCTTCCTATTTCTTCCAACTCTCTCTCTCTCTCTCCTCTCTCTCTCTCTCTCTCTCTCTCTCTCTCTCTCTCTCTCTCTCTATCTCTCTCTCTCTCTAACTCCTACTTGGTAGATGCATGCAGGGCAGGTTAACAGGGGTCTTGTAGAGTCAACCCCACACCACATGTCCGTCTAACAGGAAACACATTGCGTTGCGTTCCCCCAAACCCCCCCACAGGGGGCCCGGCGCTCAGACACAGGTCCAGCTGACGTCATTGACTTCTCTGCTCTCTTTCTCTCTCTCTTTCTCTCACTCTCACTCTCATTCGCTCTCTCGCTCTCTCGCTCTCTCTCTCTTCTCTCTCTCTCTCTCTCTCTCTCTCTCTCTCTCTCTCTCTCTCTCTCTCTCTCTCTCTCTCTCCCTCTCTCTCTCTCTCTCATTCCCTCTCCTCTCTCCCTCTCTCATTCTCTCTCTCTCTGGTACTCTCTCTCCTGCTCTCTTCCTCCTCTCTCTCTCTCTCTCTCTCTCTCTCTCTCTCTCTCTCTCTCTCTCTCTCTCTCTCTCTCTCTCTACTCTCTCCTCTCTCTCTCTCTCTCTCTCTCTCTCTCTCTCTCTCTCTCTCATTCTCTCTCCCCTTCTTGTGTTACTCTGACCCATTTCTGGGTGGCTCAGTCCTCTCTTCCCTGGTCTCTTTTGACTCACTCCTGGTGCATTCATCAGATGAATGAAAGCAGAAAGGTTGGAGCGGTAGTGTCGAGGTGTGATGTAACGTCATTGTTCTGCACTCTTAAGAGAAGCATAAGACAAATAAAGAAAAGTCTAAATGTACCAAAACAACAAAGTCACCATCGAAGGATTCAGTTCAATGAAACATTAGCTAAAGGAAAGACTTAGCTAAAGCCATGTGACCCTGAGGTTCCCGTGTAAAACACTTAGACCGGCAAACAGCCTTTCTGTGTGGCAAAATAAAACCAAACTTTCAACCAAACTCAACCAACCTCAAACATACTCTGCTTCAATGGGTCACTTATTTGGTTGTTGCAAGAACAGAATATGACATTTTTCCCGGACGAATGAAATGGTGAAGAACCGTCGCTTTAGAAGGATCAATTTAGCCTAAAAAAATAACAGAGAAAAGGGGGCGTTTTCTTGGTGTAATGGTAATGGCTGCTTTTATATAGCGCTTTTATCCAAAGCGCTTAACAAGTCATGCCTCACATTCACCCATTCATACACCGACGGCGGAGGAGTCAGCCATGCAAGGAGACAGCCGGCGCGTCAGGAGCAGTTAGGGTGAGTTAGGGTGGTGTCTTGCTCCAGGACACCTCCACAGTTTTTGCTAGGGGGAGGGAGCCGGGGGATCGAACCAGCGACCTTTCGGGTTGTGAGGCGACCGCTCCACCTCCTCCTGAGCTGTACTGCCGCTAATACTGCCGCCCCGTGTGGCAGAGGTACGCGCACTACTGAGGGCCCTCTAGTAGACACAAAAACCGGCCGACTAACTTGCCGCATCTGTTCGCACAAAACGCCAGCCATCGACAAACAGGGAATCGGGGGGGGGGGGGGGGGGGGGTCTCGAAAGGCCTGACCCATTTCACTGGGGGGGGGGTTGGGGGGGGAGATTTCAACCACTGCCCCCCCCCCCCCCCAGGGCCCCCGCCCGGGTAAAGCATAAGCAGCAGCAGCAGGATTTGGGCCCCGCTGTAGATACAGTGTGTGTGGCAGGTGGAAGCCACAGCCCGTGCCAATCTTAACAACCCACAAATCCACCGGGAGAAAAATGTTAACACGCTTATCAACGGAAAACGGAAGAAAAAAAAAATAACAATAACAACTTATTGTCGACAAAAGAGGCACACGCACTTCTGAATTAGGGTTAAAACCGGTCGGGGTTTTAAACCCACACTATCTCAACCGCAGCGATATACTTAAGGCGAGTGTGAATAAATATGTGGTTTTTTTTTAGTTTTAGTTTTTTTTATTTGGTCCAACATTCTTTTGGTGGAGTGGCCTTTTTTTTTTTTTACCCTGATGTTCATATTCAAGAGGCACTTTAAGTCCATTGATGCCATCCTGAATCACCCCCACTCTCACCCATCCTCCTTAACACACACACACACACACACACACACACACACACACACACACACACACACACACACACACACACACACACACACACACACACACACACACACACACACACACTGTCTCCCTGTGGTACGCTCCTCCATGTAAAGTATATCTGCGGCAGTAGCACAAAGACATACTTATCTGGGGCATTACCTATTAACAGTCTAAAGCCCCGTGTGTCTGATAAACACTGCCTATAAGGCTTTTATCTCCCCGGGGCCTTATCGCCTACTCCCTCCCCCCCCCCCCCCCACTCATCCTCCGCACACCGCCCCCACCCCTCACCGCATCCCACCCCACCCCTCGTGGCGCTCAACAACCCCCCACCCATCACCCATCACCCCCACCCCCCCCCCCCCACAAACACATTCCCCTCCACTCTTCCCAATTCTCAATCAAATTTGTTTAATTAAAGTGTCATTTTGGGGGGAGGACGTACCGCCACCGTGGCGGCGTATGGAACACGATGTCGGGCCGATAAAACCGTTGACGAAGGCGCTTCCTTCTCCTTCCCTCTCCTTCCTCAGTTTTTCTGCCTCTCCGCCTCCTCCTCTTCCTCCTCCTCCCCCTCCTCCCCCCTCCTCCTCCGACTCTCTTTCTCTCGTCCATAGCCGGGATTAAAGTTTGGATTAAGTCACTTGTGTTCTTTCGGGAAGGGGATCGCTCGCTGTGGCAGCCAAGGCGGTAAGTAGCAGAGGAGAACTGAACCAGAATCCGATCAGGTCTCTCTCTCTCTCCCTCTGTCTCTCTCACTCTCCCTCCCCCTGTATCTCTCTGTCTCCCTCCCCCTGTCTCTCCCTCTCTCTTTACCTCTCCCCCCCACTGTCTCTCTCTCTCTCCTTCTCCCCCCCACTGTCTCTTTCCCTCTCCCTCCCCCTGTCTCTCTCTCCCTGTCTCTCTCCCCCTCTCCCTCCCCCTGTCTCTCTCTGTCTCCCTCCCCCTGTCTCTCTCCGTCTCCCTCCCCCTGTCTCGCTCACTCTTCCTCCCCCTGTCTCTCGCACTCTCCCTCCCCCTGTCTCTCTCCGTCTCCCTCCCCCTGTTTCTCTCCCTCTCCCTGTCTCTCACTGTCTCCCTCCCACTGTCTCTCTCTCTCTCTCCACTGTCTCTCGCCCTCTCCCTCCCCTGTCTCTCTGTCTCCCTCCCCCTGTCTCTCGCCCTCTTCCTCCCCCCATCTCTCTCCGTCTCCCTCCCTGTCTCTCTCTGTCTCCCTCCCCCTGTCTCTCTGTCTCCCTCCACCTCTCTCTCTCTCTCCTTCCCCTGTCTCTCTCCCTCTCCCTCCCCCTGTCTCTCTTCGTCTCCCTCCCTGTCTCCCTCTCCCTGTCTCTCTCCCTTTCCCTCCCAGTGTCTCTCTCCTTTCCCTCCCCCTGTCTCTTTCCCTTTCCCTCCCCCTGTCTCTTTCCCTTTCTGTCCACCTGTCTCTTTCCCTCTCCCTCCCCCTGTCTCTCTCCCTCTCCCTCTCCCTCCCCTGTCTCTCTCCCTCTCCTTCCCCCTGTCTCCCTCTCCCGGTCTCTCTCCCTCTACCTGTCTCTCTCCCTCTCCCTCCCCCTGTCTCTCTCTGTCTCCCTCCCCCTGTCTCTCTCTTTCTCCCTCCCCCTGTCTCTCTCCCTCTCCCTCCCCCTGTCTCTCTCTGTCTCCCTCCCCTTGTCTCTCTCTGTCTCCCTCCCCCTGTCTCTCTCCCTCTCTCCCTCCCCGTCTCTCTCTCTCTCCCTCTCCCTCCCCCTGTCTCTCTCTGTCTCCCTCCCCCTGTCTCTCTCCCTCCCCGTCTCTCTCCCTCTCCCTCCCCCTGTCTCTCTCCCTCTCCCTCCCCCTGTCTCTCTCTGTCTCCCTCCCCTTGTCTCTCTCCCGCTGTCTCTCTCCGTCGCCCTTCCCCTGTCTCTCTCTCCCTCCCTCTCCCTTTCCCTCCCCCTGTCTCTCTCCCTCTCCCTCCCCTGTCTCTCTCCGTCTCCCTCCCTCTCCATATCTCTCTCTGTCGCCCTCCCCCTGTCTCTCTCTGCTACTGGCCTATCAGGAGTGGCGGTGGTGGTGGTGGTGGTGGTGGTGGAGGCTTGTATTGTCAGCACTTTGGACCATTTGTGTTCGTTTTCATTAAGGAGACCAAAATAACAGGCCCAGAGACGAGCAGAGAGCAGAAATATGTCTATGCAAAGTGCCTGTCGTGGAGTGGGGGGGGGGGGGTGAAAGAGGGGGGGGGGGGGGGGGGGGGGGGTGAAAGAGGCGTCGGGATGGCCCTCGGCACACAGCAATCACTCTCACGGGCGCCGAGCACACTCCTACCACTGTTTCTCATTTCATCATTTCCCATCCAATGAAGACAAATGCGTCCCCCACACCCACCCCCCCCCCTCCACCCCTCTTACCTCCTCTTCTTTGTATGAATAAAAATAAAAGACCACCACCAGGCAGGCTACCACTACGCGGCGGTCCTTGGGGCCGAGAGGTGCCGGAAGAAGAGAAGAGAGAGAGAGGGGGGGGGAGATCGCGTCCAAAGAGAGAGGCTTGAACATAATAAGAACAACAATATGTTTATGTTGTATTCCATTCCTAAAGGGGGGGGGGGGGGGGGGGGTCACATTAAGCATCCACCTTGTTCTCCATCACCCTTTCCCCCCTTATTTGGGGGGGGTGGTGGGGGGGGGGGTGGTGGTTTGAAGGGGATGGAACACGGTCGGCATGGCGACCGCATCATCATCAGCAGCAACAACCACCACCACCAACCACCACAGACGCATCATCACGTGTGTCGTGACGAGACTGAGAGATTGATGTAGCTGCGGTGGTGGGGGCTGGCGGTTGGGGGGGGCGGGGCCCCAGCCAGACACACACACACACACGCTAAGCTATGTTTCAAATGAATAACAAAAAATGAGAGAAAAAAAAGAAAGAAAACGGGACAAAAAGATAGAAAGGGAAACCCGAGATACAGAGAGATCAAACGGCAGGCCGCACGATAAGCAGGTGAGAAATGGGGCGGGCGAGGTCGTAAATTAACCACAAAAAGAGAGAGAGAGAGAGAGAGAGAGAGAGAGAGAGAGAGAGAGAGAGAGAGAGAGAGAGAGAGAGAGAGAGAGGGGGTGGAGGGGGAGGGGGGGGGGGGGAGGTTGTCATTATTTTGCACCCGAGGGCCCCCGGGACAGGAAGGTGTGGTGGCCAGATGGTAGGGGGGAGATAGCGTGGTTCCTCCCCCCCCCCCCCCCACCCCCACGTCCCAACCCCCGTTTGAGTAATTGATGACTTAACCAGGAGGCACCGTGGGTTCATCTTGGGAGG
>CM051000.1:22002035-22007035 GCA_027704905.1 Muraenolepis orangiensis
TTCTTTTTATGTCACCCCCTAAATTACCACACCCCCTCCCCTCACTCAAACCTCCTCCCTAATTGCTGTCAGGTGATGTCAGTCAGTGTTGCCATGGTAACCGGTGTTGACGGCCAGCTGAATGTCGTGGGTTGTGTGCAACAATATTATTTTTTCATTTTTTTGCCATTTTTGTTTTGTTTCACTTCTGATATCATTTCAGACTCCCGAAACATGCAACAATGAGCGCGTGTGTGTGTGTGTTTTGTTTAATGATTCCAAAGTACGCTTTCACCCTTTGTTCCACCTTTTAAGCCTGATTCTGTCCTCTTAAGTGTCTCTTTTTTTTACATTTAAATGTAACAAAACATCATTGTTAAAATACTGCCCCTCGTGTCTTTATCTGTAATCACTTTCAAACTCCTGAAATTACTCCTTTGACCAAATGACGAAAGCGCCGCTACTGAATAACAACACTTTAATGAATATATTTCCACAATCGGCTGTAGCATACTTTCCCTCCCACTGGCTAATTGGGTTTCCCATTAAAACAGACTAGCTCTAATAGTAACGAGAGGACTGTGTCTGTGCTACTACGACCCAACTACAACTACTTTTCCTTTATATTAGAAACCCAGTGGTTCTCAAAAAGACCTCATTATAAAGAGGACACATGATACACTGATCTGAGGCAAAACCACTTATATTCAGATGTAGCTTTGTTAAAAAGCATGCGTGCTACACCCCCCCCCCAAAAAAACCACTACACACACACTACAGCCGTCTTGAACAACGTATGGTTTACACTCCTACACTTAGACCGGCGCTACACCTCACCACAATGGTTTTGAACTAAGCATGGCGACTCTTGCTCAGTCCTTGCGGGTTTTCCTTTTGTCTCTAGTATATTGGTTCCGTATTTAAAAAGGGATATGGAGACGTCTTTAGCACACGTACACGCTGTCTATCACAACAGTGTGGCACACTTCAATTGTCATGGATGGTGAGTCCAAAGGCCTCTGCGTCAACCATCTCGCCAACAGATTATATCAGACCTTTTTATTACTCTCTCTCTCTCTCTCTCTCTCTCTCTTTATCTGTCCCTTCTGGGCTTATGCTCTCGCCCCAATATGCTGTCCTGCATAATGAGCCTGATTTATTTTGAGCAGGATCCAAGAGTCAGGGAAGAGGAGAAGAGAGGAGAGGCAAGGTCCGGGAAGAGGAAGAAGGTGAAAAGAGAGGAGGAGGAGGAGGAGGAGGAGGAGGATGAGGGGGGAGGAGGAGGAGGAGGATGAGGGGAGGCAAGGAGAGGAGGAGAGAAGATGTGGGCCGACACAGAGGAGAGGACAGGAGGGCGGGTGAAGAGAGGAGAGGAGGGAAGATATGAGGGGAAACAGAGCAGCTGGATGGTCCTACAAAAGGTGTTGGAGAAGAGATTAAACCAAAGTATATATCATGAATAGAGGAAAGGTGGAGTGCCGTGGACGGTCTGATACTTTGGATAAGTGGATTGAAATGATCGTATGTATATGTGTATGTGAATGTGTGTGCGTGCGTGCGTGCGTGCGCGCGTGCGTGCGTGTGCAGCGGTGTCCGGGTCTTGTGTCACCACACTAATCTTTCAACTTAAGCAGAGAGAGAGAAAGAGAGAGAGAGAGAGAGACAAAAGAGGAAAAACAACTTAGCGGGCTTATGATGCAACATGTGAAAGAACGTAACACGATGAAGAGAGAAAGGATACAGAGAGCCATTTAAATGCCTCAAGTATGGGGGACTTTTCTCCTTGCGTTGTGCGTCGGCACAATTCGACAAAAGACCCGATTGGCTGGCAGATGGCACCGCTGCAGCTCCCTCACAGTTGCATCATGCCTCTCTGTTTGTTTCCCAATGGTTTTTTGGTTTTTGTTATCCTGATCTCCCCTCCGCTTAACCATCTAAAGTGCTTTTCATTTGCCTGTTCGCTACTACCCCCACCCCCACCCCCGCCACACACACACACACACATGCGTGCACACACACACACACACACACACACACACACACACACACACACACACACACACACACACACACACACACACACGTACGTACACACACACGCGCAGACACATGTACGCACAGACACACACGTGCGCACACACGCGTACGTACGCACACACACACACACACAAGTACGCACACATGTACGCACACACACACACACACACGTACACACACACACACGTACGTACACACACACACGCAGACACACGTACGCACACACACACACACGCGCGTACGTACGCACACACACGCACACACAGAAACACACACACACACACACGTACGCACACACACACACGTACGCACACACGCAAGCTCCTCGATTGGCTCACTCACCCACAGCGAGGCAGGGGTGGCAACCTCCCAACGTTGAGGGGGGACCCCACCCTCTGTTGTGTTTTAATGACCTCCACTCTCCCCTCACCCCCTCCCCCTCCCCTCCTCCCCCTCCTCCCCACCTCATCATCAGCAACCCTCTTCTTTATTCCCCCTTTATTTTACACAGGAGACGGACAAAGCGTTTCCTCAGCACTTCCATCTCGTTCCTCTTCTCTCTCTCCCCCTCTCTCTCCCCTCTCCCCCCCCCAACGGTCCCTCCCTCCCTCCCCCCACTCTCCATCTCCATCCTCCGCCGCCTAATTCTCCCCCTTTAACGCGGCGCACCAGAGTCGTTAAGTGATTAAGCAGTTTAATTAGGCCGCGCCGGTGGAGACGCAGGCGGGCAGACACACGCCGGTGCTGGCTCCTGCCAAATGAAGGTAAACTAAGTACAAACAAAGACAGGATTTGTCGTCGTTTAGAAAACAACAAACGGAGATGGGGTGGGGGGTGAGGGGGGGGGGGGGGCGGGGGGGGTGGAGGAAAAAGAAGAATAAACTATTTTATTTTATTTTATTTTATTTTATTTTTCGTTTGACTGTATGTCGTCATATCTTCATATCATATCACATCATCATATGGTTTTACAGGGAACGGGGGGGGGGGGGTTTGGGAAAGAATCAAAACAGGCAAATACGTTTTTTGGGTGGTATTTTAGAAGCCACCACGCAGTGCAGTGTACAGTCTCCTGAAAAGTTGACTTGAAATCGACGAAACAAACAAACAACTAACGAACAAACTAAATAACTAAGCAGGGGTAAAGCAAAGCAACGGGAACACTGTCGGTGCTCTCTCACCTACAGTAGGGGGGGGGGGGGGGGGGGGCAGCATCAGCCGGTGAGCTGCCATTAAAGGTGAGATGTCCTACATGGGCCCCCAAGCCTGGGACTGGAGTACACATCAACCCCCTGCCAAGAGGCTCCACAGGGGGGAGCTGTGGTGAGGTGAGGTGAGGTGGGGTGAGGGGAGAAGGTTATTTCCAGGCAACCTGCACCTGCACCTGCCCCCTCCCACCTCTCCACACTCCTCCACCCCCCCCACCCCCCTGTACAGAAAGGCCTTGTGGATCACAGGATATTAATTCAAACCATGTTTCTCCGTGTGTGGTACACACGCATGCACAAACACACAACAACCTCCAACTGTCTGTCTCTCTCTCTCTCTGTCACACACACACACACACGTGCAATAACATGCAGAAATTGTATGCATGCACAACGTACACACACACACACACACACACACACACACACACACACACACACACACACACACACACACACACACACACACACACACACACACAGTAATTGTGAATTAATACAGCCACTATAATCTTGTTTGCCACATAAAGAGATGTCATTGATAGAGAGGCGGTAATTACATGCATTACTCCAGAGGACGGACCAGTGGGCTGGCTGCTGGGGGGAGGGGTCTCCTTCCACAATAGCAGCTGTTCTGACCTTTGAACCCTTAAGTGGGAGCAAGTCTGGGGCAAGAGGGTCGGTAGCCGGCCACGGGGACAATAGCAAGACCCTCGGCCCGAGCCCCCAGAAGAAGAAGAAGAAGAAGAAGAAGAAGAAGAAGAAGAAGCCGATAAAAAAAAAAAAAACACTAAACATTTTGGCTAGCGCTCATGAAGACTTGTGAGTTCGGAAATTAAAGGTCAATTGTATATTACATCGTGGGATTACGTTTTTTTTGTTTTTTTCCGTTCTTCTTCTTCGTTTTCTTCTTCCCAAGAAAATTCTAAAGGTCCTGTCAAGCGGTGTTGTTGTATACGTTGTTTATGATCACCCTAAGTCTGTACATTTCCGTTTTTTACGCTGCGTGCCTCGGCCCAAAAAAATAAAAAGCGTCACGCCGTCTCCGCGGCGGCTTGTTAGCGGCCGTAACGACGCCTAATAGAGTAACACCCGCCAGGAGGCTAAACCCCGGGAACTTTTGCGTCTCGCGCTGCAGTTTTTTTAACCGTTAATCGCAAATCGCATCTCGCGAAGGATTTGTCCTCACCGCGGACAAATCCCAGGAACGAACAACAAATCGTCATTTCCATATAAATGCGGTTAGCGGCCCACCGGGGGGGGGGATGTCCCTGCGTTCGTTTTGCGTTTGATTTGCTAACGCGTTTGATTTGCTAACGCGTTTGATTTGCTAATGCTAGGCTAGGAGCACGCGTTGGCCGAAGTCGACGGCGGCGGCGGTGTGATGCTGTGTGTGTGTGTGTGTGTGTGCGTGGTTAGTTTGGTGACTCCGATATTCCAGCTGTGTCTGTGTCTGTGTGTGTGTCTGTGTGTGTGTCTGTGCGTGTGTGTGTCTGTGTGTGTGTGTGACTGTGTGTGTCTGTGTGTGTGTGTGTCTGTGTGTGTCCGTGTCTGTGTGTGTGTGTCTGTGTCTGTGTCTGCGTGTGTGTCTGTGTGTGTGTCTGTGCGTGTGTCTGTGTGTGTGTGTCTGTGTGTCTATGTGTCTGTGTGTGTGTGTGTTTGTGTCTGTGTGTGTGTCTGTGTGTGTGTGTGTGTGTCTGTGTGTGTGTCTTTGCGATTGGACCGGCAATGCACAGGGGGGGGGGGGTTTGGGACACGCAAACTAATTTATGGCTT
>CM051000.1:22009535-22014535 GCA_027704905.1 Muraenolepis orangiensis
GAGAGAGAGAGAGAGAGAGAGAGAGAGAGAGAGAGAGAGAGAGAGAGAGAGAGTGCATGTGAGTGAGTGAAAGAGAGACAGAGACATAGAGGGAGGGAGAGAGAGACAGTGTGTGTGAGTGAGAGAGCCAGAGACAGAGACACGGAGGGAGGGAGGGAGAGAGAGAGAGAGAGTGTGAGTGAGTGAGCGAGAGACAGAGACATAGAGAGAGGGAGAGAGAGAGAGAGAGAGACTGTGTATGTGTGTGAGAGAGAGCCAGAGACAGAGACACAGAGGGGGGAAGGAAGGAAAGGAGGGAGGGAGAACGAGAGAGAGAGAGAGAGAGAGAGAGAGAGAGAGAGAGAGAGAGAGAGAGAGAGAGAGAGAGAGAGAGAGAGAGAGAGAGAGAGAGAGTGCATGTGAGTGAGTGAGCGAGAGACAGAGACATAGAGGGAGGGGGGGGGAGAGAGCGAGAGAGAGCGTGAGTTATTGCGTTGTTGCTTCCTTGAAAAGACGTTCACTTAACAGCCATTTTCCTCTTGAGGACAGCCAACATTAACTCAGTGTCTGTGTGTGTTTACAAGCCCGAGCGGGCTGGGAGATACAGAATAAACTATGTAAACACAAGACACTTCGAAAGTCTTCCACATTTTCTGGAGGGTCCCTTGTCAACCCAAATGAATACAATGCAATACAATACTATTTCAGCTCCCTTGCAGGTAATCTAATTTTTGTACGCAAATGTTCGTTGAGAGTTTTTCGTCTGCATCCAGTCTGATTGGTTTGTGAACCCAATTGTAAAATGTGTTTTTCATTTTTTTAAATACAGTAGGCAGATATGAGTGAACAGAACTCTTAGTTCATATCACCCGTGTGTTTAAAAGTAATCCATTTGATTAATCCTATTCCACCCGATGGCGGGTGGACTAAATCCACGTTTACTTGCCATGGCTTGTGTTTCACGCTACCTTTGCATCTGGTTTGGACACAAACTGCATTTCGTATACTACCTGTACTGTGCAACATTACATTACAATACAGTCATTTAGCTTTCATTTGGTCCAAAGTGACTAACAACACGCGGCATTCAACATACAGCAGGCAGGCAAGAGAACGACTCGTCACCAGATGTCCTGCGTGCATTTCCTTCCTAACAAGCCTCCGAGAGCAAAACCAATGCTCAGGTAAAAGCACAATAAAGTTGTCTCCCTAGATTTGATATCAAACGGGAGCTACGACAAATAGTGACGCCAATAGACACAAGACGCCACGACAATCAAGTTGAATCTAATGAAACACAATGCATAATAGGGAGATGAATGCTACCCCTCTTTAAATCCCCAGCTAATACATACGGTTGTGTGTGCGCGTGTGCGTGCGTGCGTGTACTGCTGCTAGTCGAGGTAGCTGCATTCCCGTTGCTACCTTTTCATACTGATAGAGACATCCGACTTCCCCCCCCCCAGCCCAGCCCCCCCCCCCCACACAGAGAGAGAGAGAGAGAGAGAGAGAGAGAGAGAGAGAGAGAGAGAGAGAGAGAGAGAGAGAGAGAGAGAGAGAGAGAGAGAGAGAGAGAGAGAGAGAGAGAGAGAGAGCCTCACACACACGGGCGCCTACATGTGTATGCGTAAATAGGCTTGCCACAACCACATCTCCAGCACTTGATACTCACAGAAGACAAGCCGGCTCCCCGGAGATGTTTGCTGATGCTTGCCGCTGTTGTTTACCCCGCCGACGGATTTCTCGGATAGATCCGTGAACCGCCGTAAGGAAAGGCAACGGTTGCTACTTTGGTCAGAGCGCTATGGGGGAGGCACGAACCCCCAAAAGATGAACAGCAAAGGATGAACCCCAAAAGGTGCTTTTTCGAATGTTCATGGAGGATGTGCACAAGTCTTTTAGTTTTTTTTTAGACGGCAGACCGTTCGGCCCTCAGTATTTTTTAGATTTAGGTTGAGTACATGAGGGCGGCGGAAGCTCAGTCCGTCAGGACTTGGCTAGGGAACCCGGAAGGTCGCCGGTTCAAGTCCAACAAAACACCTGGGCACTGCCCCAGGTGCCCTTGAGCAAGGCACCAGACCTCTTCTATACACTGCTCCCCGGGGCAGCTGGATACACAATAGCTGCCCCACTGCTCCAAATACTAGTATGGGTTAAATGCAGAGAAACTCATTTCACTGTGTGTGTGACCAGTAAAGAGGATTCAATCCTCCAGTTTTAGATTGAGATCAGTCAGTCCGCAGTGTTTTTGGATTTAGGTTTAGCAAGTTGCGCGACCAGTTTGAAGGACAACAACTTTACAAACGATACAGGAAAGTACTAGGCAAGGTATACACATTGTCCCCACCACCAGCGGTTAAAATAACAATACCTTTAATACCTTTTAACCTTATAAATATACCTTTAAGCTATAAGATCCTGAATTATTAGTATCTTATAGCTATTTATTATTTTTTTTAAATAGCAAGGGTGTTAAGGTGTTATAAACGTTCTTCACGCTTGCGGTGTATCCACGACAAGTACAAATGCGCACGTGTAAATCAATTTGATATATAAACGTTGTACCTATCGTCAAATCCTCTGCGCTACTTTCTTCCGGGGGAACAAACTAAAAACAACATACAGGCGTGGTGGTAGTAGTAGTAGTAGTAGTAGTAGTAGTAGTAGTAGTAGTAGTAGTCGTCGTCGTCGTGGTAGTCGTAGTAGTAGTAGTAGCCTAGTAGTAGTAGTAGCCTAGTAGTAGTAGTAGCAGTCGTAATAGTAGTAATAGTAATAGTAGTAGTAATAGTAATAGTAGCAGTAGTAGTAGTAGTAGTAGTAGTAGTAGTAGTAGTAGTAGTAGTAGTAGTATAGTAGTAATAGTAATAGTAATAGTAGTAGTAGTAGTAGTAGTAGTAGTAGTAGTAGTAGTAGTAGTAGTAGTAGTAGTAGTAGTAGTAGTATAGTAGTAGTAGTAGTAGTAGTAGTAGTAGTAGTAGTAGTAGTAGTAGCAGTAGTAGTAGTAGTAGTAGTAGCAGTAGCAGTAGTAGTAGTAGTAGTAGTAGTAGTAGTAGTAGTAGCAGTAGTAGTAGTAGCAGTAGTAGGAGTAGGAGTAGGAGTAGTAGTAGTAGTAGTAGTAGTAGTAGTAGTAGTAGTAGCAGTAGTAGTAGTAGCAGTAGTAGTAGTAGTAGCAGTAGTAGTAGTAGTAGTTGTAGTAGGAGTAGTAGTAGTAGTAGTAGCAGTAGTAGTAGTAGTAGTAGTAGCAGTAGTAGTAGTAGTAGTAGTAGCAGCAGTAGCAGCAGCAGCAGCAGCAGTAGGGGTGTTAGCACTGGACTACGCCCTGGACTACGCCTTACCTCTCCCCCCCCCCCCCCCCATCCGGCCTGGTGATGTAGTGCTCTTGGGCCCCGGGGGCCAACTCTCCCTCACATCACCCCGGCACCCACAGGCTGTGTTAAGGGGCTGCCCGGGATATGTGCCTCTAATGCGCACCAATGAGGGGCCCAAATGGTCTTATTAGCGGCTCTCCCACAGCACACGCTGTGCATCAGGTGGGGAAACACTGGGAAGGGGAAACAGCAAAGGGCTCTGATTGTTCTGGGAGCAGCAGGGCTCATTATTCAACATGCTTTGAAACAACACCACCACCCCCCCTCCCTCTCTCTCTCTCTCCTCTCTCTCTCTCTCTCTCTCTCTCTCTCTCTCTCTCTCATGCTCGCCCGCCTCACCACCACTTATGTATACACACACAGCCACACACACACACACCATTCAGATGCACGCACACAACATTAAGACAGACATATACACACACAAACACATGCAACATTCAGAAACACACGCACACACGCAACATTCAGACACACACACACACACACACACACACACACAGATGTATGGCTTTATCTTTTTATTTTGTGCTTGCTTACCTTTTTAGTTTTTCTAGCTTGATCCCTGTCTGCCTCTCTCTCTCTCTCTCTCTCTCTCTCTCTCTCTCTCTCTCTCTCTCTCTCTCTCTCTCTCTCTCTCTCTCTCTCTCTCTCTCTCTCTCTCTCTCTCTCTCTCTCTCTCTCTCTCTCTCTCTCTCTCTCTCTCTCTCTCTCCAGTGACCTGATGACGCTCTACCTCAACAGGGGGAGAGGGGCAAGCGGAGACAAATGGGTCAATTTACCACCAGCCACTGGTTATGAGACCAGCTGATAGAAATCACAGCTCCTCCACTACATGCGTAGCCTTTCAAGTAGTGCATTGTGCTTCTATTATGCATTGATGCATGTCTGTGTGTGTGTGTTTCTGTGTGTGCGTGTGTGTGTGTGTGTGTGTTTCTGTGTGTGTGTGTGTGTGTGTGGGCGGTGCACAGTATGCTATAGACAGGTGAATAGTATGTGCATTTGGCCGCAGGCCTCTTGGGTTGTTTACCATTGGAGGTTGGGATCCCATGGGAGAGCCCACGCACACTATTTAAATGCTGTGTCTTGTGTGCGAGTATCCATGATCAAGTGTGTGCATGAGTTACTGATAAAGGAAGGGGGGAGAGAGAGAGAGAGAGAGAGAGAGAGAGAGAGAGAGAGAGAGAGAGAGAGAGAGAGAGAGAGAGAGAGAGAGAGAGAGGAGAGAGAGAGAGAGAGAGAGAGAGAGAGAGAGAGAGAGAGAGAAAGAAAGAAAGAAAAAGAGAGAGAGAGAGACAGTGTTTCGACGGTTTACCTAATGTCTTATCCCCTGCCCGGTGAACTCTCTCTGACCTGAGCGGGGTGGAGGGGGGGGCATAGCCAGGTCAGTTGTCTATTGGTTAAGATAGATGGCCACCAGCACCAATCACATTACACGCACCCCCCCCCCCCCCCCCCCCAACCCCTCCCCTCTCCACCCGGTCGCCAGCCTTGTTAGTGCAGTAATCACTCATTGTTAGAGCGCTTGTCCTCAGGCTTATCTCAATCTGGGCATTAAGACTATCTTTGCACTGGCCGACTCCCGCTTCACTTAAAAACCCTTAACAGCCCCTTACAGCGTGCCCTTAATCAAGGTTATTTCTATACTTCTAT
>CM051000.1:22024535-22032035 GCA_027704905.1 Muraenolepis orangiensis
GGAGACAAGGGGAGGGGGCAGTTATGAAGGAGGGAAGGAGGGAGGGAGGGAGAGAGTGAAGGAGGGAGGGAAGGAGAGAGAGAGAGAGAGAGAGAGAGGGGGGGAGAGTGAAGGGGTGAGGGAGGGAGGGAGGGAGGGAGGGAGTGAAGGAGGGAGGGGGGGAGGGAGGGGGGAGGGAGGGAGGGAGTGAAGGAGGGAGGGGGGGAGAGAGAGAGGGGGAGAGTGAAGGAGGGAGGGAGGGAGGGAGTGAAGGAGGGAGGGGGGGAGAGAGAGAGGGGGAGAGTGAAGGAGGGAGGGAGGGAGGGAGTGAAGGAGGGAGGGGGGGAGAGAGGGAGGGAGAGAGGGGGAGCGTGAAGGAGGGAGGGAAGGAGAGAGAGAGGGGGAGAGTGAAGGAGGGAGGGAGGGAGGGAGGGAGGGAGGGAGGGAGGGAGGGAGGGAGGGAGGGAGGGAGGGAGGGAGGGAGGGGGTTAGGTTAGGGAAGGTGGAGGGAGGGATGGAGGTAGAGGGGGGTTAGGTTAGGATGGAGGGAGGGAGGGAGGGAGGGGGCAGTTATGAAGGAGGGAAGAAGGGAGGGAGGGAGGGAGTGAAGGAGGGAGGAAGGGAGGGAGAGAGGGGGTTAGGTTAGGGAAGGTGGAGGGAGGGAGAGAGGGATGGAGGTGGTTAGGTAAGGATGGAGAGAGGGGGGAGGAAGGGATGGAGGTGGTTAGGTAAGGATGGAGGGAGGGGGGAGGGAGGGAGGGAAGGAGAGAGTGAGTGAGGGATGGGGTTAGGGTGGAGGGAGGGAGGGGGTTAGGTTAGTATACGTGGAGGGAGGGAGGGCAGGAGGGAGGGAAGGAGAGAGTGAGTGAGGGATGGGGTTAGGGTGGAGGGAGGGAGGGGGTTAGGTTAGTATACGTGGAGGGAGGGAGGGCAGGAGGGAGGGAAGGAGAGAGTGAGTGAGGGATGGGGTTAGGGTGGATGGAAGGAGGGTGGAGGGTTAGGTAAGGAGGAGGGAGGGAGGGAGGGAAGGAGAGAGAGAGTGAGGGATGGGGTTAGGGTGGATGGAGGGAGGGAGGGGCTTAGGTTAGTGTAGGTGGAGGGAGGGAGGGAGAGAGAGAGTGAGGGGGTTAGGTTCGGGTGGGTGGATGTAGAGAGGGAGGGAGGGAGAGATGTTTCCTTTCACTGGCTGCCAATCCATCAAGACTCAAGACTACCGCTGTGTGGGCTGACAGGCAGCACAGAATAGAACAAGGCCCTGCTACAGAACCCCCTCCCCCCCCCCCCCCCCACACACACACACACATATACACACACAGACACACACACACGCACGCGCACACACACATACACCCCTCTGCGGACATCACTCATTCCCTGGCAGGCGCTGAACTCTACATGACCCCTCAGAGCCTCCTCACTGACTTCCACTTCTAAGAACCTAGTTAGCCCCCTTAAAGAGACAGGACCCCACCTAGATAGTCCCCTTAAAGAGACAGGAACCCACCTGGTTAGCCCCCTAAAAGACACAGGACCCCACTTAGTTAGCCCCCTAAAAGACACAGGAACCCACCTGGTTAGCCCCCTAAAAGACACAGGACCGCACTTAGTTAGCCCCCTTAAAGAGACAGGACCCCACCTAGATAGTCCCCTTAAAGACACAGGAACCCACCTGGTTAGCCCCCTAAAAGACACAGGACCCCACTTAGTTAGCCCCCTAAAAGACACAGGACCCCACTTAGTTAGCCCCCTTAAAGAGACAGGACCCCACTTAGTTAGCCCCCTTAAAGAGACAGAATCCCACTTAGTTAGCCCCCTTAAAGACAAAGGAACCCACTTAGTTAGCCCCCTAAAAGAGACAGGACCCCACTTAGTTAGCCCCCTAAAAGAGACAGGACCCCACTTAGTTAGCCCGCTAAAAGAGACAGGACCCCACTTAGTTAGCCCCCTTAAAGACACAGGAACCCACCTGGTTAGCCCCCTAAAATACACAGGACCCCACCTAGATAGTCCCCTTAAACACACAGGACCCCACCTAGTTAGCCCCCTAAAAGACACAGGACCCCACTTAGTTAGCCCCCTAAAAGACACAGGAACCCACCTGATTAGCCCCCTAAAAGACACAGGAACCCACCTGGTTAGCCCCCTAAAAGACACAGGACCCCACCTAGATAGCCCCCTTAAAGATACAGGACCCCACCTAGTTAGCCCCCTTAAAGAGACAGGACCCCACTTAGTTAGCCCCCTTAAAGACACAGGACCCCACTTAGTTAGCCCCCTTAAAGATACAGGACCCCACCTAGATAGTCCCCTTAAAGAGACAGGACCCCACCTAGTTAGCCCCCTTAAAGAGACAGGACCCCACTTAGTTAGCCCCCTTAAAGAGACAGGACCCCACTTAGTTAGCCCCCTTAAATAGACAGGACCCCACTTAGTTAGTCCCCTTAAAGAGACAGGACCCCACCTAGATAGACCCCTTAAAGAGACAGGACCTCACTTAGTTAGGCCCCTTAAAAAGACAGGCCCCACTTAGTTAGCCCCCTTAAAGAGACAGGACCCCACTTAGTTAGCCCCCTTAAAAACACAGTAGTATTGTGTTAACTGAAAATTGCATTTATTATTCAGTACTTTTATCTCGAAACGTGCCCACACACACACACACACACACACACACACACACACACACACACACACACACACACACCTATTTGAAATCATTAGGCTGGACACATTTTTGTCACGCTTCCAAATTTGTCTGCTATTTTTTTTTGGTTCAAACTGAAACCGTCTCTCACCCCCCCCCCCCCCCCCTACATATTCCTGTTAACTGCTTGTCTTACTAATTGTTTAATGCTCGGCCTTAGCACAACTGTCCATGCAGAGCCTGTTCAAGAGGACATTATATATTTTTGACATGATGTACAAAATATTAATAATAATAATAATAATAATAATAATAATAAAGGACGGTCGCAATCGGGGCAGCAATAGTGCAGTATCGAAATAGCAGGAGCTGCACTTTTTAGGGGAAAAAATAACTGTGTAAATGTGAATCTATAACACACATGTAAAACAATCACACTAATAGTGAATCGTTTGTTCTTTACCATGTACGCAACCTAGCCCACCCGGCTTGTGTCAGTTAGTTAATTCCCATATGCAAAACCGTTCGTTCGTATAGTTTTTGGGTTAGTTAGCTACTAGTCATTTTGTTTGTTCGCAAATTCTTTTTAACATAATGCTAAAGCTGAACATTGCACAAATAGCAATTTAGAGACCGTTAGCAGTGTAGTGTTACGCAATGGGCATTCACCGTCCATTTTGTGTGGTTCTCCTCCTCCGACGGATGACGGACGTTGTCGTCGTTTTCCCCACCTCGGATTTAAACGGCCAGCGCCCCAATTCCACCTTCTGTCCTCTCCTCCTTCCCCTTCCCCTGTGTGTGTGTGTGTGTGTGTGTGTGTGTGTGTGTGTGTGTGTGGGTGTGTGTGGGTGTGTGATCGTGTGTGTGGGTGTGTGTGCGATCGTGTGCGATCGTGTGTGGGTGTGCGATCGTGTGTGGGTGTGTGATCGTGTGCGGGTGTGATCGTGTGCGGGTGTGATCGTGTGTGGGTGTGTGTGATCGTGTGTGTGTGCGTGTGTGTGTGTGTGTGTGATCGTGTGTGTGTGCGTGCGTGTGTGTGTGTGGAAGTGATCGTGTATGGGTGTGTGCGTGTGTGTGAGTGTGTGAGTGTGTGTGATCGTGTGTGAGTGTGTGTGATCGTGTGTGTGTGTGTGTGTGTGTGTGTGTGGGTGTGCTCAACAGGGGAGAATCTTGTTACTGTGAAGAGGGCCTGAGGGCGCAGTGAGAGAGTGTGTGACGCTACACCCCTGATATATACCGCCAGCGCCCCACATCTGGGCTCTGATCTACTAAAAAAGTGACACAAGGACAGAAAGACAATGTACTGCTGCCACTGTGGAATTAAAAACCTTTTGACGGATGACACGATGTTCTTTGGGAGCTTTAGGATAAGTAATAACGCAACGTTACCATAGGGTAGTGTCTTGTAACATTTGACAGTACCGGATATAACACGGTAACCGACAGGTCGATCGCGATATGACCGGTCGATCTTAAAAGCCTTCATTGTCGATCCCTAGCATTTTCACATTTTCTAAAAAATAATAAATTATATAAATACATTTAAAAAATGTTGGTTTTTTAGACCTAGCTCTGGCTTGTTGATTTAAATCACGCATAGGTCATTTTACAAACTCCAATTATTACCGGACATTTTGACCGGCAGGTTTTAAATATACCGGTTTTTTTATACATTTTACCAGCTAAAAAAACGGTAATTATCGGCTAACGGAAACCCTGGTATGTACGTACATTGAGCCAGTTGGAACAGAAATTGATTGCAAAAATAAATATGACAACGTCTTACTCCTAAGTGGGGTTTTTGGAAGATATATCGGATTGGTAGATCTTGGCTTACATTTCCGAATAAAAAGTGATCTTGATCTTGAAAAGGTCGGTTACCGCTGGTTTATATCATTGACAGGCCCGCATGCAGCATGCAAAACAACTTCAATCTGATTTGATTAATAACAACACACACACACACACACACACACACTGCACTGCAGTGATGGCGGTGGATACAAAACTTGAAATAGCTCTTAGAAAACGCCTAGAATCACAACTCTTCAAATACGCATGTAGGTTGCAGGTAGGCATGCACGAATGCACAGTGCATTTTTGTTGGCTGGTTTCGGGGAAAGTACCATTTAAAAAGCTGCGTTTTCCACCGCAGGAACTTTCCCCGGGGACTAGGAACCTTTGGAGGAACTCTAAACTAAGTTTAGAGACAATTATTCCAAAAAAGTACCGGAACATTTTTTGGGGGGGTGGGGCTTGTGCGACGCTGAACCTTTGTGATTGGTCGAGTCGACTCGCAGCATTTTGTTTCAGCCGCATTCATTAATTCTTGTTTCTTTGTGATAGACGTCATCTCTCACGGTCATCTGTACTAGCTGGTCACATCTGTGTGCTTACTTTAGGTCTAGCATTTGGCCCCTGTTTGAAATCCTCTGAGCTACTACTGCTGCTCAACTCCTCCCAGTGTTGACTCAATGACTCGATGACTCGATGACTTGCAGAGCAGTAAATCAGGACCAACAAAAGCAGGGCTTGAATCTCCTCCTGAACGCTGACTGTTGTGCCGTGTCGTCCCACGCCAAAAATTGGGTGACTGACAAAAATGTCAGCCATGGCTTTGACAGTGGACTCATTGATCTAACTTATCATTGATCTAACTTATCATTGATCTAACTTATCATTGATCTAACTTATCTTGGCGTGGTCTTTAGACCACGGTGGAAACCCAGACAACAACTGGCCGAAGGATCCTTTTAGTTCCTTGAAAATAGTAACTTCCTGGGACTAAAAGTGATGGGTACTTTTAAGGGAAAATGCTGGACTTTCGACACTTCTAGCCAATGCTAACTAACACACTTAGATATCATGTTATTAAGGAGCAGGTGGGGCCGGGGGGGCAGTTAGGCACCTACAGCGGATGCTTAATATCCTGCCCCTACTATACTGTCTGTTTACACTGTTAATGTGTGTGCGCATTTGTGTGCGTGTGTGTGTGTGTGTGCGTGTGCGTATGGCGTGTTTGTGTGTGTGCGTGTGCGTATGGCGTGTGTGTGTGTGTGTGTGCGTGTGCGTATGGCATGTGCGTGTGTGTGTGTGTGTGTGTATACATGCATGAGCACAGCGGCAAGGCTGAATGAAGGAGCTCCCTGATAGCCTGTGGAGTGACGGACAGGGATGGGTAACTCGGTGGAGGAGGGGGTGGGGTGTAGCGGTGGGGAGAGAATTTGTGTGTCCATTAAACGCTTTATTACAGAGCCAGCAGGCCTGAGCTAATGCACATATCCTGCATGCGGGGGCTCTGCTCAATGGCTCCGCGCACAGCCGCACGCATGCACACACACACACACACACACAAACCCACACACACAAACCCACACACATACACACACAAACCCACACACACATGCATGCATGCACACACACACACATCAGACACACCCATGCACACACACACACACATACGCACACACACACACACACACACATACACAAACAAACCCACACACACACACATGCATGCACACACACATCAGACACACCCATGCACACACACACACACACGCATGCACACACGCACACACACGCACACACGCACACACGCACGCACACACACAATAGCTGCTGGCAAAACAACCCGCCCCCGCCCCCTCCCCCCCACCAAACACCTAACACGTACATCAATTATGTTCTGTCTGTCTGTCCATCCATCCGTCTGTTTACCTGTCTCCAGCCATCTGTCTGTCTCCCCGTCCATCTGTCCGTCTTGTGTCTCGTCTCTCTCTCTCTCTCTCTCTCTCTCTCTCTCTCTCTCCACGGCTCCATCCAAACACGACAGACACGCACCTAGAATTAAGCAGATTACAATGATAACAGTCTAACAATGTTATGTGTTCTATGTGTACAACTTCTAGGTCTATGGGACTTGTGTCTTGTGACTTGTTGTGTCGTTTAGGATCACTATCGAAATTAACAGTATGATTTTATAGTTTTAAAATAATAAGATATAAACAATGTCCAGTTAGTCCACTTGTTCTGTCAGACTGTGCCGTTTCCAACTCAAATTCTAAACACATCATAGATAATTATTACAGATAATATGGATAATAGCCTTCAGTACACAAATAATTCTTGCACTGAACAATACATTCGACACACAGTCGGTATTAAAATGCTGCATATTTAACATAACACGTATTTGATTAAAAAAAGAAACAAGAATTATATACAAACTGTTACAAAATGCATGGCTAATGTGGTCATCGCTATCGCATATGAATACTGCAAATAACTCACCACTCGGTTTCCACTCGAATTGTATTCAACATCTTGCTTAAGAAAATATTTAGTTTAAAACAATTAATAAGAGAAAATAAACAATAATGATGGAACTGTCAACTCGTTTTTTTGGGGAAAAGTGCACTACTTCTTCAGTTCAGCTGTACCAATCAATAGTGACTTCAACTAATGTACACCTTGTAAGTCGCTTTGGATAAAAGCGTCTGCCAAATGCCCTAAATGTAAATGTAAATAGTGCAGTGCCCCGTGTGGCGAACACCTGAATTGCATGTACAAACATCTCTTTGACCTATATTTATAAAAAATAAATACAATAGAAAAAAATTGAATACATAGACTTTATTTTTAAAACTGTAAAACCTATGGGGATTTTAGGCTTTGTAGCTTGTTCAATGCTTAACATTATGCTATGCTCATTAGGAGGGTTAAGAGAAGCTTGTAATCGCAGAGATTGTGTCCCTTACTGGCAGGATTGGCATTGATCAGCAACCTCTGCTTCTGGACATCCGTTATGTCCAGTCCAGACCAGGACAAGCATGGTGTGATGTACATTAAAAATAATCATGTATATATATATATATATA
>CM051000.1:22042035-22049535 GCA_027704905.1 Muraenolepis orangiensis
AGATCCTGTACCTACCCCGCGTCACCCGCCTGTCTCGCGTTACTCCGGTCTATACGAGCTCCCCGGTAATTATAATTACCTGTCTGATACCTGTCGCTATTCCGACCTCCCGGTACCTAGACTTCTCGCTCGTCCCTGACCATCCATCTGTCTGGTACCTGTCGCTACTCGACCTCCCGGTACGCAGACTCCTCCCCCGTCCCGGACTACTCGCCTGTCTGGTACCTGTCGCTACTCGACCACCCGGTACCCTGACCCCTGGACTGTCCCCGTTCACCCTTGTGTTTTGTGTTTGCTTTGAATAAAGCTTTACGTATCGCTCCACTGTGTCTTGGTCTGCGTTCTGGGTCCCCCCGAACAATCCCAATCGTGACATGTAGTCCGTTTTAACATAGGCTACATGGCATCACATTTACCCTGTAGGCTACCAGGCAACTTTTTGCTTTCTCCTTCATTTCATTGCGGCAAAGTCCTCTGCTGCCGAGCTGAAATCAAAGGTGTCTAATGTGTCTTTGCAGCTTGCAATACGCATAAGTGCATCACTCTCTCCTCCTCCAGACGACTCCGCAGTGATGTTTTCAAACCATTCTGCAGGGAGAAGCCCCTCTCTGCTGGCACGCTTGACACGGGCAGAACACAGGCACTTTTAGCCAGTGGGGTCCAGTCGGGGTACAGCTCGCTGAACTCAGAAATTAGCACTTGGCAAGCTGTCGCAAACATTAAAGCCCCATAGCCGTGGAGCGCTAACATTAAAGCCCCATAGCCGTGGAGCGGCCATCACTGCACCTGCATCTCGTCGGGCGCGCGTGACGTCATGAGAGGAGTGGCAGCTGATTGGTCACTTCATTCGGTCACCCTTTCGGGGGGGAGGGGGCAGTAGTAAAGCTGTCAAAACTCAAATGTCCAGGATCTAAGTTTTGTATGAGCATTATTACCGGACATTTTGACCGGCAGGTTTTTAAATTACCAGTTTTTTATAATTTTTACCCGCTAAAAACCGGTAAATACCGGCTAACGGAAACCCTGATATATATATATATATATATACATACATATACTGTATATATATAGCTTTTGCTATTGGTTTGGCTACTGTTTAGTTGTATTTATAATGTTTGAGTCATCCTGCAGTTCTATTTATGATGCAACATGTTCTCTTTTCACAATCACTAAGAGTCACGCATAAGGTCCAAATAAGACTGAGCTCACATGGGGGGGGGGGGGACCAAACACTAACGACATGATTAATTAGCAAACCATTTTTTATTCACGTTCATCGAAAGACCTTCACTTAGAGCGCAATTCATTCTAATTAACACGGTGGCTACGTCAACGGTGGCAAGCAAGCAAAGTCGGAAAAAACCAACAAGGTAATCAAGTTAATTAAAGGAGGCGGGGCCGAGGCGGTGGCAGATACCGCGGAAACACACCGAGTCTTCGGGAATCAACTCCGCCCGTGCGTTTAGCACAACATAAACACACACACACACACACACACACACACACACGTACACACACACACACACGATAAAGTGGCAGGATATTACATTACATCACATTATATCATAACAGTCATTTAGCAGACGCTTTTGTCCAATAGCGACTTACAATAGTGTGTTTCAACAAAGGAAGAAGAGAGAGAGAACAACTCGTCCCCTGAATTCATAACAAGTCTCCATGAATGAGTGTAGTAAGTACAGTAAGTTCAGGTAAACGTACAATCAATTGGCAAACAATGAACAAACTAAAAAAAGAGGATAGGAGGAATCCCAGAGCTCAACCACATGCCTTTCCTGTTACTGGAATAAACTCAAAAAACAGACTCAGAAGCAGGGACTCAGAATGCCTTCATTGTCACTGTACAAGTACAACGAAATTGTGTAGCAATCCTCAAGGCACTCTTAAAAACAACTATTTGAAAAATATAAATGATCAAATAATACTAAGCTTAACAAAAATACACAGGTTAAAGAATGTCCATATAAACACTGTACATAGTGTATATCTATATATAGATATATAGATATATCTATATCTATATATATATATATATAAATATATATATATATATAACTGGCTCATTGATTGTATTGATTGGATACAGTATTGTAGTTACACAGAACGGTCCACTAACAGTCTAAACAGTACAGTGTTGTAGTTACGCTGAACAGTCACTGTCAGTGTTTGACAGTGTTCATAAAAAGAGAGTCTATGTGATTATGCATCTGAACGTGTGTGTGTGTGTGTGTGTGTGTGTGTGTGTCTGTTCCGGATCTCCCTCCCCTGTTGGATTAAAGCTAGAACGTTACTGTATGTTGGGAATGTCGCTCATGGCGATGCAGTTGACGCACTGCGACCTACCTAGCTGTCATCACCACCTGGAAGAGCCAAGCGTCCTCTGCACCTGAGGTGTATTGCACCCTCCTCTCTCTCTCTTTCCTTGGCTTGCTCTCTCTCTCTCTCTCTCTCTCTCTCTCTCTCTCTCTCTCTCTCTCTCTCTCTCTCTCTCTCTCTCTCTCTCTCTCTCTCTCTCTCTCCTCTCTCTCTCTCTCTCTTTCTCTCTCTCTGTCTTTTCTTATACTTCTTCTTCTTCTTCTTCTTCTTCATCTCCAGTCGGCCTGAGTCTGCCTGATCACACACACACACACACACACACACACACACACACACACACACACACACACACACACACACACACACACACACACACACACACACACACACCACACACACACACACACTCACGCACACACACACACACACACACACACACACACACTCACGCACACACACACACACACACCCTAAAAGAAACCAACAAACAACAAGAGACGGGCAAGCCTTAGGTAAAACCACAGGTGTCAATCACCCAGAGCCGTGGCTGGTCCCTGTGACAGCCCTCTGTCCGTCAAGCGGCGCACTGCCTCAGCGCAGCTGTGTTCCCACCAAGGCACCGTGTCGCACACCAGCTTCAGCGTGTCACTCTCCATCTGTGCGTCAGCTTGTCAGTCACCCGGCCGGCCTTTCTCGCCCCGGCTGTCAATCAAAATCGACAGCCTGGGGTGTGTGTGTGTGTGTGTGTGTGTGTGTGTGTGTGTGTGTGTGCGTGTCTGTTTGTGGGCGTGTGTGTGTGTGTGTGTGCGTGTGTGTCTGTTTGTGGGGGTGTGTGCGTGTGTGCGTGTGCGGTATGTGTGTGTGTGTGTTTGTGTTTGCGTGTGTGTGTGTGTCTATGTGTGTGTGTGTGAGTGTGTATCTGTGTGTGTGTCTGTGAGTGTGTTTGTGTGACTGTGTGTGTGTGTGTGTGAGTGTGAGTGTGTGTGTGTGTGCGCGCTGTGTGTGTGTGCGCGTGCACGCTATGTGTGTGTGTGTGTCTATGTGTGTGCATGAGTATCTGTGTTTGTGTGTGTGTGTGTGCGCTATGTGTGTGTGTGAGTGTGTATGTGTGTGTGTGTGTGTGTGTGTTTTTAGTTTGACTCCATACACCCACACACTCTCCCCCCTCCCCCCTCCCCCCTCCCCCCCGGCCAGCTGTTAGCCTGTCCGACCACCAGAGCCACCTTTTCTTTATCAACTCAGACGTCTTAAGGTTTGACAGGAAGTGGTTTATTTTATTTATATATATTTTTTTTTCTTCTCCATGATGGGAGGGGGGGAGGGGAAGGGAGGAAGGGAGGGGGAGAGGGTGGGGGGGAGGGTTGAGGGGGGTGACGCCACGCAGCGCTGTATTTAACACAACAACAAAAAACCCTCTCTTGCGCAATGGGACGACGTTGATTGACAGCTGGAACTCCTTAGCACTAGAAGGGCGTCAGAGGTCAGAGAGGAGACACTACCTTAATGTGGGGAGAGATTTTCTTGGAAGGGGGAATGCAACTCCTCCCTTCTTTTACTCTCTGCCTCTTTCTCCCTCTATCACACACTTTCTCTCTCTCTCTCCCTCTCTCTCTCTCTCTCTCGCTCTCTCTCTCTCTGTCTCGCTTCTCTCTCTCTCTCTCTCTCTCTCTCTCTCTCTCTCTCTCTCTCTCTCTCTCTCTCTCTCTCTCTCTGTCACACTCACACTCCCTCTCTCTCTCTTACTCTCTCTCTCTCCTCTCTCTCTCTCTCCTCTCTCTCTCTCTCTCTCTCCTCTCTCTCTCTCTCTCTCTCTCTCTCTCTCTCTGTCACACTCACACTCCCTCTCTCTCTCTTACGCTCTCTCTCTCTCTCTCTCTCTCTCTCTCTCTCTCTCTCTCTCTCTCTCTCTCTCTCTCTCTCTCTCTCTCTCTCTCTCTCTCTCTCTCTCTCTCTCTCTCTCTCTCAGTCTAGTACTCTGCTTTTGTAACTCCAGCTCGGCGTGTCAAAGTGTCTATTTGGCGGTGCAGGGATGTGACAGGCCTGGGGGGCCCCCAGGGGACGGCGGGGACGGAAAAGGGCCCGGGCGCAAATTGATTTTGATTTCCCTCCAAATCAGTCAGAGGGGTCGGCCTTTAACACGAGCCGATCACCGAGGCTCTCGCAGAGCGATGGGACGAGGACGACTGGAGGAGGAGGAGGAGGAGGAGGAGGGGGAGAAGGAGGAGGAGGAGGAGGAGGAGGAGGAGGAGGAGGAGGAGGAGGAGGAGGAGGAGGAGGAGGAGGAGGAGGAGGAGGAGGAGGAGGAGGAGGAGGAGGAGGAGGAGAGCCCGGGATAGTCACCCGGGAGATTAGCCCTGTCACTCCACTCATCAGCGTCCCCGTCACTATCGACATTACACACACACACACACTCACACACCCACACACACACATACACACACACACACACACACGCATACACACGCAAACAAGCACAAGCCTGTGCACACACACACACACACACACACACACACAAACAAGAACAGAACAATACATAACACACTTTATTTGACGTATTTTAGATCTCTCCAAAGCTAGACAGCACTTGTGTTACATATTCAACACTTACGGGCACACACACACACACACACACACACACACACACACACACTCACACGGTGGGCGGGGTGGGGTGGGGGGTGTGGTTCAGGGCGGGGTGGATGGGTGTGGGGGTGGAGTTAATAATAATGAAAACACACACATACACACACACACACACACACACACAGGCCGTCACTTTGATTGACAGCCAAGCGAGAAAAGGCCTCTCGATGACTGACAAGCTGACACACACACACACACACACACACTCACACACACACAATTACTTCTCTACAGCCATGCAGCTTTTACCATTCTCACACTGCCTTTTTGATTGTGTGAAGTTCTTTTTCCCCCTCTTTCCCTCTCAGATGGGTTAGCCCCTTGATATAACCTCATTGTTACTCCAAACCGTAAATGGTTAATGGGCTGCTTTTTATATAGGGCTTTAATGCCTCACATTCACCCATTCATACACACATTCATCCACCGACGGCGGAGTCAGCCATGCAAGGAGACAGCCAGGGTTAGGGTGTCTTGCTCATGGACAATATCGAACCGTTTTTGCTGGGAAGAAGGAGGAGCCGGGGCATCCAACCGGCAACCTTTTCCGATAGTGAGACGACGACGGCTCTTCCTCCTGAGCTGTGAAGTGTCATGCTGGGCAGGGCTGTGCGAGGCGGGGGCCAGGGCGATGGACAGCACGGCGCGGGCCTGGCCTCTCCTGGCTCCAGCCTCCAGCCTCCAGGCTCCAGGCTCCAGGCTCCAGCCTCCAGGCTCCAGGCTCCAGGCTCCAGGCTCCAGGCTCCAGCCTCCAGCCTCCAGCCTCCGGCCTCCAGCCTCCAGCCTCCAGCCTCCAGGCTCCAGGCTCCAGCCTCCGGCCTCCAGCCTCCCTCCAGCCTCCAGCCTCCAGCCTCCGGCCTCCAGGCTCCGGGCTCCAGGCTCCGGGCTCAGCCTCCAGGCTCCAGGCTCCAGCCTCCAGCCTCCAGCCTCCAGCCTCCAGGCTCCAGGCTCCAGGCTCCGGGCTCAGCCTCCGCCCGGCAGCCCGAGGAACCCAGAGCCTGCTCACTCACCAACCCCGTTGATGGGCTCCCGTCTTCTGAGTGGATGGGAAGTGACAGCGTCAGAGATGATGGGGCTGAGCTGCTCTCAATGGCACCCCCCCCCCCCCCCACACCACACCACTTCCTGTTAGCGGGAGGACATCCCACAAGGGGGGACAAGGGGGGAGGGGGGGGGGGGAGAGGGGAGGAGGGTTCAGCATGGATGAATGGACAGACAGACAGACAGACAGATATGTAGACGGACAAGGCAAGATAGACCGACAGGCAGACAGAGACGGAAAGATAGATACATAGATAGATAGACACTCAGACAGACAGATAGACATGCAGACATTACAGCCAGACATTGAGACAGGCAGGGCAGACAGACCGACAGGCTATATAGACATCCATACAGACAGACAGACAGCCAGAGATAGATAGATAGATAGATAGATAGATAGATAGATAGATAGATAGATAGATAGATAGATAGATAGATAGATAGATAGATAGATAGATAGATAGATAGATAGATAGATAGATAGATAGATAGATAGATAGATAGATAGATAGATAGATAGATAGATAGATAGATAGATAGATAGATAGATAGATCGATAGAGAGACAGACAGAGAGACAGGCAGATAGAGAGACAGACAGACAGACAGACAGACAGACAGACAGACAGACAGACAGACAGACAGACAGACAGACAGACAGACAGACAGACAGACAGACAGACAGACAGACAGAGATAGATAGATAGATAGATAGATGGATTGACATTTGCATATTACAGGCAGACATGTAGACAGACAGACAGACAGCCAGAGAGACAGGCAGATCGAGAGACAAACAGAGAGACAGCCAGAGAGACAGGCAAGATAGAGAGACAGACAGAGAGACAGGCAGATATAATAGACACACCAAAAGACAGAGGGACGGACAGAGATGAAGAGAGCCCCACCATAGCAGCCCACCAATCATTCCATTGGGGTGGCAGCGCGGCCCTGCGTGTAAACACTTCATCTAAGTGGTAAAAAGCCCCATCGGCCTGACAGCACACACACACACACACACACACACACTCTCTCTCTCTTACCATACAGAATGCATACATTACTCCCCGTGTAACATCACCATGCATCTCTCATCCCGCATCCCCTACCACCACCACCTCCTCCTCCTCCTCACCTCCTCCTCCTCCCCTCCACCTCCTCCTCCTCCTCCTCCTCCTCCTCCACCTCCTCCTCCTCCTCCACCTCCTCCTCCTCCTCCTCCCCATCCCTCTTACATCCAGGCGTGGGGGCCCTCCGTCAAAAAGTTTTTTTCTATTTATTTATTTTTTAATTCCTTAAAAGGCTGCGGGGAACCGGAGGAGGACCATGGTGGAGGACCATGGTGCTGTTTCCCATGAGGTCAGCACTTTAGGTGCTTTAAAGGTGCCTTGTAAAAGCGTGCCAGAGACGGAGGTGGGTGTGGGTGTGTGGGTGTGTGGGGGGGGGGGTGGGGGGGGGGGGTGGAGGTAGGAGGAGGTGG
>CM051000.1:22065777-22096150 GCA_027704905.1 Muraenolepis orangiensis
GGCTTCCAGAGAAACCATTCCACTGCTGATTGACGTACTTGTTTCACCCGTCTTTTGTCCTTCATCTTTTCCTTTATATATGTGTAGAATTGTTGGATGTTTTTGGGAGCACACATCACAATTCAATCTGTTCGAACAATCTTTGCTTCTATGTCCCTTATTTAAACAGCCGAAGCATACTCCTTTGGACATCAAGCATTACATGTTTTCCTTGTGAGGTCTTTTGTTCATTTTACATGATTCATCTGCATGTTCTCCTGCACAGAATACCCACGGTCTGCGCACGATGGCGTTTAAGCGGTCAGCGCTTAGCTTTGAACCTTTGTAAGGCTTCCGTTCGTCATAGAAACCAGGGGTTGTAATAGTTGCAAAGCTACTTCGCTTGTAATCTGAATTGAACTTTGCATTGAACAGTTTGCTTCCTCTTTGTTCCTTTCTGGGTGCAGGGTCTTGTATGTCCCCAAAAAGAGGATCTGTTGCTATTCTAGCCTGTCGCTCTATGAAAGCAACAAGTTCAGGAAACTTTGCCCTTTTTCTTTTACGTTCATAAAAGTCCTAAGCAGTAGCTCGCCACCTCTCCCTGAGCTTGGATGGTCATTTTAGGATCACCAGCTTCATTTGAGATGGGGTGCTCATCTCATCCAAAAATGTGATGTCTTGCATTGTGTTTAGACATCCACGGAGAGCAATTGAATAAGCAAGCAGTGCCCTTTTGTCCTCACTTTTGATAGTAATCCACTTGGAAACTTTCTCCATACAAGCTGCTGCGATTAGGAGTTGATTTCCAAAGTTTTCTTCAAGTAGTCTTTTGGCTTCGTTGTAACCCTTCTTGTGGTTTGTATACTGACAACTTCTTACAAGCTCTTTGGCCTGGCCTTCGGTAAACTGTTCGAGAAAGAAAAGACGGTCTTTGTAGTTGTCAGTTTTCTCTTCAATTGAATGCTCAAAGACGCGGATGAATGACAGGTATTGTAGTGGATCTCCTTTAAACATGGGTATCTGGCTGGAAGGAAGTAATGAATGACGTTGCTCTTTTATTAGCATTTCGGTTATTTTGTTCTGCCTTTTCATCACTGTGACGGAGCGGCTCCGTCACTGACTGCGGGCAGTGCGCATACAAACACACACACGCCAGATACGCAGCGGAGCAACGCACACACACGCAGACACCAAACATTCCAAGCATTCCCTCCTGTCAGCTGGGGAAGGCTACGTTCTCACATCACATCACATCACATACATTGATTCTCTTACATGGTCACGATGCATTCGTCTCTGCACTCCTCCGGCACTTCCTAGGCGGACGCGTTGGCCAAGCAGAGGCGCACATGTCCGCCAGGTTAAATGGGAGGGGTTGGCGCAGGGCCATGGTCACGTGAGCGAGGTTATTGTATCATTTGGTTTTGTACTGTTTACTTGGGTATCGTTGGTTCAAACAGTTGGAGAGTATGTGTGATATATATATCTATATACTATATAGATATATATATGTATATATATATATATGTATATATATATATACTATATATGTTTTGTGTGTAGGAGTTGGGTTTGATGTGTTTGTTGGGTACATCCTGTTTGAAGCCTAGTGGGAGGGGCTATTGGCTACAAGAGGGCTGCTTTGGCCCAGGGAAGGGGGTCTGGAGTTGGCTGAGTGACAGTGAAGGTAACGGGGAACCCCTCTGTAAACGTGGTGGTATTTGCTTGGTCGGAAGTAGTAGCGTGTTTGCATAGTTAACCATTGTGAAGTGTTAAGTAATAGGTATATTGGGTTTGGTTTTATTTGTTTTCTCTTTTTCCACTTTTTGTAGATCTAGTAAGTATAGGGTATTTTGTTTTATGTTACTTTCACTTTTCACATTTTTCGCAAACCTATATCACCTCTGCACCTTGGGAGGCGGGAAATAAAAACCACCAACGGGATTCTTCCGACTACGCCTGTTTTTGGGGAGATTCAAAGGAGTTCGAGAGAGGACCCCGTCACAATCACCTTTGCCAGGATGCTGTTTCCGCATGTTTGATTTAGATCAGTGCGAGACTGAGGGTCTTGGGTTTGAGAGGAAGTGGGCCGCACATGCCGGCTTCGACCAGCAGGGGCAGCACATCTTGTTTTAGTAGTATGGCTTGGCCACTGCTCCACCTCTTCTACTCCATCCTCTTCCTCTTCTTCATCACTGTCCTCCTCCTCCTCCTCTTCATCATTGTCCTCCTCCTCTTCTTCATCACTGTCCTCCTCGTCTTCATTAAGTTGACTATACAGTTTATCTTTCATTCTTCCATTGTCATGGTGTTTAATTGAACATGCCTCTGTCTTGACCATACTCTTGTTGTTTTTGTTCCTCAAAACTTGATAGTGTCCTTATTTTTGCATCTGCAGCTTCGATGTCAGTTTGCAGCTCAAGCTCCTCTTGTAAGGTATTTATAGCTGCTTGTCTGCTTTCCAATTCATATTTCAAATCTCTTTGTTGTTTCTCAAGCTCTTGTTTTTTCTTTAAATTGGCAGCACGTGCCATCATGGCGGCTTTTTCAGCTTCAGTCTTTCTAATCATCATAGATGAGGTTGTTGAGCTCACACTACTTCTATGACTGTTTGGTCCCTTTTTGCTACTTTTGAAACTGGATGGTGCCTTTTCTTGCTCCTGAGTATATATCTTGGAACCTTTTACAAGCAAGCATGGAAGGGTGCCATTCTAGGTTGTCTTGTTCTTTATCCTCTTCATCAATGAGATTCTGAATGGACTCATGCTTTTCTATAACTTCCTCTTCAAGGGCTCTGAATGCAGCAAAACTTTCTTTAACAAGTAACTCATTTCCAAAATCAATCATTAATTCTTCGATTGCATTCCTTTTTATAGTCAATGTTTTCATTCCTTTTACTCTTGTCTTTTGAAGTTGTCTTATATGAGCTTGGAGGGCCTTTCTTGTGAGCTTTGTATCCCTCTTTGGTCTAGCATCATGTATTTTTCCACAGGGCCTGTTGCTCCATTTCCACTTGTCTCAATTAGAAGTTGGCCTTCCTGGGCTGGTCCAACAGCTCCATCTTCTTTCATTGCTTCAGACATTTCGTTTTTATATTTTTTATTATTATTCTTTTGTAGTTTGAATGTTACATTCACTTGGTGTGACGTCAGAGCCTTCAAAGTGGGTCTATCTTCTTCCTGCTAATGAATGCAGTAACGTAGTATAGCGGCTATGCAGCTGTAGGCATATAGGCCACAGCGAGCAGCCAGGTTTCAGCGCAACATATTTATAATACAAATAACACTAATTACGTTGGTTCCACGTAATACTACGGCACACATTCTCCGTTCCATATAGTCCACTGCTGTATCCGAATTCAATCAGTCCATTGCGCCATTTAGTTTCCAGTTTCCACACGTCCAGACAACATTAATTGCGATGGTTCCACATATTAATACGGCACATAGTCCGTTCAATAATCCACAGCATCGCAATCAATTAGTCATTTCGTCAGTCTGAAGTTTAGAATACTCCACAGCGTTCGCACGGAAGCGCAACAAAGTAGCAATGTCCCAAGTCACGTTTCATTCATAAATGACAGCAGCGTCCAAACAATTCCACATCGCGGTAGGCCATTACAGCTCTTCACGTCCTTCAATTCCTTTATCCAGGTCTTCATTAACAGAGGTGTTATTCATAAATCTTCTTACCTCTGGCTTTCTTTCGTGAGGGAGGTTGTCCAACTTTATACTCACACGTCCTTCTTTCGTGAGGGGGTTTTCCTACTTTTTGTAGTGACCGCTTGTCACTCCCCGATTGTGTTGACAGGCGTCACGATGCACCACGCATAATTAGTTCTCTACTCAGTAACAAAGTTTGTGATGCAAATATAGTAGAATGTCCAAGTTGCGACTGGCGTAGTTTGCAGGGTTTTATTGTCCAAAAAAGAATAATAGTGAATAAATGGTTAAATCAGAACGGTTGTCAGTTGCTCAATTTATCAGTTCCAAACAGTGAAACAGGTAGGAAAACAGGTGTCTCCTTAACAGGTGCATGCATTACACTGATCAGCAAGGTTACTTATAATAGATGTGGTGTGCCCCCTAGAGTTCAAACATAAATATGGCACCAAACATATATAGAAATTCTACAAGTCGGTTTCTGCTTCTACAGAGGAGGAGCAGAAGAAGAAGAAGAAGTACCACACAACCCACTTTCAATCTTGGGTTTCCTCCTTGGCCTGAAGAACCCAACAAGAAGGACTGAATATTGGGTTTGGGGAAACCAAATAGAAACATGTTATGTGCTCATAACAGAGCCTAAGCCACAAGGACAGATTCTAGCAAACCATCTGTGCAAACTGTTATTTCAATAATTGTTTGATTAGCATATAACTGTTTAAACAGCCGTGTGATTCATCTTAATTCGGGATGTATAACCATGTAACTAGAGTTTTGTAGGATACTATTAAACGTCGTCTGTAGACGAGGATAAAAAGTTATGCATTGCACATTGCGAGAGAAATTGTTCAACAGTATACTTTATTTGACAATATTTTGTAAGACGTTGTTGCCACGATTGATTCATTCATGAATATAATGTTGGCCCAAAAGTTCAAGTTGAAGTTGGTTCAAAAAGGGTGACCAGAGGGTGTGTGCCAATTACAGGGGTATCACAATTACTCAGCCTCCCTGGGAAAGTCTACTCCAAGGTGCTGGAAAGGAGGGTTCGGCCGATAGTCGAACCTCAGATTGAAGAGGAACAATGCGGATTCCGCCCTGGTCGTGGAACAACGGACCAGCTTTTCACTCTTGCAAGGATCCTGGAGGGGGCTTGGGAGTATGCCCATCCGGTCTACATGTGTTTTGTGGATTTGGAGAAGGCGTATGATCGGGTCCCTCGGGAAATACTGTGGGGGGTGCTGCGGGAGTATGGGGTGCGGGGGTCACTGTTGAGGGCCATCCAATTTCTACTCCCAAAGCACGAGCTGTGTCCGGATTCTCGGTAGAAAGTCAGGCCTGTTCTCAGTGGGTGTTGGCCTCCGCCAGGGCTGCGCTTTGTCACCCATCCTGTTTGTGATTTTCATGGACAGGATTTCAAGGCGTAGTCATGGAGGGGAGGGGTTTCAGTATGGTGGGCTCAGGATTGAATCGCTGCTGTTTGCAGATGATGTGGTCCTGTTTGCGTCATCAGTATGTGACCTTCAGCACTCACTGGATCGGTTTGCAGCGGAATGTGAAGCGGCTGGGATGAGGATCAGCACCTCCAAATCTGAGGCCATGGTTCTTAGCAGGAAACTGGTGGATTGTCTACTCCAAGTAGGGAGGGAGTCCTTATCCCAAGTGAAGGAGTTCAAGTATCTCTGGGTCTTGTTCTCGAGTGAGGGGAGGATGGAGCGTGAGATTGACAGGAGAATAGGTGCAGCGGGAGCGGTATTGGGTGCACTTTGGCGCACCGTTGTAACCAAAAGAGAGCTGAGCCAGAAGGCAAAGCTCTCGATCTACCGATCAGTCTTCGTTCCTATCCTCACCTATGGCCATGAGCAATGGGTAATGACCGAAAGGACGAGATCGCGAATACAAGCGGCCAAAATGAGTTTCCTCAGGAGGGTGGCTGGTATCTCCCTGAGGGATAGGGTGAGAAGCTCAGTCACTCGTGAGAGACTAGGAGTAGAGCCGCTGCTCCTTCGCGTAGAAAGGAGCCAGTTGAGGTGGTTCGGGCATCTAGTAAGGATGCTTCCAGGTTGCCTCCCGATTTTTTTATTCGCAACCATACGCAACTGGTGATCGCTATGGTGCAGTGGCAAAGCGTATCACAACTGGACCTTCTGTAAACCAGGGGTTCCCAAACTTTTCAGCCCGCGACCCCCAAAATAACAGACTGGAGACTGGCGACCCCCCACTATCACCGTCCGACGGGGTCGGGGGGGGGGGGGGGGGGTATGTCGCGATCGCGAACATCGTGAAGTCCAACGGGGGGGGTTCGATCACGAACGTTGTGTGTGGCTTTTTTTCAATGATGATACTGTCGTGAATCTGTGGGAATCAGAATTCCTTTATTTGTCACTCACGTTATTATTAACAATAATAATAATAATAATAATAATAATAATACAAATGATAAAAAATAAATAAAAAATAATAATAATAAAATAAAAAATAAATAAACCTCTCACATCAAGAGGATTCTGAAATCCTCTCGCGACCTCCCCCTCGGCGTCCCGCGACCCCCACTTTGGGAACCCCTGCTGTAGACCACCCCCCCCGCCATTCGAAAATTCCGTTCTAGTCAGACGGACGTCACGGAGGCAGTCACTTTATGCCTTATCTCATTTAGGCAGATAAGATTGTCGCAGCCAATTTCCAAGTGTACCATAGTTGGTAAAGCAGTGTCCATGTAATGAAGTAACAGCCCATCATCTTCGCCTTCGCTATTTTGACGTAAAATCCAACGTAGAAACAACGTAGCACTACGCTAGATCCCCTCTCGCTCCAGCCAGTATACCTTCTAGCTCCCTTTTGAGCTGTGGGGAAATCTGAAAGAATACACCCATTGGCTACAAATCACTATATGATTGGTTGATCAAATTGTCAATCCAAACGTACGTTGTCATTCAGTCTAAGGGCCAAAGTCATCGGGAATACTTTGGTTGAAGGATATTCTTCCCAGCAACCTAGAAAAATATCTGATTGGTTGCATTGTTTTTCCAACACAAAACCACTCAAATGCGTAGTGCATAGACCGAGAAAGACAAACGAATCAACGTAACACTGTAATATAACAGATAACAACACAGATACCATTCTCATTTATTCATTTTATTTAAATTTGATTAAATTGTATTACATTTTATTCATACAATTAATTCGATTTTTTTTTGTTTCATCTGAGAGTTCCAGGGTCTTCTCTGAATACCTTGAAGGCCCTGACGCTTCACCACTGCTATGGTGTCAGGGCACCATTAGATATGCCAATACAATATTAATTGATTAACCAGATCTGGGTGATAATCTACATATGAATTGATTACCTTAAATTAATTTATGACTGATTCGTTTTTTATTTAACAATTTGTTGTCAATAGATTCAGCTCGGGGCCCCAGCCTACTTTGCCTACGCTGTTGCGACGCCCCTGAATGCACTTCAGCACTTCCCTTTGAAATGAACCTTCACACTTTAATTTAATCTTGTTAAACATTTGCCTCATAAGTACGGAAGAGTATTAGGGCCAGGCATAACAAACTAAAAAATGAGAGGAACATTAGGCATGGTGGGCCGTGGGAACTCGAACACAAAGTCAATTCTCATAAGCCACAGGTCAGCTCTTTGAAAAAGGGACATTAAAGAATCTTGGCCAAAGTATTTTTGCATCAAGCCATCATAGTTTGGTGCAATAAAATATGCTATATTACATTGTGCAAAGCAGTAAGCTAATATATTCAAAACTCTTTCTTGGAAGCTCATCTTATCAGAAAGCTCCGTCCCTGCAAGTGGAATATAAGAAAGAGGTGAAGGGGCAATATTAAAATGGCCTTCACCATCAAATGTCCATCTCACATTAAAGACTAAAGGCAAATCTAAGTGGCAGGCAACCATGACACCAGTTAGTGTGAACGGGTCCGTCAGAACCACGTCAAATTTTGCGGCCCTTAAAGACTCCATTAAGTCTATGTCGTCAAAAATATGCTCAATCACTTTGGCCCCCTTCTTGTGCAGGATGGACATTGCGTTAAATTGCTCCATTTCCAGTTCCAAACGAGCCCTGGAAGACCTTCCCTTCCTCTGGATCTCCAGGAGTCTTCCAACAAATATAGTGATGAATTCATGATCAAAGCCACCGTCCATTTTGAGTGTTATTGCAGTATAGCTCTCCTTGATGTACCAGCTGTCTTCTGTTCGCACCACTGAGACACTGTGGCCCCTTGCATGAAGCTCTTCAACAATAATGTTCATGTTCACCCAGTGACTCCCATCTACTGGGAAAACCAGCACGTTTCCCGCCAACACGACGGCTGGGCAGAAGAGGACGGTGATCAGAACCAAGTGCATTTTCTTTGAACCTTTGGCCATTTTTGAGGGGGGGGAAAAATAGAAATAATTTCAGTATACAAATAAATAATTCAAGTCAAGTCAAGTTTATTGTCACTTCACAGTTTACACAAGTATAAGCAGTGAGTGAAAATCTTACGTGCAATACCCGACGACAGACAGCAGTTATAAAAAAACAATAGAATAAAAATGAGTAAAAACTGTATAAAGTTAAATATGTAAAAAATTTAAATGCAATTTATAAAATGCAATATATATATATATATATATATATATATATATATATTGGGAGAGGGTTGCTGCGCGATTATTGTGGGCACGTTGGCCCACAGTATGCCAGATGGCCAGTACAGCCCTGGCGGAGAATGTCACTGCATTCTCGATTCGGACATTATAGCCTATATGTGTGACTGTCAATCCGATAATGTAATAATTATTATTTTTTTTTTCTCAAAATAATCTTCCGGGCCAAATATTATTGCTGGAGGGCCACCAATGGCCCGCGGGCCGCCTGTTTCGACCCATGCTATACGCCCTTTTTCAGCAGCCTGATGGCCTGACTGGAAGCTGTCCCTGAGTATTTGTGCGGCACTTGATACTGCGGTATCGCCTGCCTGACAAATTATTGTCATGAAGTCTTAATTATAAGCAAATAACACATGCCCAAATCTATTTGATGTAGGAATATATAAAACACAAATGAAGTGTGAATACATACACTACACAACATATTCAATGTTATAATTGTCTCTTATTTTTAACATAATCGAACCAAATGTTTGACATCATGTTTGCTACTCCATACATTTAGTTAATTAGATCTAGTACTTGAAATGATTGTATCATAACATAATGACACTTGGTTTATGTATTTAGTTAGATATATTCTTCCATTCATTTGAGTGTAATGTTGCGTGAAGTACACTCTTACTTCAGCAAAACCACTACAGTTTCCTCCAATTAGAGCCTTGATGTGGTGCACAGAAATATTGTAGCGAACCCGAGAAGGAGCTTGAAGGAAGACACGACGAGTGTTCTTTGTCACTGCTCTGTGTCCCGTGCACCTCTCCACCCCAGAGTCAGCATTCATTAACCACCCAGGAAACAGCATGACACGCCACTTCCTGAACCGACACTCTCACCAAAGCTCTCTCTCACACACACACACACACACACACACACACACATACACACACACACACACACACACACACACACACACACACACACACACACACACACACACACACACACACCCATTAATTAACCCACATATGTTCTGTAACCCAACAGAACACAAGAGAACATAACCCGAAACCCATATTACCCACAACCCCCAGTTCCTCCTCGCCACTTTCGCGGCTAAATGGCGGCCACGCCCCTCCGGGCCGTTACATAATACTTCCTGGTGCTAATGCACTTCAGCACTTCCCCTTTTCTTTGTGGCTCCGCTTTTGGGTTTTTAACAATTTGTTTTATTTATTTTCTGGTCAGTTTATTATGGCATCTCAACAAAAATGGCTTACCTGGCTGAAGAATAAGCTTACCGACAGTTATCTGTTATCAAACGTAGCTTTTAGCTTCATCCTCATGGGACTAGAGAAGCTGGTAGAGTTGGAGTTTCAGTGTCCATGCTGGCCCACATGGAACGGATGGTTTTCAGCTGCGTTCTTCGTTATCCCTCCTGTACTGGCCTTCACGTTGATGCTGATCATTCAAAGGTGCAGATGTTATCCTCCCTGGACCGAAACCACTGTATCCTGTTTCTTGTCAAGTTTTGTCCCCGCTGTCGTTTGGCTGATTTTAACGTTCCTGGACGGCCGGTACTTTGCCTGTGCTCAGACAGACTGGGAAGGCAGATATGTGATAGTGGACAAGGCAGCTCCTCAAAAGTGGTGTGAGCCAAAGGGGGGGCCGACCCTCAAGAGCTGATGAAACGCTTCCAGTATTTTATTTTTCAATCTCAGGTGAGTGGAAGAATGATCTCTAAATGAATTGCATAGATTTACGGGGGTCAAGGATGCACTCTAATACATTCATAATGAAAATTAATGACCCATTACAATTATAAGTGTATAAATAACATTGCATTATTCAAATTGGGGGCAGGATAGTTTAGTGGTTAGTTTGTCTGAGTTATAGTCGAAAGGTTGGGGGTTCGGTCCAAACATGTCTGTAGTCTACCTGTTATTCGAGATGACGAGCATGCTCCTTAATGCCCTGTATTTTTGTAAACTGTGAGTTACTTTGAATAACAGTGTCTGCTTAATGACCAAATAGTACATCCTGATACCATTTAATAATTGTATTATTTATGAACATGCATTGTTACTTTACTCTCCTTTTCCTTTCACAGGGTTTAGGCATTCTCTTTCTGTTAATCATCTTTGCGGTACTCATGTTATATGGGTTCATACAGTGCTGGGCGTATAAGAAGGAGGACGAGGCGTTGGCGTTGGCGTTGGCGAAGACGAAATCAGAGGATAGGACCTCCTTGCTCTCAACCCAACAAGGACTGAATACTGTGGTTGTGGAACTACATTAGAAACATGTTATGTGCTCATAACAGAGCCTAAGCCACAAGGACAGATTCTCGAAAACCATCTGTGCAAACTGTTATATCAATAATTGTTTAATTAGCATATAACTGTTTAAACAGCCGTGTGATTCATCTTAATTCGGGATGTATAACCATGTAACTAGGGTTTTGTAGGATACTATTAAACGTATGCCGCTTTGCCAGTCTGTAGACGGGATAAAAAGTTATGCATTGCACATTGCGAGGGAAATTGTTCAACAGTATACTTTATTTGACAATATTTTGTAAGATGTTGTTGGCACGATTAATTCATTCATGAATATAATGTTGGCCAGACTTCTTTTATTTTAACCAAGTTGTTTGACAAATAAAATACATTTGTTTTATTAACAGTATAGTATATGATTACAAAACATTGCATGACAACACATCATAATCACATTCATTATGAAATATTAAAAACTAGTATAACTAAAGAGGACCTTACATTTGATACTAAAAGTTGATGTGATGCTTCTACAAACCCAGTCCGCCTATACAGTGGTAGGTGCACCAACGTCTATCTCAGTGGCGGCCGGTGACATCCGAAGTAGGAGGGGCGCAGGGGTAAAAAAAAAATGTAAAATCATATCTGCTGTGCAATACCGGATTTGCCCAGACGGTGGCGCCATTTCACCATGTAAACGACCGAGAGGGCTAATTAAAAATAAAAAACTATACATAATATAAACCTCACCGTTACTCATTCTACTCTGTATATATGTATATTGACTGAACATTCCTTTACTTACTGCTTAATTTCTTTTTTTACTTACTTTATTTTTACTGTATGTAGCACAATCAATCAGTATTCTGTATTTTGTTGTGACAAATAATAAACAAACTTGAAACTTATGGTGAAAGAACATTTATTATATGGTGCCTAGTAGAAAATAAACATAAGAAAAAAATATGGTCTTATATTAGAAAGACTACCCAGTGTGCCATCAAAAATAATACCTAAATATGGTCTTACATTCGATTGTGCAAAAGTAATTAGAACAAAATAGAAGATAATAAAATAGACCTGATACAAGTCCTGAGATAAAATGCAATACAATGTTAAGCTTACAAATTAAAAGGTACTGGGTCCTATGTACACTACACTACTATACAATATACAGTTTAATCTATGTACCTATGCTATACTAACTATACAAGAACCACTTAGCAAACCAGGTTCTGGAAAACGACCGAATATACAGCCTTCCTCTGTCTGTTGCTGGTTGCTGAATGCTGATGTCAGGCTGATGAGGTCCAAACTCTTTCACTCTGAGTTTTTCTTGCAGTGTTCGTCTTTCAAATGGTGTTGCTTTGAGGGATTTGACAGAATTCTCCATGGTAGCTAGTGTAATGGCTGTGTCCTGTACAGAACAAAAAAAGAACAAACTTGCAACATGAGGTCTCTCCCACACTCAATCTCCTCTCCTCAGACAGCAAGACGCGAACTGACTCATTAACAAATGCTTCTGAATTTAACTAATTAAATAGAATACAAATGCTTAATACATTCGACCACAGCCTATATTAGCAGACAAACACACGGAGGACCCTGTAGCTAGCATTGGGGAAGCACGTGTCCACGATAAACTTACAAAACCCCAATCCACACCGTTTACATACAAATGACACAAGCTGCATGTTTATACAGCAAGACCAACATTTCTAATCCCCTTTACTTTACGTTTACATCGTCCACAATAAAAATAAATGTAAAACTATAATCGGGACAAAAACAAACAACAACGTACCTTTCCTCAGACAGCAAGACGCGAACTGAGAGCAGAGCAGTACAGGCTTTACAAATAACTAGGTTCAACTAGGCTATGAATTGCGCATGCGTGACTGGTTTTCTTTGCTCACGCATTCACGCATGCGCCACTCAATTTGCTCACGCATGCGCCACTCAATTTGAGTCGCGCATGCGTGACTGGTTTCCTTGTTCGGGCGCAATGAAATGCGCTCCCAGAGATCGTATTCAGGACCCTTGATAGGCTACATTTGCCTATCAAATTTGGTACCTACCTCCAAACCTTGACCCTTGATAGGCTACATTGCCTATCAAATTTGGTACCTACCTCCAAACCTGGGCGCACGGCAGTGCGCCCAGGTTTGGAGGTAGGTACCAAATTTCTATGAGAGTGACGTCAATGACAAACGAGGGGGGAGAATAGCACGCACAACAATGATTTATATTTGCTATATTAACGTTATTGTGCATTTTAAACACAAACATACATAAAATGAGTAATTATTATTCATTTTAAACATGTTTAGTTTATTTTTAGGGGTCAAAAAAATAAAAAATAAAAAAACACTTATTATAATATTTTTATTTTTTATTTTTTTTTCCTCTCTCAACCAGGTGGGGCGGCGCCCCTGCGCCCCTATGGACGAGCCGCCACTGGTCTATCTATCCAGCTATCCTATACTAGAATAGGGTGCTGTTGAGGGATTTCATTGGCATTACTACAAATCTGCAAAGCAATCGAGCACAAGGCACCCTAGTTATGCATATTGAGTCGTTAATCCAATCATGTTACATTGATACATGTTGCCAAAGATCAGACTTCTGCAGCATGCTATTTATTTCCAATGAGAAACTTTATTTAACAAGCGATTGTTTTTTTCAAACATGCCCTTGATTACTTTATGGTGCCCTCACACCATAGCGTATGCTGAAACCTTTCAGCATACGAGTTGCGTGTAAAAAATATTTGTATACGAACCAAACGCTACCAAAATCAACAATTTATTCAATTTGTAACCTATTCGACCTATGGGTTGCGTGTGGGTTGCGTGCAGAACTTACGAGTTGCGTTTGAGTTGTTTGACTTGACATCGGTCATGTCACGGTTACGGTGGTTGACAGGGGGCGTGGCCAAGCCGCGTACCTGTTGCGATCGTGTTGCGTGCGTAGCGTGCCTGTTGCGTCCCTGTTGCGTATAAATTGATCGGAGGCATTAGCATGGCAGGTATTATCCTTCTGATATCCATCTGTGTGGGACTCATATGATATGGGATCATACAGTGCTGTGTGCAGAAGAAGGAGGATGTAGTGACCGTTTGTCACTCCCCGATTGTGTTGACAGGCGTCACGATGCACCACGCATAATTAGTTCTCTACTCAGTAACAAAGTTTGTGATGCAAATATAGTAGAATGTCCAAGTTGCGACTGGCGTAGTTTGCAGGGTTTTATTGTCCAAAAAAGAATAATAGTGAATAAATGGTTAAATCAGAACGGTTGTCAGTTGCTCAATTTATCAGTTCCAAACAGTGAAACAGGTAGGAAAACAGGTGTCTCCTTAACAGGTGCATGCATTACACTGATCAGCAAGGTTACTTATAATAGAGGTGGTGTGCCCCCTAGAGTTCAAACATAAATATGGCACCAAACATATATAGAAATTCTACAAGTCGGTTTCTGCTTCTACAGAGGAGGAGCAGAAGAAGAAGAAGAAGTACCACACAACCCACTTTCAATCTTGGGTTTCCTCCTTGGCCTGAAGAACCCAACAAGAAGGACTGAATATTGGGTTTGGGGAAACCAAATAGAAACATGTTATGTGCTCATAACAGAGCCTAAGCCACAAGGACAGATTCTAGCAAACCATCTGTGCAAACTGTTATTTCAATAATTGTTTGATTAGCATATAACTGTTTAAACAGCCGTGTGATTCATCTTAATTCGGGATGTATAACCATGTAACTAGGGTTTTGTAGGATACTATTAAACGTATGCCGCTTTGCAGTCTGTAGACGAGGATAAAAAGTTATGCATTGCACATTGCGAGAGAAATTGTTCAACAGTATACTTTATTTGACAATATTTTGTAAGATGTTGTTGCCACGATTGATTCATTCATGAATATAATGTTGGCCCAAAAGTTCAAGTTGAAGTTGGTTCAAAAAGGGTGACCAGAGGGTGTGTGCCAATTACAGGGGTATCATAATTACTCAGCCTCCCTGGGAAAGTCTACTCCAAGGTGCTGGAAAGGAGGGTTCGGCCGATAGTCGAACCTCAGATTGAAGAGGAACAATGCGGATTCCGCCCTGGTCGTGGAACAACGGACCAGCTTTTCACTCTTGCAAGGATCCTGGAGGGGGCTTGGGAGTATGCCCATCCGGTCTACATGTGTTTTGTGGATTTGGAGAAGGCGTATGATCGGGTCCCTCGGGAAATACTGTGGGGGGTGCTGCGGGAGTATGGGGTGCGTGTTGAGGGCCATCCAATTTCTACTCCCAAAGCAAGAGCTGTGTCCGGATTCTCGGTAGTAAGTCGGGCCTGTTCTCAGTGGGTGTTGGCCTCCGCCAGGGCTGCGCTTTGTCACCCATCCTGTTTGTGATTTTCATGGACAGGATTTCAAGGCGTAGTCATGGAGGGGAGGGGTTTCAGTATGGTTGGCTCAGGATTGAATCGCTGCTGTTTGCAGATGATGTGGTCCTGTTTGCGTCATCAGTATGTGACCTTCAGCACTCACTGGATCGGTTTGCAGCGGAATGTGAAGCGGCTGGGATGAGGATCAGCACCTCCAAATCTGAGGCCATGGTTCTTAGCAGGAAACCGGTGGATTGTCTACTCCAAGTAGGGAGGGAGTCCTTATCCCAAGTGAAGGAGTTCAAGTATCTCTGGGTCTTGTTCTCGAGTGAGGGGAGGATGGAGCGTGAGATTGACAGGAGAATAGGTGCAGCGGGAGCGGTATTGGGTGCACTTTGGCGCACCGTTGTAACCAAAAGAGAGCTGAGCCAGAAGGCAAAGCTCTCGATCTTCCGATCAGTCATCGTTCCTACCCTCACCTATGGCCATGAGCAGTGGGTAATGACCGAAAGGACGAGATCGCGAATACAAGCGGCCAAAATGAGTTTCCTCAGGAGAGTGGCTGGTATCTCCCTGAGGGATAGGGTGAGAAGCTCAGTCACTCGTGAGAGACTAGGAGTAGAGCCGCTGCTCCTTCGCGTAGAAAGGAGGCAGTTGAGGTGGTTCGGGCATCTAGTAAGGATGCTTCCTGGTTGCCTCCCGATTTTTTATTCGCAACCATACGCAACTGGTGATCGCTATGGTGCAGTGGCGAAGCGTGTCTATCACAACTGGACCTTCTGTAAACCAGGGGTTCCCAAACTTTTCAGCCCGCGACCCCCAAAATAACAGACTGGAGACTGGCGACCCCCCACTATCACCGTCCGACGGGGTCGGGGAGGGGGGGGTATGTCGCGATCGCGAACATCGTGAAGTCCAACGGGGGGGTTCGATCACGAACATTGTGTGTGGCTTTTTTTCAATGATGATACTGTCGTGAATCTGTGGGAATCAGAATTCCTTTATTTGTCACTCACGTTATTATTAACAATAATAATAATAATAATAATAATAATAATAATACAAATGATGCAGCCAATTTCCAAGTGTACCATAGTTGGTAAAGCAGTGTCCATGTAATGAAGTAACAGCCCATCATCTTCGCCTTCGCTATTTTGATGTAAAATCCAACGTAGAAACAACGTAGCACTACGCTAGATCCCCTCTCGCTCCAGCCAGTATACCTTCTAGCTCCATTTTGAGCTGTGGGGAAATCTGAAAGAATACACCCATTGGCTACAAATCACTATATGATTGGTTGATCAAATTGTCAATCCAAACGTACGCTGTCATTCAGTCTAAGGGCCAAAGTCATCGGGAATACTTTGATTGAAGGATATTCTTCCCAGCAACCTAGAAAAATATCTGATTGGTTGCATTGTTTTTCCAACACAAAACCACTCAAATGCGTAGTGCATAGACCGAGAAAGACAAACAAATCAACATAACACTGTAATATAACAGATAACAACACAGATACCATTCTCATTTATTCATTTTATTTAAATTTGATTAAATTGTATTACATTTTATTCATACAATTAATTCGATTTTTTTTCAGATTCAGATTCAGATTCAGATTACTTTATTAATCCCGAGGGAAATTAAGGTGCAACAGTTGACACAGGGGGAATAAATGCACACACAAAAAATACTAATACCCAAGCTAAAAAACAAAACAACTAACTAAATAAAAATTGTATAAACAAAAATATAGTTAAATGAAATCTAAATGTATTGATAATGAAGATAAATTTACAGTATTATTACAGTAATACGTAGGTATATACAATACACAACAATACGTATAGTGCAAATTGGCAGAATAATATATTAATAAATAACTCAACTGAAAAGTGACATGTGTAAAGTGAAAAGTGTAAAGTGAAAAGTGAATTATAATTTGAAGTAGAATTTACAGTGCAAAGTTACAATGAGATGATTTTCAGTGCGTTGCAGTGGCGGCTCGTCCATAGGGGCGCAGGGGCGCCGCCCCACCTGGTTGAGAGAGGAAAAAATAATAATTATAATAATTGTGTTTTTTGATTTTTGATTTTTTTGACCCCTAAAAATAAACTAAACATGTTTAAAATGAATAATAATTACTCATTTTATGTATGTTTGTGTTTAAAATGCACAATAACGTTAATATAGCAAATATAAATCATTGTTGTGCGTGCTATTCTCCCCCCTCGTTTGTCATTGACGTCACTCTCATGGAAATCTGGTACCTACCTCCAAACCTGGGCGCACGGCGGTGCGCCCAGGATCTCCGCGTCACTGCGCGCAAGCGGCCAATGAAAATGGATCAAGCAATTAAATGTAGCCTATCAAGGGTCCTAAATACGATCTGTGGGAGCGCATTTCATTGCGCCCGAACAAAGAAACCAGTCACGCATGCGCGACTCAAATTGAGTGGCGCATGCGTGAGCAAATTGAGTGGCGCATGCGTGAATGCGTGAGCAAAGAAAACCAGTCACGCATGCGCCATTCATAGCCTAGTTGAACCTTATTTGTAAAGCCTGTACTGCTCTGCTCTCAGTTCGCGTCTTGCTGTCTGAGGAAAGGTACGTTTTTGTTGTCCCGGTTATAGTTTTACATTTATTTTTATTGTGGACGATGTAAACGTAAAGTAAAGGGGATAAGAAATGTTGGTCTTGCTGTATAAACATGCAGCTTGTGTCATTTGTATGTAAACGGTGTGGATTGGGGTTTTGTAAGTTTATCGTGGACACGTGCTTCCCCAATGCTAGCTACAGGGTCCTCCGTGTGTTTGTCTGCTAATATATGCTGTGGTCGAATGTATTAAGCATTTGTATTCTATTTAATTAGTTAAATTCAGAAGCATTTGTTAATGAGTCAGTTCGCGTCTTGCTGTCTGAGGAGAGGAGATTGAGACCCGTGTGTGTGGGAGAGACCTCATGTTGCAAGTTTGTTCTTTTTTTGTTCTGTACAGGACACAGCCATTACACTAGCTACCATGGAGAATTCTGTCAAATCCCTCAAAGCAACACCATTTGAAAGACGAACACTGCAAGAAAAACTCAGAGTGAAAGAGTTTGGACCTCATCAGCCTGACATCCACATTCAGCAACCAGCAACAGACAGAGGAAGGCTATATATTCGGTCGTTTTCCAGAACCTGGTTTGCTAAGTGGTTCTTGTATAGTTAGTATAGCATAGGTACATAGATTAAACTGTATATTGTATAGTAGTGTAGTGTACATAGGACCCAGTACCTTTTAATTTGTAAGCTTAACATTGTATTGCATTTTATCTCAGGACTTGTATCAGGTCTATTTTATTATCTTCTATTTTGTTCTAATTACTTTTGCACAATCGAATGTAAGACCATATTTAGTTATTAGTTTTGATGGCACACTGGGTAGTCTTTCTAATATAAGACCATATTTTTTTCTTATGTTTATTTTCTACTAGGCACCATATAATAAATGTTCTTTCACCATAAGTTTCAAGTTTGTTTATTATTTGTCACAACAAAATACAGAATACTGATTGATTGTGCTACATACAGTAAAAATAAAGTAAGTAAAAAAAGAAATTAAGCAGTAAGTAAAGGAATGTTCAGTCAATATACATATATACAATACAGAGTAGAATGAGTAACGGTGAGGTTTATATTATGTTAGTTTTTTATTTTTAATTAGCCCTCTCGGTCGTTTACATGGTGAAATGGCGCCACCGTCTGGGCAAATCCGGTATTGCACAGCAGATATGATTTAAAAAAAATAATAATTACCCCTGCGCCCCTCCTACTTCGGATGTCACCGGCCGCCACTGGTGCGTTGACCAAAAAATAATAATAATAATAATAAGTACGTTGGCCTCAGGTCACTGAGTCTCCACTGTCCCTCTCACGACCCGAGGTAGATGAGTTAAAGAGTCTAATGGCCACAGGAAGAAAGGACTTCCTATGGCGTTCTGTGGTGCACCTGGGTGGAATGAGTCTGTTGCTAAAGGTGCTTCTATATGAGGTCAGCACCTGATGGAGAGGGTGAGAGTTGTTGTCAAGGATACTACGCAGCTTGCGCAGCATCCTTCTCTCAGACACCACCAACAAGGAGTCCAGCTGGACCCCCAGGACAGCGCCAGCCTTCCTGACAATCCTGCTGATCTTGTTGGCGTCTGCTGATCTCAACCTGCTTCCCCAGCACACGACACCGGAGAAGATGGCACTGGCTACCACCGACTGGTAGAACACATTCAGCATCTTGTTGCAAACGTTGAAGGACCGGAGCCTCCGCAGGAAGTAGAGACGGCTCTGGCCCTTCTTGTAAACAGCCTCAGAGTTCTTGGCCCAGACCAGTTTATTGTCCAGATGAACTCCCAGGTATTTATATTCCTGGACAACTTCAGCGGACACACCCTTGATGGAAATGGGTGTGGGTGTGGATTTCCTCCTGCGGAAGTCCACCACCATCTCCTTCGTCTTGTCAGTGTTGAGCTGCATATGGTTCAGCTCACACCACTCAACGAAGGAGTCCACGACGCCCCTGTACTCCTCATCGTTTCCCTCGCTGACACAACCAACAACTGCAGAGTCGTCCGAGAACTTCTGCAGATGGCAGGACACAGAGTTGTACTGGAAGTCTGAGGTGTAAAGGGTGAACAGGAATGGGGAAAGAACAGTTCCCTGTGGAGCACCAGTGCTGCTGACCACAGTGTCAGACACACAGTCCTGCAGTCTGACAAACTGTGGACGACCCGTCAAATAGTCAGTAATCCAGGACACCAGGGAAGAGTCCACCTTCATCGCCGTCAGCTTACTTCCCAGCAGGGCAGGCCGGATGGTGTTGAACGCACTGGAGAAGTCGAAAAACATGATTCTCACAGTGCTCCCGGGTCTGTCCAAGTGGGCGTAGGCACGATGAAGCAGGAAGATGATGGCGTCCTCCACTCCCAGTTTCGGCTGGTAGGCAAACTGAAGAGGGTCCAGCGATGATCTGACCAGGGGCCGAAGAAGCGTCAGGACCAGCCTCTCAAAGGATTTCGCCACGTGGGACGTCAGCGCCACCGGTCTGTAGTCGTTTGAGGTGCTGGGACGTGCCTTCTTCGGAACCGGCACCAGGCAGGATGTCTTCCACAGCACAGGGACCCTCTCCAGTCTCATGCTCAGGTTGAAGATGTACTGCAGGACTCCACTCAGCTGGGCAGCACATGTTTTCACATGCAGGTCCGTCAGGACCTGCAGCCTTGCCTGGATGGAGCCTGCACAGCACTTTCCTCACCTGCTCAGCTGTGAAGGTATGTGTGCCGTGTGTGGGGGCAGGAAGAGTCACTGTTGTGTTGATGGGGGAGGGGTGAGGTAGTGGTGGTGGTGGGGGAGAGAGAACAGGTATGTTGATGCTGGAGAGGGACGGTGGGGGAGGGGGGACAGCAGGGCTGGGGGGCTGGAGGGGAATGGTTGTAGAGGGGCTGGGGGAGGGGGGGTAGACCGGAGCCCACTCATTGAATCTATTGAAAAACAAATTCAACTCGTTGGCCCGATCAGGACCCCCCCCTATTGTCTGGCTACCAGGTTGTTTGTAGCCAGTGATGCTCCTCATGCCACTCCACACGTCCTTCAGGTTGTTCTGCTGAAGTTTGTGCTCCAGCTTCCTCCTGTAGTTGTCTTTGCCCTGCTGGATCCTCTCCTTCAGCTCCCTCTGAACCCGCCTCATCTGCTCCCTATCCCCATCTCTGAAGGCCCTCTTCTTCTCATTGAGCAGGACCTTGATGTCTCGGGTGACCCATGGCTTGTTGTTGGGGAAACAGCGTACAGTCTCTATGGGAACAACACTATCCACACAGAAGTTGATGTACCCTGTTATACATTCCGTGAGATCATCAAGGTCCTCTCCATGCAAATCACAGAGGAAATCCCAGTCTGTTGACTCAAAGCAGCCCCGCAAGTCCTCATCGGCCTCCTGTGACCATCTCCTCACAGTCCTTGTGGTCACAGGCAGCCGCTGTACTAGAGGCCTATACAGGGGCTGGAGGTGGATGAGGTTGTGGTCCGACCTTCCAAGAGGAGGAAGGGCAGTGGCGCTGTATGCCTCCTTAACATTAGCATACAGCAGGTCCAGTGTCTTGTTTTCCCTGGTAGGACAGTCCACAAACTGCTTGAAGGTGGGCAGTGTTGCAGCCAGAGTCACGTGGTTGAAGTCCCCAGATATCGCGATGAATGCTTCAGGGTGCTGTGTCTGAAGTCTCGCGACGACGGAATGGGTGACGTCACACGCGAGCGCCGCGTTTGCCGACGGTGGAATGTAAACAATAACAAGAAGCACATGGGAGAACTCTCGCGGCAGATAGTATGGCCGCAGACTCACGGCCAGCAGTTCAATGTCCGGGCTACACACACGTTCCTTCACAGTAACATGTCCAGGGTTACACCACTTGTTGTTAACGAGAATAGCAAGTCCCCCACCTTTCCTCTTGCCACTCTCACGGCGCGTCCTGTCCGCCCGGACGGTTAGAAAGCCGTCCACGGTAACATTTGAGTCCGGGGTGTCCTCGTTGAGCCACGTCTCCGTGAAACAAAGCACGCTGCTCTCCCGGTACACCCGCTGGGTCATCACCAGGCCCGCTAGCTCGTCCATCTTATTCGCTAGCGACCTCACGTTCCCCATGGTGATGGAAGGGAGATATGGTTTATAGCTCCGCTTCCTCTCCCGCTGTCTCTCCTGCTGTTTACGTCCAGCCTTGCATCCCCTGTACGTCCTCCTCAGCTCCCTGGGGAGGTCGGGGATGTCGGGCCTCTCCCGTAGCAGCGAGGTCTGTTGTAGCGACAACAGCATAGACAATGGCTCCGCCGTAATGTTGAGCCACGACGGAGACGCGGTTCAGTAACAGTGTCCCCAGAATGAGAAACACGGCAAAAACGTCCCTAAACATAGATGGCTGAGGGTTGCACAGCTACTTAACAAAAAACTATACTAAAAACAACAATAATATAAGAATAAATAACTAAAAAGTAAGAGGGGAGGGGGAGCAACTGTTGCTGGCTACAATATTTTACACAAATCCACAACGATCTATAGGTATATTGAATACCGTATACAAACCAATATAAACACATGCTAGCCATTGTTAGTCACGTTTGCGTTTTATTCTGCCACAGACACAGAAGAACAGTCTCTTGACTAACACAACAAAGGTCAGGAGCATTATCAGCCCAATTCCTAATAAAAACAGGATAACATCTACCGAGTGGTAGGAATACCAAGGCATTGTGTAGGACTCTGTTCTCAGGTGAGCTGCACCTTTGTTCCGTATCACATACTCTATCCAGAAGAGGGTGAGGTCTAATGGCTTTATTGGCAGGTCCCTATGGAGTCTAGCGAGTCGCCGCATGTTTATCCCGTATGAGGGTTCATGAATGACATCTTCAATGCCTTCTAGAAAGCTGTTACTGTTCATAGTGAATATATTTAGGACTTTGCCGGCTCCTCGAAATTCTATTTTGAAGAGATTGTCGTGTTGGTCAAAGACCAACGGAAGTCCCAGGATGGGAACTCCGTGGTAGATAGCCTCTTGCACTCCATTGGTTCCTCCGTGTGCCACAAACACTTTGGTTTTCGCGTGTCCTAAAAGGTCATTTTGTGGCATCCAATCAACAAGTAATGTGTTGTTGCCTAAAGACACTGGCGGCTTACCTGTATGCCTCCAAATAATTTTCTGAGGCAGTTTTGCAAAAGCAGCAGCGATTTCCTCAGATATTTCATGGGGAAGACTTGAAATGAGCGTCCCCAGAGACATAATGATGACTCCGTGCTCTCCTGAACTCTGGACAAAGTCCTCCAGGTATGGAGGAAGAGGTTTAGCTGGTTTACATTGAAATCCTCCCATATAGATAACATTAGGCATGGTGGGCCGTGGGAACTCGAACACAAAGTCAATTCTCATAAGCCACAGGTCAGCTCTTTGAAAAAGGGACATAAAAGAATCTTGGCCAAAGTATTTTTGCATCAAGCCATCATAGTTTGGTGCAATAAAATATGCTATATTACATTGTGCAAAGCAGTAAGCAAATATATTCAAAACTCTTTCTTGGAAGCTCATCTTATCAGAAAGCTCCGTCCCTGCAAGTGGAATATAAGAAAGAGGTGAAGGGGCAATATTAAAATGGCCTTCAAATGTCCATCTCACATTAAAGACTAAAGGCAGATCTAAGTGGCGGGCAACCATGACACCAGTTAGTGTGAACGGGTCCGTCAGAACCACGTCAAATTTTGCGGCCCTTAAAGACTCCATAAAGTCTATGTCGTCAAAAATATGCTCAATCACTTTGTCCCCCTTCTTGTGCAGGATGGACATTGCGTTAAATTGCTCCATTTCCAGTTCCAAACGAGCCCTGGAAGACCTTCCCTTCCTCTGGATCTCCAGGAGTCTTCCAACAAATATAGTGATGAATTTATGATCAAAGCCACTGTCCATTTTGAGTGTTATTGCAGTATAGAACGGGGAGCTCTCCTTGATGTACCAGCTGTCTTCTGTTCGCACCACTGAGACACTGTGGCCCCTTGCATGAAGCTCTTCAACAATAATGTTCATGTTCACCCAGTGACTCCCATCTACTGGGAAAACCAGCACGTTTCCCGCCAACACGACGGCTGGGCAGAAGAGGACGGTGATCAGAACCAAGTGCATTTTCTTTGAACCTTTGGCCATTTTTGAGGGGGGGAAAAAATAGAAATAATTTCAGTATACAAATAAATAATTCAAGTCAAGTCAAGTTTATTGTCACTTCACAGTTTACACAAGTATAAGCAGTGAGTGAAAATCTTACGTGCAATACCCGACGACAGACAGCAGTTATAAAAAAACAATAGAATAAAAATAAGTAAAGAAAACTGTATAAAGTTAAATATCTAAAAAATTACAGTATGCCAGATGGCCAGTACAGCCCTGGCGGAGAATGTCACTGCATTCTCGATTCGGACATTATAGCCTATATGTGCGACTGTCAATCCGATAATGTAATAATTATTATTTTTTTTTCTCAAAATAATCTTCCGGGCCAAATATTATTGCTGGAGGGCCACCCACATATGTGGGTTAATTAATGGGTGTGTTACGTTTTGGTTATTGTGTGTGTGTGTGTGTGTGTGTGTGTGTGTGTGTGTGTGTGTGTGTGTGTGTGTGTGTGTGTGTGTGTGTGTGTGTGTGTGTGTGTGTGTGTGTGTGTGTGTGTGTGTGTCCCGCTGGCCCGCGGGACACATTAACCGCGGGCCGCCTGTTTCGACCCATGCTATACGCCCTTTTTCAGCAGCCTGATGGCCTGACTGGAAGCTGTCCCTGAGTATTTGTGCGGCACTTGATACTGCGGTATCGCCTGCCTGACAAATTATTGTCATGAAGTCTTAATTATAAGCAAATAACACATGCCCAAATCTATTTGATGTAGGAATATATAAAACACAAATGAAATGTGAATACATACACTACACAACATATTCAATGTTATAATTGTCTCTTATATTTAACATAATCGAACCAAATGTTTTACATCATGTTTGCTACTCCATACATTTAGTTAATTAGATCTAGTACTTGAAATGATTGTATCATAGCATAATGACGCTTGGTTTATGTATTTAGTTAGATATATTCTTCCATTAATTTGTAATTTTTTGTAAAATTTTGTAATTTGTAATGTTGCATGAAGTACACTCTTACTTCAGCAAAACCACTACAGTTTCCTCCAATTAGAGCAGGGGTCCCCAAACTTTTTCCTGTGAGGGCCACATAACTTTTCCCTTCTCTGATGGGGGCCCGGGGTCAGTTTGTAACAGAAAAAGTGTGACGATCGCAGGGGTGCCTAAACGTAAACATTTATTGTTTTCCAGAAAGCCACACATAACCAAATATTAATAACCCTTTCCGGGATCTTCACAGAAAAAAAAGTCAGGAAATAAATAATAACACTATTAATGAAATAAATAACACTATTTATGAAATAAATAATAACCAAATAACCCTCTCTGCCATGGTTCTTCACAGAAAAAAAGTCCACTGAACATTAACTTTCTGTTGTGCCGTGCACAATCTTAACAGGTAAAAGTTTAGCTTAGTTGTCAGAGCAGAATCTCTTACTCAAATGACTCATATGAGCAGTCTCTCAAAGTTCTTGTGTTCCTTCCTTATAATCCTTTTGTAGGTTCCAGTAGGCTTGTAAACACCGCTGTTTGCAGCTCTCTCTCATCAACTTCCCTGTGAAAACTACAAAGCAAGCAGGCTGAGAAACCGAACTAAGTGATACAGCACCTGCACAGCACAATACATTTCACTACCAGTATGGTTGTGGAGATGGATTTTATCCCAGTAGATTTTATTATGATTAAATTTGTTTATACTCAGAAAGTGAAGTGATCTTACTTATGTTCATCAGTTTTTTGTTTTTTTTTAATTCTCTGGTATTGTTCAGGGGGCCGGGCCAAATGTGGAGGCGGGCCGTATCCGGCCCGCGGGCCTTAGTTTGGGGACCACTGAATTAGAGTCTTGATTTGGTGCACAAAATATTGTAGCGAACCCCGAGAAGGAGCTTGAAGGAAGACACGACGAGTGTTCTTTGTCACTGCTCTGTGTCCCGTGCACCTCTCCACCCCAGAGTCAGCATTCATTAACCACCCAGGAAACAACATGACACGCCACTTCCTGAACCGACACTCTCACCAAAGCTCTCACAGACACACACACACACACACACACACACACACACACACACACACAGACACAGACACACAGACACACACACACACACACACACACACACACACACACACACACACACACACACACACACACACACACACACACACACACACAATAACCAAAACGTAACACACCCATTAATTAACCCACATATGTTCTGTAACCCAACAGAACACAAGAGAACATAACCCGAAACCCATATTACCCACAACCCCCAGTTCCTCCTCGCCACTTTCGCGGCTAAATGGCGGCCACGCCCCCCGGGCCGTTACGTAATACTTCCTGGTGCTAATGCACTTCAGCACTTCCCCTTTTCTTTGTGGCTCCGCTTTTGGGTTTTTAACTATTTGTTTTATTTATTTTCTGGTCAGTTTATTATGGCAAGTAAACGACAATGGCTTACCTGGCTGAGGAATGAGCTTACCGACAGTCCTGAGATATTAAACATAGCTTTTAGCTTCATCCTCATGGGACTAGAGAAGCTGGTGGAGTTGGAGTTTCAGTGTCCTTGCAATCTCAAATGGAACAGAGTGTTTTCATCTGCGTTCTTCGTTATCCCTGCTGTCATGGCCTTCACGTTGATGCTGATCATTCAAGGGTGCAGATGTTGTTCTCCCTGGACCGAAATCACTGTATCCTGTTTCTTCTCAAGTTTTGTCCCTGTTGTCGTTTGGCTGACTTTAACGTTCCTGGACGGCCGGTACCTTGCCTGTGCTTTGACAGACTGGGAAGGCAGATATGTGATAGTGGACAAGGCAGCTCCTCAAAAGTGGTGTGAGCCAACAAGTGAGGGGGCCGACCCTCAAGAGCTGATGAAACGCTCCCAGGGTTTTTTTGTTTATTCTCAGGTGAGTGGAAGAATGATCTCTAAATGAATTGCATAGATTTACGGGGGTCAAGGATGCACTCTACTAATACATTCATAATGAAAATGAATGACTCGTTACAATTATAAGTGTATAAATAACATTGCATTATTAAAATTGGGGGGATAGTTTAGTGGTTAGTTTGTCTGAGTTATAGTCGAAAGGTTGGGGGTTCGGTCCAAACATGTCTGTAGTCTACCTGTTGGCAATCTTGCGTTATTCGAGATGACGAGCATGCTCCTTAATGCCCTGTATTTTTGTAAACTGTGAGTTACTTTGAATAACAGTGTCTGCTTAATGACCAAATAGTACATCCTGATACCATTTAATAATTGTATTATTTATGAACATGCACTGTTACATTACTCTCCTTTTCCTTTCACAGGTTACAGGCATTGGCCTTCTGATATTCATCTGCTTTGGACTCATGGGATATGGGATCAGACAGAGCTGTGAGCAGAAGAAGGAGGAGGAGGCGAGGAAGAAGAAGGAGAAGGAGGAGGCGAAGAAGAAGGAGGAGGAGGAGAAGGAGGAGGAGGCGAAGAAGAAGAAGAAGGAGGAGGAGGAGGCGAAGAAGGAGGAGGAGGAGAAGGAGGAGGAGGCGAAGAAGAAGAAGGAGGAGGAGGAGAAGGATGAGGAGGCGAAGAAGAAGAAGAAGGAGGAGAAGGAGAAGGAGAGGAGGCGAAGAAGAAGAAGAAGGAGGAGAAGGAGAGGAGCGAGAGAAGAAGAAGGAGGAGAAGGAGGAGGAGGAGGAGGCGAAGAAGAAGAAGAAGGAGAAGGAGGAGGCGAAGAAGAAGAAGAAGAAGGAGGAGAAGGAGGAGGCGAAGAAGAAGAAGAAGGAGGAGAAGGAGGAGGCGAAGAAGAAGAAGAAGGAGGAGAAGGAGGAGGCGAAGAAGAAGAAGAAGAAGGAGAAGGAGGAGGTGAAGAAGAAGGAGAAGGAGGAGGCGAAGAAGAAGGAGGAGGAGGAGAAGGAGGAGGCGAAGAAGAAGAAGAAGAAGGAGGAGGAGGAGAAGGAGGAGGAGGAGAAGGAGGAGGCGAAGAAGAAGAAGAAGAAGGAGGAGGAGGAGAAGGAGGAGGAGGCGAAGAAGAAGGAGGAGGAGAAGAAGAAGGAGGAGGAGGAGGAGGCGGCAAAGAAGGAGGAGAAGAAGAAGAAGGAGGAGAAGGAGGAGGAGGAGGAGGAGGAGTAACCAGAGGAGGATAACTGCTCGGTCTTAATAACCCAACAAGAAAGACTGCATATTGGGTTTGAGGAAAAAAAATTGGATTAGCATATAACTGTTTAAACAGCCGTGTGATTCATCTTAATTCGGGATGTATAACCATGTAACTAGGGTTTTGTAGGATGCTATAAAACGTATGCCGCTTTGCCAGTCTGTACACGAGGATAACAAGTTATGCATTGCACATTGCGAGAGACATTGTTCAACAGTATACTTTATTTGACAATATGTTGTAAGATGTTGTTGGCACGATTAATTCATTCATGAATATAATGTTGGCCAGACTTCTTTTATTTTAACCAAGTTGTTTGACAAATAAAATACATTTGTTTTATTAACAGTATAGTATATGATTACAAAACATTGCATGACAACACATCATAATCACATTCATTATGAAATATTAAAAACTAGTATAACTAAAGAGGACCTTACATTTGATACTAAAAGTTGATGTGATGCTTCTACAAACCCAGTCCGCCTATACAGTGGTAGGTGCACCAACGTCTATCTATCCAGCTATCCTATACTAGAATAGGGTGCTGTTGAGGGATTTCATTGGCATTACTACAAATCTGCAAAGCAATCGAGCACAAGGCACCCTAATTATGCATATTGAGTCGTGAATCCAATCATGTTACATTGATACATGTTGCCAAAGATAAGACTTCTGCAGCATGCTATTTATTTAACAAGCGATTGTTTTTTTCAAACATGCCCTTGATTACTTTATGCTGCCCTCACACCATAGCGTATGCTGAAACCTATGAGTTGTGTGTAAAAAATATTTGTATACGAACCAAACGCAACCGAAATCAACAATTTTGTCAATTTGTAACCTATTCGACCTATGGGTTGCGTGTGGGTTGCGTGCAGAACTTACGAGTTGCGTTTGAGTTGTTTGACTTGACATCGGTGATGTCACGGTTACGGTGGTTGACAGGGGGCGTGGCCAAGCCGCGTACCTGTTGCGTGCGTAGCGTGCCTGTTGCGTATAAATTGCTCGCAGGCATTCGCAGAGAATTATTGAACATGTTCAAAATTTCCGAACTTACTCTGCGTGTCTGCGATCACCTGCGTGCTTGTTGCGTACTTCAAACCTATGAAACCTATTAGTTGCGTGTGAGTTGCGTTCGGAACTTCTGACCACTATTTTTTATTCGCAACAATACGCAACTGGTGATCGCTATGGTGTGAGGGCACCATTATATATGCCAATACAATATTAATTGATTAACCAGATCTGGGTGATGATATACATATTAATTGATTACCTTAATTAATTTATGACTGATTCGTTTTTATTTAACAATTTGTTGTCAATAGATTCAGCTCTGGGCCCCAGCCTACTTTGCCGACGCTGTTGCGATGCCCCTGAATGCACTTCAGCACTTCCCTTTTTCCAACTTGAAATGAACCTTTACACTTTAATTTAATCATTTTAAACATTTGCCTCATAAGTACGGAAGAGTATTAGGGCCAGGCATAACAAACCAAAAAATTAGGAAGATTTTTTATTTATTTTGCATGTCGAGAATAAAGTCGAAATGTTGAGAATAAAGTCGAAATACCATTTAGACTTTTTTTTTTGCACGATTCTTGGGACCAAATATCCATATTGCACCAAACAAGTGTTGCACAGTGAGTATACTATATTTTACACAAATCCAATCGAAAAACGATCGATAGGTATATTGAATACCATATACAAACCAATATAAACACATGCTAGCCATTGTTAGTCACGTTTGCGTTTTATTCTGCCACAGACACAGAAGAACAGTCTCTTGACTAACACAACAAAGGTCAGGAGCATTATCAGCCCAATTCCTAATAAAAACAGGATAACATCTACCGAGTGGTAGGAATTCCAAGGCATTGTGTAGGACTCTGTTCTCAGGTGAGCTGCACCTTTGTTCCGTATCACATACTCTATCCAGAAGAGGGCGAGGTCTAATGGCTTTATTGGCAGGTCCCTACTGAGTCTAGCGAGTCGCCGCATGTTTGTCCCGTATGAGGGTTCATGAATGACATCTTTAATGCCTTCTAGAAAGCTGTTACTGTTCATAGTGAATATATTTAGGACTTTGCCGGCTCCTCGAAATTTTATTTTGAAGAGATTGTCGTGTTGGTCAAAGACCAACGGAAGTCCCAGGATGGGAACTCCGTGGTAGATAGCCTCTTGCACTCCATTGGTTCCTCCGTGTGCCACAAACACTTTGGTTTTCGCGTGTCCTAAAAGGTCATTTTTTGGCATCCAATCAACAAGTAATGTGTTGTTGCCTAAAGACACTGGTGGCTTACCTGTATGCCTCCAGATCATTTTCTGAGGCAGTTTTGCAAAAGCAGCAGCGATTTCCTCTGATATTTCATGGGGAAGTCTTGAAATGAGCGTCCCCAGAGACATAATGATGACTCCGTGCTCTCCTGAACTCTGGACAAAGTCCTCCAGGTGTGGAGGAAGAGGTTTAGCTGGTTTACATTGAAATCCTCCCATATAGATAACATTAGGCATGGTGGGCCGTGGGAACTCGAACACAAAGTCAATTCTCATAAGCCACAGGTCAGCTCTTTGAAAAAGGGAAATAAAAGAATCTTGGCCAAAGTATTTTTGCATCAAGCCATC
>CM051000.1:22097150-22142150 GCA_027704905.1 Muraenolepis orangiensis
ACTGGTGTCTATCAGGGAGATTACCACCGTCCAGACACCCAAGGAGCAAAGACCCCCACGAGAACCCAGGGGCCCCAACCCTTGTGTGATTGAGGCAGATAGTCTTCTTATTGACACTGTGATCGAGTCTACTATGGAGGAGGAAGTGTCCAGAGACCCTTTACTGGACTGTCCTACCGGGGACAATACACCCTCCCTAATACCCAGAATCATTACAACCGGGCCCACCCCCCCTCTTCCTTTAATCTTTACGCCTAGGTCCACCCCCCCTTCTCCCCTCACAACAACACCACCACCACTACAACTCCAACCCCAGGACACGTCCACCCCTAAGACCCCTGTGTCACATGTCACCAAACATGGACCCTCTATACACAAGATGTTGGATTGGAGGCTGACGGTGCGCGGGAGGTGGCTCATCCTGGGTGACGCCAATCTTTCCATGTTCCCGGGATTTTCCGTCCCGGGTCTGCAGATTGACAGTTACCCGGGGGCGACTTTCCGCCACGCGCGGTCGATCATCCAAAAGGGCAAGCTACAAACCCAAGTAAAAAAAGTGGTTCTTGCCTTTGGCATGGAAGGCAGACAACAGAGCTTCAAAGCCACCACCATAAAACAATTGCAGTCTGCCTATCGGGTAGCACAGGACATGTACCCCCACGCAGTTATTTGGGTACCTATATTAAATTTCTCGACATTACTTCCTGACTCAGAACAAACTAACCTACGGGAACTCAATGAACACATCACCAACAACATACCCTTTATCCCTCACCTCCCGGATGCTGATTTCACAACCGAGGGGGAACGAACCCGTTGGTCCAAAACCACGGCCAAAGCATTCTTCAACCATTGGACGTCCTTTTTAAACTCCCACTCCCCATAAGCCTCAACGAGGAGGGGATTGAGGTGATTTTTCCCTCATTTCATAATATTGTCACCCTAGCCCAGGACTTCCAGTTATCCAAATCCCAGTTGACCTTACTCAGTAAAGGTTTGACATTTATTCCCACACTGGACATTTACAAAAACCAAAAACGACAATTACAATTGGATATTCAAAATTATCACAGAAAAATTAAAATAGCTGCCTATTACAAGAACAAAAACAAATCCAGGCCACTACCTTTCATACCCAAGTCAACCTGGACACCACCCTCGGAGAGCTTACCAGGAGAAATCAATTGGCTTATTAAAAAGGATGGTCAAGACCTCCATAAATTCTTTAAATTCCATCTGGAAAAACACAACTTAACTAACGCAGAAGTTAAAGCTCTCAGAGAACTGACCAACAATCGGCACATTGTCATCAAACCGGCCGATAAGGGTAGTGCAGTAGTCATCCTAGGACGTGACCAATACATATGGGAAGCCCACCGTCAACTCAACAATAAACAATATTACAAAAAATTAGAGGTACCGATTTATCCCCAAACCATACCGTTAGTCGATAAAATAATAGAGACCTTACACAAAAAAGGTTTCATTAACACAAAACAAAGATCCTATTTAAAGGGAGATTCCCAACCCAGAGCCAGGATGTTTTACCTGTTACCCAAAATTCACAAGGATCCGGCACAATGGAGTAGGCCTTTTGAAATTCCTCCAGGGAGACCCATTGTGTCAGACTGCAACAGTGAAACATACAGAACAGCGGAATACCTGGAATATTTCCTAAACCCACTATCCATCCTCCATCCCACCTATCTAAAAGACACATACGATTTTGTACATAAAATTAAAAACATTAAAGTCCCTTCAGACGCCTTTTTATTTTCTATGGATGTCGACAGTCTATACACCAATATCGATACACCAGGGGGGCTTTTAGCCATCAGAAACGCATTCCACAAATATCCCAATTCCAAACGGCCAGACAAAGAATTATTAGAATTATTAGAAATAAATCTGACCAAAAATGATTTTGAATTCAACTCTGAATTCTATCTCCAAATTAAAGGCACTGCCATGGGTAAGAAATTTGCCCCCTCCTACGCTAATATTTTTATGGCAGACTGGGAAGAGGGCGCCCTGGCAAAATGCCCTAAGAAACCCCTCCATTTCTACAGATACTTGGATGATATTTGGGGTATCTGGATTTATTCCGAGGTCGACTTTCTCCATTTCGTGGACCTGCTGATGAATCACAATCCCTCCATCAAACTCAAATATATAATTGATCGAAATTCCATTGATTTTCTAGACACTACATTATACAAGGGACCTTCATTTGACAACACACACCAATTACATATCAAGGTGTTCTTCAAATCCACGGATACACATTCCCTCCTCCACAAGACCAGCTTTCACCCCAAACATACATTCCAAGGATTGATCAAATCGCAATTGATACGATTCAAACGAATCTGCACTTTAAATTCAGATTTTCATGAAGCGGTTCAAATTCTCTTCAAAGCACTACGGGAGAGAGGCTACTCCAGGTCCTTTTTAAGACGGGCTCTAAAAACATTTTCAACCCCCAAAATCAGACAAGTCTCGGACTTCCTACCACTTATCACCCTGTTTTCTACGGCCAGCACAGTTATTAATTACAAAATTAAAAACAATTTTCAGAAATTTTGTGCAATATCTGGATTGATGGATGGCTACAAAATCATATCCGCCTTTAGAAAAAACAACAACCTCCAGGACATCCTAGTTCGGGCAAAATTAAAACCCCTACGACCAAACAGACCGAGGTCCCTACCTATTTATTTTCGTCAAACACAATTTGTCCAGAACCGTTTAAATAAAAACATCTTTAAAATTTCCGATTCAATTGACCCCAAATCCCCAAATTGTGTTTATTTGATCACCTGCGACAAGTGTGGAAAACAATACATTGGCGAAACCCAAAATTCCATAATTGTACGTATGAGACAACATAGATACAACATATTAAACAAGAAAGAAACACACACCCCTTTAGTTCAACATTTTATTTCACATGGCTGGAAGGCACTCCGAGTCTCGGGCCTCCAAAGAAATCCTTCCTGGACATCCCTGAAGAGAAGGTCCATTGAACGGCAATGGATTTTTCGACTTAACACAAAGGAACCCTGGGGTCTAAATGAGAAATACGGTTAACCATAACCTCACCTACCCAATTCCTAACCTTAACCCTAACCTTAACCATACCTACCCACGCCTAACCATAACCTAAACTACCCTATGCCTAACCATAACCTCACCTACCCAATGCCTGACCATAACCCTAACCTTAACCCCACCTTCCCAACGCCTAATCATAACCCAAACTACCCTATGCCTAACCCTGACCATAACCCTAACCTTAACCCCACCATCCCAATGCCTAACCATAACCCAAACTACCCTATGCCTAACCATAACCCTAACCTTAACCCCACCTTCCCAACGCCTAACCTTAACCCAAACTACCCTATGCCTAACCATAACCTAACCCACCCTATTGGGTTTAATAATTAAAAAATAAAAGGCCCTAGCACTTACCCAGACCCCAGCCCTGGCCCTAACCCACTAACTAAAAACACATACACACACACACACACCCGTGTATGTGTTTCTGGCCCCAACCCTAACCCACTAACTAAAGAGAACACACACGGATGTGGGTGTCTTTAAATCCTAGCTCCGCTCCAATCCTACGCCAGGGAGCCGCCCCCTAGACTACTAATACAGGCCCCCTTTCCGCTTTTTCCCTCTTTCATGATCAGACCTACCAAGAGAGAACACTTCTGCCCTTACAAAGTCCTTCATTTTTCCTTCATTTTTCCAAGAGCTAAGAGACATTGCCTCGGCTCAAACATACCCAAAACCCAACCCTTTCTTTTCATTGTGCTTTTATTTTATTTTGTTTTTTCACTATAAAACAAAGGGACAGCGTCCTTCTTTGTTCATTGTGCCTAGCCTGAAGAAGACCTAACCAGGTCGAAACGTCGCGACTTGGCACTTATCTTAACTGTGAGTATTTTTCTTACCTTTTATTTGTCCTCCAAAACCCCACCGTGAACGAAAAACGCTCTACTTTCCCCCGGCGCATTACCGTCACGTGTGTGCGTTGTTCCTCCGCTGACGCCCCATGAGGTTTCCATTCAAAACAACAGTGTATTAAGATAATCACCACTTAGCATTTATATTATATTACTTTAATAGTGTTAGTACAACCTTTATTTTGTCCTTTATAACCCCACCGTGAACGCAAACCGTGATTTAGTCTGCGTGTACGGCCATTTCTCTCGTGTGTGCGTTGTCCCTTCGCGGACTTCCCGTGAGGTTTCCATTAACAACAACAGTTCAAAAAGACAATCACCACTTGGCATTTAAATTGTATTCATTCAATAGTGTTAGTACTACCTTTATTTTGTCCGTTTTAACCCCATAGTGAACGTAACCGTGATTTAGTCTGCGTGTGCGCTCTACTTTCTCGGCGCACACACGGCGCATGACCGTCGCGTGTGTGCGTTGCTCCCCCGTTGAAGCCCCGTGAGGTTTCTATTAGAAGAAACACCAAGTGTTACGTACTGTTGGCACATTCCCTGGCCCTGACCCTACCCCCCCAAACGAATATAATAAATAAATTAACAAATCAACACAAATATATCTATAAACATATAGATATAATTTAAATAAATAACACACAACAATGCGTCGCGCCAATCCCCCTCCCCCCTCTGGGTGGACCCTGGTCAGTTACGGAAGGAGACGTGGTCCACCCAGACCACAGCCGGCTTTTAGGGGACCACCATATCCGGTCCCTCGTGGACGGGGTTACGTACGCGGATGGGGGATGGACAGTGCACCTCCCTATCCCTATTCATTTGGGGATGGGTTTCAAACCCCAACACCTAACCCTAACCCTAACCCTAACCCTTAACCCTTAACCCTAACCCTAACCCTAACCCTAACCCTGTTACTAGCCCACCAGCCGATGGAATGAGAGAACAATAAAGCCTGAAGAAGACCACACAAGGTCGAAACGTCGCGACAACCCCTACTGAGAACCCCGTGAGTACAACCACACCAGCAGTGAAGAATAACCCTAGCCCGGACCCAGCCTGGTCCCGGATCTAAGCCTAGCCCTGGCCCTGTCACTAGCCCACCAGCCGTGAGAGAGAGGCCCTAACCCGGACCCAGCCCTGTCCCGGATCTAAGCCCAGCCCTGGCCCTGTCACGAGCCCACCAGCAGTGAAAAATAACCCTAACCCGGACCCAGCCTTGTCCCGGATCTAAGCCTAGCCCTGGCCCTGTCACTAGCCCACCAGCAGTGAAAAAAGAACCCTAACCCGGACCCAGCCCTGTCCCGGATCTAAGCCTAACCTTGGCCCTGTCACTAGCCCACCAGCCTTGAGAAACCACATTTATTTGCCCCTTAACACTCCACCGTGAAGAAAAGAGCGCTCTACTTTTCCCGGTCGCATCACCACGACGTTAGTGCGTTGTTCCTCCGCTGAAGCCCCACGAGGCTCCCTATCGCAACGGCGTCTCATTTAGTTTATCGCCACTTGGCATCTGCACTTCTCCTTTATTATTTTAATGGTGTTGGTGCAACATTTAGTTTAGTTTGTCCTCTGTGGTCCGCGATTTAATCCGCGTGTACGGCCACTTATATTATTTAGTTTTGTCTCGTGTGTGCGTTTGTCACACACGGACTTCCCGCGAGGTTTTGGTGTGGTTTGCGTATGTGGACAGGAGATGGACAGTGCACTCCCCTATCCCCATTCATTTGGGGGTGGGTTTCTAACCCCAATACCTAACCAGCCCGTGCCTCCTCTGTTCACCTCTGCGCCGCCCGCACCATTTTTTCACCTCCTTTTTCACCTTTTTTTTCTAGTTTAGGGACCGCGATCCTGGCCCTATACCCTCCTGCCCAACACCTAACCCTAACCCCACCCACCCATGCCTAACCTTAACCCAACCTACCATAGGCCTCACCACAGCCGTGTACCCCCTGACCCGGACCCAGCCCGGTCCCGAATCGAAGCCTAGCCCTGGCCCTGTTACCCCGGACCCAGCCCTGTCCCGAATCGAAGCCTAGCCCTGGCCCTGTTACTAGCCCACCAGCCGATGGAATGAGAGAACAATAAAGCCTGAAGAAGACCACACAAGGTCGAAACGTCGCGACAACCCCTACTGAGAACCCCGTGAGTACAACCACACCAGCAGTGAAGAATAACCCTAGCCCGGACCCAGCCTGGTCCCGGATCTAAGCCTAGCCCTGGCCCTGTCACTAGCCCACCAGCCGTGAGAGAGAGGCCCTAACCCGGACCCAGCCCTGTCCCGGATCTAAGCCCAGCCCTGGCCCTGTCACGAGCCCACCAGCAGTGAAAAATAACCCTAACCCGGACCCAGCCTTGTCCCGGATCTAAGCCTAGCCCTGGCCCTGTCACTAGCCCACCAGCAGTGAAAAAAGAACCCTAACCCGGACCCAGCCCTGTCCCGGATCTAAGCCTAACCTTGGCCCTGTCACTAGCCCACCAGCCTTGAGAAACCACATTTATTTGCCCCTTAACACTCCACCGTGAAGAAAAGAGCGCTCTACTTTTCCCGGTCGCATCACCACGACGTTAGTGCGTTGTTCCTCCGCTGAAGCCCCACGAGGCTCCCTATCGCAACGGCGTCTCATTTAGTTTATCGCCACTTGGCATCTGCACTTCTCCTTTATTATTTTAATGGTGTTGGTGCAACATTTAGTTTAGTTTGTCCTCTGTGGTCCGCGATTTAATCCGCGTGTACGGCCACTTATATTATTTAGTTTTGTCTCGTGTGTGCGTTTGTCACACACGGACTTCCCGCGAGGTTTTGGTGTGGTTTGCGTATGTGGACAGGAGATGGACAGTGCACTCCCCTATCCCCATTCATTTGGGGGTGGGTTTCTAACCCCAATACCTAACCAGCCCGTGCCTCCTCTGTTCACCTCTGCGCCGCCCGCACCATTTTTTCACCTCCTTTTTCACCTTTTTTTTCTAGTTTAGGGACCGCGATCCTGGCCCTATACCCTCCTGCCCAACACCTAACCCTAACCCCACCCACCCATGCCTAACCTTAACCCAACCTACCATAGGCCTCACCACAGCCGTGTACCCCCTGACCCGGACCCAGCCCGGTCCCGAATCGAAGCCTAGCCCTGGCCCTGTTACCCCGGACCCAGCCCTGTCCCGAATCGAAGCCTAGCCCTGGCCCTGTTACTAGCCCACCAGCCGATGGAATGAGAGAACAATAAAGCCTGAAGAAGACCACACAAGGTCGAAACGTCGCGACAACCCCTACTGAGAACCCCGTGAGTACAACCACACCAGCAGTGAAGAATAACCCTAGCCCGGACCCAGCCTGGTCCCGGATCTAAGCCTAGCCCTGGCCCTGTCACTAGCCCACCAGCCGTGAGAGAGAGGCCCTAACCCGGACCCAGCCCTGTCCCGGATCTAAGCCCAGCCCTGGCCCTGTCACGAGCCCACCAGCAGTGAAAAATAACCCTAACCCGGACCCAGCCTTGTCCCGGATCTAAGCCTAGCCCTGGCCCTGTCACTAGCCCACCAGCAGTGAAAAAAGAACCCTAACCCGGACCCAGCCCTGTCCCGGATCTAAGCCTAACCTTGGCCCTGTCACTAGCCCACCAGCCTTGAGAAACCACATTTATTTGCCCCTTAACACTCCACCGTGAAGAAAAGAGCGCTCTACTTTTCCCGGTCGCATCACCACGACGTTAGTGCGTTGTTCCTCCGCTGAAGCCCCACGAGGCTCCCTATCGCAACGGCGTCTCATTTAGTTTATCGCCACTTGGCATCTGCACTTCTCCTTTATTATTTTAATGGTGTTGGTGCAACATTTAGTTTAGTTTGTCCTCTGTGGTCCGCGATTTAATCCGCGTGTACGGCCACTTATATTATTTAGTTTTGTCTCGTGTGTGCGTTTGTCACACACGGACTTCCCGCGAGGTTTTGGTGTGGTTTGCGTATGTGGACAGGAGATGGACAGTGCACTCCCCTATCCCCATTCATTTGGGGGTGGGTTTCTAACCCCAATACCTAACCCTAACCCTAACCCTAACCCTAACCCTAACCCTAACCCGGACTAAGAACACCAAGTCAAAATGTAAGTGCAAGGTAGGAAGTGCTGGAATAAATATACAAGATCAGACTAGTGTCTGATAGATCAAACAAACGGGGGTGGATACAATTTAAAATTCACACAATACACAAGGTCAAAAATATAAGTGCAAAATGGAAAGTGCTATAGTGAGTAAAATGAGGGCAAGATGTACATAACAATAATAACAACACAAGGTCGAAACGTCGCGACAACCCCTACTGAGAACCCCGTGAGTAACCATGAATGAAACTCTGATACCGACAGTGGCGTTTTCTCCCGGAGGCCAAGGGAAGCCAGGCTTCCCCTGTTTTTTCGGATTGTAGTTATAATTTTAATACATTTTTTAAATTAAAATAAAAAAAATTCGGTAATTACCGAATTTTTTTAATTTTAATTTAAAAAATGTAGGAGAGACGGTCCGGCAGCAACACACAGCCTGTGTGTTGCTGCCGGACCGTCTCTCCCCCATTCTCATTGAGTATTTTACAAAGAGTGAAACAACAGCGCCCCCTAGATATTATGGTGAAATTGAGGAGGCCAGCCGAATGAGCTTCCCTTGGTGAAAAAAAAAAATGGAGGGATTGTCCCGGATTGACCAATCAGATGAGGCCCACGTCATGTCCCCCTGCCAACCTGTGATTGGTCAGGGCCATGCCAAGGGAGGCCAGAGACGGCTGGCATCCCCCCTCAAGGGAATGGGATCCCTTGATCCCATTGGATCGATTTGAAGGGAATCCCTTGACTCACAAATCCAATCAAATCACATCAACATCAGTACGTAGTACTGTAACTGTCATCCTCGCCGTTTGATAGTATTAAGCATTATGGAGGGTGGAGATTTGGCGTACTTAATAAAAAACAACTTTACTAAACTTCCGCTACAGCAGCAACTAAAAATTAAATCAGATGACAGGCCCATGCCCACACTCGAGCTGTGTGCACAGAGGAAAAAGGGAGCGAATCGGACGTTCAATGAGGACAATTATGTCCGCACGGAGTGGCTAACTGGAAGCGCTGAACTTCAGCGTCTATTTTGCTGGCCATGTCTTCTTTTTGACAAGGATTCGTGCTCCCTGAACAATCCTTGGGCAACTTCAGGATTCATCGACCTTGCCAACCTGTCACGGGCAATTGAGAGGCACGGTAAATCAAAAAATCACATAGATTGTGCTGTGAAATTGAAGCTTTTTTATTCATTACCGAATCTGCACTGCGCATTGAGCGGCTGGTTATGCATTTGGGGGGGGGGGGGGGGAATGCTTAAATTAATAAGACGAGAGTTTTGGCTGGAGAGTGCGTGCGGACCTGTCGGTTAGATAACAGGCGTATGCAAGTCCTGCATCTGTATGATACAACTGTGTAAAATGATACCGGGCGCTGTAATCACTCATCTGGTTACGTTATTGACCCAAAAAAACTGGCTTCCCCTAATATTTTCCCCACGCCACGCTACTGGATACCGAGCCCAATAAATAACCACTTTCTTTGCCCTTTAACACCCCACCGTGAAAAAAACTAAAAATCGCTCTACTTTTCCCTGTCGCATCACCACTACGTTTGTGCGTTGTTCCTCCGCTGAAGCCCCACGAGGTTTCCAGTCGCAACGGCGTGGCATTTAGTCTATCGCCACTTGGCATCTGCACTTTATTATTTTAATGGTGTTGGTGCAACCTTTATTTTGTCCTCTGTGGCCCGCGATTTAATCCGCGTGTACGGCCACTTATTATTATTTATTTCTGTCTCGTGTGTGCGTTTTTCACACGCGGACTTCCCGTGAGGTTTTGGAGTGGGTTGCGTATGTGGACAGGAGATGGACAGTGCACTCCCCTATCCCCATTTATTTGGGGGTGGGTTTCTAACCCTAACCCTAACCCAACCCTTACCCTAACCCTAACCCCACCCACCCAATGCCTAACCTTAACCCAACCTACCATAGGCCTAACCACAACCGTGTCTGCCCAATGCCTAACCCGGACCCAGAACCAAGCCCTGTCCCGGATCTAGGCCTAGCCCTGGCCCTTTCACTAGCCCACCCTGGCCCTGGCCCAAACCCTGACCTCCTAACCCGGACCCAGCCCTGTCCCGGATCTAAGCCTAGCCCTGGCCCTACCACTAGCCGACCCCCTAACCCGGACCCAGCCCTGTCCCGGATCTAAGCCTAGCCCTGGCCCTGTTACTAGCCCACCAGCCGTGAAATGGAACGAGAGAACAATAAAGCCTGAAGAAGACCACACTAGGTCGAAACGTCGCGACAACCCCTACTGAGAACCCCGTGAGTAACCATGCTTTGCCCTTTAACACCCCACCGTGAAAAAAACGCTCTACTTTTCCCCGTCGCATCACCACTACGTTTGTGCGTTGTTCCTCCGCTGAAGCCCCACGAGGTTTCCAGTCGCAACGGCGTGGCATTTAGTCTATCGCCACTTGGCATCTGCACTTTATTATTTTAATGGTGTTGGTGCAACCTTTATTTTGTCCTCCGTGGCCCGCGATTTAATCCGCGTGTACGGCCACTTATTATTATTTATTTCTGTCTCGTGTGTGCGTTTTCATACGCGGACTTCCCGTGAGGTTTTGGAGTGGGTTGCGTATGTGGACAGGAGATGGACAGTGCACTCCCCTATCCCCATTTATTTGGGGGTGGGTTTCTAACCCTAATCCCTAACCAGCCCGTGCCTCCTCTGTTCACCCCTGCGCCACCCCCACCATTTTTCTATTTTTGGGACCGCAATCATGGCCCTATACCCACCTGCCCAACACCTAACCCTAACCCCACCCACCCAATGCCTAACCTTAACCCAACCTACCATAGGCCTAACCACAACCGTGTCTGCCCAATGCCTAACCCGGACCCAGAACCAAGCCCTGTCCCGGATCTAGGCCTAGCCCTGGCCCTTTCACTAGCCCACCCTGGCCCTGGCCCAAACCCTGACCTCCTAACCCGGACCCAGCCCTGTCCCGGATCTAAGCCTAGCCCTGGCCCTTTCACTAGCCGACCTCCTAACCCGGACCCAGCCCTGTCCCGGATCTAAGCCCTGGCCCTGCCACTAGCCGACCTCCTAACCCGGACCCAGCCCTGTCCCGGATCTAAGCCTAGCCCTGGCCCTGTTACTAGCCCACCAGCCGTGAAATGGAACGAGAGAACAATAAAGCCTGAAGAAGACCACACTAGGTCGAAACGTCGCGACAACCCCTACTGAGAACCCCGTGAGTAACCATGAATAAAACTCTGATACCGAGCCCAATAAATAACCACTTTCTTTGCCCTTTAACACCCCACCGTGAAAAAACTAAAAAACGCTCTACTTTTCCCCGTCGCATCACCACTACGTTTGTGCGTTGTTCCTCCGCTGAAGCCCCATGAGGTTTCCAGTCGCAACGGCGTGGCATTTAGTCTATCGCCACTTGGCATCTGCATTTTATTAATTTAATGGTGTTGGTGCAACCTTAATTTTGTCCTCTGTGGCCCGCAATTTAATCCGCGTGTACGGCCACTTATTATTATTTATTTCTGTCTCGTGTGTGCGTTTTTCACACGCGGACTTCCCGTGAGGTTTTGGAGTGGGTTGCGTATGTGGACAGGAGATGGACAGTGCACTCCCCTATCCCCATTTATTTGGGGGTGGGTTTCTAACCCTAATCCCTAACCCTAACCCTAACCCTAACCACTCCCACCCCATACCTAACCCTAACCGAGAGGGTGTAGTGAAAAAATGGGGACAATTTTTTATTAAAGTTTTGGCATAATAATTTACAAAATAGAGGAGAAAATGACAATAAACCTTTCTGTTGTTGTAATATATCCAAATTCCTATAGTGGGCGCCCTTACCCCACTCACCGCCCTACTTTGCAGAGAAAATGACATTAAACCTTTCTGTTGTTGTAATATATCCAAATTCCTATAGTGGGCGCCCTTACCCCACTCACCGCCCTACTTTGCAGAAGCAATACACGAGGAGAGGGCGGAGTAATCCACCTACTTACCGCCCTACTTTTTAGGAATTTAAAGGAGGAGGAATACCAATAGGGGTGATTTGCCGGGCCACTCTATATAGCAGGGCTCGTAGAATCACCGGGACCTCTTCAACCCATTTGGTGAGTGACGCGAAAGCAAATCCATGCCCAGTCGCTTGACCACACAAAAAAACACACAATATTATTTTTGACAAAAGCAGCCTGAGGAAGGTTCTAATTTGAACCGAAACGTCGCGCGAATCTTGTCACCACAGTAAGAAAATTGATAAAAAAAATTTCACTTTTTTATTACTATTTATTATTTTTCCAAAAATACAAAAAATACAAAAAAATACTTTGATTTTACCTGCCTTTGAGGCTTATCTGGGCATCGTCGAGCCATACCATTTACCCACCATGAGGGGACTGTATGACGACGGAGGAGAGTGGACTGTTGTCCGTCGCGGGTGCGCGGCGGCACGGACACGCGACTCCCATCACCAAAACAATACGACGGACGCCGCGGTCGTGCGGCGTCACGGACACGCGACTCCCATCACCACAATACGACGGACGTCGCGGTCGCGGGGCGTCACGGACACGCGACTCCCATCACCACAATAGGGATAACCATCCCTCACAATACGTTGACCGCCCAGGCTATAAGCCACAATTTTTTGAACAGCGGGATCCTCTCGGATCCCCGCACCACAGTCAATGGCCGGAAGGTCAGGGTTATAAAAACCATAAACGGTCTTATGCGTCGGTCGCCCGGACCGCGGGTGGACCCTACAGGGACTTCAGTCCCCCACGACGCTATATAGAGTCGGGCCTTGAGCCACAATTTTTGCAAACCCGGCCTCCTAGGGGGGACCGGTACAACATCGACTATCCACGTACGGAGAGACAGCGCATCGAGGGACACCAGTGGTTCCAAGCGCCTCTCACGAGGGCCACACGTCCCATGTACAGAGACAATGGTCCTCCAGGACACCACCAGGGGCCGTGGACAAAACAAAACACACGCAAACAAAACAAGAGATATAACAATCAATATCTCAAAAACAACGCCCCAGCCAAAGAGAATGACATTGCACGAGATGCACAGACACAGTCTGACGACCCAGACTTTCTTCCCAAAATTCGGTGTATTTACACTATAATTAAGACACTCCATCATCTCCGAAATGTTTCCAACACTGACCCCCCACCCACTATAGCCAAGATGACCGCTCAGCTCTCTACTATCATCAAGCCGGCTTCCCCCTGTGATGACACACAGGCCCTCATAGAAGGGAATGCCAAGAACTGGGCCTTCACAACAATGATAATCTTACGAGACCATTACATCAAGGTAATGGAAGCGGAAATTGACAAAATCATTATGATGTCAGTACATCACTGGCAGGCCCCGCTTGATGTGGCCTTCTCCTGGGCCAGGAGGAACCTGGGCCGTCGTCTACAAACGGAGACGCTGGAGAAAACAAGGGCACTTTTAAGGGCCAGAATCATTCACCTCACGGGGGACACACCGGCCCCAACAGTACGGGGGCTCACGCCCACGGTCGCGACTCCGGCCACAGACACCACAGAGGCACAAGTTCACACCAATCCGGTGCAGACACAGACCCTTGAACGAGCCCCTACACCCCACACGCCACACACAAACACGGTGGCTGCCACCGTGGGGGGCACGGGGATAGACCCCAGGGGGGACTGGTCACCTACAGTCCAGACCCCCGTGTCCCACACGACAGGCCTTAAGTCTCCTCCGGAGACGGAGAAAACTCACGTCCACTTTCCTTTTGTGCCACTGACCCCTAAGGAAACTCACATCCACTTTCCTCTTGGGCCACTGACCCCTAAGGAACAGAGGGTCAGAGGTGCACACACCCCTACACCTCATCTTCTCTCTCCCCATCCACCTCCTGCACTCACCAACCCGTGCGTCATCACGGAGGAGGACCCCATTCTGGAGTTGACCTCGGAGGAGCTGGAGGAGTCCCTCTCGACCACCGAGTGTCCCCTACGGACCCCGGACTCCTTCCACTCCCCGGTGGGCACGCGTAGTCTGAATGCGGCTGTCCAGAGCCAGTTGCGGCTGGGACGGTCCATCTCACAGACGCCGCGGACGCCCACACGCAGAACCATCAGACATCTCAACACTGACAGAAAAATGCAGGCCTGGGGCCTCAGTGTGGGTAAAAAGTGTCTCATCATGGGAGACTCTAATGTAGATCGTTTCCCACCATTCACAATTGAGGGCTTACAAGTCGACAGTTACCCGGGGGCCACGTTCAGACACGCGGAGGCCATCATCCACAAGGCCACTTCCTCCACGGTGGTGGACAAGGTCATCCTGTCCTTTGGACTGAATAACAGGAGACAAAAGGTGCAACAGACCACCGTGAAGGAAGTACAAAAAACCTTGAGGGCAGCCAGGCTGACCTTTCCTGGGGCATCCATCTGGATACCACTGGTCAACTACTCACCACTTCTACCCAGTAACGAAAGGCTACACCTGAGTGAACTGAACGACTATATCCAAAAGAACCACGACTGTATAGCTAAGCTGCCTAGCGGTTCATTTAGGACAGAAAAGGACAATGTCCACTGGACCAGGGCCACGGCTAAACTAGATCTCCCCAAAAGCCTACCCATTCAGGAGGGGAGTGAGGACAAAAATGTTGTTGTTCTAGCAACTAAATTCATCTTGACCCCCCCACAGAACGCCCTTCTGTGTAAAGGACTAAATTTCATCCCCCCGAGGGGAGCAACAGAAATATAGTAGAACAAAGCCGGTGGGATATTCAACAATACCACAGGAGACTCAAACTGGCGGTGTATTTTCAACATAAAAAGGACTCAGACCCACCTCCTTTCACTTCCAAGTCCACCTGGGTCCCTCCGGCTGGCACGCTGCCACGGGAACTCTCGACCCTCTTCGAGGCGGACACCACCTATTTTGACAAAAACTTTTATATGAGTCCCTCCACTCCTAACCTCACTTCGGAGGAGGTCGTGGCACTGAAGCAACTCACCGACAACAAACAGATTGTCATCAAGCCGGCAGACAAGGGCTCTGCGGTGGTTATAATGGACAGGGACCAGTACCTGTGGGAGGGGTACAGACAGCTAGGGGACATTAAATATTACTCTAGATTAGATAAACCCATTTACCCGGATACAATCACACTGGTAGACAAAATCACACAATCCATGTTTGACAAAAAATTCATAAATGCCAAACAACAACACTACATAAGGGGCACCTCGGAACCCAGGGTGAGGCTCTTTTATATGTTGCCAAAGATACACAAGGTCCCCAGTAAATGGAGCAAACCACACGAGATCCCTCCAGGGAGACCTATTGTGTCTGACTGCAGCAGTGAAACCTATCACACGGCAGAGTTCATTGATCACCACCTAAATCCTCTCTCCGTCAAACATGCCAGTTACATAAAGGACACGTATGATTTTGTCACCAGAATCAGAACGCTACACATATCCCAGGGCTCCATCCTATTCACAATGGATGTCAACAGCCTGTACACCAACATTGACACCGCAGAAGGCATACAGGCCGTAAAAAACCTCTTCCGTAGATACCCGGATAAAAAGAGGCCAGAGAAAGAACTGTTACAGTTACTGGAAATCAATTTGACTAGAAATGATTTTGAATTCAATGGGGAATTCTTTTTACAAATTAAGGGAACGGCTATGGGCAAGAAGTTTGCCCCGGCATACGCCAACATCTTTATGGCAGAATGGGAAACAACAGCCCTGGCTTCATGCCACAAGAAACCCACACATTACTTTAGATTCCTGGATGACGTCTGGGGAGTATGGCCTCACTCCATGGAGGACTTTGATTCATTTCTACTTACCTTGAACAGCCATAACGAGTCCATCTCGTTGACATCGGTCACCAGCTACGACTCCGTGGACTTCCTGGATACCACCACCTACAAGGGACAACATTTCCAAAACACACACACTCGATGTCAACGTCTTCTTCAAAGACACAGACACACATGCTCTCCTGTTCAAAACAAGCTACCATCCTAAGCACACGTATGCAGGGTTGGTGAAATCACAATTGCTCAGGTTTCATAGGATATGCAGTAGGAAAGAGGACTTTAGACAGGCCACAAAGACGCTCTTCGCAGCACTTCATACTAGGGGCTACTCCAGATCCTTCTTAAGGAAATCCTTCAGGACTTTCCTACACACTAAACCCAGACTGGTCGCCTCCATTTTACCATTTGTCACCACATACTCCCATTCCACAGTAAAACTAGTTAGTGTTATCAAACACAACTTTCAAAATATCTTGACAAACAATGGAGTCTTACCAGACCACAACATTATTGCAGCATTCAGGAAGAATAAAAACCTGCAATCATATCTGGTGAAGGCCAAGATCCCTCCCATGACCTCTCCAAAGGTCAAAGGTCAAGAGACCTTCTTCCAACACCGAGCCTGGGTACGCAACAGGTGGAATGGTGATGTGTTTAAGACACAGGAACGAGGCTGTCCACAATCCAGAAATTGTGTTTATCTCATCACCTGTGATAAATGTGCAACACAGTACGTGGGAGAGACGGGAAACACAATTAAAATAGATTTACCCAACACACATACAATATAATAAGGAAGAAGGAAACACAAACCCCCTTGGTGGCACACTTCCTGCTCCACGGATGGCAGTCGGTCAGAGCTAGGGTCCTGGAGGCCAACTCAGACTGGACGGCCACACTAAGACGCAGATGTGAGAAACGCTGGATTACCAAACTGGACACGGTATCCCAGGGGCCTGAATGAGAGATAGATCTGCCCCTCTCCGGGAGGCGATAATGATGGACAGTGCAATTAATCCTGCCGCCGGTTCCCGGCGTCAGGGTTTAAACCTTGGAACCCTAACCCTAACCCTAACCCTAACCCTAACGGTCCCCTTCCAGGTTCCATGCGGTCGACCCATAGTGAGTGATTGTGGGAGCGAGTCCTACAATATAGCCGAATACATTGATTTCTACATTAACCCTCTATCACAGAAACATCGTAGCTATGTTAAAGACACATATGAGTTTGTTAACAAATTGAAGTTTTTGAACATCCCTACACAAGCTTTCTTCTTTTCCATTGATATCAACTCCCTGTATACCAACATAGAGACGGAGTTGGGCCTACAGGCAGTTGCAGAGGCCTTCCAGAAATATCCGGATCCCTCACGACCAGATAAGGCCATTTTGGAGTTATTGGAGCAGAGCCTGAATAGAAACGATTTTGAGTTTAATGGTAAACACTATCTTCAAATACATGGGACTGCTATGGGTAAAAAGTTTGCTCCTGCTTTTGCCAACCTATACATGAGCCTTTGGGAAGAAACAGCCTTTCTAAAATGTAAGGCTCTACCTCTATTGTACTAGATGACATATTTGGCCTCTGGATAGGTTCAATCTCTGAATTCCATCAATTCCTGGGGATTCTAGACTCCCATCATTCGGCCATCACCATTACACACAACAGACAAACTGAACAAATTGAGTTTTTAGACACAGGTATTTTTTATTAATAAAGTGGGAGAAAAAACAAAAAACTGGCAACGAGGGTATTTTTTAAGGAAACTGATAGACGTGCCCTCCTGCATAAAAGCAGTTACACCTAACCCTAAACACACATTTAAAGGATTAATAAAATCACAATTGATCAGATTTCATAGGATTTGTACTTACCCGGAGGAAGTAGAGGAGGCGACACGAACACTGTTCACGGCCCTAGGACCGCGCGGGTACTCCAAAAGATTCCTAAGGGAAACAAAGACAGAAGTCAAACAAATCTTTCAGAATAATGGTCAATATATTAAAAATCAGGATGACCGCTCTATCATACCTGTGGTGACTACCTACTCTCAGACTCTGTTCCGGTTCAGCCCTCACCTAAAAACCCACTTCCAACAGGCCCAAGGAGGGTGCGAAGATTTGATGACCTATAGAGTCATCTCAGCCTTCAGGAGAAACAGAAACTTAGGAGATATACTGGTACATACTAGTCTCACTAAAAAACTGACTAAATCTCCCTTGCAGGATCTTCACAGCACCCGCAAACAAGTATTTAGTAAACAAATATTCGGGACTGGGGGTACCCATTTGGCAGAAGGTCCACTTCAACACGCTCAATGTGGTCTATGTAATACGATGCACACTCTGTCATAAACTCTATATGGAGAAACTAAGAATACACTCCAAAGCAGATTAAAACAGCACATTTACCACATAAATAAGGGGGATAGGACCACGGTCCTATACATGCATTTTAAAGCACATGGACCAGAACAAGTAAAAATAGAAGGTTTAGAAACAAACCCAAACTGGTCCAAGACCCAACGCCAGAAAGCAGAGAGGAAATGGATCAGGTTATTAAATACCATTGACCCCAAAGGGTTGAATGAAACATTTTAACTTAACTGGGTGTAGGTCTCCCTCTGGTGGCGTTGATTAGTCTAGGCGACTGATTCCGCCCCCTGTGATTCTAACTGGGTGGATGTCTCCCTCTGGTGGCGTTAATCAGCCTAGGCGACTGGTTCCGCTCCCTGTGATTTATGAATTTATCCAGAAACACAATTGCACCAAACTTAGGAGGTAATGTGGTTTGAATAATGAGCTGTTTTTTTTGGTTTGTTTACTAACTTCGATTTGCATGTCCTATTTATTGTTACTTTTCCCATATGAACATTTGAGTGTTTTATCTATGACCTTTTATTTAACCCAGTTATAGGGTGACTTTCCAGCACTTAATTTGAAGAGCACTTATTTCATAATCATCTTAAATTAATATGTATATATATATATATGTTGGATACTTACCTCATGAGTTTGGGAGCTGAGTGTAGAACAGGGAGTTAGGACATTCCCACTCTCCCTCTAGGGTCGTTCTAGCTAAATTACAGGTAACATCTGAAACATGGTCCATGAACCGGAAAAAGGAAAACAGGGAAATCCACAAGAACATTAACATAGGTTTTGATGCGTACTAATCAAATGGAGTCCTTCCAAACTCCATTTTTTATGTGTGTGATTATTCTTTGCATGTTTTGAAACGTGTTATTGTGAAGCACTTTATACGCCTCAATCGACAGCACTTAACTAGCACTTTATATTTATACGCTGAGGCATACATTTTTGTTGATATATGTATATTTATTTATGTGTGAATATGCTTGCTTACCTGGTTTATTTACTTCCCTTTCTTGTGGTCCCCTTCTTACCATGGCATGGAGATGTAGTCCCATTCAACCTGACAGGATGACCCTAACACAAGGGGGAGAGAGAAAAAAAGAGGGTTAACAATATTCTACTAATTTAACGGTCCAGAGGTTCTAAACCCCCTTACGAGTCAATGTGTGCCCCCCACTCCTTTTTACTTACAACCCTAACCTCTATATCAACCCCTACTTTAACCCTAATCCTAAACTCTAACCCTAACCCCTGTCCTAACCCTAACCCTTCCCTAACCCTATCCCTAACCTTAACCCCAACCCTTTCCCAAAACCCTAACCTTAACCCTAACCCTAACCTTAACCCCAACCCTAACCTACCCCAACCCCCTTTTCCTTCTCCCCTATCCCCTCAACATAACTTATAAAATAACTAAAAAAAACATAAAAAACCTCCTTTCCCTATCTTATTTTTTCCCTTTGATCTTCTGTTTGTCTTTTTGTTACTTGCTAATGTCTGTTCATTAAAATTTCATCGATTCTTACCACTAAGGGAGCTCTAGGATAGGACCTGAGCCCGTGCCTGCCCAGCACCTTACGGTGCTGAGCCTACAGTCCCCAAACCTAACCCTAACCCATGACCCGCACAACTGAGTCACTGAAGGCACACTCAAGACCACTGTGGCCGCTAGTGATTGGTGAAAGGGTGTTTCTTCAGAACCAGCAGGGTGCTAGCCCAACCAAGTGGGACAGATCGGGAGTGAAAGTTGAATCGCCGGGCCACGACCAGTACCGTGCAAAGGTAGACGGGTCCGGCCGTCGCCGACACTACGCAACCGCCGCTTCCTCCAGGCGTATACGCCGGCCACCCCTTCCATCACGCAGCAGCCAACAACGCTTCCTCCAGCACCCCCACCTCTCCCAGCGTCGACGCCCCCAGCGTTCGGGGAAGATACCGCTCCCTAGCGACGTGCCTGTGGATGGCTTCCCACCACCGCGTGCGGAGGCGCCTGGTGAGGGGGGTCCCACCCCAGCTGGCGACTCCCCCTTGCACGATGGCCCCTGAGCGTCCCACATGCCAGTGAGGGCCAGCCGTCCCCTCGCCACAGGAGCAAGTCCCACAGTCGCAGGCACCTATACCACCATCCCCGGGTCCGGGCCGCACACGCCGGGCACCGAAACGTTACGAACCCAAGACCGGTCATTGGTTGTAGATTTTAGTCCATCCATCTACGTCGGCCCGTAGATCCCCGGACGGGGGGGATGCAGAGTGTACCACTGACCGCACTTGGCCCCAGGATTGGTGGACGAGTAAAGCCAGAAAGAGGCGTACCCGGAACTTGCCGATGGTAGTTGTTTTTACCATGCCTCGTCTATAGCTGGGTTAGCCACTCAACGTTTGGACTTGTTCGTGTAAGGGCTAATATTCATAATATATGAACAACATAATATATATGTTGTCAATATTGTTAAAGTTATCGTGTTACTGTATTATATTGTATTATATTGTATGCTACTGCTTTTATGTTCACAGAATGGTTTCTTCATCTTTGTCAAAAAAATGATTGTTCATCGAGGAGGTTATATATTCAATCCCGATAGCTTGCGAGCTAAATACGGATAAATATTTCAGTCAGTCCGGTTAGTCCACATTGTCAAGTTAACGCTAAGCCCAAACAAGCTTAATTGAGAAAAATCAACGACAATTATGTATTTTTTTTTGTATAACCGCGACGGGGACTATTGTTACTGTCTTGTTAGACTTGTTACTGTTCATAGTCATATGACTGTCTTGTGACTGTTCATCTTGTTACAGTTCATCGTCATAGGACTGTCTTGTTACTGTTATATAAGTATATATATGTAAATATACAATATATATATAAATATACAAAGTATATAAGTGGTATTAACATGATTCAAATTGGAATGTTTGTTACTATGAAACAGGTATTTAGGTTGAACATTCATAGAATAGGGGGGTCCCTGGCCCCAAAGAGTTAGAGAAGCCCTGTTATCCTAACCACTGTTCACTGTGCAAAGATTATTCGATTAGATTAGATTCAAATGTATTGTCATTGTACAGCACAAGTACAGTACAGCGAAAATAATTTAGCATCTAACCAGACTATCTCTGTGACATTGTTCTCCCTAGCCATGAACATGCTCACTAAGTCTGCTGAGCCAGAGTGCAGAGGGCCCCGCATGAATTCCGGACAACGGCAACCACCCATCAGGGCATTCATGAATGACCTCACAGTCATGACAGAATCAGTCCCAGGCTGCCGGTGGATTCTGAAGGGGCTTGAAGAGCTGGTGGAGTGGGCCCGGATGCGTTTCAAACCCACCAAATCCAGATCAATGGTGCTGAGGAAAGGGAAGGTGGTGGACAAGTTCCGGTTTAACATCGCAGACACAGCCATCCCATCTATCTCAGAGAAGCCAGTCAAGAGCTTAGGAAAAGTTTTTGACTGTTCTCTGAGAGACACAACATCTATCCAGTCGACCTGCACTGAGTTGGATGGCTGGCTGAAATCCGTGGACAAGTCAGGCCTACCTGGGAAGTTTAAAGCCTGGGTCTACCAACATGGCATTCTTCCCAGGATTCTGTGGCCCCTCCTTGTCTATGCGGTCCCTATCTCAACAGTTAAGACCCTAGAGAGGAGGGTCAGCAACCACCTCCGGAGATGGCTTGGGTTACCAAGGAGCCTGAGCAGCATTGCACTCTACGGGAACACCAACAAGCTGCAACTGCCTTTCAAATCCTTGGAGGAGGAATTCAAGGTAACTAGAGCCAGAGAAGTGGTTCAATACAGGGACTCAAGTGATCCGAAGGTGGCTAAAGCAGGGATCCAAGTGAGGATTGGCAGGAAATGGAGGGCAGAGGAAGCAGTTCAAGAGGCAGAGGCAAGGCTGCGTCACAAGAGCCTGGTGGGAGTGGTCACACGAGGTCGAGCTGGGCTAGGATCCTTTCCAACTCCCCAAATGAACACCAGGGGGAAGAAAGGGCGCTGTCTTGTTCAGGAGGAGGTGAGAGCAGCAGTGGAGGAGACAAGAAACTGCAAGGCAGTGGGAATGAAGCAACAGGGAGCTTGGACGAGATGGGAGAATGCGGTTGAGAGGAAAGTGACCTGGGCTGAGCTTTGGAAAGCCGAGCCTCACCGCATCAAATTCCTAATCCAGGCAGTGTATGATGTGCTTCCAAGCCCGTCAAATCTGCACACATGGGGCATAGCAGAGACACCAGCATGCCCATTGTGTTCCAAGCGAGGAACCCTGGAACACATCCTCAGTTGCTGTACAAAGGCACTTGGAGATGGACGGTACAGGTGGAGGCATGACCAAGTCCTGAAGACCATTGCTGAAGCCATCAGCGCAGGACTGGCGTGGTCAAAGCAGTTCCGACACTCCAAGGACACCATCGCCTTTGTCAGAGCTGGGGACAAGCCAACTTCTGCCAGAAAAACATCTGCAGGCATCCTGACGTCTGCAAGAGACTGGCAGTTGTTGGTGGACCTTGAACATCAGCTGAAGTTCCCCAGCCATATTGCAGTCACCACCCTGCGACCAGACATTGTTCTTGTGTCTGAGTCCACCAAGCAAGCTGTGCTGCTGGAGCTGACAGTCCCGTGGGAAGATCGCTTGGAAGAAGCCTTTGAAAGGAAGCTCTCCAAGTACGCAGGACTGGTCAGCGACTGTCAGCAGGCTGGTTGGAGAGCAAGGTGTTTCCCGGTGGAAGTTGGATGCAGAGGATTCGCAGCCCGTTCCTTGGTCAGAGCCTTCAGCAGTTTAGGCATCGAGGGAGTGAGAAAGAGGAGAGCCATCTGCAGTACCACCGATGCGGCAGAGAGGGCCTCAAGATGGCTGTGGCTCAAAAGAGGGGAGCCATGGAGTCATGGTAGCTAGCTAGCCATCTGGACACAAGCTGAGGTCTGATCAGCCCCGGCTGGGTCACCTGGAGGAGGGCGTATGATGTTGCGAGACCCGAAACGTCCTATGATTCCAGGAACATCACTGAAGATGTGTCCAGACTAGGCATCAGTAGATGTATGTACACAACAGAGGGCAAATGTTGCAGTAAAGTGCATGTTAACATAGTATCATTTACAGTTTAAATTTACAGGTTAAAAGACAGTCTAGGTATAAATGTGATATGAGCATAATAATAGGTATATGTATATACAGGTAAGTGATCATTTAACGTAGTGATCAGGGGTATGCAGTTATTGAAAGCAGGATACAAATATATAGATCTAAATGTATATACAAGTGAGCATATATAAATGTATGGCAAGTATAAATGTATATGTACAGTATATACAGGAGTATGAGCAGTTCTATCAACAGATTTACATATATATTGCAGGTACAGTAAACAGGTATCTAAGTAATAAATATGTAAACTATAGAGAGGTAGGTAGTTAGAGGTAGGTAGTGATACAGTTTGTTTTTACAGTTAGTTTTTTCTTTTTTCGTTAGTCAGAGACATTGGTGGTGATTGTTATAGGTGTTGAGCAGAGGTGTGGGGCAGGGGGGGGGGGGGGCAGCAGAGGGGGGTGCAGCAGCAGGGGGGGGGGGGACAGCAGAGGTGCAGCAGGGGGGGGGGGGGGGGGGGTGCAGCAGAGGTGCAGGGGGGGGGGGGGTTAGGGGCTGTCTTCCTGGTGCAGAGTTCAGAGAGTTGACAGCTGAGGGGAAGAAGCTGTTCCTAAGCTGCTTGACTTGGAACAGAGGTTTCTATAGCGCCTCCCGGAGGGGAGGAGGGCAGTCCATGGTTGGGATGAGAGGGTCATCCACTATTTGTTGAGCCTTCCTCAGACACCGTTTGTGGTGGGTAGTGTTTATTGCAGGGAGGGGTAGTCAAATAATGCGTTGGGTGGTTTTCACCACCCTCTGCAGCGCTTTCCGGTCTGAAACAGTGCAGTTGCCGTACCACACTGGGATGCAGTTGGTGAGGATACTTTCAATAGCACACCGGTAAAAGTTCACCAGAATCTGAGGTGACAGGTGGGCTTTCCTCAGTCTCCTCAGGAAGAAGCGACGGAAGCGACGCTGGTGAGCCTTCTGATATGTTCGAATAATGGAGAACGAGACGGGAGCGAACGTTGGAGTTGAGTCTACTCCATTTAATGAACACACACAATCAAACAAGATCCGGTCACCACATACATCACATTGCGCATTGATACCGTGCACTGAGTGTAGTGCCAGATGTAACACCTTCTTTACCAGTGAGGCAGTATTGAGGGACCAGGAGAGGTCCTCGGAGATGTGGACCCCCAGAAATGTGAAGCTGGAGACTCGCTCAACTTCCGCTCCGTTGATGAGGATGGGGGCGTGTGCGCCAGCTCTGGTCTTCCTGAAGTCGACGATGAGCTCCTTGGTCTTCTTGGTGTTGAGGGCCAGCTTGTTGTCAGCGCATCACGATTATGGAGGAACATCAAGGACACGCCGGTCTCTGGTAGTCTCCCCTGCGTCACTAAGGGGCGTGGCTGCTTAACGTCTTAATCTTGATTGACGTGTCCAAATCAACTGGGTTTAGCAGCGCGTGAAACGTTTGTTTACAAGACACCGCTTCCCGCAGCATTTCCCCCATGTTGAGTTAGTCTATGGTGGTGCTGTGTTGTTGGGAATTAAATGCTCTCTTGACTTCTGGTGACGAGTAGTTCTCTTACCTTCCTTTGTGGAAACACACTATTGAAAGTCACTTTGTTAAAATCGTTTGCTATATGACTAATATTACGTGGTGGGCGGGCTCTCCGGTTACAGGTGAGTCCGTGTCGTGTCCGCCCACCGCTCTTCCTGAGTCTGTGAGGGCTGACCCCCACAGGAAAACAAAGTGGAACTACTGGAACTGAAAGAAGTGAACCAAGTTGAGCTGAAACATCTCGAACTAAAACATCACATCTCGACCTCCGTCTGCAGCGGGTCAGCGGCTGCTCCGGGACAACCACACCGCGGGTTGTGGATCGCCGCATGGACTAACCGACTATTCCCCCTCTCTGGACTGGTAAGGACCGACCCGGAGTCTATCAGCAGGAGGGCCGATGGGACGAGTTCTACATCGTACCCAATAGGTGTTGTAAAGAAAGAGGACAGGAGGAGGAGGAATGGACCGGAGGAGTGGTCCTGCTCCGGACGGGACCCGCTCGTCGCTGAGCCGTTCTCCCCAGCGGGGAGGCGCCTCCACCGGGCACGACGGAGCCAAGGACCGCGTGGAGAGGTGAGCTCCATCCAGGGTATATTCTATCATATCATGTTATATATTCTATCATATCATGTTATATATTCTATCATATCATGTTATATATTCTATCATATCATGTTATATATTCTATCATATCATGTTATATATTCTATCTTATCATGTTATATATTCTATCATATCATGTTATATATTCTATCATATCATGTTATATATTCTATCTTATCATGTTATATATTCTATCATATCATGTTATATTCATGTGCGTCCGTGGTTCATTACTGAGTTGCTCAGCATACTGAGACCAGTTTAATTTATGTAGTATGTCGTAGCAGCAGTAGTAGTAGTAGTAGTTTAATTCAGGTTACTGTAGTAGTAGTAGTTTAATTCAGGTTACTGTAGTAGTAGTAGCAGTTTAATTCAGGTTACTGTATTAGTAGTAGTTTAATTCAGGTTACTGTAGTACTAGTAGTACTAGTAGTAGTAATAGTCTAATTCAGGTTACTGTAGTAGTAGTAGTATTAGTAGTAGTTTAATTCAGGTTACAGTAGTACTAGTAGTATTAGTAGTAGTTTAATTCAGGTTACAGTAGTACTAGTAGTAGTAGTATAGTCTAATTCAGGTTACAGTAGTAGTAGTAGTAGTATATTAATTCAGGTTACTGTAGTAGTAGTAGTAGTAGTTTAATTCAGGTTACTGTAGTAGTAGTAGTTTAATGCAGGTTACTGTAGTAGTAGTAGTAGTTTAATTCAGGTTACTGTAGTAGTAGTAGTTTAATTCAGGTTACTGTAGTAGTAGTAGTAGTTTAATGCAGGTTACTGTAGTAGTAGTAGTTTAATTCAGGTTACTCTAGTAGTAGTAGTTCAATTCAGGTTACTGTAGTAGTAGTTCAATTCAGGTTACTAGATTAGTAGTAGTTTAATTCAGGTTACTGGATTAGTAGTAGTAGTAGTTTAATTCAGGTTACTGCAGCAGTAGTAGTAGTGTAATAATTCTGGTGACTGTAGTAGTAGTTTAATTAAATTGTTGTCTCAGAATCAGAATTGTGATATCCAGTGAATCCTATACTAACTAAGGGGTCTGTAGCACAGACTTTCTTTGTGGGTGTTCTCAAAATAAACTCCATATTTGCATGTATTTGTTTCACCTATTTGCGTGTTAATGCAAAGTAAAAAACAAATCCGAAGTTTAGATGACACAGAGCAGTGTTTAGAGGGCTGTGAGAAGCTCCCTTGGATCCTTTCTTACTACTGTAGATAGTTTAGATGATCATCATAAGACAGGAGAACCAACCCTGCTCCCCAGGAACCTTCATCTCCAGGAAGAAAGTCACCGTGAACAAAGTGGAGACATGTCAAAATAAATACTGTCGTCTCCCCCCCCCGATTTTAGTTTCTGACTTGGGGTGTATTTGAGGTGGTTATACCTGGTGGTCATATCATGTTATATATTCATGTGCGTCCGTGGTTCATTACGGAGTTGCTCAGCATACTGAGACCAGTTTAATTTATGTAAATATAGTTGTATGTATAGTTGTAGTTTAATTTAGGTTGCAGTAGAAGTAGTAGTTTAATTCAGGTTACTGTAGTAGTAGAAGTAAGGAGTATTTTAATTCAGGTTACAGTAGTAGTAGTAGCAGTTTAATTCAGGTTACTGTATTAGTAGTAGTTTAATTCAGGTTACTGTAGTAGTAGTAGTAGTACTTTAATTCAGGTTACAGTAGTAGTAGTAGTAGTAGTAGTATATTAATTCAGGTTACTGTTGTTGTAGTAGTAGTAGTAGTAGTTTATTTCAGGTTACTGTAGTAGTAGTTTATTTCAGGTTACTGTAGTAGTAGTTTATTTCAGGTTACTGTAGTAGTAGTAGTTTAATTCAGGTTACTGTAGTAGTGGTAGTAGCAGTAGTAGTAGTTTAATTCAGGTTACTGTAGTCGTCGTAGTAGTTTAATTCAGGTTACTGTAGTAGTAGTTTAATTCAGATTACTGTAGTAGTAGTAGTTTAATTCAGGTTACTGTAGTAGTAGTTGAATTCAGGTTACGTTTGTAGTATTAGTAGTTCAATTCAGGTTACTGGATTAGTAGTAGTAGTAGTTTAATTCAGGTTACTGCAGCAGTAGTAGTAGTAGAATAATTCTGGTGACTGTAGTAGTAGTTTAATTAAATTGTTGTCTCAGAATCAGAATTGTGATATCCAGTGAATTCTATACTAACTAAGGGGTCTGTAGCACAGACTTTCTTTGTGGGTGTTCTCAAAATATACTCCATATTTGCATGTATTTGTTTCACCTATTTATTTATTTTATACTTAATGCAAAGTTAAAAACGAATCCGAAGTTTAGTTGACACAGAGCAGTGTTTAGAGGGCTGTGAGAAGCTCCCTTGGATCCTTTCTTACTACTGTAGATAGTTTAGATGATCATCATATGACAGGAGAACCAACCCTGCTCCCCAGGAACCTTCATCTCCAGGAGGAAAGTCACCGAGAACAAAGTGGAGACACAAATTTTGACATGTTAGTTTCTGACTTGGAGTGTATTTGAGGTGGTTAGATCAGCCTTTATATCGTGAAGCAGGGAATAATTGCTCCTTTTATTGTTAATCCTGTTGGACTAACTGTTAGGATGTATCCACTGGAAATAAAAACATCTTTCTGTCTCGCTGAGATAAAACCTGAAATATGTAATTGAATTAACCATAAACATCAGCACTTGGTAGAGACCCAGGGTGGTGTAGACCCAGGGGGGTGTAGAGACCCCCAGGGTGGTCTAGACCCAGGGGGGTGTAGAGACCCAGGGAGGTGTAGAGACCCCCAGGGTGGTGTAGACCCAGGGTGGTGTAGAGACCCAGGGGGGTGTAGACCCCCAGGGAGGTGTAGAGACCCCCAGGGTGGTGTAGACACCCCCAGGGGGTGTAGAGACCCAGGCTATAGTTGAGGCCCAGGGTATAGTAGAGGCCCAGGGTATAGTAGAGGCCCAGGGTATAGTAGAGGCCCAGGGTATAGTAGAGGCCCAGGCTATAGTAGAGGCCCAGGGTATAGTAGAGGCCCAGGGTATAGTAGAGGCCCAGGCTATAGTTGAGGCCCAGGGTATAGTAGAGGCCCAGGGTATAGTAGAGGCCCAGGGTGTAGACCCAGCTGTATAACTGGGCCTCTTCTGCAGGGTGGACCCATATGGCTTCGAGCGTTCCAAGGACTTTGACTTCGAGTCTTACGAGCAGATGATGTCGGAGTACCTGGTGGTCCTCACCAGACGCTCCATCAAGTGGTCCAGACTGCTGAAGGGGAAACGCAAGGTGGAGAAGGATGTGAAGTGTAAGGCACACACACATACTCTCACACTCGGGCACACACCTCACACATACATAAATACACACTTTCTGTTTCACACACATTTTTATTATATCATGCTCATCTGTCAAGAAATGGAGAAACCTTCTGTTCAACCAAAGATGCAACAAAGAATTATTTAGTATGACTTCCAGTGTAGTTCAACTTCAAACCCTTTAAAGCTCGAATCTCTCACTCAGCTAAACCACCACCACTGGTCCCCACTTGGTCACTGCTAGAAACTTAGCCTCAGGCCCACAGCTAGCAGTTAAACCATCACAATTCAGTTACCCCACTGACAGCATTGTCAGTATCCTCAATGTTCTCTTAAACCCTTGAAACATATTAAAGAAGTATTTTTACAACATACCTAGAGAACTGGTGCTACATGACCAGCAAACAACAATTGGAACAACAGCCCTAGAGAACTGGTGCTACATGACTAGAGGACAACAGTTGGAACAAAAGCCCTAGAGAACTGGTGATACATGACCAGAGAACAGTTGGAACAACAGCCCTAGAGAACTGGTGCTACATAACCAGAGAACAGTTGAAACAACAGCCCTAGAAAACTGGTGCTACATGACCAGAGAACTACGGTTGGAACAACAGCCCTAGAGAACTGGTGCTACATGACCAGAGAACAAGGGGGGTAACAACAGCCCTAGAGTCGTTTAATTCAGGTTACTGTAGTAGTAGTAGTAGTTAAATTCAGGTTACTGTAGTAGTAGTAGTAGTTTAATTCCGGTTACTGGATTAGTAGTAGTAGTTTAATTCAGGTTACTGTAGTAGTAGTAGTAGTAGTTTAATTCCGGTTACTGGATTAGTAGTAGTAGTTTAATTCAGGTTACTGCAGCAGTAGTAGCAGTAGAATAATTCTGGTAGTGATATCCAGTGAATCCTATACTAACTAAGGGGTCTGTAGCACAGACTTTCTTTGTGGGCGTTCTCAAAATAAACTCCAGATTTGCATGTATTTGTTTCACCTATTTGCGTCTTAATGCAAAGTTAAAAACTAATCCGAAGTTTAGTTGACACAGAGCAGTGTTTAGAGGGCTGTGAGAAGCTCCCCTAGTTCCTTTCTCACTACTGTAAATAGTTATTATTAAGTTATTACCGTATTGACCCGAATATAAGACGGGTTTTTTTTCCAAGAAAAAAATCTGAAAAAGAGGGGTCGTCTTATAATCGGGGTTTAGACTTTTCGATGTACCGTAATTGCACATGTAATTGCGCAACAACAGATCGCGCCAAACGACTGTTCCGAGACACCGCGCGACACTTAAAGTAACTCAAAGTCTTAAAGTAACAGTACATAAAAACAGTTACCTGGAGAGATAGAAATGGAGAGACACCGCGACCAACTTGAAAAAAGTGGCTCAAAAGTAGGGCAAGTTAATAAACAGGAGAGACGAAGTTACGATGCCAATTTTAAGATAATGGTGATAAACGAAGCAGAGACATCAGACACCTGTCATTGCGACACAGGACAAGCCCAGCGTCTTAGTGGACACTTGACTGAGCCAGTCAAAACCTAGTGACCTAGTGATCATACCGGGCGGAATGACAAGCCAGCTGCAGGTGTTGGATGTGGTCGTTAACAAACCATTCAAGGTTCATCTGCACAAGAGATCCACAGAGTGGCTCCTGGCTGCTAATCACGCACTGACACCGTCTGGAAAAATCCAAAAGCCTGCAGTACGTTTGCTCTGTGAATGGATCTTGCAAGCATGGGCTGACGTTTCCCCAGAAAGCATTAATGGGTTTAAGAAATGTTGCGTATCAAATGCCATGGATGGCAGCGAGGATGACGTGATGTGGGAGGAGACGGGGGAGCAGACACCGTGAGTGACGATAGCGGGAGTGAGAGGAACAACCAGCGATGTAGAAGACGAGCTGAATGAGAAGACGTGATGTGACCAATAGACTGATGTTCTGTTTCATTGCTCTACTATTTGATTGCACTACTGTTTTATTGCACTACTGTTTCATTGCAATCTAGCCTGTTTTGTTTTTGTTTGCCAAGTTAGGCAAATTTGAACACAATGTGTGATGTGCGTTATCATTATTTTCCAAAAAAAATATTTTCTTTATAAAAAAAAATATTTGGTCTTCAAAAAAAAAAAATTATATTTTTTTCCAAAAAAGAGTCTTGAAAAAGAGGGGTCGTCTTATAATCGGGGTCGTCTTATATTCGGGTCAATACGGTAGTTATTATGTAAATCGGGCTGTGAGAAGCTACAAGTTTGCTGACAACTTCCACCGGTGTCCTGTCCAGGCTGATGGTGGAGTGGGTGCCCCGGTGGCTCCTGAAGTCCACGGTGAGCTCCTTAGTCTTGCTGATATTCTGTGCGAGGCTGTGGTCCTCACACCATTGCGTCAGCTGGACTACGTCATCTCTACTCCGTTTCATCGCCCTCGCTTATCAAGCCGATGACTGTGGTGTCGTCTGCAAACTTGATAATGCGATTATTGCTGTGTGTGGCAGTACAGTCATTTGTGTACAGCGAGAACAGCTGGGGACTGAGGCAGCAGCCTTGGGGTGCTCCGGTGTTGAGAACCAGTGTTCTCAACAGAGTGTATGAGATGTTGTTCCCAATCTTCACCACTTGAGGCCTGCCCGTCAGGAAGTCCATAATCCAGTTTCAGATGGGGGCGCCCAGACTAACTTGGAGGGAACGATGGTGTTGAACGCCGAGCTGTAGTCAATGAACAGCAGTCTGACGTAGGTGTCCCTCATGTCTAGGTGCTGCAGGGCCGTGTGTAGCGCCAGGGAAATGGTGTCGTCTACAGACCTGTTTGGTCTGTATGCAAACTGGAGTGGGTCTAGGGACTCGGGGAGGAGAAGTTTATATGCAACATTACAAGTTTCTCCAGGCACTTCATGGCTATGGGTGTTAAAGCCACGATAATCATTGAGGCATGTTACCTTGGTCTTTTTGGGTAACGGCACAATGGTTGTGGCTTTGAAGCACGCTGGGACGACAGACTGTTGCAGTGATGCATTGTAGATGTCGGTGAACACAGGCGCCAGCTGGTCAGTGCAGGTCTTGAAGACGCAGGATGGATCTCCGTCTGGGCCGGCTGCCTTCCCTGCCTTCACCCTCCTGAAGATTCTGCGGACCTCGGACTCGGACAGTTGTAGAACGTAGTCCTCTGGGTGGATGTTCACCACTTGTTGGTCGGCTCATGGTCCCTTTCAAACCATGCGAAAAACTTGTTTAGCTCGTCTGGTAGGTTAGGGTCGATGTTGGTGAGTGCCCCTGAGCTCCCCTTGTAGTTGGAGAGGACCCTCAGACCTTGCCACATACGTCTGGTGTCAGAGCCCCCGAACTGTAATTCCAATTTGTTTTTGTAATCCAATTTACCCTTCTTGATGGCTTTTCTAAGTTCATACTTGGCCTTCTTGTAGTGATCGATTGATAATGATGTAGTAGAGTCGCCTGTTCTGCCTTACGGAGACATGGATGTCGGAGGGGGTTACCGACGCAGCTATCGAGCCGACGGGATTTTCCTTCCACCAGGCGGACAGAACAAAGGCTCTCTCCGGTAAAGATCGCGGAGGGGGGGGGTATGTCTCATGATAAACAGATCTTGGTGCAACCAAAGTCATGTACATCCCCTGATGTAGTACCTGATGCTTATGTGCCGTCCATTTTGGCTACCTCGGGAGTTTACAGCGGTAACCGCTGTTTACATTCCCCCACAAGCCAACACGGACACAGCGCTGAAGGAACTGTATGGGGCTATCAGCGAACAGGAGTCGGCACACCTTGAGGCTGCTCTCATCGTGGTGGGGGACTTCAACAAGGTGAACCTTAAGAAGGTTCTCCCGAAGTTCTACCAACACATAACGAGCAACACACGGGGTGAGCGGATCCTCGACCACTGCTACACTCCCTTCCGTGATGGCTACAAGGCCCTCCTCCGAGGGCCTCCTCCCACCGTTCGACAAATCAGACCACCGCTCTATCCAGCTACTCCCCGCCTATAGGCAGAGACTGAAGCAGCAACCAATCGCTGTGAGGGAGGTCCAATGCTGGTCGGACCAATCGGACTCTATGACAATAACATCAACGAGTACGCGTCCTCGGTCACCAGGTTCATCAAGAAGTGCATAGATGACGTTGGTCCGACCAAGTCGGTTCGGATATATCCCAACCAGAAACCGTGGATTAACGGCGATGTTCGCGCTGCCCTCCACACGCGTAATGCCGCCTTTGGCTCCGGGAATTTGGAGGAATAAACGAGAGCCCGCTACGACCTCCGTAAGACCATCGTCACTGCCAAGCGGGAGTACAAGGACAAGAGGAGAAATTCAAGAGCCACGACGCGAGGGGTATGTGGCAGGGGTTACAGACGATAACGAACTTCAGAGGGAGAACCAGTTGTGTAGAGAACTCCTCTACCTCCCTCCCAGGAGAGCTAAATACTTTTTTTGCTCGGTTCAACGTGAACGGCAGCCCGCCGAAGCCAGCGCCACCTGAGGAGACCAGCCTGCTGAACATCTCGGAGGCGGATGTGCGCCGCACCTTCAAGCGGTTGAACATCCGTAAGGCGGCAGGCCCCGACGACATCCCGGGCCGCGTCCTCAGAGCATGCGCAGACCAGTAGGCAGGAGTCTTTGCAGACATCTTCAACCTCTCCCTGTCCCAGGCTGTTGTTCCCGTGGTCTTCAAGATGTCCACCATCGTGCCTGTCCCTAAACAACCCAAGGTAACATGCCTGGTCTATGACTATAGACCTGTAGCCCTCACCTCGATTGTCAGCAAATGCTTCGAGAGGTTGGTCAAGGACTTTATTTGCTCCGTGTTACCTGCCACGCTGGCCCATGCATATATTTGCATATTGTCAGATCCACGGATGACGCAATTGCCATGGCCCTCCACACTGCCCAGAACTGTTATGTGCGAATGCTGTTTGTGGACTACAGCTCAGCGTTCAACACGATAGTTCCTGCCAAGCTCGACACCAAGCTCAGAGGTCTAGGCGTGCCCCCATCCACATGCAGCTGGATACTGGACCTCCTGTCGGACCACCGCCAGGTGGTGAGGATGGGCAGCACCACCTCAGAGCCACTGACCCTCAACACGGAAGCCCCCCAGGGATGCGTGCTGAGCCCTCTCCTCTACTCCCTCTACACCCACGACTGCATGGCTATGCACCGCTCCAACGTCATCATCAAGTTTGCTGACGACACGAAAGTGATGGGCCTGATCGCCGGCGACAACGAGACAGCCTACAGGGAGGAGGTTGGATCGCTGGAGAAGTGGTGCCAGCAAGGAGCTGATCGTGGACTACAGGGAGCAGAGAGGAGAGCACGGCCCTATCTCCATCGACGGTGTTGCAGTAGAGAGGGTCAGCAGCTTCAAGTTCCTCGACGTGCACATCTCCGTGGACCTCACATGGTCCACGCACACCACACACGTGGTGAAAAGGGCTCAACAACGCCTGTATTTCCTCAGGCGTCTGAGGAAATTCAGCATGGGCCCCCGCATCCTGAGAACATTGTACACCGGCACAATTGAGTGTTCTTACCCTGTAAGAACACTCAATTGTGCCGGTGTACAATGTTGAAGTTTGCTCACTTCACTGTAAAGTTCGTCCAATGCGATGTTCGCATCAGCCCGTGGTTGGATGTAAACCGCAGACATGAGAATAGCAAAGATTTCCCTCGGCAAGTAAAAAGGGCGACACTTGATAGCCAGATTAGTTGAGCAATGTTGAGAAAGCACCTGAACGTCCGTACACCACTAAGCAGCATACGCCCCTACCTTTGTTCTTCCCCGTGGACTCGGCTGTTCTGTTGGTCCGAAACAAAGAGAATCCCGGTGGTTGCACTGCTTCGTCAGGAATCACGGACAGCCACGTTTCCCTAAAAATCATGGCGCAACACTCCCTGATTTCCCGCTGCGAGGCAATACGACGATGTTTAAGAGAGACTGGACGTTGGTGAGGAGAATGCTCGGTAGGGCTGGTTTCAATCGCCTCCAGTAGGCCGCCACGGGACCCTCTCCTGCGGGCGCGTTGTTGCCCCCCGGGGCTTGGTGAAGAACCCCTCAAAATATCTAATCGATTTTGACAAAATCCCAATTACAGAATCACAATATATTTATCATATCAGTGTAAAACATTATATTTATGAGGTCCCTGCCGATTCCCGCCCCCATCAGCAACTACTTACAACTCACCCAACAGCTCAGCGCTAGCATCCTGTGTGTTTTGTGTGTCCCGTGCTAGTAAAGCGTTATGTCCGGAAGGGCATTCCCAACCAGCACCGCGCCCTGGTCTGGATGTCGGCCAGTGGAGCCCAGGAGCAGCTGGACCGGAACCCAGGCTACTACCGGTCTGTCCTGAGAGCTCAGCATGACCCCAAGCTGGTGGACGCCATCCGCACAGGTGAGACACTGCTACACCTGGAGATGGAGCGGCTGGACCCCAGTTAGCAGAAGCCGCAGTAACAGGAAACGCTTGGACGCCAAACATTCCCAAACCCATTTGGCCCCCAATGTCTGCTTCTCTACCCACCCCTGTCTAGTATCTATGTCCTGGGGAAGTGATGATGAGGAGGAGGAGGAGGAGGAGGAGGAGGAGGAGAAGAAGTAGTAGTAGTAGTAGTAGTAGTAGTAGTAGTAGTGTCGTAGTCAGTGAGTTTTCTTGTAACTATGAGTCATCACCGTAACTTCTAAGCTGCTTTGGATAAAGTGTGTGTGTGTGTGTGTGTGTGTGTGTGTGTGTGTGTGTGTGTGTGTGTGTGTGTGTGTGTGTGTGTGTGTGTGTGTGTGTGTGTGTGTGTGTGTGTGTGTGTGTGTGTGTGTGTGTGTGGTGTGTGTGTGTGTGTGTGTGTGTGTGTGTGTGTGTGTGTGTGTGTGTGTGTGTGTGTGTGTGTGTGTGTGTGTGTGTGTGTGTGTGTGTGTCCAGACCTAAACAGAACATTCCCAGAAAACATTCTCTTCCGCAAGTCATCCAGCTCGTGTCTCCAGGAGGAACTGTACAACGTGTTGGTGGCCTACGGAAACCACCACCCCTCGGTGGGCTACTGCCAGGTAACCACCCTCTCTACACCCATAACCACCACCCCTCGGTACTGCCAGGTAACCACCCTCTCTACACCCATAACCACCACCCCTCGGTACTGCCAGGTAACCACCCTCTCTACACCCATAACCACCACCCCTCGGTACTGCCAGGTAACCACCCTCTCTACACCCATAACCACCACCCCTCGGTACTGCCAGGTAACCACCCTCTCTACACCCATAACCACCACCCCTCGGTACTGCCAGGTAACCACCCTCTCTACACCCATAACCACCACCCCTCGGTACTGCCAGGTAACCCACCCTCTCTACACCCATAACCACCACCCCTCGGTACTGCCAGGTAACCCACCCTCTCTACACCCATAACCACCACCCCTCGGTACTGCCAGGTAACCCACCCTCTCTACACCCATAACCACCACCCCTCGGTACTGCCAGGTAACCCACCCTCTCTACACCCATAACCACCACCCCTCGGTACTGCCAGGTAACCCACCCTCTCTACACCCAGAACCACCACCCCTCGGTACTGCCAGGTAACCCACCCTCTCTACACCCATAACATGATCCAGTACACATGCGGAGAACCTTGTCCAAAGCGCCCCTATGTCACCGCTAGGTGACAGTCTACCCATAAGTGACATTCCATTTTGTATGACAGTGTGACAGGTAGATAACCTTTGGTCCAGTCCACTGGGGCCCCTGTGTATGGTAACACAGGGGCCTTTACTGATTTGGAACCAGAAAATTGGTTTCCCTATGTTGAAACCTTCCTCTGTCACAGTGTGGTCTGATGAGTATGGAATATAGAAGACGACAACAAGTGTGTCAACATCCGCAGAGTGTTTCTAATGAACACCCAGGAAGAGACCTGTGGAATGTTCTCGAGAGGACTTGTCAAATAGTTGTGAACTTCTGAGTTCCTCTTTGTCTTCTCTTTTTGTCGTCTTCTCCCCGGGTAGAAACATTACTCTACCATCTCCTACGTCTGGCCTTCAGGATGGACATGGTATAAATAGAGTATTTACTTATGCAGTATACTTTATTAATCCCAGATGGTAAATTCAGAACATAATATTGGTCATACTTTAGATGGTTCTAGACGGCTACAGAAATTAACCAAAACGAGAGGGGAGAACCTTGAGAAGGAACCCAAAAGAGGGAGCCCTCCTTCCAGGGACGTATGGGGCTGATGGGGGCTGAGTGGACACACATGGAATGGTAGCATAAAACAAAGCAGAACATAATGTTAAGTTGTGCTCTCGCTGTCTGTCTATCTCTCTGTCTGTCTCTCTATATGTCTTTGTCTTGTCTGTCTGTGTCTGTCTCTTCCCCCATGTCGTTCAATTCTTCAGGGTATGAACTTCATCGCTGGCCTCCTCCTCATCATCACCAGAGATGAAGAAAAGTCCTTCTGGCTGATGGAAGCTCTCCTCGGTCGGATCCTGCCAGGTGGGCGTGGCTTGATAAATACTCCGTCACATTTACATTAAAACCCATGTGTTTCTCACTCACTCACTCACTCACTCACTCACTCACTCACACACACATTATTTGCACGGGGCTCTCTTTTCTCACTAAAACGATGAATACAATATCTTATCTTTGTGACTCCATACGTGTTTAGTTGATAGTATGGTAGTATAGCCATGCTATTTATTACTTGGAAATGGTCTTAATTGTTAACATAAATAATATAGCTGGATCAAACCTCTGGTTGTAAATCTTTGTAAGGTGCTTGGCCATTATTAGTCATTTGAATCAGAAGACGGTAGGAGGTTATGTTTTCACGTCTGTCTGTTGGCAAGATGACTCCAAAGGTAATGTCCTGAATGGTACCCAACTGGGTGGTTAGACGACTGACTCCAGGCTCCTCCTCAGACTACTACAGCCCCTCCATGCTGGGCCTTATGATGGACCAAGAGGTGCTGGGGGAGCTGGTGAAGGAGCGTGTACCTGCCGTCTGGGGGGTCATGACAGACCAGGGGGTCATGTGGTCGCTGGTGGTCTCCCGCTGGTTCATCTGCCTCTACATCGACGTGCTGCCGGTAGAGGTGGGAGACACACACACACACACACACACACACACACACACACACACACACACACACACACACACACACACACACACACACACACACACACACACACACACACACACACACACACACACACACACACACACACACACACACACACACACACACCCTCTGTCCATCAAGTGACTAACCTTCGGGATGTCCTGATCCACTTCCTGTCCAGACGGTTCTCCGTATCTGGGACTGTCTGTTCTACGAAGGTTCTAAGATCCTGTTCCGCGTTGCCTTGACGATCATCCAGCAGCACCAGGCAGCACTGGGGGAGGCAGAGTCTTTACCGGATGTCTGCCAAAGCTTCAAACACATGACCCTGGGGCCCTTTGTGGAGGACTGCCACCCCTTCATGCAGGTGCAAGACCACTCCTCTGGGTAGAACCAGACCACCAGGTAGAACCAGACCACTAGGTAGAACCAGACCACCGGGTAAAACCAGACCACCGGGTAGAACAAGACCACCAGGTAGAACTAGACCACTAGGTAGAACCAGACCACTCCTCTGGGTAGAACCAGACCACTAGGTAGAACCAGACCACCAGGTAGAACCAGACCACTAGGTAGAACCAGACCACTAGGTAGAACCAGACCACCAGGTAGCACCAGACCACCAGGTAGTACCAGACAACTAGGTAGAACCAGACCACTGGGTAGAACCAGACCACCAGGTAGAACCAGACCACCAGGTTGTACCAGACCACTAGGTAGCACCAGACCACTCCTCTGGGTAGAACCAGACCACTCCTCTGGGTAGAACCAGACCACTAGGTAGAACCAGACCACTCCTCTGGGTAGAACCAGACCACTAGGTAGAACCAGACCACTAGGTACACTAGGTAGAACCAGACCACCAGGTAGAACCAGACCACTGGGTAGAACCAGACCACCAGGTAGAACCAGACCACTCCTCTGGGTAGAACCAGACCAACCAGACCACCAGGTAGAACCAGACCACTAGGTAGAACCAGACCACTAGGTACACTAGGTAGAACCAGACCACCAGGTAGAACCACTAGTGCCTCGTTTCCACCAACGCAAGCCTAGTTCTAGCTCTGGGCTGGCGCTAGAGCCGATTCGCAGTTGGTTCAACTGGCAAACCGTCTAAGAACTTGTTTCCGTTTCCACCAACATTTTCGCCGAGAGAGCCATGTCATGACGTCACTGTTAATGTCTGGATACGTCTCTGCTTTCCCAGCAACGTTAGCGCCAACTTCCACAACAGTGGCGGAATACATGATGTATGTAAACGTGTTGCTCCTGGCTTGGAGGCTACATTGGAATACAAACAGGGCTGGTACAACACGCAATGGAGTACTTCAACAGAAGGGACCATTGGCCTTTTCTTCTTCAAAACTGTCATCTTGTATTATGTTTCTCGGTTGATAAAGCATAATGAAGCATTTATATTTAGAAATTTGTAAATAAAAAAATATTTAAAACATTAAATACACAATATACAATAATCACAAAATGTAAAAGTGTAGAGTGCAGTGTAATAAGTCAATGTTAATAAAGCTCCGAGGGGCTGAGGGGCTCCTGAGAGCTGCAGCCCAGTAGGGCGGTAGCTCCGCATCGACATCGTCGAGGGCAGACGACTCCATGAACTAAAACAAAAGAAAAGTGCATTAAAACATGACTCCACTACACGTCACTGTTTTTAGAAAGTAGCATCCTGACGTTAGCTATTGTTATCAAGGCTATGCTAGCGGCCAACATAAGCCTAGCAATCATAGCTACACATTTCTGATGATAAGAACATAACATTGATGTGAGAAATTAGTAGCTCGCTAAATATATTAGAAATGAAGAGCTGGTTGGCAACACGGTAAAGATTTATAAAGTAAAACTTACCAGGACCAGAGTGACAGTGACAACCAGACCACTAGGTAGAACCAGACTGGTCTCACGACCCATCATTCATCAATCTAAACTTTCCTTTTATTTCCTAGAAAATCTTCACTGAACCAGGAAGTCTGTCCATGGCAACCATCTGCAAGCTGCGGGCTGTGTGCAGAGACCGCATCCTGGGGGAGAAGTTGTGACTCCGCCCCTAGACACGTCAATCAAACTCACTACAGTCCTTCGGTGACCTCATTGGTAACCTCATCGATGACATCATTGGTGACCTGAAATCCTTTATTACCAAGGGTTTCTTCTATTGGCCTTGAATATTTCACAAGTTTGAATGTCAAATACAGGTAGCCACAAAGGTGCTAAGGTAGCATCTTTGGTGAATATGTGGACTGTTGTGTGGATGTTTTGTACTATTTTTCCAAATAGTGGATTGTTGTGATTGGCTCAGCAGCTAAAAAAAAAAACCTCCTTGGGCCAAGCGTTTTGACCTCCGTAGCTAGTAACTTCTCTAGCGAAGCGGCTAGGCGCTGTACCGCGGTAACACGCCTAGAAGTTGTAACGTCGCTAGACGCTGTTGTGCTTTAACACGGCTAGACGTTATAGCGCTGTAACACGCCTAGACGCCGTAACACGGCTAGGCGCCGTAACACGCCTAAAAGTTGTAACGCGGCTAGACGCTGTTGTGCTGTAACACGGCTAGATGTTGTAGCGCTGTAACACGCCTAGACGTAACGCGGCTAGACGCTATAACGTGGCTAGACGTGGTAACGCTGCCTGGCGTAACACGGCTAGATGCTGCTATGCTGTCTGTACCTTTTTGAATGTGTCAACTATTGCTGGCTGAATGTTGGGGTAAAGATGTTGAATAAACCAAGCACAATAAATGTTGTTTCGTTACGTGGAGTTTGTGTTCTGTTTTCCGGGTCCCCAACAGCCAGTCAGAAGTCACAAATCCAATTTCAAGTGCAGTTGTAGTCTCTATCCAAAGTTCTTGTCTTTAGCCAAAGTTAATTTTACTTTAAATCAGTGTACACGTATGTGAACAGTAGGTCTATATTATTATTTACATTTAAATCAGTATCAGTATTAGATCAGTAAATTGCAAACTACATTTTTAAATCGGCTTAGACTTATTGACTTTGGTAGGATGCAAAAGTCTACAAAGGAATGCAAAGTATTGTCTATAAAAATAATGATCACTACATTTCATATTCAACAGGATGTAGACGTCCTAGACAATTATAGGGAGGCGGGATAGAAACTGCTCGAACTGTTCCACATGTTCTACTCGAGAACTCCCGTCTGTTCCATGTTCGGCTTGAACAGAAGAGATGATTTACCCCTGAAGTACAGGCTGGGACATTAGAGATGACCTTTGTGTTTCCAGGTCAACAGACCACATCACAGGGAGATTAGTGTTCCCCAGCAGGGTCATGTAATACCTCTTGTAAAACGAGAGAGAGAGCGAGAGCGAGAGAGAGAGAGAGAGAGAGAATTAAAAACAATGCAAACCCTAAATGCATTCAAGCAGCCGGGTAACGGAAAACCTACAGTGTGAATCAGAGCAACAGTACTGTACTGTCACAACAGTACAGTGTCCACAAGGTGGATTTCATTCAATATCCATGAACACGTGAATGTCAGTTTTAACATCAAATCAGAGCATTCTTGATGAAATTCTCTTTAAACAACCTTTCACTCATTAATTTCCACACATACACATGAGAGAGGGTCCTGGTCTCTCAGTTGGTCTGGTACAGTGGTTCTTAACCTGGGTTCGATCGAACCCCAGGGGGTGAGTCATAGTGATGGGAATTCCGGCTCTTTTGAGTGAGCCGGCTCATTTGGCTCGGCTCACCAAGAAGAGCCGGCTCTTTCGGCTCCCTAACGGCTCTTCTATTTTACCACATATACCTTTTATTTACATGAAAGAGGTGATGGTTCTTGATGTCCAGCAATCAGTGGTAAGGCAAACTGCAGTAGCTTCCTTAACCCTGGCCTGCAGTGAAGCACGTTCTCTATCATACAGTCTCGGAATGGTTTTTTGAGAGTGTTTTCCTGCTTGGAGGAACATTGGATTGAGAGCCTGTGTGAAGCTTCCCTTGTCCTCCACAATGGAAAATGTTGAATCACTTGCAATCATTTTGGCCAATTCTTCATCCACTATGTTCTGTCTAGCTGGGGTCATTCATTGCCTTTGCCATTCATTGCATATAAATTGGCTTATTGAGGTCTGTGTAGCTGTTGGTTTTTGGGTACCTGATGCATGGGGGGTAGATCCTGTAGCTGCAGCAACAACAGGTGGAGTAGACACACAGAAGCAGAAGCAGGCAGTCTGACCTGCCTTTTTTCTTCCAACTGAACTGTTGGATGCACAGTTCTCAAGTGCCTGTGGAGGTGGTTTGTGGACCCTGCTCTATATGAGAGCTTCATGTTGCAAATTCTGCATTCTGCCTTTGTGTTTGCACAATTGTTAAAATGCAGCCAATTGCTGCTTCTTTTCCTACTTTCACTCATCTTATTTGCGCGACGCAAACTGACACTTCACCGTTTGAAGTGTCACCCCTCCATCTTTTCAGCTATCAGCACTGAGCACACGCCGCCCCTCCCTCCTTATCTATCCTCACGTGATGCACAGCATGACATGCAGTCATGACAGTGACATTCAGTCACTGCATGTACGCGGAGCACCCGTAAAAATAAAAATAACGGCTCGTTCGCGGGTGCGAGCCGGCTCCCGTCGTTCACTAAAAAGACCGACACATCACTAGTGAGTCAGTCTCAGGGGTTCGGCGGAGGTCAAGACACACACTGTGTGCTAGTGATGTGTCGGCTCAAAGAGCCGGCTCTTTTTAGTGAACGACGGGAGCCGGCTCGCACCCGACACGGGTGCTCCGCGTACATGCAGTGACTGAATGTCACTGTCATGACTGCATGTCATGCTGTGCATCACGTGAGGATAGATAAGGAGGGAGGGGCGGCGTGTGCTCAGTGCTGATAGCTGAAAAGATGGAGGGGTGACACTTCACACGGTGAAGTGTCAGTTTGCGTCGCGCAAATAAGATGAGTGAAAGTAGGAAAAGAAGCAGCATTTGGCTGCATTTTAACAATTGTGCAAACACAAAGGCAGAATGCAGAATTTGCAACATGAAGCTCTCATATAGAGCAGGGTCCACAAACCACCTCCACAGGCACTTGAGAACTGTGCATCCAACAGTTCAGTTGGAAGAAAAAAGGCAGGTCAGACTGCCTGCTTCTGCCAGTGAGTCTACTCCACCTGTTGCTGCTGCAGCTACAGGATCTATCCCCCATGCATCAGGTACCCAAAAACCAACAGCTACACAGACCTCAATAAGACAATTGATATGCAATGAATGGCAAAGGCAATGAATGACCCCAGCTAGACAGAACATAGTGGATGAAGAATTGGCCAAAATGATTGCAAGTGATTTCCAACCATTTTCCATTGTGGAGGACAAGGGAAGCTTCACACAGGCTCTCAATCCAATGTATGTTCCTCCAAGCAGGAAAACACTCTCAAAAAAATCATTCTGAGACTGTATGATAGAGAACGTGCTTCACTGCAGGCCAGGGTTAAGGAAGCTACTGCAGTTTGCCTTACCACTGATTGCTGGACATCAAGAACCACCACCTCTTTCATGTAAATAAAAGGTATATGTGGTCAAATAGAAGAGCCGTTTGGGAGCCGAAAGAGCCGGCTCTTCTTGGTGAGCCGAGCCAAATTAGCCGGCTCACTCAAAAGAGCCGGAATTCCCATCACTACCTGGCACTCCGCTGGAAGCCACAGAGAAACGCAGGGTGACCTCACCTGAAGCATCCATGTACTCACCTGTATTTAAATGGAGTTCGCACCTGTAGCACTTACCTGAACGAGGGGAACATAAAAATATAAGCAATAAAATAAAATAAAAAGAGCAGCAAGGTGACTTAAATTATATGTTTTTTTGGTGTCCTGTTCAAGTCTCCTGTATACTGTCCTGTACACTTGGTTTACATGAAGCAGGACAGTGTGTCCTGGCATGTCATTTTCTAAGACCCTGTTCACACTGGGCCTTAACATGTAGTTCACATGTGGTTTGAGAGATCCCATCTCAAGTAGACGGCGTTAGCAGGTGCGTCCACACTTGGCATTAAGAATGTGGTCTGAGATCCCTCTTACTTCCCCGCTCGATATGCAAATAAACACAAACAATTCATAATCTTGCGGTTGAGTCTTTAGCCCAAATGGTGATGAGGGGGCATGTCTCCAGACACTACACACTTTATGTCGTCCTGTTCCCACCACAACATCTGGAACATAACCAACACAACCAACCGACACCCACAGCCTAGCCGGCAACACAGTAGAGTCAGTGAAGAGCGGGTTTGAACCCTTAACCTCATCATAGGAGCACTTATACCAGGGGGGTCTGAACCCTTAACCTCTTATCATAGGAGCACTTATACCAGGGGGGTTTGAACCCTTAACCTCTCATCATAGGAGCACTTATACCAGGGGGGTTTGAACCCTTAACCTCATCATAGGAGCACTTATGCCAGGGGGGTTTGAACCCCTAACCTCTCATCATAGGAGCACTTATGCCAGGGGGGGTTTGAACCCTTAACCTCATCATAGGAGCACTTATGCCAGGGGGGTTTGAACCCTTAACCTCTCATCATAGGAGCACTTATACCAGGGGGGTTTGAACCCTTAACCTCATCATAGGAGCACTTGTGCCAGGGGGGTTTGAACCCTTAACCTCTCATCATAGGAGCACTTATACCAGGGGGGTTTGAACCCTTAACCTCATCATAGGAGCACTTATGCCAGGGGGGTTTGAACCCTTAACCTCTCATCATAGGAGCACTTATGCCAGGGGGGTTTGAACCAGTTGACCACTGTCAACGTTTAAGGACGCCATGGAATAATTCATATTTAAAAGTTGTAACTTCTTAGTGACGTTAAAGCTAACTTCACGTGGTATCATTAATACCGGTAATTCCTATTTCCTACTGGTTTTGAGGAAATGTATTCCCGTTTGTCGCAATTTGAGAAGTTTGCAATGAATTACACCCACATCCCAGAATGTTCACCTTGTTACCTTATCACCACATCTGGGATGAATGATTACCTAGTTACCTTATCACCACATCTGGGATGAATGATTACCTAGTTACCTTATCACCACATCTGGGATGAATGTTCACCTTGTTACCTTATCACCACATCTGGGATGAATGAT
>CM051000.1:22147150-22306225 GCA_027704905.1 Muraenolepis orangiensis
CATGCAGTCGTGGGTGTAGAGGGAGTAGAGGAGAGGGCTCAGCAAGCATCCCTGGGGGGCTCCCGTGTTGAGGGTCAGTGGCTCTGAGGTGGTGCTGCCCATCCTCACCACCTGGCGGCGGTCCGACAGGGGGTCCAGTATCCAGCTGCGCGTGGATGGGGGCACGCCTAGACCTCTAAGCTTGGTGTCGAGCTTGGCAGGAACTATCGTGTTGAACGCTGAGCTGTAGTCCACAAACAGCATTTGCACATTCTCGCACAGTTCTTTCCCTCCAGGTGGAAAAGGGCAGTGTGGAGGGCCATGTCGTCCGTGGATCTGTTTTGACGATATGCAAATTGCCATGGGTCCAGCGTGGCAGGTAACACGGAGCAAATAAAGTCCTTGACCAACCTCTCAAAGCATTTGCTGACAATCGAGGTGAGGGCTACAGGTCTATAGTCATTCAGGCATGTTACCTTGGGTTGTTTAGGGACAGGCACGATGGTGGACATCTTGAAGACCGCAGGAACAACAGCCTGGGACAGGGAGAGGTTGAAGATGTCTGCAAAGACTACTGCCAACTGGTCTGCGCATGCTCTGAGGACGTGGACCGGGATGTTGTTGGGGCCTGCCACCTTACGGATGTTCAACCGCTTGAAGGTGCACATCCGCCTCCGAGATGTTCAGCAGGCTAGTCTCCTCAGGCGGCGCTGGCTTCTGCGGGCTGCCGTTCACGTCGAACCGAGCTAAAAAAGTATTTAGCTCTCCTGGGAGGGAGGTAGAGGAGTTCTCTACACAACGGTTGGTTGGTTCTCCCTCTGAAGTTTGTTATCCTCTGTAGCCCCTGCCACATACCCCTCGCGTCGTGGCTCTTGAATTTCTCCTCCACTCTGTACTCCCGCTTGGCAGTGACGATGGTCTTACGGAGGCCGTAACGGGCTCTCATATGTTCCTCCATATTCCAGCCAAAAGCCAAAGGCGGCGTTACGTGCGTGTAGGGTAGCGCGAACATCGCCGTTAATCCACGGTTTCTGGTTGGGGTATATCCGAACCGACTTGGTCGGAACAACGTCATCTATGCACTTCTTGATGAACCCGGTGACCGACGACGCGTACTCGTTGATGTTATTGTCCGAGGCAACGCGGAACATGTGCCAGTCAGCGCAATCAAAACCATCCTGCAGCATAGAGCCCGATTGGTCCAACCAGCATTGGACCTCCCTCACGATTGGTTGCTGCTTCAGTCTATGCCTATAGGCGGGGAGTAGCTGGATAGAGCGGTGGTCTGATTTGCCAAACGTTGGGCGGAGGAGGGCCTTGTAGCCATCACGGAAGGGAGTGTAGCAGTGGTTGAGGATCTGCTCACTCCGTGTGTTGCTCGTTATGTGTTGGTAGAACTTCGGGAGAACCTTCTTCAGGTTCAAGTCCCCCGCCACGATGAGAGCAGCCTCAGGGTGTGCCGACTAGGGGTAGGGGTTCCTTCATCCCATACATTCCTTCAGCACTGTGGCCGTGTTGGCTTGTGGGGGAATGTAAACAGCGATCACGGTTACCGCTGTAAACTCCCGAGGTAGCATAAGCATCAGGTACTCCAGGTCCGGGGAACAGAAAGACTTGAGGGGACTTATTTTTTTTTAAATTTAATTTAATTTGAACTACTTATTTTATCCCGAGGGAAATTAGTTCTCTGCATTTGACCCATCCTAGTGTTAGGAGCAGTGGGCAGCCATTAGTACAGCGCCCGGGGAGCAGTGTAGGGGGTGCCTTGCTCAAGGGCACCTAGGCAGTAACCTGGTGTTTCCGGGTCTTGAACCGGCGACCTTGCGGCTCCCAAGCCAAGTCCTTATCCACTGAGCTACAGCCCCCCATGACTTTGGTTCCAAGATCTGTTTATCATGAGACATACCTCCGCGATCTTTACCGGAGAGAGCCTTTGTTCCGTCCGCCCGGTGGACGGAAAATCCCGTCGGCTCGATAGCTGTGTCGGTAACCCCCTCCGACATCCATGTCTCCGTAAGGCAGATGATACAGTTGTCCTTAGTTTCCCGGTGGAATTGAATACGAGCCTGTAGCTCGCTTAACTCTCCAGAGACTGAACATTAGCCAGTAGAATGGTGGGTAGTGGGGGGGGGGGCGATCGGATCGAAATCTCAGCCTGACTAGCACGCCGGCTCGCTTCCCTCGCTTCTTCCTGCGACGCTTGCGTGTAATCGTGCCTAAGATGGTCGGAGATAATCCAGCTGTGACTTCGGGCGGGACATCCGAGTCGAAAGAATGAAAAAACTCTGGTAGGGCGGCGAGCGACTGTCGATCTGATCACCAGAAGTGTGTAATAGTTATAAATTAACGTGCTGCTAACTTCCTGAACAAAGATAGTCGCGATAAAAAGAATAAATAACAAAAAAACGGCGTCATCGTGCGGGAGCTCGCGACATCTCGTACGGCGCCATACTCCAAGGAGGTAGAGGAGGAGGAGGTGGTCACGGTAGAGGAGGGGGAAGTTACCATAGAGGAGGAGGTTACGATAGAGGAGGTAGAGGAGGAGGTTACGATAGAGGAGGAGGTAGAGGAGGATGACGAGGTTACGATAGAGGAGGAGGTTACGATAGAGGAGGAGGAGGAGGACAGTCCAGCAGCACGCACCGTCTCCTTCATCTGGATCTGGTTGATCTTGATCCGGAACAGCTTGTGTCTGAAGTCCTTGTTGAAGTGGAAGCGGTCCCCGTCCTCCACCTCCTTCCCCCGGGGGGTCTTGTTAAGGACCCGGGCCTTCCCACATGCCAGGGACTGCAGGGTCCGCTTCAGCTCCCCCTCCTCTGGAACCGTCACATGTGTTCTTATTGTCATTTGGCTCTACTACAACACCCTTATTTATTTAACAAACGTACGTCCGATTTATTGTAAGAAGAACACTGAATGGGAGTAAGCATTCCATTGTACTCGTTGCAAATGGCCAATAAATATCTTGTATGGGTCACTTATTGTACTACTATGTCTGATTTAATGTTAGAAGAACACAGGTAATTTATTGTACTACTATGTCTGATTTAATGTTAGAAGAAGAACACGGGTCACTCTGCTACACATAGTAACCCAAAGGCTCAAGGTTCGAACCCAAACAATGTCTACCTGTAAGACTCGGCAATTACCCAAACTGTTGCTTTGGATTAAAGCATCTAAATGCTAAATGAGTGAAAAGTAAACAAGTAAACAGGAAGGAGTAGACAGGAAGTGAGCACCTATCCCAGTGGCGAGGCGGATTTCCTCCACGCTAAACTCCTCCCCCTCGTTAAACATCAGCAGCACAAGAGTCTGGAAGAGAGACACCTGCAGCTCCTTCTTCCCCTGAGAGAGAGAGAACTGGTTTCACTCCGGAACTCACAACCTTACACGGCCTTCACTCCAGAACTCACCTCTTTGAACCGGTTTCACTCCAAAACTCACCTCTTTGAACCGGTTTCACTCCAAAACTCACCTCTTTGAACTCAGTCTTGAGGACGGCGTGGCCCAAAGTGGGCTGCCACTGGAGCTTCCTCCCGCTGTGTTTCCCCAGGTAGAACACCTTGAACACCTCCTGAAGCTTCACCATCTACACACCACATTAGACAGTTCAGTACACAGAGAGAAGACCCCCACATAGAAAAGATAGTTGTCCTCTGACCCCAGCCACTCTGGACTATTCAGAATTCTGTGTTTTAGGGTCAGAGGGACACTGGTTCAACAGACAGGATGACCCAAGACTGACCTCGGCAGGCAGGTGGACTTCCATGGGAGTGTAGGAGGGCCAGTAGCCCATGGTGAGGATGTTCACCGTCAGCTCAATGTTGCTGGGTTCACTCTGGTTCTGGGTGTACTGAAACCAGACATTAAACATGCCATTAAACACAAGATAGATAGATACTCAGACTTTCAACTGAAATATTAAACACAATATCGCTTTGGGGCCCTTACGGCCCATCTACTCGGTCATGGCTCTTCTCTGTCCTGTGGCCCCAAAGTGGTGGAATGAACTCCCAACGGATGTCAGGACTGCAGAGACTCTGCCCATCCTCCACCGCAGGCTGAAAATTCACCTCTTCAGGAAACACTACCCGGATCCTTCCTCCTAGCGCACCCTCTTATCACTTGTTAATAGCTTTACTAGCATTGTAGTGTCTTACCAATAGAGTGTTTACTTGTTAGTTAGATAATGTTTGCCAACTTATTGTACTTCTACCTTATTGTACTTTTACCTGAACTTATTGTAGCTTATTGTAGGTTGTCTAACCTGAGCACTGGTTCAGTTCTTAGAGACGATAGAAATTAAATGCACTTTTGACTTCTGGTGACGAGTTGTTCTCTGACCTTCCTTTATTGAACGCACTATTGTAAGTTGCTTTGGACAAAAACGTCTGCTAAATGACAAGATAATGAAATAATAATAATGAAAAGATAGACCTACAATATTATACATATTAGAGATCAAACAGATATATTAGACACAATGTAGATCCATAGACCCATGATGTTACATAGACACACATCACATAGACTCAGTGTAGATATTGACCCATGATGTTACATAGACATCATGGTGTAGATATTGACCCATGCAGTTACATAGACACATCACATAGACTCATGGTGTAGATATTGACCCATGCGGTTACATGGACACATCACATAGACTCATGGTGTAGATATTGACCCATGCAGTTACATAGACACACATCACATAGACTCATGGTGTAGATATTGACCCATGCGGTTACATAGACACACATCACATGATGATAGATGTATATTTAGATTCACCATCACACCGCATGGCCGCTACAATCTACCAAGGAATCTGTGTGTGCATCTTACAGCTTGGCATGCCTGCTTAACGTTTGTGCTTGTACACATGCACGCTAATGCGCGTGTGCGTGTGCGTGTGTGTGTGCGTGTACAGACCTGCTTGAAGTGGATCATGATGTCTTTAGACAACTCCATGTCTTTGAACATCCCTTCTAATTTACTAGTGAAGGCTGCACCGCATTCTGGAGAGGAACCACACACAACAAACAGTAGCACAGTAGCCTAGTCACATCAGCATTCACTTTCTAGAGCCCAAGAGAGATAGCACGCATGGAGGAAGGACACGCTGATCTGTGCTAGTCGTGTAACCTACAGCACCTATAAACCTGACCTACAGCACCTTTAAACCTGACCTACAGCACCTTTAAACCTGACCTACAGCACCTATAAACCTGGCCTACAGCACCTTTAAACCTGACCTACAGCACCTTTAAACCTGACCTACAGCACCTTTAAACCTGACCTACAGCACCTTTAAACCTGACCTACAGCACCTATAAACCTGGCCTACAGCACCTTTAAACCTGACCTACAGCACCTTTAAACCTGACCTACAGCACCTTTAAACCTGACCTACAGCACCTATAAACCTGGCCTACAGCACCTTTAAACCTGACCTACAGCACCTTTAAACCTGACCTACAGCACCTTTAAACCTGACCTACAGCACCTTTAAACCTGACCTACAGCACCTTTAAACCTGACCTACAGCACCTTTAAACCTGACCTACAGCACCTTTAATCCTGGCCTACAGCACATTTAAACCTGACCTAGAACACCGTTAAACCTGACCTACCGCACCTTCAAATCTGACCTACAGCACCTTTAAACCTGACCTACAGCACCTTTAAACCTGACCTACAGCACCTTTAAACCTGACCTACAGCACCTTTAAACCTGATCTACAGCACCTTTAAACCTGACCTACAGCACATTTAAGGCCCGGTCACACCTTGACGATTTAGCCAGCGTATGCCAACGTATCAAAATGTCTATAAAACGCTGGCATACGCTGAACTATCTATGTTTTTTTTTTATACATAACGTATACATAATGTATTAGTAACTTATATAGAACGTTTCGATAACTTATATCAACGAATGCTTAGCGTGTTTTCCGGCGTTCACAACTTATGCCCAACGATAGTCTAACTTATGCATAGCGTACGGCAGCGTATCGCAGACGATCACGCGTCGTAGCCTATAAAAAGGCCGCATTAGACATCGTAGTATCAACATCACCGTATCAATATCACCGTAAAACTTCGAAGAACACTGCCAAGAAGTCTCCTGGCAAGGTGTGGGCGCTAGACATTATCTCGACGTATTTCGACTTATGAGTAACGTGTGTGAACAATCGCATAACTTACCTACAACGTTTGGCCCGCGTATGCCTCGCCGTATACCAGCATGCTTCAGCGTACTCTTAACTAGTACAAAACTTATTCGACGTATGCCAGCGTTTTAGAGAAATGTTGATACGTCGGGCATACGCTGGCTAATTGGTCAAGGTGTGACAGGGCCATACAACGTGACCTACCTCCAGCACTCCAAACCTTAGAGTATGTGTAAGATGAAGGCCAGGTCATTGTTAGATGTAGAGGCTCACCATGTTTCAGTTTGGACAACATGGACTTCTCTGCATCTACAGAAGCACTCTTCCCCACCAACAGACGCTTGGCAAGGTCCTTCTTATAGAACGCCTCAAACACATCCTTTCCTGTGGAGCACACCTCACCATTAGTGTGCACAAAAAGTGCATTACAATGTATAATAACTGTATAAATGTGTAGTACTGTGTATTAACAGTGTAATACCATGTGTAAACATGTGTAAACATGTATTACCATGTATTATCATGTACAACCATGTATGACATTGCATTACCATGTTTATACATGTCTTGTAGATAGGGAGGTGCATAACTATTAATGCATTTGTGTGTAGGTAACAGGATTTTGTAGTCGATCCTGAAGGAGACCGGAAGCCAGTGCAATGAAAACAGAGTCTGTGTTATATGCTCATGTTTACAAATTTTCATTAAGATCCTGGCAGCACTATTTTGAATGTACTGCATCTTCTGGATGCTCTTTCCAGGGATTCAATAAAAAGTGCATTGCAGTAGTCTAGCATAGAAGATATAAAGGCATGAACAAGCCTCACTGCATCTGACAGGGTACCATGTGATGTGGGGGTACCATATGATGTACAAGGAAAGCTTCACTTTTGTTATGGTTTAACTGAAAGTTGCTAATCCATGCCTTTATCTCCCCAAGACAAGTGGTGAGGCATGACACGGCTGCAGAGGCTTGGGGCAGTTTTTATGTACCGTGTCATCAGCATAACAATGGAAAGGCATCCCATGTCTGCAGATGACACGACCAAGGGAAAGCATGTAAATAAGGAAGAGGATGGGTTCCAGAACCGACCCCCGCGGAACACCACAGGTGACTACGCGGAACACCACAGGTGACTAGGAGTCTGGACTTGCATCCTCCCAGTGAGATATATTCAGTCCTGCCAGAAAGGTAGCACTGAAAACAATTACTGCTCTGACTGCTATCTCAAGAGCTGATTATTTCAGACAAAATATAGATCAGTGCAGTGACAGAAATCTAGAATTGAATTGGATTGGGGTGAGACAATACTCCTACTGATAAATAGGCTAGACAAAGACAAGATCTTATCTAGAATTTCTCTTTTCTCTGGGAGTAAGCACTGATTTTTTTCTCTTGGAAGTTAATTGTTCTCTGAAATTTTAGGGAGGTTGGTCCTCTTTCCTCATTGGACGAGCCTCCCCTGATTACCATGTATGAAGCGGAAGATAATCATGATCTTGTCCAGGATCCGCTCCAGTTCCTCCTCTGTAGCTTCCTTGTTTCCGGCACGCAGCTTAGAGTCCACGTACTTGGCTTGACTCACGGAAAAAAGAGAGACTAGTTAGCATGAGGACCTTCGTTATGACGGATCACACAGCAGGGAGCTGGGAGACCGTGGTACCGGTTTGAACCCCAGGGTTCCATCCATCAAACGTTAATGATAGAGCCCCTAAACCTTTCAAAACCGCAATACAGAGTGCTTAACTAAAGATATTTAGTTTAAAATAACAGTCCAATCTGAATGTCTAATCTCAACGATTTGAGAGGTCAATTTAAACAATACAAATATGACAACACTAGATTAGTGCAACACCACTTGACACAGATTAGGTTAAAATATATTGACCAATTGAGACAGAATGGATGAACAATGAAGAACATATATTGGAGTTCATGGAGTGCCTGTTGAAGGATGTAAAGCTGCCAGTGAAGGGTCTAACCCTAACCCACCAATGAGTTCCGCTGGCTTGTTGGGTCTCTTGTTGATGAAGGCCTCGAAGGCCTCCTTCATGGCGTTGACAAAACTCTCGTTGCGTGCAAAGCAGGTGTGCACCACATTGTCCATTTTGTCCTTGAAGTCTAGGAGCTCCTGCACCATGTCTTTATCCTTCTCCGGGGTCCCCACGATCTCCCCTCCGAACGCCTACAGACCAAACAGGAATGTTCGCCTGACAAGTCTCCGCATGGTCACAGTGAGAACATGATGGATGGTAGGACGACCCACTGGAAGACGTAGGTGTGTCTATACCTTGATGTAGTCCCTCCAGAACTGCAGCAGCGTGTGGAGGCCTCCCTTGACCTTACTGAAGAGCTGGTAGAGTAGAGTCAGCTCCATCACCCGGTTCTCATCCAGCAGAACACTGAGGCCTGATGGTGCACAACAACCCGGATTAACATCAACCCCCCCCGAGTGTACAGACTCCACCCAAAGTAACCAACCCCTGAGTGTACAGACTCCACCCAGAGGAACATCAACCCCTGAGTGTACAGACTCCACCCAGAGTAACCAACCCCTGAGTGTACAGACTCCACCCAGAGTAACATCAACCCCTGAGTGTACAGACTCCACCCAGAGTAACATCAACCCCTGAGTGTACAGACTCCACCCAAAGTAACATCAACCCCTGAGTGTACAGACTGCCCCCAAATGAATACGGTGGTAACAGACCCACGGTGGCAACACGGTTGTAACAGACCCATGGCAGTAACATGGTGGTAACAGACCCTAATAACACTAATAATGCTGATGATGGGCTTACCCTTCTGGAGGATAGAGGTCATGTGTTCTCCTAGAAGCTGTTTCTCCACACAGTAGACAAGCGACTTTCTGGAAGAACGGAAACAAAGTAATTCAGGAGCAAGGGCCCAGGCAGGATCCACATGGAATTGATCAGATACTAATCAAATGACACAATCGATTATCAAGTTTGCAAACTACACCACAGTCATCGGCCTGAGCGACCGAGATGTGGTAGTCCCGTGCAAGGACAACAGCTTTACACTGAATGTCAGCAAGACTAATGAGCTCATAGTGGACTTCAGGAGCCACCGGGGCACCCACTCCACCATCAGCCTGGATGGGACACCGGTGGAAATCGTCAGCTGCTTCCGTTTCCAAGGACTACAAATCTCCGACAACCTGGTGTGGACCCGCAACACGGAGGTCATGCCAAAGAACGCACACCAGTGCCTCTATGCTCTGCGGTACCTCAGGAGAAGCGGCATAGATTTGACTGTGGCACTGTAGAAAGCGTCCTGACGAGTGGCGTCACTGTGTGGTAACGCCACTGCACAGGACAAGAAAGCCATCTAGAGGGTCGTGAGGACTGCAAAAAAGATCATTGGGTGTGCACTTCCATGCACTGAGATCTGTAGGACCAGATGTCGGAAGAAGGCCATGTCCATCATAAAGGACTGCAACCACCCTGGGCACCATCTCTTCTCACCCCTACCATCTGGTCGTCGGTTGCACAGCATCCGTACAAGGACTAGCAGGTTTAAGGACAGTTTTTATCCACAGGCAGTGACTTACTGAACTGCTAGGAGTGCTGCCACTATCATAACATTGTCATCCATATTACATTATACTATCATACAGACTTTTTTGGACTCATTACAGTTACTGCAATGTATTCATGATGCTGCTGCACTACTGGCACTTTAAAATGCTTTTAGCACAATTCAACACATGTACATATAATCCATCAGTCACTTTATTGTTCTTTTTATTGTGTACAGTATTTTTATAGTATAGTGTTTCATACTGCAGGAGGGAATGGAGAGTAAACAATCCATTGTACTGGTTGCAAATGGCAAATAAAAAATCTTGAATTGACACTGACATTCTCTGTCTAAGATACTTTTATTTATTTTATTTATTTGCCATTTGCAAATGGCAAATAAAATTCCTGAATCTTGAATGTCAATAAAGCCCTTACAATATGAGACAGAGAAAGACTTACTGAGTGCTCTGGTCGAGGTAGCTGATCACTCGATCGTTCTCCTCCTCCAGCCGACGAGCCACATGATGGAGGTACTCGGGTACCTGGAGGGGGGGGGGGGGGAGTAGAAGAGAGAGAGAAAGAGATACACACAAACATACCGTTTAGCACTAGGTCAGTCAGGTAGACTTTGCAACAGTATGCATGACTGTTCATGACTGCTCACATCTCTCTCCTGCATCAGCCTCTGGCCCTCAGCTGCATACAGACGGTTGGTCTCCACCAGGAACCTCTCCTCAAACGACTCCTTATAGACCTGCAGGGGTACACCATCACACAGGCAATCAGCCAAACACAGAGGGCCATGTGAATCCACATAGGAGTCATCAAGGAGCAGGTAGGAGTCTTTGAGTCTTGCTCATGGATGCCGACGGGTAAGCTGCAAACACCGGGAATCAAACCCGAAAGCTTTGGGCTCAGATTGGAACATTGTCGTGTACTTCACTCCAGAAGCATCCTCTGGGCCTCCCTACGGAGCTCCTCACCTGCAGGTCTGATAGCATGCCTAGCAGGCTCCGCAGCAGACTCCGGTCCACCGCCTCCCCGGTTCGCTCCAGCTCAATCTGCTCCAGGACCCCATCCACCGTACGCTTCTGGACCCCGCTGTCGCTCACGATGTGAGTACGGAACAGTTCCAGCCCTGTGTCCCTGTAAACCAGACACCGGTTCTGTTAAAACTAGTACACAATGTTCTATTAGGCCCGTGACCCTGTAAACCAGACACTAGGGATGTTTCTTATTGACATCTTTTACATTGAAAGTACGGCGTGCTCGACTGCTAAATGTGCTTTTCTAGTCTCTGAATACGTAAAAAAAACTCAATCAAGTCTCTAGCTCTAGATATTCTTCTAAACTAACGTATGATAAAGGTTTGGCTTCACTTCCAGACCAGTACACATTGAAAGGATGGCAAAACAACCCCACTGTTTGGCCAGATTTGAGCTTTGGTGATATTTTCACCTGATCAACACATAAGGGAAAGACACAAAGGAGTCTCTCAAGGCTTTACAATCACTCGATCTAATTAGTTCTTCCTTAGTGGTCAAAAACCGTTCAAGTTGGCTTTATTCAATGTTTCAGTACGAATTATCTCAGTTGTTGGAATTGAAACCGTTAAAACTTATTTTGCATGAAATAACGGTTAAATAGCAGTTTACCGTTATTTCATGTCAAATGAATTATACAACTGAGATCATTCGTACTGAAACACTGAATAAAGCCAACGGTCATCAAAAGTTTAGAAACTAAACATAATCGTTACACAATAAATACTGACCCGACAAAGATGTACATATCATCCATCAGTCACTTTATTGTTATTTATTATTGTGTACTGTATCTTTATAGTAGGTCTTTAGTGTTACTTATAATACTACTGAAAGGAAAGGGGAGTAAGCATTTCATTGTACTTGTTGCACATGGACAATATAAATCTTGAATCTTGCGTATATACACTGCAGAGTCACGACTGACCCAAAGGCTCCCAGTTGTTTCTATGAATTGCATTTATCCAGGCCTCTCGCTTTGGTTCTCGTTCTGGAATCCTCAGGAAACATATACTAGAACCCTTTTGAACGGATTTGTGCAACTTGGCGGCATTATGCCTAAAACAATGGTTACTTTTTCCCATGTTAATTTCAGGTCACGCGCCGCTTTTTACCAACCAGAACACATAAAAACACCATCTGACTTTGGCTGTGACGCCAGGAGAAACATCGGTATTGTGTTCATTAGTCCCGCCCATGTTAGCTTTGGGCCAATAGAAACTCTGATGTGATTGTGACATCACTTCAATCATGACTCATTCACTTAAAAAAATGTTTCTGCTGCTGTGTAGCTCTGCTTATTAGCCATCCCGATAGCTTGTGAGTTAAATACGGATACATATTTCAGTCAGTCTGGTTAGTCTACATCGTCAAGTTACGCTAAGCCCAAACAAGCTTAATTGAGAAAAAAAATTATCAGTGCGTCATGCGTCTTCAGGTGCGAAGAAAGCCATGAAGCCAGCAAACCTAAAGGTGAGGAATACAACCGCCAAAAAACACGAGCATGGGCTTAATTACTATGATGTGTTCTGTAACGCTGTCATGATAACTTCTGTTATGATTTGTTAAGAGCTTTCTGACAATGATTTGAATAAGGAGAAATAAGTTCATTATTTGAAAGTCAGCCTTATACTGGTCATTTTAAATGTCTGGGTCTATTAGGACTATGCCACATATTTTTACTGTTCATAGTCATAGCACTATGTGTTGTTACTGTTCATCTTGATCCTGTAGCCCTCACCTCGATTGTCAGCAAATGCTTCGAGAAGTTGGTCAAGGACTTTATTTGCTCTGTGTTACCTGCCACGCTGGACCCATGGAAATTTGCATATCGTCAAAACAGATCCACGGACGGCGCAATTGCCATGGCCCTCCACACAGCCCTTTCCCACCTGGAGGGAAAGAACTGTTATGTGCGGATGCTGTTTGTGAACTACAGCTCAGCATTCAACACGATAGTTCCTGCCAAGCTCGACACCAAGCTTAGAGGTCTAGGCGTGCCCCCATCCACGTGCAGCTGGATACTGGACCTCCTGTCGGACCGCCGCCAGGTGGTGAGGATAGGCAGCACCACCTCAGAGTCACTGACCCTCAACACGGGAGCCCCCCAGGGATGCGTGCTGAGCCCTCTCCTCTACTCCCTCTTCGACTGCATGGCTATGCACAGCTCCAACATCATCATCAAGTTTGCTGACGACACGACAGTGATGGGCCTGATCGCCGGCGACGACGAGACAGCCTACAGGGAGGAGGTTGGATCGCTGGAGCAGTGGTGCCAGGAGAACAGCCTCGCCATCAACGTCAAGAAGACCAAGGAGGTGATCGTGGACTACAGGAAGCAGAGAACGCCCCTATCTCCATCGACGGTGTTGCAGTAGAGAGGGTCAGCAGCTTGAAGTTCCTCGGCGTGCACATCTCTGAGGACCTCACTTGGTCCTCAAAGTGCACACCACACACGTGGTGAAAAGGCACACCACACACGTGGTGAAAACGGCCCAACAACACCTGTATTTCCTCAGGCGTCTGAGGAAATTCAGCATGGGCCCCCGCATCCTGAGAACATTCTACACCGGCACAATTTGAGAGTGTTCTTACAGGGTGCATCACCGCCTGGTACGGGAACTGTACCATATCCGAGTGCAGAGCACTTCAAAGGGTGGTGCGGACAGCCCAGTATATCGTTGGAGGTGAACTTCCCTCCCTCCTGGATATATAAATCAAGCGGTGCGTGACCAAGGCCAATCGCATAAAAGACAATGCCCACCCCAGCCACGAACTGTACTCACTTTTACCGTCAGGCAGGCGATACCGTAGTATCAAGTGCCGCACAAACAGACTTAGAGACAGCTTCCACAGTCAGGCCATCAGGCTGCTGAACAAGGGTGTATAGCAGGGGTCGGCAACCTTTTTGATATGAAGTGCCACTTTTAAATGTTCTTGTTAATCAGTGTGTCATAATCAACATTCAAGTTAACATTAAGTTTAATTATGACACCATATAAAGTTGTTTTTTTTAATCGCCAACGGATTTTATTCCATGCATATAGGCAACCTACATAGCAACATTTTTAATAAAAATAAAAAAAATAAAAGGTCTCCCATAATCAGAACATTGAAATTATATATGAGCACTATACAATAATGCTGCTATGCTTATGAAAATATTCACGTCTAATAAGAAAAATAGACCGGGAAAAAGAGCTCCATTAGGCAAAGCCATGTGTGCTACAAATAAACAGATCAGTCAACGGATCCCTGGCCCTGCTTTCCTTTGCTGAGCTCCATTATCGGAGGATCGGACTTTGTCACTTTCAGTTGCACACAAGCTTCGGAGTGGTCAGTTGTCAAACGACTGCGAGGGGCTGAGCACGCTCTTCCTGTGTGAGAATATCTGCTCACAGAGATATGTTGAGCCAAAGACTGTCAGCAAAGCCAAGGCAATTTTCCTGAGACAGCTGAACTTCTCCAGTAGAGATATCCAGCAGGTGAAGATGCAAGTGCCGTGATCACATCCTGCTGTGGTTTCCAGCTGTTTCCGCAGCTCTGCAAACTTCGTCCCCCACAGTGTCGAACTCTTCAGCTCAATCAGCTGCATTATCATGTCCTGTGTATCCAGCCAGTCTATCAGAGATAAATCCAGTTCATGTCCATCAAAGCTCTCGGGTTTGATCAAGAAAGAGAACATGGGTCCATACTTCTGAAATTCCCCGAATAGTGTTGTAAACTCCGACTCCAGCTTTTATTGTCTCTTTGTTTGGTAAGGAATCAAACAAAACCTCTGAGCTACAGAGGAAAGCCTCCTTAATATATTCGCTGTCAGTGAATGGCTTTCCATGTTTCGCCATGCAATGAGCAATGCGATAGCTTGCTTCGGTAGCATCATGTTTAGCAGTGGCAAAGGCTTTGAGGGGTGTTTGCCTGCTTCCCATAACCGGACACGGCACGTTTGATGAATTCAGTGTCACAGGAACGAGGACTTCGGAGGTGAACCCAAATGCACGACTCGATGACACACAAAATAAAGAGTCTTTACTGAAAAATGCAATAACACAAAAATCCTCAAAAGCAAAACACCTAATTACAAAAACCTGATGGTGGCATGACGTGGAAACATGAACAAGTAAGAACTGTAACATGAAACAAGTAGCAAGTCTCAAAACGTGAAACAAGTACCAGTCTAACAAACGGAACAGTATTTAGCAACAAAGTGTTATTTAACAAACTGGCGCCGAACAAAAGAAGACGCCGCCTATTTAAACCCAAGGTAAGAACAGGTGAAACAATGAGGTCCCAGGCAGCCAATCAGACAGGCAGGAAAACATGAGGGGGGACATAACGGTGATGCGCTGCAGCTGTGGGGGAGAACTAACAAGGGGGCGTGGCTATCCGGGCGAGTACTGTGGAAACCAAGGTGACATGAATGCGGGACGTGATATGAATGCGGGACGTGATATGAATGCGGGACGTGATATGAATGCGGGACGTGATAGGGGGCGTGGCCTGGACGAGGGCTGGGGAAACGGTGACAGGAATGCGGGACGTGAAAAGGGGGCGTGGCTATCCAGACGAGGGCTGGGGAAACGGTGACAGGAATGCGGGACGTGATAAGGGGGCGTGGCTACCTGGGCGAGGGCTGTGAACGCGGGGAGGCAGAGCTGCCAATCCTGACATTCAGCCTCGTCTGCCTCATCCTTGAAAGTTTTCTTGTTTTTGGTCTCAAAATGGCGTTTGACACTCGACATCCGGCAAACAACATTTTCAAGACAAAAAGTACATCCAGCACAGTCCTTCTGAAACACAAAACCCCACTCTTCCGTCCACGAGGGCTGGAATGTCCGAACATTTACTTTACATTTCTTGGGTAGCGGACCTGCCATTGTATACCGAGCCTGCTCCGGCCAACTTCATTACCAAGCCACACACACACGATAACAACACACAGTCAACGTCACCCACTAGCCAGCCACATATGCCACATTAATAGGTTGTTAAATGTTAACATGCCCTGAGACGCTGTTTCTTACAAGTTACTGCGTCTGTCTCCGCAGGCGGATGCAATCGGGCTTAAAATTTAGCATTAAAATCACATCGAACTGAATTATATGCAAATTCACAATAAAGCAAATATCACGTTAACCACGGGTCATTATTGTAGTATATAGTGCCGCGCACATATACTGTTGTGACGTTCCTGATGTGGCACGTAGTGATACATAAGTGTGTGTTGAAGAAGGCCGCATGTAGATGTATAGTGTAACCATGGTATTACCATGAAATTTAACTTTACATGGGGATTGTTTCCGTGTCTCCACCACGGTGTTCAGGGGTCGTGGTCATTTCACGTATTTTTGTGAGATCAGGTTGTCTGTAAGAGGTAATTTTGCATGCGGATGAGAAAGCACATTTTCCCCCCAAAAGTTTCTCTTTTGCACACTTAATAACTGATTACCTAAATGCTAGTGTGCAAATAGTTAAGCTGCAGCTTATCCCTGGTGTATAGCATATAACTATAACTATATATATAACTATATAACTATATATATATATATATATATATAACTATATATATATATAACTATATATATATAACTATATAACTATATATATATATATATATATAACTATATATATATATATATATAACTATATATATATATATATATATATATATATAGAGCTCTTTTTCTGTGCTAATATATTGCATTTTATATATGCATTTTTATATATTTAACTTTAACAGTTTGTACTTTTTATTTCTTTTTTATTCTACTGTTTTTTATAACTGCTGTCATCAGATATTGCACATTTTCACTCAATGCTTCTAAACGTATGAACTGTGACTTGTTCATAGTCATAGGACTAGGTCTGTTAACTGTTCTGAAAGCCTTCAGGATCAATTACTTGAAAAGTATAAATGCTGTCAAGTTGCAATTAGAATTAAACAAACTCAGTTTGAAAGTATAAGTGGTATTAACATGATACACATTTCAATGTGTTTCTGTTTATTACTACGAAACAGGTGTGAAGTATTTAGGTTGAAATGTTTTAGAATCAAAATAGTTTTAATGGAAGTCAGCCAAGTCATTTTAAATGTCTGTTTGACTATGCCACATCTTTTTACTGTTTAGTCATATAACTATGTCTTGTTACTGTTTTTACTGTTCACCTTGTTACAGTTAATAGTCATAGAACTGTCTTGTTACTGTTTTTACTGTTCACCTTGTTACAGTTCATAGTCATAGGACTATGTCTTGTTACTGTTCATCTCGTTACAGTTCATAGACATAACTATGTCTTGTTACTGTTTTTACTTTTGATCTTGTTAGTTCAGTCATATAACTATGTCTTGTTACTGTTCAGTCATAGGACTTTGTCTTGTTACTGTTGTTACTGTTCATCTTGTTACTGTTCATAGTCCAAGGTTAAACAACAGAACAGGTCCTACCAGATAGAGGGGAGCAGTGAGTTCTGAAGGACGTAGGTTCGGTCAAGAAACAGGAAGATACTCCGGATCATAATCTAAGAGAGAGGGAAAACAGAACAGCCTTACCACCACAAATTATTGTCAGAGGCCTTTTCAATAGAACATCTTTACCGAAAGGCAAAGAAAAGTAAAAAGGTGTTCAAAGGCAAGGGTGTTCTGAGGTGTAAACATGAGTTGTGCTGTGAAGTCACACTACCGTTTGCCTGCAGTGGTCCTGCCAGCACCGGTTCATCCTCTTGAGGAACGACAGGCTGTCCACAGACTCTGTAAGCTCCATGTTAAGGAGAGACTAATCACTCATCACTAGACTAGGGCGCTAACCCCAGTGTCTCTGTACCACTCATCACTAGAGTATGGTGCTAACCCCGGTGTCTCCGTATCACTCATCACTAGACTAGGGCGCTAACCCCAGTGTCTCTGTACCACTCATCACTAGAGTAAGGTGCTAACCCCGGTGTCTCTGTACCACTCATCACTAGAGTAAGGTGCTAACCCCGGTGTCTCTGTACCACTCATCACTAGAGTAGGGCGCTAACCCCGGTGTCTCTGTACCACTCATCACTAGAGTAAGGTGCTAACCCCGGTGTCTCTGTACCACTCATCACTAGAGTAGGGCGCTAACCCCGGTGTCTCTGTACCACTCATCACTAGAGTATGGTGCTAACCCCGGTGTCTCCGTATCACTCATCACTAGAGTAAGGTGCTAACCCCGGTGTCTCTGTACCACTCATCACTGGAGCAGGGTTCTAACCCGGGGTCTCTGTACCACTCATCACTGGAGCAGGGTTCTAACCCGGGGTCTCTGTACCACTCATCACTGGAGCAGGGTTCTAACCCGGGGTCTCTGTACCACTCATCACTGGAGCAGGGTTCTAACCCGGGGTCTCTGTACCACTCATCACTAGAGCAGGGTTCTAACCCCGGTGTCCTGGCTCGGTGTAGGAGTGTAAAGGATATTCTCTGAACTGCTGGATCTGGGCCTGAACGTGGTCTTCACACAGCTGCCGTAGCTGTCTGTACAGCGTAGGAGACACCTTGTAGGAACACAGGTTCTCCACCGCCTGGGCATGGGGAGAAAAACAGTTCACTGTGACACAGTAAAACTATCTCTTGTCAATGGATCATTATAGAGGTATTGTGGAGGGGGGGGGGGGGGGTGTGCACTGTCAGCTGAAAGGTACAAGGTTTGTTCACCAAATGAACACACCCCTTAATGATATCAACGTGAATTCACTGCAAGTTGCTTTGGAGACGTATGTTTGGACAGACACCCCAAACATGAGAACACTTGTGGTTATCTCATTAGTATCTAATGAATGACGGCTACACACCTGGTACAGCTCCTCCAGGTTGTACTGGATGGAGGTGCTGTTTTGGATGGCGCCCACCGCATCACGAAGCTTCAGCCACGTGTCCTCCGTGTAGTTCTCCGACAGCTTAGGCTTGTCTGACAATATACAGGTCAACATTAAGTCGGTATGGAAGATGCAGAAACAGATGCATTTTTGACATTTTACATTGTGTGAACAAATATATTAAATTCAAATACATATACTTTTTACTTAAATACAAACAGTAACATGCCACAAACGTTCCTCATCTGTCACTGAGGGAATCAAACAAGTGTCTTACATGAACAAAAGTTTCACTATCCATGAAATATTGGTCCTTTTCCCTTTTTTATGTAAACATTACCATCAGTCAGACTATCATTTATTTGCAATTGAGTTGCAGAGGACAACTATATTTTCCCAATGGCAGTAACTGTAACTGAGGAATCAAACCCACAGCAAGTTATTAACAGAACTACGCTCAATTATCCATATTTCATGTCAGTTGCTTTCAGTTGCTTGGTGAGGGCAGTATTCATGAGTAAAGACGCTCAACGGCTGCTGTGTTTGATCCCACTAACAGTAGCTTTATGCATCCAGTGAGAGCTGGTCCCGCCTGAGGTAAATGGACATTTCTATACCGCTTTTCTAACCAATGGTTACTCAAAGCGCTTTACAAGTCATGCATCACATTCACCCATTCATACACACAATCAACCACCAACGGCGGAGTCAGCCATCAAGGAGACAGCCAGCAGGTCAGGAGCAGTTAGGGTGTCTTGCTCAAGGACACCGCGACAGCTTTTGCTAGGAGGAGGCGGTGGGAATCGAACCAGCAACCTTCCGGTTGTGAGGCGACCGCTCTACCTCCTGAGCTATACTGCCGCCCGGTCTTCCAGCTCTGGGTTGGTAGACGCTGGTACTACAGAGAATTGACAAGTTCTTCCACAGCATGAGTTGATGAATCCTTTTCTCACAGATCAATGTTGCTGGTAACCACTTCATTAGTAGCTTTGGAAGATCCGTTCAAAGGCCACTATGCTGGTACCTCAGCTTTGTTGGCTCCAGCTGATGCAGTGTGGACTGCACAGTGAAGATAACCATAGCGACTGGCCTAGCAGGCAGTGGATGGCCGTGTTCTGTTTAGTGTGCATTGTATTCCTCCGGTTTCTCTGGGGTTGTCTTTTTAACAGCTAGAGAACCATCAGAAGCACCATCAAGAAAGTCATCAAGTCATGTGACACATCATCACTTCAACAGTCAGAACTACAACCGGAGGCTGTTGCTCACAACACCAATTATAAGCATAAAATAAGTGTATTCAAGATTAAAGATGGAATGCTTACAACCCATTCACTCCCGCATTCTGAATGGCAACTACAATACTATATTATGCTATACTAAACTATGCAATACCATATTATAAGCAACACTATATACTACCTACAATATAATCTATACTAAACAGCTCTATACTGTTCACACTAAATAGAACAATAAAGTGACGTGATGGATTATACAGTGTATACATATATGGCGAATCCCGCAAAAAGCCTTTTAAAGTGCTGCTGCACTTAAAGTAGTGCAGCAGCATCATAGTGCAGTGCAATACAGTGCAGTGCAGAACAGTAACTGTAATGAGTGAAGTAAGTCCAGTAAATAAGTATGAAGTACGAAGTTAATATAGGTAACAACGTTATGATAGTGGAGCACGCCTTACAGTTCAATAAGCGACCTGACTGTGGGTAAACGGTCCTTGAACCTGCTAGTCCTGGTTCATCTGCTGCGGCACCGACCACAGGACGGCAAGGGGTAAGTCAAATAGTATTATATACCAGTTAAAAAGGCCCATCTGTGGACCAGACGCAGTACCTTTGAAGTTCTTGATGACCAGCTTCTTGGAGGCTCCCGTCTTGCTGGCGGCCAGCGGGGTCCTGGTCACCCCGTTGTGTTCCATCAGAGCGGAGAAGTTACCCTTCTTATCCTGTCGGATGTCTTCTGCCATCATGTCACACAACCGGTCTGGAAATACTGGAGCTAGTTCTGTTCTCAAACTACACTCGGTGGAGTTTGTTCTGCTTCCTGAACTACACGCAGGTGTAGTTAGTCCAGGTCTTAAGCTACTCAGGTGTAGTTAGTCCAGGTCTTAAGCTACTCAGGTGTAGTTAGTCCAGGTCTTAAGCTACTCAGGTGTAGTTAGTCCAGGTCTTAAGCTACTCAGGTGTAGTTAGTCCAGGTCTTAAACTACTCAGGTGTAGTTAGTCCAGGTCTTAAGCTACTCAGGTGTAGTTAGTCCAGGTCTTAAGCTACTCAGGTGTAGTTAGTCCAGGTCTTAAGCTACTCATGTGTAGTTAGTCCAGGTCTTGAGCTACTCAGGTGTACTTTGAAGTATGGCTGCTGCAGGGTTCTGGTGGCACTGCTTAACTATGACTAAACAGAACTGTAAGAAAATAACGGAAAATAACGAAATGCGGGCAGGAAAGCAGCTAGAGAGTAGATGACGTCCCATAAGACACTAAATAAACTTAATTCACACTCAATGTCTTAAAGAGACCATTTTAGTAGAGAAAGCTGCTATCTCGCTAACGATGCGTTAGCCTCAAGCTAGCCGCACACATCCAGCAGTTGTTCTTGTAGCAGCTGAAGGCTAACGGCTAACGTCCCCCCGTGTTATGATGTCCGTGATGTCCGGCCTGGAGTGAGAACACAAACTAAATAATAACAATAATAATAACACCATTGTGACCACAGACCTGACAGGAGCAGTGGCTCTGTAGCCACTTAGCTAGCTAGCATAACAAAATGGCTTTCCTCGCTACGGCTCTAGTGCGTTCAGGACGCGAAGGAACTTTGTGGTGCGTTCAAGTCACTGTCGGAGATTCAGGGTTATATCTGGTTTATTTGTCACATGTATTACACAAGGTATTTAGTTACTGTTAATTAGTTAGTTACTGCTATTCACTGTTAGTTAGCTTCTGCGTGTTACTGTTGGTTACTGTTGTTGTTTTTGTCACATGTATAAGGTAGTTAGTTACTGTTAGTTCAGATTTGGTTTATTTGTCACATGTATACGTAGTTAGTTACTGTTAGTTACTATTAGTTAGTTGCTGTTAGATTCTATTAGTTCAGATTTGGTTTATTAGTTTATTTGTTTATCATGTATAAGGTGTAGTGTACAATGTACAGTGAAAGGTTATTCACTTTACATATTTACCTACAGCGAGGAGGTCCAGCACCTGGTGGCGTGGTGTTCTAACAACCTGGCCCTCAACACCATGAAGACCAAGGAGCTCATCGTGGACTTCAGACCAGAGCTGGCGCACACGCCCCCATCCTCATCAACGGAGTGGAGGTTGAGCGTGTCTCCAGCTTCAAATTCCTGGGGGTCCACATCTCCGAGGACCTCTCTTGGTCCCTCAACACTGCCTCACTGGTAAAGAAGGCTCACGTCTCTTCTTCCTGAGGAGACTGAGGAAAGCCCCCTCAGATTCTGGTTAACTTTTACCGGTGTGCCATTGAAAGCATTACATTAGCATGTAGTCATTTAGCAGACGCTTTTATCCAAAGCGTCTTCCAATAGTGTTTCAACAAAGGAAGGTAAGAGAACAACTTGTCACCAGAAGTCAAAAGTGCATTACGGTGCATTACAGTGTGGAATGGCAACTGCACTGTTTCAGACTGGAAAGCGCTGCAGAGGGTGGTGAAAACCACCTAACGCATCATTGGATTACCCCTCCCTGCAATAAACACTACCCACCGCAAACAGTGTCTGAGGAACGCACAAAAAATTGTCAAAGACACCTGTCACCCCAACCATGGACTGTTTTCCCTCCTCCCCTCCGGGAGGCGCTATAGATATAGATACCTTTGTTCCAAGTCAAGCAGGCTTAGAAACAGCTTCTTCCCCTCAGCTGTCATCTCTCTGAACCATGATGACGGCCTGGGCCTCTGCTGCCCACTGTACAAACTCTGAACTCTGCTAACTATATCCTATAATACATAATAATAATAATAATACATCACCATCAATGTCTTTGACTGCCTTGCACTGTAATTATAACTCCCTACCTCTACCTACAGTTGACATATTTATTGATTATATACCAGTATGATAGTGTTCCTTTTTTCCTGTACCTACCGTATATATTTGAATCTTCAACTGTTGATATCCCTGCATATCCCTGCTCACTGCCTGCTGTATATACATTTATATATATTGTAACATCATGAGAGGCCGTTTCGGAAGGCTAGTGTTGGGCGGTGCAGAGTTCCAGGCAAAACAGGGACGCCAGCCTCTATGCTCTGCTGTGCCTCAGAAAAAGCGGTATAGGCCAGAGGTGGCTAGTGAACTTCTACCGTGGCACCATAGAGAGCGTCCTGACGAGTGGCGTCACCGTATGGTACGACAACACCACTGAACAGGACAAGAAAGACATCCAGAGGGTCGTGAGGACAGCAGAGAAGATCATCGGGTGTGCACTTCCATGCATTGAGGAGATCTTTAGGACCAGATGTCGGAAGAAGGCCATGTCCATTATTAAGGACTGCAACCACCCTGGGCTCCATCTCTTCTCCCCCCTACTGTCTGGTCGCCGGTTGTGCAGCATCCGTACAAGTACCACCATGTTCAAGGATATTTTTTATCCACAGCCAGTGCGCCTACTGAACTGGTAGGAGTGCTGCCACTTTCACTTTCATAATATGTCATTAACATTACACTTGCATACTTTGCTGGACTTTCTGGACTCATCACAGTTACTGCACTGTACTGCACTGTATTCATGATGCTGCTGCACTACTGGCACTTTAAATGCTTTTGAAACATTTTTTGGAAAAAATAAAAAAGTACATATCATTTAAGTCACTTTGCTGCTCTTTTTTTGTTTATTTTATTGTATATATAATTTATATGGTGTTTTTAAGATTTATACTGTGGAAAGGAATGGGGAGTAAGCGTTCCTATGTACTTGTTACAAATGGCAAATATAAACTTGTATCTTGTATCTTGTTTTTCCTGGCTGGGTGTGGATTTCATGTTCCACCACATGGGTGCAGAGGGATGAAAACACATCCTGATGTCTACTAGCTCCTTTGCTTGCTATAGTTGGTGATGGGAAAGGTCTAGACCCAACTGCACTTCGTTCCAGGCTCTTTTGGCTCTCTGGGGGGCAGAAAAGTGAACAGTGCTTCTCGATCATGCCATTTCTTTAGTAGGTTGGCATGGTAAATTTACTCACCTTTTCGCCTCCCTGGTTGCCGTACTTTGTAGTTGACTTCCCCCACCTTTTTAATTACTTCATATGGTCCCTGCCAAGTAGCCAGGAATTGTCATTCCACTGTGGGAACCAGCACCAGCACTCTATCTCCTGATTTGATGGTAGCCAGACAATAGGGGGGGGTCCTGACCGGGCCAACGAGTTGAATTTGTTTTTCAATAGATTCAATGAGTGGGCTCCGGTCTACCCCCCCTCCCCCTCCCCCTCCCCCAGCTCCTCTACAACCATTCCCCTCCAGCCCCCCAGCCCTGTTGTCCCCCCTCCCCCACCGTCCCTCTCCAGCGACAACATACATGTTCTCTCTCCCCCACCACCACTACCTCACCCCTCCCCCATCAACACAACAGAGACTCTTCCTGCCCCCACACACGGCACACAGACCTTCACAGCTGAGCAGGTGAGGAAAGTGCTGTGCAGGCTCCATCCAGGCAAGGCTGCTGGTCCTGACGGTGTCAGCCCGAGGGTCCTCAAAACATGTGCTGCCCAGCTGAGTGGAGTCCTGCAGTACATCTTCAACCTGAGCATGAGACTGGAGAGGGTCCCTGTGCTGTGGAAGACATCCTGCCTGGTGCCGGTTCCGAAGAAGGCACGTCCCAGCTCCTCTAACGACTACAGACCGGTGGCGCTGACGTCCCACGTGTCGAAGTCCTTTGGAGGCTGGTCCTGTCGCTTCTTCGGCCCCTGGTCAGATCATCGCTGGACCCTCTTCAGTTTGCCTACCAGCTGAAACTGGGAGTGGAGGACGCCATCATCTTCCTGCTTCATCGTGCCTACGCCCACTTGGACAGACCCGGGAGCCCTGTGAGAATCATGTTTTTCAACTTCTCCAGTGCGTTCAACACCATCCGGCCTGCCCTGCTGGGGAGTAAGCTGACGGCGATGAAGGTGGACTCTTCCCTGGTTTCCTGGATTACAGACTATTTGACGGGTCGTCCACAGTTTGTCAGACTGCAGGACTGTGTGTCTGACACTGTGGTCAGCAGCACTGGTGCTCCACAGGGAACGGTTCTTTCCCCATTCCTGTTCACCCTTTACACCTCAGACTTCCAGTACAACTCAGTCCTGCCATCTGCAGAAGTTCTCGGACGACTCTGCAGTTGTTGGTTGTGTCAGCGAGGGAAACGATGAGGAGTACAGGGGCGTTGTGGACTCCTTCGTTGAAGGGTGTGAGCTGAACCACATGCAGCTCAACACAGACAAGACGAAGGAGATGGTGGTGGACTTCCGCAGGAGGAAATCTACCCCCACACCCATTTCCATCAAGGGTGTGTCTGCAGAAGTTGTTCAGGAATATAAATACCTGGGAGTTCACCTGGACAACAAACTGGTCTGGGCCAAGAACTCTGAGGCTGTTTACAAGAAGGGCCAGAGCCGTCTCTACTTCCTGCGGAGGCTCCGGTCCTTCAACGTTTGCAATACGATGCTGAAGATGTTCTACCAGTCGGTGGTAGCCAGTGCCATCTTCTCCGGTGTCGTGTGCTGGGGAAGCAGGTTGAGGTCAGCAGACGCCAACAAGATCAGCAGGATCGTCAGGAAGGCTGGCGCTGTCCTGGGGGTCCAGCTGGACTCCTTGTTGGTGGTGTCTGAGAGGAGGATGCTGCGCAAGCTGCGTAGTATCCTTGACAACAACTCTCACCCTCTCCATCAGGTGCTGACCTCATACAGAAGCACCTTCAGCAATAGACTCATTCCACCCAGGTGCACCACAGAACGCCACAGGAAGTCCTTTCTTCCTGTGGCCATCAGTCTCTATAATTCATCTACCTCGGGTTGTGAGAGGGACAGTGGAGACTCAGTGACCTGAGGCCAATGCACTGTTATTATTCTTTTTTGGTCAACGCACTGTAAATTCCTTTCACTGTAATTTTGCACTGTAAATTCAATTTCACTTTTCACATGTCACTTTTTCAGTATTCATCTGAGTTATTTATTAGTATTTTATTACTGCCAATTTGCACTATACGTATTGTTGTGTATTGTATATACCTACGTATTACTGTAATAATACTGTAAATTGTGCAATTCATCTATCAATACATTTAGATTTCATTTAGTTATATTTTGTTTATACTAGTTTTGTTTAGTTAGTTTGTTGTTATTTAGTTTTTAGCTTTAGGTATTAGTATATTTGTGTGTGCATTTATTCCCCCTGTGTCAACTGTTGCACCTTAATTTCCCTCGGGATAAATAAAGTTATCTGAATCTGAATCTGAATTTGAACTCTCTGGCTTGGGCTGCTCTGTTATAAGTCACACATTGGTCTCGCTGCGCTTTCTCCATGTGCTCCTTCACAATTGGAATTACCGCCACCATCCGGTCCCTCATCGCCCCCACATGTTCAATCACGGTACGACGACGACACGCTTGTTCCTCTCAAGTCTCCTTGGCTATGTCCAGAATACCTGGGAGAACAGGTAAAAAGATAAGAAACCAGTGGACGACTGAGGGACTTCTCTCACCGCAAACAGAAGGTAGGGGAGAAGCTGGTCCCAATTTCTTCCATCTTTGTCGATCCATCGTTTTGCCTTCCTCAGCATGGCTTTGAGAGTCTTGTTGAACCTCTCCACTAATCCGTCTGTCTGGGAGTGGTATACAGAGGTTCTCACCTGTTTCACTTGTAACAGAGCACACAACTCTCGAATGACCCTGGACATAAAGAGGCTCCCTTGGTCAGTGAGGATCTCTTTTGGTAACCCTACCCGGCTGCTGAAGAGGAACAGTTATTTTGCCTTTCTTAGTGGGATGGCCTCGGGATAGCGGGTAGCATAGACTACAATGACCAAGATATACTGGTGTCCCTGGACACTTTTGGGGAGCGGGCCTACGGTATCCATCTCCACCCTTTCAAATGGTGTCTCTATGATGGGCAAAGGGATAAGGGGGTTCCTGTAAGCCTGTTTTGGTGCGGCCACCTGGCACTCTACAACAGTGGGCAACTACAACAGTAGTTTTCTACCTCCTTGTGAACTCCTGGCCAGAAGAACCTTTGCAATACTCTTTCCTTAGTTTTCTCTACCCCTAAATGGGCCCCCAGCAAGTGAGTGCCAGCCAACTGCAGAACTGTGAAGCGATGAGGTTGGGGCACCAGGAGTTCAGTTACCTTATCATTACTCTTGACAACCTGATACAAGAGACCATTCTTTACTGCAAAGTGCGGGTATGAGGTAGTTAGTCTGGGCCCTACCAACATTCCTTCTAAGACTTGAACATTTCTTAATGCATTACTCAGGGTGGGATCGTGCAACTGAGCAGTTCCATACTGTCCTTTCAGGGGTGTAATTTCTCTAGGGCCAACAGCTTCCTCTTCACTTGGCCTAGATGGCTGCTCAGAGTCGGTTGACTCCCCTGGTGCTGATTCACGGCCACTAGAGTCCACGACTAAGGCTTGAGCTAACACAGCTGGAGAAGAGCATGGTTTAGCAAGGTTAACCCAGGGTTTAGTCGATGTCAACTTTTTAAACTTACGTTTCTGGGGTTCCCGATCAAGGCCCTTTTGGGCTTCCATCCAGAGCAGCGAGAAGGCTGGACAGTCCCGACCAATCAGGACTGGAACTGGAAGGATCTTGATTCCTCCCACCTTGACATTAAACAAGCCCTTAGTAGTGGTTAGCCTCACCCAGGTTGTTGGGTACTCTCGGGTGTCTCCATGGACACACAAGGTTTGCCTTGAGCAGGGGAGGAACCCTCCAACACGGCCTCCTGGATCAGGGTCCTGGCAATTCCAGAATCGAGCAAGGCTTCTACATAATACTGGTTCACAGTCGGTCGGTCTGCATCTCCACTTTCCCCCAGGAGGGCAGCAAAGTGGGCATGGGGGCTGCTTGCAGACTCGGCTGTGGGCATGGGCTCGTCAGGCTTTTTACACTGCCAAGAGATATGGCCTAACTCACCACAGCGGTAACACTGGCGAGACTCCAGGTTCAGGGAACCTCGTTGCGGCCCTGGTGGATTAAAAACTTTTCTGGGAGGGCTGAAGCGGGGCCTTCCAGGTTTGGGACCTTTTTGGCGGAGCACACTTGAGCGAGCGGGGACCAAAGCGGCAGGCTCCTTACAGGTTGGGCGGAGCATATCCGAGGCCACCTGGTACTGCTCTACGGCTTCTACCAACTCCATGGCTGTTTTTAATCTCTGGTGACTCATAAGCTCGTAGATAACGATCCATAACTAGGGCTTCCATTATGGCTGCAGCGCTGTTTCTGTCTGGTTCCAGCCACTTTCTTGTCACTCAAATTATTTGGAGCATTTGGGAACAGGGTTGAAATGTCCAATTATGGAAACGCTGAGCCAGGCTAAACTTAGTAAGGCCAGAGCAGCTCAGAATCTCTGCTTTTAGCTTGTCAAAGTCTTGGTCGATACTGGCATCTACATCTTGAAATGTTAAGTGACTCACCAGACAGGAAAAGAAGCCAAGAGTCCAACCCACTGCGCTTTCAGCCACCCCTCTCGAGTGGCTGTTGCTTCAAAGGCATAAAGGTAAGCTTCCACATCATCGGTCACTCCCAGCTTCGAGATGAGATCACCCACCTTGGGTTTCGACCTGGTTAACTGTTGAAGCTCCTGTTCTTTCAACTGGTTAGTCTGTATTTGCAGCTGCAGCAAGGCTGCATTTGTTTATTGCTGCGCCTTTTGGGTCTCCACCAGCACCCTCACCAGCTGCTCCATGTCTTTTTGGGGTTCGTCTGTGCGAAGTCCTACAAACAATTCAGTCAGCTCTGCAATTTCCTCACGCTCACTCATCAGCACCCGAGCCCATGCCCACATTCTCCACCATCTGTAACATCATGAGAGGCCGTCTCAGCAGGCTAGTGTTGGGCGGTGCAGAGTTCCAGGCAAAACAGGTCAAAATAGTAAGTTTAAATAAAAATAGGCTTTATTTCCTCACAAAGGGCTTTTCCCCCAAGCACAGTTCATCAAACAGAAATGTGGTATTTCTACAAGCGTCTCCAGCTCCTTCCAGCCATGTACTCCCGGTTCTCCCTCTGCTCCTGAGAGTCTTTCCCCAGTGTGGCTTCAATTAGGTGGCTTAAGCACCTACACCTGTCAGAGTTGTGGGGCATACTAAGAGATGTAGTTTGTAGTTTTCACCAGGGGAATATAGCACCCCTCTATAACCCCTCGTGATGCTAAAATATTGATCCTTTTTTTCATAATTGCATACCCCTGATCACTACCTTGAATACTTGTATACTTACCTCTGTGTGTGTGTGTGTGTGTGTGTATGTGTGTGTGTGTGTGTGTGTGTATATATATATATACTGTATATATATATACCGTATTGACCCGAATATAAGACGGGTTTTTTTTCCAAGAAAAAAATCTGAAAAAGAGGGGTCGTCTTATAATCGGGGTTTAGACTTTTCGATGTACCGTAATTGCACATGTAATTGCGCAACAACAGATCGCGCCAAACGACTGTTCCGAGACACCGCGCGACACTTAAAGTAACTCAAAGTCTTAAAGTAACAGTACATAAAAACAGTTACCTGGAGAGATAGAAATGGAGAGACACCGCGACCAACTTGAAAAAAGTGGCTCAAAAGTAGGGCAAGTTAATAAACAGGAGAGACGAAGTTACGATGCCAATTTTAAGATAATGGTGATAAACGAAGCAGAGACATCAGACACCTGTCATTGCGACACAGGACAAGCCCAGCGTCTTAGTGGACACTTGACTGAGCCAGTCAAAACCTAGTGACCTAGTGATCATACCGGGCGGAATGACAAGCCAGCTGCAGGTGTTGGATGTGGTCGTTAACAAACCATTCAAGGTTCATCTGCACAAGAGATCCACAGAGTGGCTCCTGGCTGCTAATCACGCACTGACACCGTCTGGAAAAATCCAAAAGCCTGCAGTACGTTTGCTCTGTGAATGGATCTTGCAAGCATGGGCTGACGTTTCCCCAGAAAGCATTAATGGGTTTAAGAAATGTTGCGTATCAAATGCCATGGATGGCAGCGAGGATGACGTGATGTGGGAGGAGACGGGGGAGCAGACACCGTGAGTGACGATAGCGGGAGTGAGAGGAACAACCAGCGATGTAGAAGACGAGCTGAATGAGAAGACGTGATGTGACCAATAGACTGATGTTCTGTTTCATTGCTCTACTATTTGATTGCACTACTGTTTTATTGCACTACTGTTTCATTGCAATCTAGCCTGTTTTGTTTTTGTTTGCCAAGTTAGGCAAATTTGAACACAATGTGTGATGTGCGTTATCATTATTTTCCAAAAAAATATTTTCTTTATAAAAAAAATATTTGGTCTTCAAAAAAAAAAAATTATATTTTTTTCCAAAAAAGAGTCTTGAAAAAGAGGGGTCGTCTTATAATCGGGGTCGTCTTATATTCGGGTCAATACGGTATATACCTATTATTATGCACATATCTCATACATAGTCATACATAAGTTATTTAATAACTGTTGTTATACCTAGTAGACTGTCTTTTAACCACTGTAAACTGTAAATGATATATTACCATGCAATTTACTGCAACATTTGCACTCTGGTTAGATGCCAAATAATTTTCGCTGTACTGTACTTGTGCTGTGAAATGACAATACATTTCAATCTAATCTAATCTAGTTACTGTTAGTTCAAGATTTAAGATGTTTTTATTTCCCATTTGCAACAAGAACAATGGAATGCTTACTCCCCATTCCCTCCCGCAGTATGAATTTCCCCAACAATACTGTCACGGTTACGGTGGTTGACAGGGGGCGTGGCCAAGGCGCGGGCTTTGGCGGCGCACACACACCTGTCGGCGATTGCCGATAGTGATTAGGTTAATCACGTCACCTGTGGGTGTATATATACCCTGGTGTCCCGTTACTTCGGGGCTAGGTCGTACTACGTGGTACTCTCTGGACGGAATCGTTACTCCGATGTCCCAGTAACCAGACTACTCGCCTGTCCCGCATCACTCGCCGGTCTAATACCTGTCGCTACTCCGACCTCCCGGTATCTAGACCCCTCGCCTGTCCCGCGTTACTCTCCAGTCTAGTACTTGTCGTTACTCCGACCTCCCGGTATCCAGACCTCTCTCCTGTCCCGGACTATTCGCCGGTCTAATACCTATCGCTACTTCGACCTCCCGGTATCCAGACTCCTCTCCCGTCCCGGACTACTCGCCGGTCTACTACCTGTCGGTACTCTACGGATCGACCTCCCGGTATCCAGACCCCTGGCTTTCCCCGATCACTCTTTTGTTGTCTATTATTAATAAAGCTCCACGTTATCGCTTCATTGTCGTTGGTCTGCGTTCTGGGTCCCACCAACACAACCCCTTGTGACAAATACTATACTAAACTATACTATGCTAGATAGATAGATACTTTATTAATCCCGAGGGAAATTTAGTCTTCCAGCAGCTTATACAAATAGCAAACAAACAAAGAATTATATAATTACAATAAACAAGAAGTGGAAAATATACTGTATTAAAACAAATTATACTAATATCTATTGTAATAAATACCAATAAAATACAGAATACAATAAGTGTAAGTGCAAATAAAGGTAGTTTTGGGGTCACAGAGCAGGTGTGTGTAAACAAAAGGAGGCCTCATGTCTCCCCCCCTCCACTCTGGGAAGAGTTGAATAGTCGTATGGCCTGGGGAACAAACGACTTCCTCAGTCTCTCTGTGGAGCACTGTTGGGATAGTAGTCTACCACTGAACATACTCCTCTGCTTCATGACCGTGCTGTGTAGGGGATGACGTGCATTGTCCATGATGGACATCAGTTTGCGGAGGGTCCTTTTCTCTGCTACTGACATAAGGTGATCCAGCTCTGTGCCAACCACAGAGCCAGCTCTCCTCACCAGCCTGTCCAGCCGCGTGGCGTCCCTCTTCTTAATGCTGCCTCCCCAGCACACCACAGCGTAGAAGAGGACACTGGCAACAACAGACTGGTAAAACATCAGTAGCAGTTTCCTGCAGATGTTGAAGGACCCCAGCCTCCTAAGGAAATAAAGTCGACTCTGCCCCTTCTTGTACAGCGTGTTAGCTGACCAGTCCAGTTTATTGTCCAGCTGCAGCCCCAGGTACTTATAGGTGCTGACCACCTCCACATCAACTCCCTTGATGGAGACTGGTTGCATGTGGGGCCTGGACCTCCGAAAGTCTACCACCATCTCTTTGGTCTTGGAGGTGTTCAGCTGTAGGTGGTTTGACCCGCACCACCCTACAAAGTCCTCTATCAGGCTCCTGTACGCCCCCTCCTGTCCATTCCTAATATACCCCACAATTGCAATGTCATCCGAGAACTTCTGCATGTGGCATGACTCAGAATTGTACATAAAGTCAGAGGTATACAGGGTGAACAAGACAGGAGAGAGCACAGTACCCTGTGGCGCACCAGTGCTGCTGATCACAGTCTCAGAGGAGCAGCCTGTCAGCCTGACATACTGGGGCCTCCCCGTGAGATAGTCTTTGATCCAGGTCACCAGGTGTGAGTCTACCCCCATCTCTGTCAGCTTGTCTCTCAGTAGGAGGGGCTGGATAGTGTTGAAGGCACTGGAGAAATCAAAAAACATGATCCTCACAGCACCGCTCCCTTTGTCCAAGTGAGAGTAAGCCCTGTGTGACAGATAGAGGACAGCATCGTCCACCCCCACCTTCTCCTGGTAAGCAAACTGCAGGGGATCCAGGGCGTGGCAGACCTGGGGTCTCGGCAGCACTAGATGCTAAACAATACTATACTCTAAAACAACACTATATATAGTGTTGTTTATAGTACATAGTATTGCATATCCTAGATCATATATATACTACCTATGATATGCTATGTAATTCCCTCTCATGCAATGATGACAGCAATGCGTTCTTTATGATACTGGTAGGATTTATTCAAATCCAGACCGTGAGAACTGTGAAACACACACATGAAATACAATAAATCACAGATCAAACAATAACAACATACATCCATATTATTTCTACTTAGTCTCTTAGTGTCACATGTCTTTACAATATTGTTAACCAAAATGAACTTAACCTACAAAACACATTAAATCCTTCCGCAATAATAATAATAATAATAATAATAAACTCACTTAGCAAACATTTCGTTAGCACTTTAGCTACCTGGCTTGGGCCTACACACAGCTAACAACCACAACACCAAACGTACCTTATTGGCTGCATGCAATAAGAGAGGAAATTATGGGGACTTTACTGACTGAACTGACCGACCGAACTGACTGACTGTGACGGAACTATCTCTTATATACAGAGATTTTGACACGCGTGCGTCGGCATAAAACGTCCCCGGAACACTGTGCGCTTCAACCATTAGTTCCGCCCTTAATCTACAGCATTTAGGTAGGAACCAAAAACTGGTAGGAACCAAAAACTCAAACTGAACACAGAGGCAGTTACACTCCCACCAAACATATCAATTGTATATGATTTTACAATGACTTAGAGCCAACATACTGCATAGAAAGTAAACAAACTAAATACAATAACTTCGGTCCTTGGCCTCCACAGGAAAGGTCACTTCCGACTGCGCCTGGGTGTTGAGAACCTGGGCCTTCTTAAGTTCAGGGTCGTCACTTGCGATCTCTCCCACCTTGACTTCTCCACTTGGTAACTCTTTCTGCCAAAGAAAGTCTGGGCTTCCATTGTGTAGACTCTGTGCTTTGCTTGATGCGTTCTCCACGATTTGCCACAAACACATGAAATCTTCTGGCTTCATTATTGATGTACCCAAGGACAACCCTTGAATCAGTCCAGAAGACTTCTTGTAGGCACTCTACGTCCAGTTCTTTCTTGAGCATGTCACTGGTGCGGACAGCTACAACTGCTGCTGACAGCTCAAGCCTTGGTATGGTTGTGACCTTAGTAGGGGCAACTCTTGACTTTCCCATTACTAAGGAACAGTGGACTTCACTTGACGTACTCACTGCTCTGAGGTACGAGCACTCTCCATAGCCCGACACACTGGCATCGGAGAAATGGTGAAGTTCGTAATGCTGGACCTTGAAGCTTGATGGAACGTAGCATCTTGGAATCTTCACACCCGCCAGATTTTGTAGGTCTTGGAGCCAGCATTCCCACAGAGTTCGTAAGTCATCAGGTAAGGTGTCATCCCAACTGAGCTTGTCACGACACATCTGCTGCAGGATCTGCTTTCCCACCATGATGAAGGGCGCCACAAAACCCAGAGGATCGTATACCGAAGCGACCGTGGACAAGACTCCTCTTCGGGTAAGTGCATTCTCTTTGACGATCACCCTGAACTGGAACTCATCGGAAGACACGCACCACTGCACACCGAGTACTCTTTCCATGTGCAGTTCACCCAGTGCCATGTCTTTGTCTCTGGGAGCTTCAGCACACTCTTCTTTTGGGATTGTGGCTAGGACTTCCTTACTGTTCGAGATGAACTTATGCAGCCGGAGCTTGCCTGTGCTGCAAAGCTCTCTTGCTTCTTTCACCAGCTGGATTGCTTGGTCTTCAGATGCTACACTTAACAAACCGTCATCAACGTAGAAGTTCCTTTGGATAAACTTTATGGTGTCTTCACTAAAGTTTCCTCGTCCTTCGGCAGCGATGTGCTTCAGCCCATAGTTTGCACAGCCAGGTGACGAAGCTGCACCAAACAAGTGGACTTTCATCCGATAGATGGAAGGTTGGTCTTCAAGATTTCCATTGTCCCACCTAAGAAATCGTAGGTAATCTTGGTCTTCTGCCTTGACATGGAACTGGTGGAACATGCGTTCTATGTCACACACGATTGCCACAGGACCTCTTCGGAAGCGATACAGAACTCCCACTAAGGTGTTTGTCAACTCTGGACCCGTCAGGAGATAGTCGTTCAAGGATGTCCCTTGGTACTTGGCGGAGCAATCGAAGACAACACGTATCTTCCCAGGCTTTTGTGGATGATACACCCCATGATGTGGGATATACCAAGCTGGAGCTTTGTAGATGTTTTCCTCTGGGACCCTTTCTGCATCTCCGCGGGTTATGGTCTCATCCATGAAGGTCTTGTAGTCTTTGTGGTACTGATCGTTTCTTCTCAACTTCCTTTCTAGACCATTGAGACGATGGATAGCACAGATCTTGTTATCAAGTAAGTTAGGTCTTTCCTTCTTGAATGGCAGCGGCATTTCATAATGACCGTCGCTCTTTAACTTGACGCCCTTCTCCATTTTCGACAGGAACCTTAGATCCTCTTGAGAGATGGGGCTGGCTTCTGACACTCTTTCAGCGAAGTCAGACTCCAGCATCTTTATGACATCTGCAGGTAACACAACTTCTTTGATCTGTGTTCTACAGACATAGTGCACTTCACTTGTGAGGTCTGAAGAGGACGGTAGACCTGGCGTCACTTGCTTCACAATGACTTGGTGACTGATTCCGATTGTATCTCCATAGTTGAGACACGGGTTACCATATCCCACCACACTCCAGCCCAAGTCTGTTCTCTGAGCAAACGGCTGATGTTCCTCACCAGTCACCACTTGTCTTGGAACGAGGGCTTGAGCACAGTTGTAGCCAATTAACAGGCCGACATCACAGCTTTGCTGAGAAGCGATCTCATCTGCAATGTGTTCAAGATGAGGCCATGCCTTCGCTGTCTCTGGTGTGGGAATATGGTCTCTGTTTGCAGGGATAAACTCTCTTGAGTAAGTCACTGGCAGAGTGATTATCTTGTCTGAATTGAATCCTCTTACTTGTAGACCTGTCAGCTTCCAACAGGACACGACTGTGTTTCTTGAAGCCAGTGTGGAGAGCTTTAGCTGAACTGGTTCACCTTTTGTGTTGAGAGCCTTTGCTGTCTCTTCGAGGATAAAGGTTGTGTCACTTTGTGTATCGAGGAGTGCGTACACCAGAACCTCACGACTTGGCTCACCTGTAGATGACACCCACACTGGAACTATTGTGGATGTATGAGTGTTCCCATCATTCTGGATGACTCTAAATGATGTCGCCTCGCGTGATGGTCTCTCTGCCTGGTCTTGTGGCTGATTATTCTCTCTTTCTTTGTACTTATCACTGTTCCTTGCTCCATCAGGCCTTGTTGACATCCTTTCTTCCTTGGTGCGATCATCATGGAGGCAAGTTGGATGTCTTCTCTCACAGGTGTCGCAGGTGTTTCTATCTCTACAGTCCTTGGAGCGATGGCCAGACTTCAGACAGCCGAAACACAAGTTCTTCTCTTGGACAAACTTAATTCGTTCACTGATTGTCATCTGCATAATCTTGCGACACCTCTGTAGGCTGTGTCCTGCCCTCTCACAGAAGACACAGCCTGTGGCGACGGCTTTCTCATCTGAGCTGGTTGCTAAGACCCTTGCTCCAGGACCTCTGCTCCTGGAACCCTTGTCCAGAATACTTTCCCCTGGCTTCAGAGCATGAAGAGAGGTTATTGGGTGGCAAGCGATTCTGGCTTCACGTGTGAGGAACTTGACAAACTGGCTGAAGCTCGGGAACATGCGAGTTTCATCCTCTGTGGTCATGACCTTCCTACTCCATCTTGAAGTCAGCCAGTCTGGAAGTTTGGAGAGAATTTTCTGGTTCTCGTTGCAATCATTAAGTATTTCAAGACCTCTGACCTGAGACATGGCAGCCTCACAGCTGCGCAGGAAGTCGGCGAGTTCTTGAAGTTCCACACTGCATTTGGAGCTTATCTTGGGCCATGACTCAATCTTATCTCTGAAGGCCTTGGCAATGAGGAATGGATTGCCATATCGCTCATCTAGGATGTGCCATGCTGCATAATAGGCTGACTCTGTGCCTAGTAAGAAGTAGCTCTCTATGGCCTTCTTGGCAGATCCACCCACGTACTTGCGTAGATAATATATCTTCTCTTCGGCTGGTATGTTCTTCCTGCCAACAAGCGTCTGAAAGGACACCTTCCAGTCGTTGTATCTGAGTGGGTCGCCATTGAACACTGTAGGTTCAGGTATAGGAATGCGACTTGCACTGATGGCTTCTGCAAACAATCTGACAAGAGCTGCTGTGCTGTCTTCAGATCTGTCTTCTTGCCTTGTTTGTGATACAGCTCGTGGTGGAGAACGGTGCTGTTCTTGTCTTGGATGTGTTACAGCTCGTGGTGGAGAACGGTGCTGCAATAGGCCAGTTTGAGGCTTGATTTCCACTTCACTCTTCACAGAGACACGTCGATGGAGAAGCTAATTTATTTCTTCATCTGAGCAGTCACTTCGTTTAGCTGCTTGAGCTGAACATTCGCTCTGCTCATACACTTGCTGTCGTGCTTTGGCAGCCTTTAACTTCTTAATAGTTTCCAATCGATTTAGTTCTCTGCGTTTGGCTTCTAGCACTCTTTGTCTTTCTGCAGTTTCAGCCTCCTGCTTGGCTTTTAACTGGGCGGCTTCAGCCTCCATCTTGGCTTTTAACTGGGCGGCTTCAGCCTCCTGTCTCCTGTCTTCAGCTTCAAGTCTTTGAGCCGGTCTTTGAGCCGGCTCTTTTTAGTGAACGACGGGAGCCGGCTCGCACCCGCGAACAAGCCGTTATTTATTTTTTTACGTTTGCTCCGGTACATGCAGTGACTGAATGTCACTGTCATGACTGCATGTCATGCTGTGCATCACGTGAGGATCAGTGGCGTTGCGCAATATTTCGGGGCTCCCCCGCAGGTCGGACCATGGGGCCCCGCCCCCTCCCTAAATCAATAATAGAGTGACATGGGATAGACATCGCGGCCACTTTTTTAAATGTTTATTTTTTCAGGCATCTTTTGTAAACAGTATAGGTCAGTAGGAACTCATGTGTACACTGTTGTACGGTGTTGTCGCGATCGTGAAGTCCAACGGGGGGGGGGGGGGGGGGGCTGCAGTGTACTAGGCATATGTGTACTCGGAAAAGCATATTATGTTGCGCAAATTATTTTAAAATCATATTTTACCCATATTTCTGGGTGCATTCCATATTTTAAACACACACATATTGACAATTTATATATATATTTTTTTTATTATTATTTTTTTTTTTATTTTGTTTGTGCGTGTGGTTTAGGGGGGGCGGCGCCCCATCGCCCCCTATGGGCCAGCCGCCACTGCTGATAGCTGAACAGAGGGAGGGGTGACACTTCACACGGTGAAGTGTCAGTTTGCGTCGCGCAAATAAGATGAGTGAAAGTAGGAAAAGAAGCAGCATTTGGCTGCATTTTAACAATTGTGCAAACACAAAGGCAGAATGCAGAATTTGCAACATGACATGCACAGTTCTCAAGTGCCTGTGGAGGTGGTTTGTGGACCCTGCTCTATATGAGAGCAGGGTCCACAAACCACCTCCACAGGCACTTGAGAACTGTGCATCCAACAGTTTAGTTGGAAGAAAAAAGGCAGGTCAGACTGCCTGCTTCTGCCAGTGAGTCTACTCCACCTGTTGCTGCTGCAGCTACAGGATCTATCCCCCATGCGTCAGGTACCCAAAAACCAACAGCTACACAGACCTCAATAAGCCAATTTATATGCAATGAATGGCAATAGCAAAGGCAATGAATGACCCCAGCTAGACAGAACATAGTGGATGAAGAATTGGCCAAAATGATTGCAAGTGATTTCCAACCATTTTCCATTGTGGAGGACAAGGGAAGCTTCACACAGGCTCTCAATCCAATGTACAGTATGTTCCTCCAAGCAGGAAAACACTCTCAAAAAAATCATTCTGAGACTGTATGATAGAGAACGTGCTTCACTGCAGGCCAGGGTTAAGGAAGCTACTGCAGTTTGCCTTACCACTGATTGCTGGACATCAAGAACCACCACCTCTTTCATGTAAATAAAAGGTATATGTGGTCAAATAGAAGAGCCGTTTGGGAGCCGAAAGAGCCGGCTCTTCTTGGTGAGCCGAGCCAAATGAGCCGGCTCACTCAAAAGAGCCGGAATTCCCATCACTAGTTCACAGCCCTCGCCCAGGTAGCCACGCCCCCTTATCACGTCCCGCATTCATGTCACCGTTTCCCCAGCCCTCGTCCTGATAGCCACGCCCCCTTGTTAGTTCTCCCCCACAGCTGCAGCGCATCACCGTGATCTTCCCCCTCATGTTTTCCTGCCCGTCTTTGGCTGCCTGGGACCTCATTGTTTCCACCTGTAGCATATCCCTCCAAAAGATGGTCTGACACTTTACTGATGGCTTTTGCATTTAATCCATATCCAAAAAACCAACGTAAGAGCTGTATACAGAGAAACAAAACAACAAATATGTGTAAGCTTACTCCTCACAATATGTAATTCCCTTGAAGCAAACTTTGGCACGGGGACATGATTGTTGTGCTTTCGAAGTGTTAAAATAGTTTTCACAAATTAATCTGTTCAATTTCTGTGTATTTATTTTTCTCTTGCAAGTTTATTTTTCTCTGAAATTTTAGGGAGGATAGTCCTCCCTTTCCTCAATGGACGAGCCTCCACTTCTGTTGACTCTGTTCTTAATACAGTTACACACATATGATTGTGTGTGTGTCTTTCATGTAATACACCTGGACAATAGTTATAGCTTTTTATCACCTGACTCTGCTCTCTCCCACCTGCATGAGAGCCCACCCACGTGAGAATGCTGTTCATTGACTTCAGCTCAGCATTCAACACCATCATCCCCTCCAAACTCCTCTTCAAACTTGGGGACCTTATGGAAACCAATAACTTGACATTAACCACTCTGTCCGTAACTTGTTATTGGACTTCCTAACTAACAATAACTAATCAGGTTAGACAATCTCACCTCCTCCACCCCAACCCTGAACACCGGCGTCCCGCAGGGCTGGCACGCATGAGTATGTCTCCTGCTTCAAATTCCTGGGGGTCCACATCTCCGAGGACCTCTCTTGGACCCTCAACACTGCCTCACGGGTCAAGAAGGCTCACCAGCGTCTCTTCTTCCTGAGGAGACAAAGGAAAGCCCACCTGTCCCCTCAGATTCTGGTGAACTGCATCACAGTGTGGTACGGCAACTGCCAAATGCATCGTTGGATTACCACAAACGGTGTCTCACCCCAACCATAAACAGTTTGCCCTCCTTCTCTCTGGGAAGCGCTATAGAAACCTTTGTTCCAAGTCAAGCAGGCTCAGGAACAGCTTCTTCCTCTCAGCTGTCATCTCTCTGAACTCTACCACGTTGACCATCAATATCTTCAACTGCCTTGCACTGTAATCATAACTCCCATAAATCTCTACCTATAGTTTACATATCTGTATGATAGCATGTACATTGTACTGTACTGTACTTACCGTATATATATATATATATATATATATATATATATATATATATATATATATCAGGGTTTCCGCTGGGATTTTTGCCGGTCAAGTGTCCGGACAGATTTTATTTTACCGAACAAATTCGAAACTTAGCGGTCATGTTTCAAAAACAGTATATTACAAACGCAACTATAATGTACACCTAGATTGACGAAAGAATGACAAAGACCTCAAATAAATTTGACTATTTAATGAACAACAAAACGAACAAGAACGATTGAGCAAAACCTTGTTAGTCGCAAAAATCTAGGCTATTTCAAAACACCTGTGGCCATCACTGCACCTGTATCTTGTCGGGCGGCTTGACGTCATGAGAGGTGCGGCAGCTGATTGGTCACTTCATTCGGTCACCCTTTCGGGGGGGAGGGGCAGTAATAAAGCTGTCAAAAATCAAATGTCCAGGATCTAAGTTTTGAGCATTATTACCGGACATTTTGACCGGCAGGTTTTTAAATGACGGTTTTTTTTATAATTTTTACCCGCTAAAAAACGGTAAATACCGGCTAACGGAAACCCTGATATATATATATATATAAATATTTATCTACAACTGTTAATATAACTGCATACCCCTGCTCACTACCTGTTGATATTTGTATACTTACCTGTAATTATATATATATATATATATATATATATATATATATATATATATATATATATACCTATATCTGCACATATCTCAAACCTAAGTTGTATCTCTGGCCAGTATGGCTACCATAGTATACTAAATATTTCTCTGTATATAAATTTACTATACACACCAGTTTGTATACCTGTTTTTATGACTAGTAGTTTTTACATCCTATTTAACCACTGTACATGGTATATTACTATGCATAGATGCCAACTTATTTTCGCTGTACTGTACTTGTGAAATTTGAATCTTATCTAATCTAAAGTACTTTAAATGTCATGTATTTCTAAATAGGCCTAATGTATTTAATGCTTTTTCTAAAACTAAATAGATAACTTTGTGAATAAGTTCATTGCTACTGATGACACATGAATGAGAGAAGTATAGCATGTAGGCTAAAACTACAATCATATCTAGTCATCACTTAGTTGTATGTTTATTGAATTCCTTAGTGTGAAATATAGATCAACAGCTTCCAGAGGGCTTTTACTGGGGAACAGTAAGCCCAGTTCCTCCACAAGTGTCAGAAATCAAATATATCTTCATCGCAAGGAACACAACTGCCAAACACACATTGTCCTTTGGACATATCCAGCTCTTGATCAAGTTGCCCAGTAATCAGTGTCCCATAGCTCTGGGATGTAGTGATGTTGATGATAGTGTGCAATGTACAGTGAAATGTTATTGCCAGGTCCAAACATGTGCTCAAAATTACAGGAATATTACAACATTTTCAAAAATTCTAAGAATTACAACAAAAAAAAGAATACACAAATCTACATATAACATTGTGAACAGTATAACAGTAAACATATTAATATAAAGTGTAAAGTGTGTAGTGTTGTGCAATTTCGCAATCTTTTAAACGTTGTCATTTTTCAAATATAACGATTTCAGCTAGCAGATGTCAGCAAAATAATAATAATAATAATTTGACCATCATTTGTCCGCATCAAACCAGATACCGTAAACTGAACGGGCACTTGGACAATGGATGACTTGGACCCTTGCTTGGACTTTATACATCCATGCTTAGACCCGGCAGTAAGCGTCAAGTGGACGCCCCGCCCCTCCCCAACGTCGTCGCGTTACGTCTTTAGCCCCGCCCACTGAAGGCCCCGCCTCCTGAAGGCCGTCTTGGCGCCCCCGGAGCGCTCTGGGCCGAGCCCTCTTTATCTCCTAGTTTTGTTCGTCATGTAGCGGAAGTTGACATTTTTACACGCATGCGCACATAAGCTGCCTGGACGCTTCGGCACGTTGGACGTCTGAGACCTGACAACTGCTTTGTTTTTTAATAGATTGGACAACATAATCGATGTATTGAATAATAGAACCGTGAAGAGCCCTCGAGGTCCGGTCCGGTTCGATGTGATCGACTCTGCGTTCCGCTGCTGTAAACCTACAACCGTAGGATCGTTAAGGTGACGTCATACCTCAGCGCTACTTCCCAGGTGTGATTATGACGTGGTAACCCACGTCATTATGTCCCCCAGTATACCACACAGAGAGCCTTGTTTACTATACAAGTGGTGTGCTAAAGCTAGCCCACTTGCTAACAGCTAACGAGTGAGGCGGTGACCAGTGGAGAGGTTGGTTTATACACTAAAGACGACCACTAGTGTTACTAACTAGTACTTTAACGGTTAGTTAAGAGTAAAGGACCTGTTGTTATTGCAGCTTGCGTGACTGCTACAGTTGAATTGTAATGTGCACACTGACATGGTAGCATTCCCCTGTTAGCCTTTCTGGATCATCAGTATGATGATGATGATGATGCTGGAAATGCAGGCGTGACGTCATCCGTGGTTGATAAACAACAGCAATGCTGTCACGCACACACACACACAAGGTGTGTTAACCACGCCATCTTTCTCTCTGTAGTCTTGTGGATGCGATGAGCGTGAAGGCGTTCGAGCTGGTCCCGGCCGTGCAGCGGGACCAGCTGATGGGGGACCAGGCCCGTGTCTCTGTGGAGTGTGTGGAGTGCTGTGGGAAGCAGCTGTATGTGGGCACCACTGACTGCTTGGTGCACCACTTCCTGCTGGAGGAGGTGCCTTCCAAGGCCACGGGCAGGATCCAGTACTCTGCCCGCAAGCTTCAGCAGAAGCACCTGGGCCTCAAGAGGCCGGTGGCGGAGCTGCGTGCCGCCTCGGCGCTCCAGCGCCTCATGGTGCTGAGTGATGGCGTCCTGTTCCTGGTGGACATGGCCACGCTCGAGGCCGTGCCCTCGGCATCAGCGGGCGCGGGCGGTGCCAAGATCAAGGGAGTGACGTCGTTCTGCATGAATGGCAACCCGGTGAACGCCGACCCGTTCTGCGTGGAGATCGCGGTGATCTCGTCCCGGCGCCGGACGGTGCAGGTATTTACGGTGTTCCGGGACCGCGTGCAGCTGGTGAAGGAGGTGACTACGGCGGAGCAGCCCAGCGTGGTCAGCCTGGACGGCTACTTCCTGTGCCTGGCACTGGCCAGCCAGTACATGATCCTGAACTACACCACGGGGGCCTCGCAGGACCTCTTCCCCTACAACAGCGAGGAGAGGAGGCCCATCGTCAAGAGGATCGGCCGAGAGGAGTTTTTGCTGGCCGCGCCCGGTGGCCTAGGTGAGGGGACATAGCGGTTTGGTGTGGAGAACCACCAGATAAACATGGTTAGGGTTAGACTGCTAATCTGTTTAGTGACCTCTTGTGCCAGGCTCATGTTTCTGTATGGTAAAGTTAAGCCAGTTACCACTGAACACAGCCTGAGTTCTTCTATTTCCAATCATGAAATATGAAACCCAGACACTTTTCTTCTTCCAGGAATGTTTGCCAATGCAGAGGGCGTCTCCCAGCGGGCACCTGTCCACTGGTCTGAGAGTGTGATGGGTGCCGCTGTGTGCTTCCCCTACGTGGTGGCACTGGACCAGGACTTCGTCTCTGTCCACAGCATGTTGGACCAGCAGCTCAAACAGAGCCTTGCCTTCAGGGACGGACACATCCTGCAGGACTTTGAAGGTTCCTCCCTCTCTCTTTTGTCTTAAAGAAGTAGGACTGGAACAACAGTGTGAACTACAGCCCAAGAGCCCGTAAAAGTCAGACATTAGTTATTTCTCGTCATCCTGCAGACTTTTGCTGGCAAACTAATTTCCAAAACTGAATGCTGGTAAAATGGAGGGAAATTGTTCAATTGCTTATACTACCTACATTGTAAAGGAACAAAGTGGATTTAAAAATCATCAAATGATTGATGCTGGACAGGTGTTGACATGAGAACGAACCAGTTGAATCTGTGATATGAGTGATATCTTATCACATTATTTTCTGAAGGTGTTTTTATCATACTTTGGTTGATATGAACCAATGTTTATCTGTGTCTGTTTCTCTATTTGCATGTGTGTCTGTATCTGTGTGCATGTGTGTCTGTATCTGTGTGCCTGTGTGTCTGTATCTGTGTGCATGTGTGTCTGTATCTGTGTGTCTGTATCTGTGTGCATGTGTCTATCTGTGTGTCTGTATCTGTGTGCATGTGTGTCTGTATCTGTGTGCATGTGTGTCTGTATCTGTCTGTATCTGTGTGTCTGTATCTGTGTGCATGTGTGTCTATCTGTGTGCATGTGTGTCTGTATCTGTGTGCATGTGTGTCTGTATCTGTGTGCATGTCTATCTGTCTGTGTGCATGTGTCTCTGTGCATGTGTATCTGCATGTCTCTATCTGTGTGTGTGTTTATGTCTGTATCTGTACGTCTATGCATGTGTGTCTGTATCTGTGTCTCTGTATCGGCACCTGTGTGGTAGGTAAGGTGGTGTTGGCCTCCACCAAGGCGGTGTACGTGCTGGTCCCTCTGCCCCTGGAGCAGCAGATCCAGGACCTGCTGTCTGGAGACCGGGTGGAGGAGGCCCTGGTGCTGACGGAGGGGGCAGAGCCTAACATCCCAAGGGACCGCTTCCAGGTGGGGTGGGGCCTATATGTGTGTGTCTAGAGATTGGGCTCAACCTGTTAGGGTTTGACTTCCAACAACTTTGTAGTTTGTCTTAGAACTCACTGAAAAAGTTTTTTTGTTTAAATGTAAATAAAATACATTAAGGTCATGGCATAACTCCAGAACAATCGTTCCTATTGATACAGATCTTGCATAGAAGAATATTACAGCAGGCTGGCTTCATCCAGTTTGGACAGCTCCAGTTTCAGGAAGCACAAGAATACTTCAGGTAAGATCTTCTGGTCCTGGTTTAGCACCAGAATACTTCAGGTAAGATATTGTGGTCCTGGTTTCTGTTCTGGGTCAATGTGCCAGGGAAAGGGGGAGCTGATGTTCTGGTTCTCTGGTTGTGTGCCCAGGAAGGGGGAGCTGGACCCTAGGGAGCTGATGTCACTCTATCCCCTCCTGCTGCCCTCCTCACCCTCCTTCACTCGCTGCCACCCTCCGCTACACCCCTTTGCAGACCTCCACCAGCTGGCCCAGGGGGACCTGGTGAAGGTGCTGCACTGCAAGAGGTTCCTTGTCTCCTACCTAGGAAAGGTGAGGACCTTCTTCATGTTCTACAACTTGTTTTAGAGCTTTGTCATCAGCCTGAAGAGTGTGTGTGTGTGTGTGTGTGTGTCAGGTCCGGGGTACGGAGGCTTCCAGGGTGTGTAGGACTGAAGTGGACACGGCGCTCCTGAAGCTGTACGCTGAGCTGGACCACAAGAGTCTTCTGGACCTTCTGGCCTCAGACAACTCCTGCCTGCTGGCGGACGGTGCCCCCTGGCTGGAGAAGCCTGGCAAGTACGTAGAGGGAGGGGCCTTGTGTGTAGAGGGAGGGGCCTTGTGTGTAGAGGGAGGGGCCTTGTGTGTAGAGGGAGGGGCCTTGTGTGTAGAGGGAGGGGCCTTGTGCGTAGAGGGAGGGGCCTCGTGCGTAGAGGGAGGGGCCTCGTCTCATGGGAGAATACCACCTTGTATGGACTGTCCTGACTACTGCGTCCTGACTCTACTGCCGATACGTCTGAGTGAGCACATTCTTTTGGATTTTTGGTCCACCAAAACACAATGTTTTTTGGTGGACTAAAGACTGTCCAAAATGGCTCCCATCCCAAGTGGGTTCATTTGAAACGGCTGGAGCACATGGATACAAATATGATGTGATGCGGACGTTGGAGTCTCACACAGAAAAGCTTTTTTTACCATTTACAGCGTGGAGCGGAAACCTCTTCCCTTCATGTTGCCTTTATGATTTCCCCCCCTTCCCTCTTCTCAAAATGCTGAATACTTGGTTTTGTACAACATTGTTAAATGTAGACGCAGAGCAGTGTTGGGCATTTTTGTTATGACGTTTTATGATCTGGTTGTAATGTCTGCTGTTCCTCTCCTCAGATACTTTGCCCTGGGTCTCCTGTACCGCTGTCATGGCCAGGACTCAGCTGCTCTACAGGTACACCTTCCCCTCCTGGTGTTCAGGAATATGGTGTGAAGACCTCAAGACATGAAGATCTGGATATGTTGTCTCTGTTAGATGGAGTGTAGTGTGTAGTGGGTCTCTCTGTGTTCTGGTCTAGGGGGTGTCTAGCTGGTCTCTGTGTGTTCTGGTCTAGGGGGTGCCTAGCTGGTCTCTGTGTGTTCTGGTCTAGGGGGTGTCTAGCTGGTCTCTGTGTGTTCTGGTCTAGGTGTGGACCCGTGTTGTGGATGGGGAGCTGCAGGACCCCACCAGACCGGACCTGTACGAGTATATAGTGGACTTTCTCACCTTCTGTGCTGATCTGGACCTCGTCTGGAGGTACAGCGACTGGGCCTTGAGGAGAGACCCCAAGGTACAGGACTACAGGGTCCTTCTGGAGCACAGAGTACTCAAATGGATAGTACTACTATGTCAATAGTACTACTATGTAACTAGTACTACTATAATAGGCCTGCACAGTTTTGGAAATTAATTGAATGCCATTTAAAAAAAATTATAATTATATGCAATTATTTTTTGAAGAACTTTATCTTCTGTATTATTTAACCAAAACAAGCAATAAATCATTCCTAGTATGATCAACCCAATATTATATATATTAAACATTAACTGTTCTTCCCTGTATGCCAGGACTTCATGTAATGATGAAATTAGGTGATGCATGAATTTATATTAAACTACTACTATTTAACTACTTCAATAAAAACATGGAATCATTTTAACAACATAACAAGGCATGGACAAATAAGTCTGGTGTAAACATTAATCCGAAAGTCGGTAACAAATAAAAGTGCAGTGAAAAACAAGTCACACAAACTAAAGTGCAGTGCAGAACCTTTCATAAACATGAACTTTACTTTTTAACTAATGCACTGCAAGACTGATATTGTATGTTCCAATGTGCGGCTTGACCACAAGTCTGTTGTAACAGCGGAAAACGGTTGTTTTCAGCTCCAGGTCAAGGTAGAGCTTGCAGTGGCTAATTGATTCTCCTCCTGCAGACTGCTTCACTCCCACCACTCCAGTGTCACGGGACACTGAATCGCCAGATTCAAACCTTTACCGTTTGAAATGGCATTTTGTCATATCGCAATTTTATTGCAAATGCAATTAATCGTTCAGCCCTATACTAGAATTAATAGTACTATGTCATGAGTGCCACTATAATCAATAGTACAGCTTTAATCAATAGTACCGCTATAATCAATATAACTACTATAATCAATAGTACTACTGAGGTGGCAGTATAGGTCAGGTAGAGGTAGAGCCTATAACCGGAAGGTTGCTGGTTCGATCCCCCGGCTCCTCCTTGCAAAACCTGTTGGTGTCCTTGAGCAAGACACCCTAACTGCTCCTGACGTGCTGGCTGTAATGGTTTATATATGTTTATAACGTTTATACACCGCTTTTCTAACCATCTCAAAACGCTTTACAAGTCATGCCTCACATTCACCCATTCTCACACACACCGACGGAGGAGTCAGCCATCAAGGAGACAGCCAGCAGGTCAGGAGCCGTTAGGGTTAGGGGGTCTTGCTCAAGGACACCTCGACAGCTTTTGCTAGGAGGAGGCGGGGGATCGAACCGGCAACCGCCTGGTTGTGAGGCGACCGCTCTACCCTACCCATGCTGTCTTCTTGATGGCTGACTGAATGTGTGGATGACTGAATGTGTGGAGGCTTCACTTGTAAGTAATTGCTTTGGATAAAAGCGCTATATAAAAAAGCATCCATTACCATTACACACTCACACACACAGCCACACTCACACAATCACACAACTCACACAATGCGCTTTGGGTTTCTTGAAAAGCGCTATATAAATGCAATGAATTATTATTACTATTATTATTATTACTACACTAGAACTTTCACATCATATCGTGAACCATTTCCTAGTTGCTTGTCTGAATGACTGATTTAATTTTTGATCAAAGGTCGGCATCCAGATCTTCACCAAGAGGTCGGCCGGAAAGGACCAATCGGGTCAGCCCAAACCCGATGACGTCATCGCTTACCTGGAGAAACACTGCCACGCCCGCCGCCTCTACCTGGAACACCTGGTTTTGGAGAGACGCATTCAGGTAAGGGTGTTTACCTTTTGTGATGCAAAGTGAAGAGAACCACTTGCTTATCTTGCTAACAGACAGACAGGGGGGAACACATAACCATCTTGGATGGAGGAGGTAAATATCTACAAATTTCAAGTTACTAACCCCCCATGACTTCAAACGCATATTGTGTGTGTATTAGGGATGTGCAAACAGTCCATTTTGGATCTCCGAATAACTGACGGTGTTAGCCGACGGTTACCCGGTTATTGGCCTAAGAGATCAGTAAACAAACAAGAGTAGCCTACAGAACAAAGTAGCCCAGTAAATGCTAAATGAATCGGAACCACTGTGATTGGGAACCGTCTCACTCTGTAGCTTAATTGAAAAATTCTATATTCTTCTATAAACCTCTGTCTAAATGTTGGGCAGGTTATTATAATCTTTCGACCAGTATTTTTACACTTTCGTTTGCATTTAGTGGAATTTTTGTTTGACTTAAGAAGTGAATTTAGATGTTTGGGTTATTTCTGAGTTCATTATATATAAATTATTTATTTATTGAATGTCCAAATGGATATTAAAATTGTGTCGTAATTCGCACAAAAATATAATAATAATAAATAATAATAAATGGACATTTATATAACGCTTTTCTAACCAATGGTTACTCAAAGCGCTTTACATATCAAGTCTCACATTCACCATTCATACACTCATTCAACCACCAACGGCGGAGTCAGCCATCAAGGAGTCAGCCATCAAGGAGACAGCCATCAAGGAGACAGCCAGCAGGTCAGGAGCACTTAGGGTTAGGGGGTCTTGCTCAAGGACACCTCCACAGCTTTTGCTAGGAGGAGGAGGAGGAGGTGGGGAAAATAGCTTATAATATGTTAACAAATATATAGCCTATAAGAATATAATGTTAATAAATATTCTATAATAATATGTTTTAAATAAATAACCTATAATGTTAATAAATAAATAGCCTATACAAAGTTATTAAATAAATAGCCATAATAATAACATTATGTTAATAAATAGGCTATAATAATGAATCAAAAGCTTATAATAATATAATGTTAATAAATATATAAATAGCCTATTATAATATAATGTTAATAAATAAATAGCCTTAATAATGTTAATAAATATATAGCCTATAATAATATAATGTTAATGGTCTATAATAATATGTTAATAAATAGCCTATAATGTTAATAAATAGCCTACAATAATCCATCCATCCATCTTCTCCCGCTTATCCGAAATCGGGTCGCGGAGGCAGCAGCTCCAGCAGGGGACTCCAAACTTCCCTCTCCCTGGCAACATCGACTAGCTCTGACTGGGGGATCCCGAGGCGTTCCCAGGCCAGTGTGGAGATGTAATCACCCCACCTGTACCTCGGTCTGCCCCGTGGTCTCCTCCCAGTTGGATGTGCCTGGAAAACCTCCCTCGGGAGGCGACCAGGAAGCATCCTTACTAGATGCCCGAACCACCTCAACTGGCTCCTTTCTACGCGAAGGAGCAGCGGCTCTACTCCGAGTCTCTCACGAGTGACTGAGCTTCTCACCCTATCCCTCAGGGAGATACCAGCCACCCTCCTGAGGAAACTCATTTCGGCCGCTTGTATTCGCGATCTCGTCCTTTCGGTCATTACCCATTGCTCATGGCCATAGGTGAGGGTAGGAACGAAGACTGATCGGTAGATCGAGAGCTTTGCCTTCTGGCTCAGCTCTCTTTTGGTTACAACGGTGCGCCAAAGTGCACCCAATACCGCTCCCGCTGCACCTATTCTCCTGTCAATCTCACGCTCCATCCTCCCCTCACTCGAGAACAAGACCCCGAGATACTTGAACTCCTTCACTTGGGATAAGGACTCCCTCCCTACTTGGAGTAGACAATCCACCGGTTTCCTGCTAAGAACCATGGCCTCAGATTTGGAGGTGCTGATCCTCATCCCAGCCGCTTCACATTCTGCTGCAAACCGATCCAGTGAGTGCTGAAGGTCACATACTGATGACGCAAACAGGACCACATCATCTGCAAACAGCAGTGATTCAATCCTGAGCCCACCATACTGAAACCCCTCCCCTCCATGACTACGCCTTGAAATCCTGTCCATGAAAATCACAAACAGGATGGGTGACAAAGCGCAGCCCTGGCGGAGGCCAACACCCACTGAGAACAGGCCTGACTTTGTACCGAGAATCCGGACACAGCTCTTGCTTTGGGAGTAGAGAGATTGGATGGCCCTCAACAATGACCCCCGCACCCCATACTCCCGCAGCACCCCCCACAGTATTTCCCGAGGGACCCGATCATATGCCTTCTCCAAATCTACAAAACACATGTAGACCGGATGGGCATACTCCCAAGCCCCCTCCAGGATCCTTGCAAGAGTGAAAAGCTGGTCCGTTGTTCCACGACCAGGGCGGAATCCGCATTGTTCCTCTTCAATCTGAGGTTCGACTATCGGCCGAACCCTCCTTTCCAGCAGTAGTAGACTTTCCCAGGGAGGCTGAGTAATGTGATACCCCTGTAATTGGCACACACCCTCTGGTCACCCTTTTTGAACAGGGGTACCACCACCCCCGTTTGCCACTCCTCAGGCACTGTCCCAGACTTCCACGCAATGTTGAAAAGACGTGTCATCCATGACAGCCCCTCAACACCCAGAGCCTTTAGCATTTCTGGACGGATCTCATCAACCCCTGGGGCTTTGCCACTGCGGAGTTGTTTGACTACCGCAGTGACTTCCTCCAGGGAGATTGATGTTTGCCGTCCTTCATCCTCCAGCTCTGTCTCTACCATTGAGGGTGTAGTTGGGTTAAGAAGTTCCACAAAGTGTTCTTTCCACCGCCCGATCACCTCCTCAGTTGAGGTCAGCAATGTCCCACCCTTACTGTACACAGCTTGGATGGACCCACGCTTCCCCCTCCTGAGGCGCCGGATTGTTTGCCAGAAACGCTTTGGTGCCGACTGAAAGTCCTTCTCCATGGCTTCTCCGAATTCCTCCCACACCCGCTGCTTTGCCTCCGCTACAGCCGAGGCTGCCGTCCTCTTGGCCTGTCGATACCTCGCAACCGAGTCCGGAGTCTCACAGGCTAACATAGCCCGGAAGGCCTCCTTCTTCAGCCGGACGGCTTCCCTGACCACCTGTGTCCACCACGAAGTCCGAGGGTTGCCGCCCCTTGAGGCACCAATGACCTTGAGGCCACAACTCTCAACCGCAGCTTCGGCAATAGAAGCTTTGAACAAAGACCACTCTGGCTCAATGCCCCCAGCCTCCACAGAGATGCCCGAAAAATTCCGCCGGAGGTGTGAGTTGAAGGTCTCCCGGACAGGGGCATCCACCAGACGTTCCCAGTTCACCCGCACTACACGTTTGGGCTTACCAGGTCTGTCCAGAGGCTTCCCCCGCCATCTTACCCAACTCACCACCAGATGGTGATCGGTTGACAGCTCTGCCCCTCTCTTCACCCGAGTGTCCAAAACATGCGGCCTCAGGCCAGATGATACGATAACAAAATCGATCATTGACCTTCGGCCTAAGGTGCTCTGGTACCATGTACACTTATGAGCATCCTTATGTTTGAACATGGTGTTTGTTATGGCCAATCCATGACTAGCACAGAAATCCAATAACAAAACCCCACTCCGGTTCAGATCAGGTAGGCCGTTCATCCCCAACACGCCCCTCCAAGTTTCCCCATCGTTACCCACGTGTGCGTTGAAGTCTCCCAGGAGGACTATAGAGTCCCCTTCAGGAGCCCCATGCAGGACTCCATCCAGGGTGTGCAAGAAGGCGGGATATTCCGAACTGTTGTTTGGTGCATAGGCACAAACAACAGTCAGAGTTTTCCCTCCCATGACCCTAAGGCGTAGGGAGGCGACCCTCTCGTCCACCGGGGTAAACTCCAACAAAGCGGCACTCAGCCGGGGACTTGTGAGTATCCCCACACCCGCCCGGCGCCTCACACCCTGAGCAACTCCAGAGAAAGAAAGAGTCCAACCCCTATCCAGGAGTTTAGTTCCAGAGCCAGTGCTGTGCGTAGAGGTAAGCCCCACCAGATCTAATTGGTAGCGCTCCACCTCCCGCACCAGCTCAGGCTCCTTCCCCCCCAGAGAAGTGACATTCCACGTCCCCAAAGCCAGTCTCTGTTGGCTGGGTTTGGTCCGTCGATGCCCCCTGCCTTCACTGCTGCCTAACTGGCAGTGCACCCGACCCCAGTGGTTCTTCCCGTAGGTGGTGGGTCCGCGGGAAGGAGAAATGGCCACGTCGCTTTTTCGGGCAATGCCCGACCGGGCTCCGTGGCTAACCCGGCCACCAGGCGCTCGCTTACGGGCCCTCTTTCCAGGCCTAGCTCCGGAAAGGGGCCCCGGGCTTCCTCCGGGCAGGGTATCCTCAATTCTCGTTTTTTTGTCCATTGAAGTCTTTGAACCATTCTTAGTCTGGCCCCTCCCCTGAGACCAATCTGCCATGGGAGACCCTACCAGGAGCACTAGGCTCCAGACAACACAGCTCTCAGGTTCACAGGGACACCCAAACCTCTCCACCACGATAAGGTGATGGTTCCCGGAGAGGCACTACAATAATATAATAATAAATTAATAGCCTATAATAATGACACAATGTTCATAAATAAATGGCCTATAATAATTAATAAAAAGCTGATAATATTAAAATGTTAATAAATAAAATAAATAAATAAATAGCATATTATAATGTTAATAAATAGCCTATATGTTAATAAATAAATAGCCTATAATAATAATCTATAATATAATGAAAAATAAATAGCCGATAATAATATGTTAATAAATAAATTACCTATAATAATCAAATGTTAATTAATAAACAGTCTATAATGATAATAAATAAATGGTATATAATAATAAAATGTTAATAAATAAATAGTCTCTAATAATAAAATGTTAATAAATAGTGTTTTATAATATAATGTTAATAAATAGTGAATAATAATAAAATGTTAATAAATAAATAGTATAATATGTTTATAAAAAGTGTATAGTAATAGTCTATAATGTTAAATGAATATAATAATTTAATGGTAATAAATAGTATATAATAATATAATGTTCACTACCCGGATGTGAGAGGACGCTGGCTTTTTTGTTCACCGCTTATCCATCTGAGATTTTAACTTAAAAAAATGTTAACATAGTTTTAGCTAGTTTTAAAATCAGACTTTTTCCCTGCCTGGATTGTTGGCATTTTATCAAGCTACTTTTTTACTTTTTTTTATTTGACTTACCTGCTGTAGCAGGTACCTTACTTACCTAATGTAGCAGCTAGTTACTCCGGGTTCCAGTTCACCGCTGCTGTTGGGCCCTCTCCTGACAGCCTGACCTGTGGCTCCACCACTACTACTGTGGGTCTCATCCCGGTTGGCCCTTCAGCTGTCTCGGAGGGGTTCCGGCTGGGACCGCCTCCTCGGCTAGCCGCCTCCTCTGCTCGTCCCTGCTGTGGTTAGCCTGCCCTTGCTAGGACCACAGCACAGCAGCCCTCTTAACGCTCGTCCCCCAGCATTTAACCTGGAGATTTCTGGATCCGTCTCTGCTGATCGACCACTGCGATCCCTGGTAGCCTCTCGGGTATCCCGGATGGTTAGCCCTCGTTGGCTAGGACCACATTTTCTCAGCTGGTCAGCAGCTAACTCTAGGCAGCTAGCAACGAGCTATCTGTGTTCGCCCTTCTAAGATGCTAAGATACTCTACGTCACAGCTTCTCAAACTCAACACATATCAACCTATCCACCTCTATGATGCTCCGTCATCAAGCACCTTGGACTGATCCGACCCAGATCCATCCATAGAGGTTCACGCCAACACTTTGTTTACCACTCATCAGATCACTATCCTGTCTGTTTGGTCACCCGCCTGACTGGTGCACAAACCCCACGTTCACTCCCTCTGTTCGCTGATCAAAGCAAACCAGCCCACCCAGACACAATCACATCTCAAATTTGCACTTTTTAACTCCCGATCCCTTAACACTAAAGGTCCCGTCCTGAATTTATCACGGACAATGAACTGGACTTTTTCTGTTTAACTGAAACCTGGCACAAACCATCCGAATATTTCACTCTCAACCAAACCGCACCCACTGGATACACGTATATGGACAAACAATAAAAAACAGCGCAATATCCATTCCCTCCCCCTCTTTCGAACATCTTGCCGTCCCCCCACACCAATCCCCTCTTTTCCCTCCAACCTATCCAAACTCCAGCTCGGTGCCATATCTCCATCAATTATTGTACTCCGTGACTTCAATATCCATGTCGACTCTCCTGCAAAACTACAATATATATATAACTATTGGACATTTTTAACTACTTCAACATGGTAAATGGACATTTATATAGTGCTTTTCTAACCAGTGGTTACTCAAAGCGCTTTACAAGTCATGCCTCACATTCACCCATTCATACACACATTCAACCACCAACGGCGGAGTCAGCCATCAAGGGGACAGCCAGCAGGTCAGGAGCAGGGGTGGGGATCGAACCAGCAACCTTCCGGTTGTGAGGCGACCGCTCTACCTCCTGAGCTATACTGCCGCCCAACATCACCCAACACATTAATTTCCCCACCCACAGAAAGAAAGGTCCGGTCTGCACCTGCGGCATCATCTCACCATCTGGCTATGGACATTGTCATTCCCACCCCCCTTATCAAACAGGAACGCACCATCACATTCCATAACCTCATAAACCCCTCCTCCCTCTCTTCCATCTTGGCCTACACTATCTCATGAGAGATACAAGATATTTTTATATTTTTACTCCCCATTCCCTCCCGCAGTATAAATCTCTAAAACACCATAAAAATAATATATACAATAAAAATAAACCAAAAAAGAGCAGCTAAGTGACTGTTAAACGATATGTACATGTTTAATCGGGTCAGTGAAAAAAAGCATTTTAAAGTGCAAGTAGTGCAACATAATCAAGCATCAAGAATACAGTGCAGTACAGTGCAGTAACGAGAATGTCCAGCAAATTATGTAAGTGTAATGACAATGTTATGATAGTGTAATGTTAATGACAATGTTATGAAAGTGAAAGTGGCAGCACTCCTAGCAGTTCAGTAGGTCTCTGCCTGTGGATAAAAACTATCCTTAAACCTGGTAGTCCTTGTACTGATGCTGCGCAACCGGCGACCAGACGGTAGGGGGAAGAAGAGAGGGAGCCCAGGGTGGTTACAGTCCTTTATGATGGACATGGCCTTCTTCCGACGTCTGGTCCTACAGATCTCCTCAATGCATGGAAGTGCACACCCGATGATCTTCTCTGCCGTCCTCACGACCCTCTGGATGGCTTTCTTGTCCTGTGCAGTGGTGTTGCCGTACCACACAGTGACGCCACTCGTCAGGACGCTCTCTACGGTGCCACGGTAGAAGTTCACTAGTCACCTCTGGCCTATTCAGATTTTTCTGAGGCACCACAGAGCATAGAGGCGCTGGTGTGCCTTCTTCAGCATGACCTCCATGCCAGGTCATCAGAAATCTGCAGCCCAAGGAAATTGAAGCAGCTAACGACTTCCACCGGTGTCCTGTCCAGGCTGATGGTGGAGTGGGTGCCCCGGTGGCTCCTGAAGTCCACGATGAGCTCCTTGGTCTTGCTGACATTCAGTGCGAGGCTGTTGTCCTCACACCATCGCGTCAGCTGGACCACCTCATCTCTGTACTCCGTTTCGTCGCCCTCGCTTATCAGGCCGATGACTGTGGTGTCGTTTGCCAACTTGATAATCCGATTATTGCTGTGCATAGCAGTACAGTCATGTGTGTACAGCGAGTACAGCAGGGGACTGAGGCAGCAGCCTTGGGGTGCTCCGGTGTTGAGGATCAGAGTGGATGAGATGTTGTTCCCAATCTTCACCACTTGAGGCCTGCCCGTCAGGAAGTCCATAATCCAGTTACAAATGGGGGCGCCCAGACCTAGGTCCCTCAGTTTCAGGACCAGCTTGGAGGAGATGATGGCCTTTCACCCTCCCTCTGGAATGCCCTCCCCATCCACATCCGTCAGGCAACCATCCTACAGTCCTTTAAATAGGCTCTCAAGACCCACCTCTCAAATTGGCTTTCCCCTGCTAAACCCCCCCCCTCCATCCCTTGACTTTACATTATAATTATTATTTTTATTTAATTCTCATTCTGGGGACACTGTTACTGAACCGTGTCTCCGTCGTGGCTCAACATTACGGCGGAGCCATTGTCTACGCGCGGAGTCAGCTGTTGTCGCTACAACAGACCTCGCTGCTACGGGAGAGGCCCGACATCCCGACCTCCCCAGGGAGCTGAGGAGGACGTACAGGGGACGCAAGGCTGGACGTAAACAGCGGGAGAGGAAGCGGAGATATAAACCATATCTCCCTTCCATCACCATGGGGAACGTGAGGTCGCTAGCGAACAAGATGGACGAGCTAGCGGGCCTGGTGAGGACCCAGCGGGTGTACCGGGAGAGCAGCGTGCTTTGTTTCACGGAGACGTGGCTCCACGAGGACACCCCGGACTCCAATGTTACCGCGGACGGCTTTCTGACCGTCCGGGCGGACAGGACGCACCGAGAGAGTGGCAAGAGGAAAGGTGGGGGACTTGCTATTCTCGTTAACAACAAGTGGTGTAACCCTGGACATGTTACTGTGAAGGAACGTGTGTGTAGCCCGGACATTGAACTGCTGGCCGTGAGTCTGCGGCCATACTATCTGCCGCGCGAGTTCTCCCACGTGCTTCTTGTTGTTGTTTACATTCCACCGTCAGCAAACGCGGCGCTCGCGTCTGACGTCATCCACTGCGTCGTCGCGAGACTTCAGACACAGCACCCAGAAGCATTCATCGCGATATCTGGGGATTTCAACCATGTGACTCTGGCTGCAACACTGCCCACCTTCAAGCAGTTTGTGGACTGTCCCACCAGGGAAAACAAGACACTGGACCTGCTGTATGCCAATGTTAAGGAGGCATACAGCGCCACCGCCCTTCCTCCTCTTGGAAGGTCAGGCCACAACCTCATCCACCTTCAGCCCCTGTATAGGCCTCTAGTCCAGCGGCTGCCTGTGACCATAAGGACTGTGAGGAGATGGTCACAGGAGGCCGATGAGGACTTGCGGGGCTGCTTTGAGTCAACAGACTGGGATTTCCTCTGTGATTTGCATGGAGAGGACCTTGATGATCTCACGGAATGTATAACAGGGTACATCAACTTCTGTGTGGACAGTGTTGTTCCCACAGAGACTGTACGCTGTTTCCCCAACAACAAGCCGTGGGTCACCCGAGACATCAAGGTCCTGCTCAATGAGAAGAAGAGGGCCTTCAGAGATGGGGATAGGGAGCAGATGAGGCGGGTTCAGAGGGAGCTGAAGGAGAGGATCCAGCAGGGCAAAGACAACTACAGGAGGAAGCTGGAGCACAAACTTCAGCAGAACAACCTGAAGGATGTGTGGAGTGGCATGAGGAGCATCACTGGCTACAAACAACCTGGTAGCCAGACAATAGGGGGGGTCCTGACCGGGCCAACGAGTTGAATTTGTTTTTCAATAGATTCAATGAGTGGGCTCCGGTCTACCCCCCCTCCAGCCCCCCAGCCCTGTTGTCCCCCCTCCCCCACCGTCCCTCTCCAGCGACAACATACATGTTCTCTCTCCCCCACCACCACTACCTCACCCCTCCCCCATCAACACAACAGAGACTCTTCCTGCCCCCACACACGGCACACAGACCTTCACAGCTGAGCAGGTGAGGAAAGTGCTGTGCAGGCTCCATCCAGGCAAGGCTGCTGGTCCTGACGGCGTCAGCCCGAGGGTCCTCAAAACGTGTGCTGCCCAGCTGAGTGGAGTCCTGCAGTAGTACTCGGCGAGAGTGGAGAGGAGGATCTGGTGGTTCACTGTGTCGAACGCCGCAGACAGGTCGAGAAGGATCAGTACTGATGAGAGGGACGAGCTTCTGGCATCACGAAGAGACTCTGTCACTGCGAGCAGTGCCGTCTCCGTGGAGTGCGCTGCCTTGAAGCCATTTAGTTATATTTTGTTTATACTAGTTTTGTTTAGTTAGTTTGTTGTTATTTAGTTTTTAGCTTTAGGTATTAGTATATTTGTGTGTGCATTTATTCCCCCTGTGTCAACTGTTGCACCTTAATTTCCCTCGGGATAAATAAAGTAATCTGAATCTGAATATACTCCTTTTAATTTTCTATTTTATTCTGTCTTATTTTAATCTTTATAACTATGAAATGCTTTTACTGTATGTGCAATTTAACCATGTCTGTAAAGTGCCTTGGGTGTCCAGAAAAGCTCCATATTATTATTAATAATAATGCCGGCTTTTATATAGCGCTTTTATCCAAAGCGCTTTACAAGTCATGTATAGTCCTCACATTACCCATTCATACACCGACGGCAGAGTCAGCCATGCAAGGAGACAGCCAGCTCGTCAGGAGCAGTTAGGGTTAGGGGGTCTTGCTCAAGGACTCCTCAACAGTTTTTGCTAGGAGGAGCCGGGGGATCGAACCAGCGACCTTTCGGTTGTGAGGCTCTACCTCCTGAGCTATACTGCCGCCCGTCATTATTGTTATAGTCTATAATAATCGAATGTCAATTAATAAATAGTTGAGTGTGGTGACTCACTTGGGACATATAGACCTTCACTGAACCCAAGGAGCAGATGTAGGGCTCCTTTACGACTAGGAGTGGGAGTTCAACCCAGGAGCATTCTGGGTAACATTGGAGAGCTAGCGGGGCTCCAGTTGTACCGGTTGGATATACGTTAGCCTGAGGTTATGGTTACTGTTGTAAGCTTTACTACTGACGCTGTATTTTCCATCATGTTGGGAAGTCAACGTTTCCACCCGTAAATAGTCTACAATGTTCTATGTTTTCTGGGGGGTTGGGGACCGCTCTCATCCATCTGATGGCCACCAGGCCCACAAGGGCTATGAGAGACCATGGTCATCTCAATCAAGTGAGGGCTATGAGACCATGGTCATCTCAATCAAGTGAGGGCTATGAGAGACCATGGTCATCTCAATCAAGTTGACTCATTCATTTGGACCAGAACCGTCCCCCGGGCCAGCTTTTAGTGACAAGACGCCGTTTTTTTTCTGATGATTCTGTGCATTAGTAGGAACCTCAATAGGTATATATATACTATATATAGTATATATACTAAATATAGTATATATATACTAAATATAGTATATATCAGTATTCAATTCAATAGTAATGCCTCCAACGGTTATCCCAATGGTCAAATTCCCTATGGTGTATAGGAATTTTTCCTGTATATTTTTTGTAGTTTGTTATTTAAAATTGAAGAAGATGATTGAAACATCTTCTGGTATCCCCAAGTGCTCCTTCTCCTCCCTGTGTAGAAGGAGGCGTTCCATAGCCTTCTAGCGGTGCTGTACCTGGACCAGGTGATGTCTCTCCTGGGGGCCTCTCCTCCCGCTCCCCCGGACCTCCTCTCTCAGGCCCGGGACTCGCTGCAGGCCTTGCTGCGGGAGTCCAACCTCTACAGCGTCCAGCTCCTGCTAGGTAACTGACCCCACACACACTAACTCTATATACATGCTCTATATACTCACTTTATACACACACACTAACTCTATACACACTCTATACACACACACTAACTCTATACACACTCTATATACACACTCTATACACACACTAACTCTATACACACTCTATACACACACTAACTCTATACACGCTCTATATACACACTCTATACACACACACTAACTCTATACACACACTAACTCTATACACACTCTATACACACACACTAACTCTATACACACACTAACTATATACACGCTCTATATACTCACTTTATACACACACACTAACTCTATACACACTATACACACACTCTATACACACACTAACTCTATACACACTCTATACACACACTAACTCTATACACACACTAACTCTATACACACTATACACACACACTAACTCTATACACACTCTATACACACACACTAACTCTATACACACACACTAACTCTATACACACTCTATACACACACACTAACTCTATACACACACACTAACTCTATACACACTCTATACACACACACTAACTCTATACACACTCTATATACACACTCTATACACACACTAACTCTATATACACGCTCTATATACTCACTTTATACACACACACTAACTCTATACACACTATACACACACACTAACTCTATACACACACTAACTCTATACACACTCTATACACACACACTAACTCTATACACACTCTATACACACACACTAACTCTATACACACTCTATACACACACACTAACTCTATACACACTCTATACACACACACTAACTCTATACACACTATACACACACACTAACTCTATACACACACACTAACTCTATACACACTCTATATACACACTCTATACACACACTAACTCTATATACACGCTCTATATACTCACTTTATACACACACACTAACTCTATACACACTCTATACACACACACTAACTCTATACACACTCTATACACACACTAACTCTATACACACTATATACACACTCTATACACACACTAACTCTATACACACTCTATACACACACACTAACTCTATACACACTCTATATACACACACTAACTCTATATACACTCTATATACACACTCTATACACACACTAACTCTATACACACTCTATATACACACTCTATACACACACTAACTCTATACACACTATATACACACTCTATACACACACTAACTCTATACACACTCTATATACACACTCTATACACACACACTAACTCTATACACACACTAACTCTATACACACTCTATACACACACTAACTCTATACACGCTCTATATACACACTATACACACACACTAACTCTATACACACTCTATACACACACTAACTCTATACACACTCTATATACACACACACTAACTCTATACACACTCTATATACACACACTAACTCTATACATGCTCTATATACACACTCTATACACACACACTAACTCTATACACACTCTATACACACACTAACTATACACACTCTATATACACACTCTATACACACACACTAACTCTATACACACTCTATACACACACTAACTCTATACCCACTCTATATACACACTCTATACACACACTAACTCTATACACACTCTATATACACACTCTATACACACACACTAACTCTATACACACTCTAACCACTCTATACACACTCTATATACACACTCTATACACACACACTAACTCTATACACACTCTATACACACACTAACTCTATACACACTCTATACACACACTAACTCTATACACACTCTATATACACACTCTATACACACACTAACTCTATACACACTCTATATACACACTCTATACACACACTAACTCTATACACACTCTATACACACACTAACTCTATACACGCTCTATATACACACTCTATACACACACTCTATACACACTCTATACACACTAACTCTATACACACTCTATACACACTCTATACACACACTAACTATACACACTCTATACACACACACTAACTCTATACACACTCTATACACACACTAACTCTATACACACTCTATATACACACTCTATACACACTCTATACACACACTAACTCTATACACACACTCTATACACACACACGCTCTATATACTCACTTTATACACACACACTAACTCTATACACACTCTATACACACACACACTAACTCTATACACACTCTATACACACACTAACTCTATACACACTCTATATACACACTCTATATACACACTCTATATACACACTCTATACACACACACTAACTCTATACACACACTAACTCTATACACACTCTATATACACACTCTATACACACACTAACTCTATACACACTCTATATACACACTCTATACACACACTAACTCTATACACACACTAACTCTATACACGCTCTATACACACTCTATACACACACACTAACTCTATACACACTCTATACACACACACACTAACTCTATACACACTCTATACACACACTAACTCTATACACACTCTATACACACACTAACTCTATACACACTCTATATACACACTCTATACACACACTAACTCTATACACGCTCTATATACACACTAACTCTATATACACTCTATACACACACACTAACTCTATACACACTCTATACACACACACTAACTCTATACACACTCTATATACACACTCTATACACACACTAACTCTATACACACTCTATATACACACTCTATACACACACTAACTCTATACACGCTCTATATACACACTAACTCTATACACACTCTATATATACACACGCTCTATATACTCACTTTATACACACACACTAACTATATACACACTATACACACACACACTAACTCTATACACACTCTATACACACACACTAACTCTATACACACTATATACACACTCTATACACACACTAACTCTATACACACACACTAACTCTATACACACTCTATACACACACTAACTCTATACACACTCTATACACACTCTATACACACACTAACTCTTTACACACTCTATACACACACTAACTCTATACACACTCTATACACACACACTAACTCTATACACACTCTATATACACACTCTATACACACACTAACTCTATACACACTCTATACACACACTAACTCTATACACACTCTATATACACACTCTATATACACACTCTATACACACACTAACTCTATACACGCTCTATATACACACTCTATACACACACTAACTCTATACACACTCTATACACACACACTAACTCTATACACACTCTATACACACTCTATATACACACTCTATACACACACTAACTCTATACACACTATATACACACTCTATACACACACTAACTCTATACACACACTAACTCTATACACACTATATACACACTCTATACACACACTAACTCTATACACACACACTAACTCTATACACACACACTAACTCTATACACACACTAACTCTATACACACTCTATACACACACACTAACTCTATACACACTCTATATACACACTCTATACACACACACGCGCTATATACACACTCTATACACACACACTAACTCTATACACACTATATACACACTCTATATACACACTCTATACACACACTAACTCTATACACACTATATACACACTCTATACACACACTAACTCTATACACACTATATACACACTCTATACACACACTAACTCTATACACACTATATACACACTCTATACACACACTAACTCTATACACACACACTAACTCTATACACACACTAACTCTATACACACTCTATACATACACACGCTCTATATACTCACTTTATACACACACACTAACTATATACACACACACTAACTCTATACACACACACACACACTCTATATACACGCTCTATATACACACTCTATACACACACACTAACTCTATACACACTCTATATACACACTCTATACACACACACGCGCTATATACACACTCTATACATACACACGCTCTATATACTCACTTTATACACACACACTAACTATATACACACACACTAACTATACACACACACACACTCTATATACACACTCTATATACTCACTTTATACACACACACTAACTCTATACACACTATACACACACACTAACTCTATACACACTCTATACACACACACACTCTATATACACACACACTTTGCACACACTCATACACACTTTGCACATACGCACACGCAGGTGGCTCTGCACATGCACGCTCGGCACACACACACTGCCCACTATACACACACGCACACTGTCCTCAGGCTACACCTCCACCCAGAGCAAAGGTCAAAGATCAAGGGTCAGGAGGGAGACCATGATTTAGTCACAGTTAAAGATCTAAATAATAAATGTAGTGTAAATAAATATCCTCCAATGAAACGTGTCTCTTAATCGGCCTCAGTCTGCCTCGGGTGGGCCGGGCCAGCCTCCGTGGGTCCGTCCCGGGTCCTCCCCTTTACGTGCGATTGCTGTTCTGTGTGGAGTGTTTGTCGGGGGCGAAGTCAGACAGTCTGTGGGCGATGCAGTGCGTGTGTACAGGGATTCCGCCTGGCAGACACACCACCTCCGGGCAGCTGAAGGTGTTGTGACACAGGGGGCAGCCCCGCCTCTCAGACACCACCACCGGGCCCCGCCGCTCCTTCAGCTGGACCACACCACACACACACACACACCACACACACACACACCACCCACACACCACACCACACACACCCACACACACACACACACACACACACACACACCACACACACACACTCTACATGCATACACTCACTCTGCACACACACTCTCTACACACTCTGCAGAGTTTTACACCCCTGACGAAGCCGGACGTTACCCCGGTTGGGAGAGGCTGCCCTATAGGGTCACTGGGAGAGGCTGCCCTATAGGATCATTGGGAGAGGCTGCCCTATAGGGTCATTGGGAGAGGCTGCCCTATAGAGTCACTGGGAGAGGCTGCCCTTTAGAGTCACTGGGAGAGGCTGCCCTATAGGATCATTGGGAGAGGCTGCCCTATAGGGTCATTGGGAGAGGCTGCCCTTTAGAGTCACTGGGAGAGGCTGCCCTATAGGGTCATTGGGAGGCTGCCCTATAGGGTCATTGGGAGAGGCTGCCCTTTAGAGTCACTGGGAGAGGCTGCCCTATAGGGTCATTGGGAGAGGCTGCCCTATAGGGTCATTGGGTGAAATAGGGGCCCTTTAATCAATGGGCCGTGGGTTAACTTGAGCATGAAACTATATAGCTTGGAATCTGATCGGTCCAGGTAGGATAAAATGTGTTGTGATTGGTCCAGGTGAGCTGTAAGGTGTGCTGTGATTGGTCCAGGTGAGCTGTAAGCTGGGATGTGATTGGTCCAGGTGAGCTGTAAGGTGGGATGTGATTGGTCCAGGTGAGCTGTAAGGTGGGATGTGATTGGTCCAGGTGAGCTGTAAGGTGGGATGTGATTGGTCCAGGTGAGCTGTAAGGTGGGATGTGATTGGTCCAGGTGAGCTGTAACGTGCTGTGATTGGTCCAGATAAGGTGCAGGGCTGTGACCAGCTGCTGCTGGAGTGTGCTACGCTGTACGGGAAGCTGGAGGACCACGGGAAGGCGCTGGACATCCTGGTCCACCGGCTCCGGGACTACGCCTCCGCCGAGGCCTACTGCCTCTGGGCTTCCGCCTCTTCCCGGGACCCCGCCTGCAGGCGGCGCCTCCTCCACCTCCTCCTCGACCTGTATCTAGGAGGAGCGGTAGAAAGAAGAGGAGACCTGGAGATGGCCACGGTGGATCTGCTGAATCGCCACGGCGACCAGTTTGATGCAGTGCGTGTGCTGAGCGTGCTCCCTGAGGGTTGGTCCCTGCAGCTGCTCCGCCCCTTCCTTGGCGGGGCCCTGAGGGCCAGCATCCACGCCAGCAGGACCTCCCGCCTGGCGCTGGGCCTGTCCCGCGCTGAGAACCTGCAGCTTCTGCACGACAGGGTGAGGAGCAGCCACACCACCACATCCTCTTTACCTCATCTCTCCACATCACCTCTCTCTCCCTCCACACTACCACCTCCTTCTCTCTCTTCACCTCCTCTTTCTTCACCTCCTTTCCTCTTTCTCTTTACCTCCTATATCTTATCCTCCTTCTCTCTTCGCCTCTCTCTCTTCACCTCCTATCTCCTTCTTTCTCTCTTCACCACATTTCTCTTCACCTCCTTCCCTCTCTCTCTTCCCCCCTATATATTATCCTCCTTTGTCTCTCTCTCTTCACCTTTCCCTCTCTCTCTTCACCTCCTATATATTATCCTCCTTCGTCTCTCTCTTCACCTCCTTCCCTCTCTCTCCACCTCCTCTCTCTTCACCTTCACCCTTCACCTCTTCATCTCCTGCTTTCTCTCTTTACCTAATTTATCTTCATCACCTCTCTTATCGTCCTCCCCTCTTATCCTTCCTATCTCATTGTGTGTGTGTGTGTGTGTGTGTGTGTGTGTGTGTGTGTGTGTGTGTGTGTGTGTGTGTGTGTGTGTGTGTGTGTGTGTGTGTGTGTGTGTGTGTGTGTGTGTGTGTGTGTGTGTGTGTGTGTGTGTGTGTGTGTGTGTGTGTGTGTGTGTGTGTGTGTGTGTGTGTGGTCCAGCTGAAGGAGCGGCGGGGCCCGGTGGTGGTGTCTGAGAGGCGGGGCTGCCCCCTGTGTCACAACACCTTCAGCTGCCCGGAGGTGGTGTGTCTGCCAGGCGGAATCCCTGTACACACGCACTGCATCGCCCACAGACTGTCTGACTTCGCCCCCGACAAACACTCCACACAGAACAGCAATCGCACGTAAAGGGGAGGACCCGGGACGGACCCACGGAGGCTGGCCCGGCCCACCCGAGGCAGACTGAGGCCGATTAAGAGACACGTTTCATTGGAGGATATTTATTTACACTACATTTATTATTTAGATCTTTAACTGTGACTAAATCATTGTCTCCGTCCTGACCCTTGATCTTTGACCTTTGCTCTGGGTGGAGGTGTAGCCTGAGGACAGAACTCTTACCTCGATCATATCTAGAGACGTACAACATGAGGTCATCTTGTACCATCTGGAGGTTCTCGCACAACTTATCGTTTCACAGATGCTAGCTTGGCTTTGCTGTGTTTTCATGTTACCGCTAGGCTAGTGCTAGACTAATCCTCTCAGGTCCAGAAAGCACACTCGCTCAAGCCTCTAGTTTCATGCTAAGCTTGTGCCTAGCTAAATGGGAATCTGTCATGTATTGACCAACGCTTTCAAAATAAAAGTAACTTTGGTCATGTTGGTTCTCATTAACATTAAAGGATAAACTAGAGGGTTGTGGTCTGAGGTCATGCAGGAGAGAGAGAGAGAGAGAGAGAGAGAGAGAGAGAGAGAGAGAGAGAGAGAGAGAGAGAGAGAGGAGAGAGAGAGAGAGAGAGAGAGAGAGAGAGAGAGAGAGAGAGAGAGAGAGAGAGAGAGAGAGAGAGAGAGAGAGAGAGAGAGAGAGAGAGAGAGAGAGAGAGAGGAGAGAGAGAGAGAGAGAGAGAGAGAGAGAGAGAGAGAGAGAGAGAGAGAGAGAGAGAGAGAGAGAGAGAGAGAGAGAGAGAGAGAGAGAGAGAGAGAGAGAGAGAGAGAGAGAGAGAGAGGAGAGAGAGAGAGAGAGAGAGAGAGAGAGAGAGAGAGAGAGAGAGAGAGAGAGAGAGAGAGAGAGAGAGAGAGAGAGAGAGAGTCTCTCTCTCTCTCTCTCTCTCACCTGGGGTACCTGCAGTCCTATTTCAGTATCTGAAGTTCCACCGGTACTGGAACAGGGTTCTTTTCATTGGGTCACATTTTGACCGACGAGACCAAGTGGTCCTCTGTGTTTAGAAAGGTCAGAGAGACCAGATGGTGATCAGTTTACATTTTAATGTGTTGAATGTACTGATGTACATCAGCTCCACTGACCAATGAATAAGAAAATGAAAGGAAAATTACCTCCAGTTAAAGAATAATTCAAACTCATTCCTGCCAATATCTTAATCCACTATCTGTATCGTGACTAATGCTCAAATTTTCAATGAATCCTAATAACCAGCAAGTAAAATGTCGTCTTGGGTTCCTCCCTTGGACCAAGACTGTGAAGGAGGAATCCACTTTATTGTCAGCTTTGTATTTGAAACCAAGCAGAGCTGTGTGTGTGTGACACCTGTGGGCCTTGATTACCAAGGACCCACAGGTGTGCAGCCTCACCAGCCCCAGACTCTAATCAGTCTGACTGGGGCAGATGAGGCTGCTTTAAAAACATACTCCACACAACGCTTCTGTGGAAACATTGACGTGTACAAATATACACTGACGTGTACAAATTGCAAATCCCATGCAGATGGAATGTAAAACTAAAGCTGCGTCATTTGAATACAGATAGATTATGAACTACTGACTTTGTCATATGGTTTATTTTTTAATGAATGAAATAACCCCTAGGACTGAAAGGCATAGGGTGTATTTAATTCATTAGAAAATAAACCATATTACTTTCAGTCCTAGGGTTTATTTCATAATGAAGTGGTTTCATATTATGAGTGAGGTAGGAAAGTACTGCACACTAATCTACTGGCACCACAAGGAAAATCTGAGTAATAAAAGTCAAGTTTATTATCACAAAGTTATACAAGTATAAGCAATGGGTGAAAATCTTATGTGCAATAACCGACGACAGACAGCAGTTATACAAATAAAAATAATAGAATAAAAAAATAAGTAAAAAGTACAAACTGTATAAAGTTAAATATATAGAAATATAAAGTGCATGTATGAAATGCAATATATTAGCACAAACAATAGCAATATATATATATATCAATCAATGTACATACACCCTGAGTCTATTTGTACGGCACTTGATACTGCGGTATCGCCTGGCTGACGGTAACAGTGAGTACAGTTCGTGGCTGCAGGGCCTTGTCTTTATGATGCGTTTGGCCTTGGCCACGCACCGCTGGTTGTATATATCCAGGAGGGAGGGGAGCTCACCTCCAACGATACACTGGGCCGTCCCACCACCCTTTGAAGCGCTCTGCGCTCGAGGGCGGTGCAGTTCCCGGACCAGGCGGTGATCCACCCTGTAAGAACACTCCATGGTGTCGGTATAGAATGTTCTCAGGATGCGGGGGCCCATGCTGAATTTCTTCAGACGCCTGAGGAAATACAGGCGTTGTTGGGCCCTTTTCACCACGTGTGTGGTGTGCGTGGACCATGAGGTCCTCGGAGATGTGCACGCCAAGGAACTTGAAGCCGCTGACCCTCTCTACTGCAACACCGTCGATGGAGATAGGGCTGTGCTCTCCTCTCTGCTTCCTGTAGTCCACGATCAGCTCCTTGGTCTTCTTGACGTTGAGGGCGAGGCTGTTCTCCTGGCACACTGCTCCAGTGATCCACCTCCGACCTGTAGGCTGTCTCGTCGATCAGGCTCATCACCAAAATACGTTATGACTAAATAAGATGTATAATTCCCGGAAAGGAGATATGAACAATATATAAATGATTGCAAGGACGTATAGAGATTAGTAGGGACGTATTTATTGTGTGTTTTACGAATGAATGAGGAATTGGGAGTAATCATTCCCTTGTACTTGTTTTAGGCAATTAAAACATCTTGAATCTAAGGTCAAGTTGGTAAAATGTAATCTTAGGTGTGTATGTTTCAGATCTCTAAACTATATTATAAGTAAGAGGACCTGTAAGGGACCACACAAATATATTTAGATTATAACTAGCGTGTCTCTTACTGTCCGCTAGGGGGCCACCGGGCTGCGGTTCTCTTACTGTCCGCTAGGGGGCCATCGGGCTGCGGTTCTCTTACTGTCCGCTAGGAGGCCACCGTGCTGCAGTTCTCTTACTGTCCGCTAGGGGGCCATCGGGCTGCGGTTCTCTTACTGTCCGCTCGGAGGCCACCGGGCTGCAGTTCTCTTACTGTCCGTTAGGGGGCCACCGGGCTACGGTTCTCTTACTGTCCGCTAGGGGGCCAACTGGCTACGGTTATCTTACTGTCCGCTAAGGGGCCACCGGGCTGCGGTTCTCTTACTGTCCGCTAGGGGGCCACCGGGCTGCGGTTCTCTTACTGTCCGCTAGGGGGCCACCGGGCTACGGTTCTCTTACTGTCCGCGAGGGGGCCACAGGGCTGCGGTTCTCTTACTGTCCGCTAGGGGGCCACCGGGCTGCGGTTCTCTTACTGTCCGCTAGGGGGCCATCGGGCTGCGGTTCTCTTACTGTCCGCTAGGAGGCCACCGGGCTGCAGTTCTCTTACTGTCCGCTAGGGGGCCATCGGGCTGCGGTTCTCTTACTGTCCGCTAGGAGGCCACCGGGCTGCAGTTCTCTTACTGTCCGCTAGGGGGCCATCGGGCTGCGGTTCTCTTACTGTCCGCCAGGAGGCCACCGGGCTGCAGTTCTCTTACTGTCCGTTAGGGGGCCACCGGGCTACGGTTCTCTTAATGTCCGCTAGGGGGCCAACTGGCTACGGTTATCTTACTGTCCGCTAAGGGGCCACCGGGCTGCGGTTCTCTTACTGTCCGCTAGGGGGCCACCGGGCTGCGGTTCTCTTACTGTCCGCTAGGGGGCCACCGGGCTACGGTTCTCTTACTGTCCGCTAGGGGGCCACTGGGCTGCGGTTCTCTTACTGTCCACTAGGGGAACACCGTGCTGCGGTTCTCTTACTGTCCGCTAGGCCGGGGGCCACAGGGCTGCGGTTCTCTTACTGTCCGCTAGGGGGCCACCGGGCTGCGGTTCTCTTACTGTCCACTAAAGGGCCACCGGGCTGCGGTTCTCTTACTGTCCACTAGGGGTTCACCGGGCTGCGGTTCTCTTACTGTCCGCTAGGCCGGGGGCCACTGGGCTGCGTTTCTTTTACTATCCACTAGGAGGACACCGGGCTGCGGTTCAATTACTGTCCACTAGGGGAACACCGTGCTGCGGTTCTCTTTGCCTCTGTCCGCTAGGCCGGGGGCCACAGGGCTGCGGTTCTCTTACTGTCCGCTAGGGGGCCACCGGGCTGCGGTTCTCTTACTGTCCACTAGGGGGCCACCGGGCTGCTGTTCTCTTACTGTCCACTAGGGGTTCACCGGGCTGCGGTTCTCTTACTGTCCGCTAGGCCGGGGGCCACAGGGCTGCGTTTCTTTTACTATCCACTAGGAGGACACCGGAGCGGTTCTCTTACTGTCCACTAGGGGGACACCGTGCTGCGGTTCTCTTACTGTCCGCTAGGCCGGGGGCCACAGGGCTGCGGTTCTCTTACTGTCCGCTAGGGAACCACAGGGCTGCGTTTCTCTTACTGTCCGCTAGGAAGACACTGGGCTGCGGTTCTCTTACTGTCCGCTAGGGGACCACCGGGCTGCGGTTCTCTTACTGTACGCTAGGAAGACACCGGGCTGCAGTTCTCGTACTGTCCGCTAGGGGGACACCGGGCTGCGGTTCTCTTACTGTCCACTAGGGGGACACCGGGCTGCGGTTCTCTTACTGTCCACTAGGGGGACACCGGGCTGCGGTTCTCTTACTGTCCGCTAGGGGACCACCGGGCTGCGGTTCTCTTACTGTCCGATAGGGGACCACCGGGCTGCGGTTCTCTTACTGTCCGCTAGGGGGGGGCAACTGGGCCACCACCACGTAGGCGGAAATTTAGACCCAAACCAATAAAACCAACCAGTCTTCAATCCACCGCATATTTGACTATTTGATTTATACTCTATAATACAGTGTACAACTATTTATTTATACTACTTCAAGATTCAAAGGGCGTCATTAGCTTTGGAAATATGGAACATGTGCGTTACCAAAGGCACAACAAATGTAACATAAGATGCCAAAGTAATGCAAAAAATATATATACACAAAAACAATGATGAAAGTAACAAAAGCATGTGCCTAAATGTCACTCCCTATAGTTCCACTCTCCTTGTGTTGAAGTGTGAATGTGAAGGAATCTCTATCTAATCTAATAAAGAGTTCCTGACAGGGCGGTACCCGGGGGGGCATCAGCCCCAGCAGCACTGCGGCAGGGCGTCGACAGGGAGGGCACCATGCATGTTAGCGTTACCCCGGTCTACCGGCACGCATCTTCCGGTCTCTCACTTCTTGTGAGCTGCTTACGCCAGCTAACGGTCCCCGGAACGAGAGGATTACTAACTTGATAAGACTATTAACAAAAACAAACAAAAACAACAAGGAGAATTATAAAATATATATGGGGTTTTGACAAAGCAACATCTGAAAGAAGTGACGGAAACTATCAGAGGTCCCGCCTTCTCATCCCGGTACCGCTCGCCCCCCTCATCCCTGACGGTCATCCGGGGCTCTTCCTCCTCCGAGTGTCCGGTCCACTCCAGCCCAGTAAACGTCTCTCTGTCGGCGGAGTTTGGTTTAAACGTGGCGGTGTCTCAGCGGTGATGTTGGGGGTGGTCGGGATGACGGGCAGGTATTGTTCTATTATTATCTTATACTTGTGTTTAAAAAGGACTGTAATAATGTAGATCTAATGGAAAGATCTAGATACGCTAGCCGTGTTAGCTTAGCGTAGGCTCCGTTATATTAGTTTAGTTGTTACGTCACAAGATAATCCTGAAAATACAAACAAATGATGAACTAATAATCATTTGAATACATCCTAAATAACGCATTGAGTAAGTACTTAAGTAAAAATAAAGGCAACATAGTTAAGCGTCATGTTATTCTATAAATTCATCATGTTATAAAGTTATATTCATCCTCATGTTATAAAGTTATATTCATCCTCATGTTCTAAGTTATATTCATCCTCATATTACAAAGTTAAGTTCAACCTCATGTCATAAAGGTAACGTAAGGTAAAGTGTAAAGCCTTTTTTAAGTCATCTCATCACCATGGAAATTGTTAGTTTTAAAAATTAAATTAAAAACAATATACAAAATTATAATGTATAACGTGAGCAATAAGTAAACGATTAAGTAAACATAAAACATAAACAAATATTTTCTTCTTTCTGTACTACATCCATACAACGCAGCCTAACATGAAGTGGTCCCCTAACATGCCCAAATGAGGTCATGTTTCATCATGTCTCAGTATTCACACAAGAGTTCAGTATAAACAGACTGGCCAAACTTCCTCATTCCAGTCCCTTGGAGTGTTGTTTCTTAGCCCACATGGTCCATGGCTGACTACCAATAGAAACACAATGTGTTTCTAGGATGAATCAGGACTCATCCAGCTGGTTGGGTCTTCTGCTCGGATTCTCTCCTGACACTTACTGTCATTTGAACCAACCCCATTGTTGCTATGATTTGTGTATCTCGTATGTATGCGAGAATCAATAGAAAACGGTGAACCACCAACTGAAACATGAAACCAACATTGAGGATTCTGTCCTAGAAAAACCCACAATAAGCAGAATCGAGGAGAGGGAAGAGTCCGCCAGGTTGTACTTTACCTGCTTGAGAGAAAAGTTGGTACTTCCGCCATCAAAGATGGACCGGAGGTTATGTTTTCGCCCCCGTTTGGTTGTTTGTCTGTCTGTACGATAGCAAGATAACTCAAAAACGTGTGTCAGGAATTGGGCAACAGTTTTTTATTAGATAAATTAAAGGCCAAGAAACATTTGATCCCGAAGAACCAGATCTGAATCCAGATCCTCAGTACTTTTTGGTGTGCCAGTTATGGGCTCTGAATACCCGTAAAATGGTCAAATCCATTGTCCACTGGCCGGTGTTGATTTTGGACCCTGGGCCCGGGTAGTCTACTCTCGACCAAAAGGTACCGGGTTCGATCCCAGATGTCCGCGACCTCACCTGTAGTCTCGTTTGAGCGAGATACCCCAACCCCTACCTTCTCGGAATGGATGATTGACGATCATCACGGTTTCTGAATTCACTGTCAAGTGGCCTCTGATAAAAGGTTGATAAAGGACTAACTGGTGATCCCAATTTGCTCCTCCATGTGTCCAGCATGGCCAACGCTCTGGCCAACGCGGCCTGTGAGCGCTGTAAGAGCGGCTTCGCTCCGGCCCAGAAGATCGTCAACAGTAACGGAGAACTCTACCATGAGCAGTGTTTCGTCTGTGCTCAGTGCTTCCAGCAGTTCCCTGATGGACTCTTCTATGAGGTGAGTTTGCTCTCTCTCTCTCTCTTTCTCTCTCTGTCTCTGTCTCTTTCTGCCTGTCTCTCTCTGTCTCTGTTCACACTTGGCATTAACATGTGTTGATATGTGATGTCCAATCTCTGATGCCACATACGGAGGTGGTTTCACGTGCTCTATTTTTTGGGGCCAGGGATCCCTGACAGGGAAACTATTTTTCCAAGGACCCCCTCAAAATTGTAACACTGGTTAAACATACACTTACTACCATTTGTACTCTTAGATGCCATTAGAAGTATTCTAAGAATGTTCAACCTAAATAGACCTGTTTCATAGTTATAAACATAAATATATTTAATTTTGAATCATGTTAATACCACTTATAAATAAATATAAATATAATATTGTAGGGGACAACGGGTATGGACAATATAATTCACATCCGGTGTTGGGTGATGCACAAGAGTATGTGCCTTTAAGGAAGGTCATCACGCCAATGTAGGAGTGCGGAACAAAAGGACTGCCAGGCGATAGTTTAGTTGCGAGACACTGCGGTCCCCACTTTATTCTCACTTCCTTATTTATCCCCAATACGTCATCACGTCACCCGGTTGACCCCCCCCGTCAACGACGTGATGACCTTCCTTAAAGGCACATACCCTTGTGCATCACCCAACACCGAATGCCTTTTGGACTTAAGAACGCGGCCCAGGCATTTCAGCACCTTATGGACAGCGTGTTAAGGGACCTGCCGTTCCTGTTCACGTACTTAGACGACATCCTCATCGCCAGCTCCTCAAAGGGTGAGCACATGGCTCATCTCCACACACTGTTCGAGCGCCTAAGTCAGCATGGGTTAATTGTTAACCCAGCGAAGTGCCAGTTTGGCCTGCCGGTAATTGATTTCCTGGGGCACCGCATCACCAAGGATGGGGCAGTGCCACTGCCATCGAAAGTAGAGCCAGTGAGCGGAAATACAGCACTTTCGACCGGGAGATTTTCAGCCTCCACCTGGTGGTAAGGCACTTCCGGTTCCTGTTGGAGGGCTGGCCATTTACAGCGTTTGTTGACCACAAACCTCTGGCATTTGCCATGGCCAAGGTTTCAGAGCCATGGTCCGCTCGCCAGCAACGCCAGTTGTCCGCCATCTCAGAGTTTTCCACGGATATCCAACATGTTCCCGGGAAGAACAACCCTGTTGCCGACTGCCTCTCTCGGGCTATCATCAGTACGGTCCACCTCGGCATTGATTATGCATGTATGGCAGCCGATCAGCTTTCCGACAAGGACGTCCAGGATTGTAAGGCCACGGATACAGGCCTGCAGTTGGTGGACATTCCTTTTGATGACACCGGTTCCACGCTCCTCTGTGACATTTCACTTGGGCAGCCGCGCCCTGTGGTCCCTGCCGCTTGGATGAGGCGGGTTTTCGATGCTCTCCACTGCCTTTCCCACCCGGGCAGGAAAGCATCACAGCAGTTGGTGACAGCCAAATTCGTCTGGCACGGACTTAAAAGAGATGTGCGAGATTGGGCTAATGCTTGTGTGGAGTGTCAACGGGCCAGGTGCACCGACACACCAAGGCCCCATTAACCCCTTTCAAGGTGCCCGAAAGGCAGTTTGATCATGTGCATGTGGACTTGGTTGGGCCTCTGCCGCCCTCTCGCGGTTGCACCTACCTCCTTACCATGGTTGACAGGACGACGCGTTGGCCAGAGGCAGTTCCACTGGTTTCCACTACATCTGCGGACGTGGCACGAGCATTCATCGGCACCTGGGTTGCCCGTTTTGGTGCCCCATCGGACATAACCTCGGACCGAGGGCCTCAGTTCACATCGGAACTCTGGAGTGCAGTGGCCCAGGGTCTCGGGGTGAAGCTGCACCGCACAACGGCTTATCACCCTCAAGCCAATGGACTGTGAGATGTTTCATAGGTCAATGAAGGCCGCATTTAGGGCCAGTCTCCAAGACAGTGGGTGGGTTGACCAACTTCCGTGGGTCATGCTAGGCCTCCGATCAGCCCCTAAGGAAGACCTTCAGGCTTCCTCAGCTGAACTGGTTTATGGGCAGCCATTGCGAGTCCCCGGGGATTTCATCCCCAACACCACAACGCCTTGGTCTGCCGGCCGGCAACGATCCTCCTTCCTGGACAATGCCAAGGTGTTTCTGCCTGTGCCCACATCGCAGCACCGGTTGCCCCAGGCGTATTTGCCACCTAATCTACACACAGCAGAGTACGTTTTTGTCCGGCATGATGCCCATCGGTCGCCGCTACAGCCACCTTATGATGGGCCTTTTCGGGTTTTGGAGACGGGGGAGAAATCGTTCGTGGTCGTCATAGGAGGGAAACCGGACCACATCTCAGTGGATCGTCTAAAACCAGCACATGTGGACCTGGATCATCCAGTTCCTGTGGCTCAGCCGCCGAGGCGCGGCCGCCCCCCCCCCCGACCGTCAAAACCTCAGACCATCCTCCGGTGGCTACGGGTTCCCCCACGACGCAGGGGTTGCCTCTGGCCGTCAAGTCCTCCGATCACCCTCTGGTGGTCACTGGTCCCGTCGCAACACGGACACTGGACACCCGCAGCCGTTTCGGCAGGATCATCCGGGGTCCGCAACGGCTTATACAGCCTGTTCTTGTGAATTCTGGGGGGGGGCATGTAGGAGACAACGGGTATGGACAATATAATTCACATCCGGTGTTGGGTGATGCACAAGGGTATGTGCCTTTAAGGAAGGTCATCACGTCGTTGACGGGGGGGGTCAACCAGGGTGACGTGATGACATATTGGGGATAAATAAGGAAGTGAGAATAAAGTGGGGACCGCAGTGTCTCACAACTAAACTATCGCCTGGCAGTCCTTTTGTTCCGCTCTCCTACAATATAAATATTTATATTTATATTATATAATTATATAACAGTAACAAGGCAGTCCTATGACTATGAACTGTAACAAGATGAACAGCAACAACAGTAACAAGACATAGTCCCATGACTATGAACAGTAACAAGATGAAAATTAACAACAGTAGCAAGACATAGTCCTATGACTATGAACTGTAACAAGATGAACAGTAACAACACATTGTCCTATGACTTGGAACTGTAACAAGATGATCAGATTAACTGACAAGATAAACCGCAGTGATGAGGACGAGACCACCTATATCGAGACCGAGTCAAGACCCAGTCATTGGAGGGTCGTGACCGAGACCTAAAAAAACAAGTCAATTTTCAATACAAATACTATGGATTGGTTTAAACAAACCTTATAACTAACCCTTGGAGGAATTAAAGCAAATGTTAACTCACCAGAACAGACTCGAAACCCTTTAGAATAAATACAGATAGATGCATTTGCTTGACTGCTCTTCCCATTACTGCAGTGTTTCATCAAGTTAACAATTTATTTTAATACATTTTTTGTGTAATTTCCAGAACTAGACCTTGCTCTTGAGAAGCATGTACCGTATTTTCCGTCTATAAGTCGCTTCGGTGTATAAGTCGCGTTTACCAGCCAGAAGACGTAACTGCACATGCGTATCTGGAGACGTAACTGCACCGTTGATAGAAGGGATGCTCTGATTTATTATTATATATTATATATGATATGATTATCATTATCGGCCGATATTATCTCTCAACCGATCGTCGGAACTCTCAAAAACGGCTGGTCAGGTGAGCCGATCAGATAATATATCGGACTTATATAGCGCTTTTCCAGGTGCTCAAAGACGCTTTACAGGAAATAGAATACATAAAGACTAATACAAAACACAACAAACACAACAAAACAAAACAAGAAACAAAACAAAACAGAGAACAAATTATGGGTTGAAAGCAAGAGTGAAGAGGTGGGTTTTGAGGGCTGTTTTAAAGGACAGAAGGGTGTTAGCATTGCGGATGTGGATAGGGAGGGCGTTCCAGAGGGAGGGGGCCGCTGCAGAAAATGCTCTGTCACCCCAGGTCCGGAGCTTAGTCCTGATGGGTTTTAATAGGTTAGCATCAGCAGACCTGAGGCGACGGTTAGGGGTGTGGCGGTGGAGGAGGTCAGAGAGTTAGGGGTCAGAGCGGCGGGTGGAGGTGAGCAAGCGGGCAGCAGAGTTTTGGACATATTGTAGTTTATTGAGGATGTTGTTAGGTGAACCATATAGGATGCTGTTGCAGTAATCGAGCCGGGATGAGATGAAAGCATGGACCAGTGTTTCAGCTGCGGAGAGTGACAGGGAGGGTCGAAGACGGGCAATGTTCCTGAGGTGGAAGAAGGCTGTTTTGATGGTCTGGTTTACATGGGGGAGGAATGAGAGGGTGGGGTCAAGAATGATGCCAAGGTTGCGGACGCGGGTGGAGGGGGTGACAACAGAACCATCAATGTTCAGGGAGAAATCCTGGGTGGAGCGGGTGAGGGAGTTTGGACCGATGATGATGATTTCAGATTTGTCGCAGTTGAGTTTGAGTAAGTTATTTTGCATCCAGGTTTTGACGGCAGTGAGGCAGGTGGTGAGGGTGGAGTGGGTGACTGCAGAGATGGATTTGGTGGAGAGGTAGAGCTGAGTATCGTCGGCATAGCAGTGGAAATGGAGGCCATGTTGGCGTAAGATCAGACCAAGTGGAAGGATGTAGATGATGAAGAGCAGGGGACCGAGTACTGAACCCTGGGGCACACCATGAGGGACTTTGGCAGTGGGGGATTTGCAGTTGTTGATGGAGATGAATTGGTGATTGTCGGAGAGATATGATTTAAACCAGGAGAGGGCGGTGCCCGTTATGCCGAGCGAGGACTGGAGGCGAGTGATGAGGATGGAGTGGTTAATGGTGTCGAAGGCGGCGCTGAGGTCAAGGAGGATGAGGATGGAGAGGGAACCAGAGTCGGCAGAGAGGAGAATGTCATTGGTGACCTTTAAAAGAGCGGTTTCAGTGCTGTGTCTGGAGCGGAAGCCGGATTGAAAAGGTTCATAGAGGTTATTGTAGTCCAGGTGGGTTTTTAATTGAGATCCAACGACTCGCTCTAATATTTTTGAAAGGAAAGGGAGGTTGGAGATGGGTCGGAAGTTGTTGGGGGTTTCAGGGTTGAGTCCGGGTTTTTTTAGTAAGGGGGTCACAGCAGCAAGTTTGAGGGCGGGGGGTACGAGGCCGGTGGACAGAGAGGAGTTAATGACTGAGGTGATCAGAGGAGAGAGTGAGGGGAGACGGGCCTTGACGAGGGTGGGGTCCAGGATGCAGGTTGAAGTTTTCATGCCAGTGAGTATGGAGGATAGGTCCGATGCGGTGATTTCAGTGAAGGATGAGAATGGGTGATCGGAAGGTGGAGGAGAGGCGGGTTCTGGAAAAGAGACGTAGGTGGGGGAGGCGTTGGACAGTTGGCTATGAATTGTGTCAATTTTAGTTTGAAAGTGTGACAGAAAGGATGCACATTTACTGACAGTGAAGGAGTTGGAGATGGTGTCCATGGGTTTAAGGAGTTTAGTAATGGTGGAAAACAGAGTCTTAGGGTTGTTGCTGCTGGATTGTATGACGGAGGAGTAGTGGGAGGAGCGTGCACTGTTGAGGGCATCTTTGTATAGCTGTTGGTGTTGTTTGTAGGCTTCTTTATGGACAGTGAGACCGGTTCTATTGGCTAAACGTTCAAGTTGGCGGCCCTTGGATTTAAGGTGATGATCAGTGTACCAGGGGGCGGAGTGGGTGAAGGAGACAGATTTGGTTTTGATGGGAGCGAGCTGATTGAGACAGGAGGAGAGAGTGTCGTTGTAGGTGTTAACCAGGTCAGTAGGAGAGACAAGCAGGATGAGGGCAGAGTCAGGGATGGTGTCATTCAAAAGGGAGGAGAAAGAGGAGGGATGGATGGATTTGAGATTCCGGAAAGTTATGGAGCGCTTCTGCTTAATGAGGGGGGTGGGGATGAGAATGTCCATGGTGATAGCCAGGTGGTCGGAGATGGTGAGGTCGGAGCTGGACAGATTGCTGATGGTGATGCCGGAGGTGCGGACCAGGTCCAGTGTGTGTCCTTTTTTGTGGGTGGGGAAATCCACATGTTGGGTGAGGTTGAAGAAGTTTAAAATGTCCAGGAGTTCTGTGGAGGATTTGGAGTTGGATGAATCAACGTGTATGTTAAAATCACCAAGTAGCAGAACGGATGAAGAGATGGCGCAGAGTTGTGTGAGGAATTCAGACAGGTCAGAGGGGAAGGCAGGGTTAGGTTTGGGGGGGCGATAGATGACTGCAATAACCAGGGGTTTGGGACCAGACAGTTTAAAAGCAAGGTGTTCAAATGAGGATGGGGCCGGGATGGTTATTGCACTTGTGACGATATTATTGCGGAAAAAAACGGCTATTCCACCACCACGCCCTAGGTGGCGTGGTTTGTCCATGTATGAGTATCCGGGGGGAGTAGTCTGATTGAGTGAAAAGTATTCCTGTGGTTTTTGCCAAGTTTCGATTAAGCAGAGAAAGTCCAGATTATTGTCAGTTATGAATTCATTGAGTAGGAGGCCCTTGCTGTTTATGGATCGGGTGTTAAACACAGCAAATTTGAGATGAGGATGAATTTGGACAGGCTGAGGTGCTTTGGCAAGGGGGCGGAGGCAGGGAGATCGCACGTGTAGGTTGTTGTGATGATGACGTGCAGGAGTTGCGGCGGTGCGCTTGGCTGACCAGAGGGAAGGGATGGAAGCAATGGAGTGATCAGACTGGGAGTAAACAAACTTTCTGCGGGAGGCTCTGTGGATGTAACGGGGACGACGGAGGAGTCCAAGTGTTTTGATGGCTGAGATGCACGGAGGAGTGGAGAAGTTGTTGAGTTTGTGTAGTTGCGAGGTGGAGTATTGCAGAAGCATGCCAGCCGGGGAGGATGTAATGATGAGCCTGAAAGTCGTTTGTCGATAGCCACGGACTAGATGACCAGAGTTGGAGAAGTGACAGGCACGACAGGATGATCCACAGCGTGGCAGGTGAGCTGCTAACGTTAGCTTCAAGCCGCTTGCTGACTGGGGGGCGGCTAGCTGACAGCTTAGCTGAAAAAGCAGCGATCTGACTGACCGCACCAGAACAGCTGAGAGGCTATCCGGGAAATACTCTCAGTAGCAGTGTGGAGCAAAAACGGGAGTATCCACGTATCCAAGTATCCCGAGTATCCAGCAGGGAGCTGGCTGACTCGTTGGTGGCTGCCGGCTAGCAAGGGGTTGCTAGCTAGCCGGCTAGTTGTCCGGGGAGTAGACGGTAGCAGTGGGCAGGCGCAAACAGGTAAGCAAACAATCAGCATTGAAGCCTTTCAGATGAAAAAAACAAAAAAATGTTGCGATGTTGGAAGGAAAATAGTAGGATCAAAAGAAATAAGGAGCAGAAAGGGAACTAAACATACTAATTAAGGCACAAATGGAGAAGCGGCGAACAAAGCAGCGCCAGCGTCCTCTCCTCCTGATCACGCAAAATACTTGCGTGAATGAATATTCTCGATGTCTGAACCACATGTTCATGCCAAGTGTGAACAGGGCCTGTTGTCTCTCTCTTTGTCTCTCTGTCTCCCTTTCTGTCCGTCTCTCTGCCTTTCTGTCTCTCTCTATGCCTTTCTCTTTTTCTCTGTCTCTCTCTGTCTGTCTTTCTGTCTCTCTCTCTGTCTGTCTCTCTATCTCTCTCTCTCTCTCTCTCTCTCTATCTCTCTCTCTCTCTCTCTCTGTCTCTCTGTCTATCTTTCTTTGTGTCTGTCTCTCTCCCTTTCTGTCTTGGTCTGTCTTTCTTTCTCTTTCTCTCTCTTCCCCTTTCCGTCTGTCTGTCTGGTTCTTTCTTCCTCTGTCTGTCTGTCTGTGTAATCCAGAAGGAAACTGGCTATTATCCTCTCCTTATCTTTGCAAACAGGAAGTGTTTTGTGTTTTAGTTTGAAGGCAGGAAGTACTGCGAGCACGACTTCCAGATGCTGTTCGCCCCCTGCTGTCACCAGTGCGGTGAGTCCAACACACACACTGTGTGTGTGTGTGTGTGTGTGTGTGTGTGTGTGTGTGGTGTGTGTGTGTGTGTGTGTGTGTGTGTGTGTGTGTGTGTGTGTGTGTGTGTGTGTGTGTGTGTGTGTGTGTGTGTGTGTGTGTGTGTGTGTGTGGTGTGTGTGTGTGTGTGTGTGTGTGTGTGTGTGTGTGTGTGTGTGTGTGTGTGTGTGTGTGGGTGGGTTTCCGCTAGGATTTTTTTTCTTGCCGGTCAAGTGTCTGGACAGATTTTATTTTACCGGACAAATTCGAAACTTACCGGTCATGTTTCAAAAACAGTCTATATTACAAACGCAACTATAATGTTACGGTGGTTGACGGGGGCCGTGGCCAAGCCACGTGCGCTGGCGGCGCACACACACACCTGTCAGCAATTGCGTGGCTGATTGCTAATCCCCTCACCTGGGGCATATAGACCCTGGCTTCCCGTTACCCCGGCGTTAGGTCGTACGTCGTACTGCACGTCACACGTTGTTCATGTACGTCGGACATTCTGGACGGAATCGCCACGCTGATTTCCCGGAGATCCAGAACCAGCCTATCCCGCGTCACCCGCCTGTCTCGCGTTACTCCGGTCTATATGAGCTCCCCGGTCATTATAATTACCTGTCGCTACTTCGACCTCCCGGTATCCAGACTCCTCCCCCGTCCCGGACTACTCGCCGGTCTACTACCTGCCGGTACTCCGCGGATCGACCTCCCGGTACCCAGACCCCTGGACCTGATCTCTCTCTCTCGTGTTGTGTTTGAGTTGTTTTGTGTTGCTTGAAATAAAGCTTTATGTTATAGCTCCACTGTCTTGGTCTGCGTTCTGGGTCCCCCCGAACAATCCCACCCGTGACATATAATGTACACCTAGATTGACGAAATAATGACAAAGACCTCAAATAAATTTGACTATTTAATGAACAAAATGAACAAGAACGATTGAGCAAAACCTCGTTAGCCGCAAAAATCGAGGCTATTTCAAAACACCTATAACATCTGTAGTCCGTTTGTACGTTTGTACATGGCATCAAATTTACCCTGTAGGCTACCAGGCAACTTTTTGCTTTCTCCTTCATTTCATTGCGGCAAAGTCCTCTGAGCCGAGCTGAAATCAAAGGCGTCTAATGTGTCTTTGCAGCTTGCAATACGCATAAGATCATCACTCTCTCCTCCTCCAGACGACTCCGCACTGATGTTTTCAAACCATTCTGAGGGAGAAGCCCCTCTCTGGTCGCTTGACACGGGCAGAACACAGGCAATTTGAGCCAGTGTGGCCCAGTCGGGGTACAGCTCGCTGAACTCAGAAATTAGCACTTGGCAAGCTGTCGCAAACATTAAAGCCCCATAGCCGTGGAGCGCTAACATTAAAGCCCCATAGCCGTGGAGCGCTAACATTAAAGCCCCATAGCCGTGGAGCGCTAACATTAAAGCCCCATAGCCGTGGAGCGCTAACATTAAAGCCCCATAGCCGTGGAGCGGCCATCACTGCACCTGTATCTCGTCGGGCGGCGTGACGTCATGAGAGGAGCGGCAGCTGATTGGTCACTTCATTCGGTCACCCTTCCGGGGGGGAGGGGCAGTAATAAAGCTGTCAAAACTCAAATGTCCAGGATCTAAGTTTAGTATGAGCATTATTACCGGACATTTTGACCGGCAGGTTTTTAAATTACCATTTTGTTTTTTAAAATAATCTTTACCTGCTAAAAACCGGTAAATACCGGCTAACGGAAACCCTGATACACATGTATATATATATATGTGTATGTATGTATATGATCCACCATGTGATCATGTAATCATGTGATCAACAATGTGGTTGTGTGATCCACCATGTGATCATGTTACCATGTGATCCACCATGTGATCCACCATGTGTTTTTAGGGGAGTTCATCATTGGCCGAGTGATCAAGGCCATGAACAGCAGCTGGCATCCTGCCTGCTTCTGCTGCAGCATCTGTCAGGCGGTGCTGGCTGACGTGGGCTTTGTCAAGAACGCTGGCCGGTTTGTCTTTAATCTGTCATCCATAATCTGTAATATAGCATCATATATACGGTCTTTAATCTGTCATCCATAATCCGTAATCTAGCATCATATATGCTGTCTTTAATCTTTCATCCATAATGTCATCTGGGGAGTAAGCATTCCATTGTACTTGTTGCAAATGGCAATTTAAACCTAGGAATGTTTAATTTAGCATTGTATAAACTGTATTTAACCTGTAGTCTAGAACCAAAGGTCAGCATGATATATACGGTGTTTCTATAGTCTTTAACCTGTAGTCTAGAATGTCAGTGTATTTCATCTGTAATGATGTCTAGATGTATCAAGGTAGTGTTCCTGTGTATCCAGACACCTGTGTCGTCCGTGTCACAACCGGGAGAAGGCCCGTGGGCTGGGGAAGTACATCTGTCAGAAGTGTCACGCCATCATTGAGGAGCAGCCTCTGATCTTCAAGAACGACCCATACCACCCAGACCACTTCAACTGCAGCAACTGTGGGTGGGTGGCCTCCACGTCTCAAAATCATGAGGATGTGTTCTCAGCTCTCTGTAGTTATGAGGATGTGTTCTCGGTTCTCTGTTGTTATGAGGTGTTCTCAGTTCTCTGTTGTTATGAGGATGTCATGAGTTCCCTGCTCTCTGTTATGAGGATGTCATGAGTTCTCAGCTCTCTGTTGTTATGAGGATGTGTTCTCAGCTCTGTTGGTATGAGGAGGTGTTCTCAGCTCTCTGTTGTTATGAGGATGTGTTCTCAGCTCTCTATTGTTATGAGGATGTGTTCTCAGCTCTCTGTTGTTATGAGGATGTGTTCTCAGCTCTCTGTTGTTATGAGGATGTGTTCTCAGCTCTCTGTTGTTATGAGGATGTGTTCTCAGCTCTCTGTTGGTATGAGGATGTGTTCTCAGCTCTCTGTTGGTATGAGGAGGTGTTCTCAGCTCTCTGTTGTTATGAGGATGTGTTCTCAGCTCTCTGTTGGTATGAGGATGTGTTCTCAGCGCTCTGTTGTTGATGATGTGTTCTCAGCTCTCTGTTGTTATGAGGATGTAATTATGGTCTCATGAGGACATCATGATGTTCTCATTATGTGGTGATGACGTCACGATGGTGTGGTGATGACGTCACGATGGTGTGGTGATGACGTCACGATGGTGTGGTGATGACGTCACGATGGTGTGGTGATGACGTCACGATGGTGTGGTGATGACGTCACGATGGTGTGGTGATGACGTCACGATGGCGTGGTGATGACGTCACGATGGCGTGGTGATCGTGTCACGATGATGTCATCATGGTACAGGAAGGAGCTGACTGCGGAGGCCCGGGAGCTGAAGGGAGAGCTGTACTGCCTGCCTTGTCATGACAAGATGGGAGTCCCCATCTGTGGCGCCTGCAGGAGGCCCATCGAGGGCCGGGTGGTCAACGCCATGGGCAAGCAGTGGCACGTGGAGGTCAGTGGGGGGCGCTAGACCATCCAGCAATGGAATACCACTTTCACATCATCAGATCTCAACATGTCTCTGAACTACTCTGAACTGTGTGTGTGTGTGCAGCACTTTGTGTGTGCCAAGTGTGAGAAGCCGTTCCTGGGTCACCGGCACTACGAGAGGAAGGGGCTGGCCTACTGTGAGACCCACTACAACCAGGTACCACCTGACCTTCATACTGCATCCTGATTGGTCAATGGCCATTTGCACAGTTCTGAATCAATGCTACGAATACAACATTAACAAGTACAACCGTTCACCAGAGGTTTCCTTGACAACACTAAAACAATACAACATTAGCAAGTACAACCGTCCACCAGAGGTTTCCTTGACAACACTAAAACAATACAACATTAGCAAGTACAACCGTCCACCAGAGGCTTCAACCTGCTCATAGCACTCCGGGTTCAGTCCATTAAAACACTGAATAAGAGGAAGAGACCACTTTGCTCTGTCCCTGTACTGGAAAGGTTTTTTTTTTTCTTACACACACAACACACCATCCACATCAGTTAGTCAGTAGCTTAGTCAGTAACTTAGTCAGACACTTTGTCAGTCACTTAGTCAGTCAGTCACTTAGTCAGTCAGTCACTTAATCAGTCACTTAGTCAGTCACTTATTCAGTTTGTCAGTCAGTCACTTAGTCAGTCACTTATTCAGTAAGTCACTTAGTCAGTCACTTAGTCACTTAGTCAGTCAGTCAGTTAACATCTGCTTTGTGTTTACCAGCTGTTCGGAGATGTTTGCTACCACTGCAACCGTGTGATTGAAGGCGATGGTAAGAAACTAAAATACTTCCAAACTATTTTTTACTATTGGAGAGAATAGTGTTTAGGTAGGACTTTTTGAACTAGTAACCAGCGAGAGTACCTTGAACTAGTACTTTGAACTAGTAACCAGCGAGAGTACTTTGAACTAGTAACCAGCGAGAGTACCTTGAACTAGTACTTTGAACTAGTAACCAGCGAGAGTACTTTGAACTAGTAACCGGCGTGAGTACCTTGAACTAGTACTTTGAACTAGTAACCAGCGTGAGTACCTTGAACTAGTACTTTGTACTAGTAACCGGCGAGAGTACTTTGAACTAGTAACCAGCGAGAGTGCCTTGAACAAGTACTTTGAACTAGTAACCAGCAAGAGTACCTTGAACTAGTACTTTGAACTAGTAACCGGCGAGAGTACCATGAACTAGTACTTTGAACTAGTAACCAGCGAGAGTGCCTTGAACAAGTACTTTGAACTTGTAACCCACGAGAGTACCTTGAACTAGTACTTTGAACTAGTAACCAGCAAGAGTACCTTGAACTAGTACTTTGAACTAGTAACCGGCGAGAGTACCATGAACTAGTACTTTGAACTAGTAACCAGCGAGAGTACCTTGAACTAGTACTTTGAACTAGTAACCAGCGAGAGTACCTTGAACTAGTACTTTGAACTAGTAACCCACGAGAGTACCTTGAACTAGTAACCAGCGAGAGTACCTTGAACTAGTACTTTGAACTAGTAACCAGTACACCAGTACGTTCAAGTAATGATGATGATGATGTGGGAAAACACAGCTCTACACTTAATTAGAAGTTATAAGAAGATAAGATAAGTCCTTTATTCGTTTCAGGGACAATGCAGATGAAAAGGCAAGAGGGAATAAAAAAGTCGGCTAACATACAAAGTCTGGCCAATATACATGTAATGCATGTTGGTAACCATTGACAACCAAGACAAATAAGTACACAAACATGGATGGAATAAGTAGCAGCACAAAGTGTATAAAAGTGAGTTCGCAGCAATTATAAAAAGTAAACATGTAAGTAGCAGCTAGTAGTGTGTGAATGTATAAGAAGAAATGTATATTGCTCATGAACAGTATTATAGCACGAGTAGTTATAGTCTGTACTGGTCTAGCAGAGGCTATGGTGGTCTGAGAGCTGCAGGAAGGAAGGACCTGCGGTATCTCCGTGAGACACTGCGAGTGAAGCAGCCTGTCACTGAAGGAGCTGCACAGGGCAGACAAAGTATCCTGGAGGGGGTGGGACATGTTGTCCAACAGGGACGACAGCTTGGCCATCATTCTCCTGTCACCCATCACCTCCACAGTGTCCAGTGGGCTCCCCAGGACAGAGCTGGTCTTCTTAACCAGTCTGTTCAGTCTCTTCCTGTCAGCTGTCGAGATACTTCTGCCCCAGCAGACCACTCCATAAAATATGGCTGATGCCACCACAGAGTTAAAAACAATCTCAACGTCCTTCCCCTGGATGTTTACTGGTGTGGGTGGAGAGAGTTGTCGCCTCCTGAAGTCCACCACCAGCTCCTTGGTCTTCCCTGCGTTGAGCTGGGAAGCCCAATTAGAAATTAGGCCGACAATAGCGGAGTCGTCAGAGAACTTCTGCAGGTGACATTTTGCTGTGTTGTGGGTAAAGTCTGCAGTGTACAGGCCCCTGTGCTGCAGACAATGGTGTCTGAATGACCCCCCCTGGGTCCTCACGTACTGAGGGCAGTTGGTGAGGTAGTCAAGGATCCAGGTGGTGAAGTGTTGATCCACCCCCGAGCACTCCAGCTGCATGGGCTGGATGGTGTTAAAGACACTGGAGAAATCAATGAACGTAATCCTCACAGTGCCCCCAGCCTTCTCCAGATGAGAGAGGGACCCCTGCATCAGGTTGATGACAGGGTCGTCCACCCCAATGTCTGGCTGGTAGGCAAACTGCAGCGGGTCCATTGATGGTCTCACAAGGGGCCGAAGATCCAAGAGCCAAGGACCAGCCTCTCCAGGGTCTTCATCAGCTGCGACGTCAGTGCCACCTGTAGCTGTTGAAGTCCCTGGGGTGGGGTTTTTGGCACAGGTACCACACAGGAAGTTTTCCAAAGCTGTGGTACTCTACCTTGCTTCAGGCTCAGGTTGTTCAAGAGCTCCACTATCCCACACAGCTGGTCTTCATGTGATTTCAGGAGCCTTGAGCTGATGCCATCTGGGCCCGTTGCCTTTCTAGCCTTACACCTCCTGAGTTCCTTCCTCACCTGGTTCTTTGTGAAGGACAAGGTGGGAGTAGTAGGTGGGGTGGTAGGTGATGGTACAGGTGACAGTGGGTAATTTTCCCTCTTTAGGTCCTGCTTGGTCTGGGAGTCCGATTCCTTGAACCCATCGATGGTTTTCAGGCCCCTCTAGACTTCGCTGACATTCCTCTGCTGCAGCTGCTCCTCCGTCTTCTTCCTGTAGTTGTTTTTTCCCTCCCTGATCTTCCCCCTCAGCTCCCTCTGCACAGTCCTCAGCTCATCCCTGTTGCCTGACCTAAAGGCTGCCTTTGTGTCCTTGAGGAGAGCCTTCATGTCAGGATTGATCCACGGTTTGTTGTTTGGTAAACAACGTAAAGTCTTGGTGGGAACTACATTTTCCACACAGAAATGGATATAGTCTGTAATGCAGTCCGTCAGGCTGTTAATGCCCTCCCCATGAGAGTCTTGGAAAACATCCCACACAGTGGTACCAAAACAGTTTTTCAGGGCCTCCTTTGACTCATCAGACCATCTCTTTACAGTGCGGGTGGACACTGGCTGTCTGTGGACAAGAGGCTTGTACACAGGCAGGAGGTGTTACAGGTTGTGATAAGATCTAGCAAAGGGAGGGAGAGGTGTTGAGCTGTAAACCTGCTTTGTGTTGGCTTACAGTGTGTCCAGGGTTTCATTGTCTCTGGTGGAGCAGGTAACATACTGGGTGAAGGTGGGCAGAGTGGTGGAAAGAGAGGCATGATTGAAGTCTCCAGAGATCAGAAGGAGGGCATTTGGGTGCTGTGTTTACAGCCTGCTAATGGTGGACTTGATGACATCACAGGCTGCGTCCACGCTAGCAGAGAAGGGAATTTACGCAGCTATCGCGATAACATGCAAAATTTCCTGGGGTAAATAATATGGCCTAATGCTGCTAGCAGCTCAATGTTTATATTGCAGACTTTCTCCTTAATAGTGATGTGCCCAGGATTACACCATCTATCGTTCACAAACACAGCCAGCCTTCTTCCTTTCCTCTTAGTCCTGTCACCCCGTAGCAGATTGAAGCAGTCCAGATTCACGATAGTGTCCGGGGTTAGCTCGGTTAGCCATGTTTCCGTGAATAGCATGATGCTAGCCTGCCGAAATTCTCTCTGATGCTTGGACAACGCTGCTAACTCGTCCATCTTATTGAGTAGAGATTGTATATTCCCCATGATGATGGACGGAAGGACGGGTCTAAAGCGCCTTCTCCTAGCCTGCAGCTGAGCCCCAGCACGGCGTTCTCTTCTCCTTCTCCTCAGCTCGCGGGGAACATCAGATCTCTCGGTGGTTAGCATCACCATGCTATGGGATGCTAACAGCTGATCCCTGGTTTAATGGTACATTTACATTACATTTAGGGCATTTGGCAGACGCTTTTATCCAAAGCGACTTACAAGGTGTACATTAGTTGAAGCAGACAATAGCATAACACTGGGGTACGCAAACATATAAATACAGCAGTTCACAAGTATTCCTATTGACAAGATGAATAACACAATTTCGTACTGCTAGGTCACCTGCTTAAGTAGCTGTGATAAGAGCGTGTTAACAACATTAAGGACATACACTTGCTAACATATACAACATGCTAAGAGCTATTAATGAGCAAGTTTAGGGTAAAGTTTAGGGGTTTCACAAAGGAGAGTCCAGGTGGACTCTGAACAGGTGGGTCTTGAGTCTCTTGCGGAAGCTGGCGAGGGACTCTGCCGTCCTGACATGAGACGGGAGTTCATTCCACCACTGTGGGGCCAGAGCCGTGAAGAGCTGGGTTTTGGACGAGCGATGTTTGGTTGACCTTAGTGAAGGTCGAACAAGTCGCCTGGCAGAAGTTGAGCGGAGCGCTCTGGCTGGGATGTAGGGTTTGACCAACGCCTGGAGGTAGGCCGGGGCAGTTCCATTGACTGCCCTAAAGGTCAGCACCAGAATCTTGAATTTGATGCGAGCAGTTACCGGAAGCCAGTGGAGTTCGCGGAAGAGAGGGGTCACGTGGGAGAATTTCGGTAGGTTGAATACCAGGCGTGCTGCTGCGTTCTGGATGCGTTGGAGGGGCTTGGTTGCAGAGGCGGGGAGTCCCGCCAGGAGAGAGTTGCAGTAGTCGAGGCGGGTGATGACGAGCGCTTGGACCAGGATCTGCGCCGCTTCACGTGTGAGGAAGGGCCGGATCCTGCGGATGTTGTAGAGGGCAATGGATGCTTTTTTATATAGCGCTTTTATCCAAAGCGCTTAACAAGTCAAGCCTCACATTCACCCTTTAATCCACACATTCTACCACCGACGGCGGAGTCAGCCATCAAGGAGACAGCCAGCACATCAGGAGCAGTTAGGGTGTCTTCCTCGACAGGTTTTACCGGGGGATCGAACAAACAACCGAAAGGTTGTGAGGCGGCCGCTCTACCTCCTGAGCTATACTGTATACTCTCTCTAATGGTCTATTCATTGTTATACTGTCTTTCTCCTGGTCTCACCAGTTGTCTGTAGATTGAATCCTCTTTATTGGTCACACACAGTGAAATGAGTGTCTCTGTAGTTAACCCATCCTAGTAGTAGGAGAAGTGGGCAGCTATTGTAAATACAGAGTCAGGGGAGCATTGAAGGGGTCTGGTGCCTTGCTCAAGGGCACCTTGGCAGTGCCCAGGTGTTTCGGGACTTGAACCGGCATCAAGCCAAGTCGTTCCCAAGCCAAGTCCTAACAGACAGCTATCCTGCCGCCCACAGGATTATCTCTCCAGTGGTCTATAGATTGTAATACTGTCTCACTCCTGGTCTCTCCAGTGGTCTATAGATTGTAATACTGTCTCACTCCTGGTCTCTCCAGTGGTCTATAGATTGTAATACTGTCTCACTCCTGGTCTCTCCAGTGGTCTATAGATTGTAATACTGTCTCTCTCCTGGTCTCTCCAGTGGTCTATAGATTGTAATACTGTCTCACTCTCGGTCTCTCCAGTGGTCTATAGATTGTAATACTGTCTCACTCCTGGTCTCTCCAGTGGTCTATAAATTGTAATACTGTCTCTCTCCTGGTCTCTCCAGTGGTCTATAGATTGTAATACTGTCTCTCTCTCCTGGTCTATAGATTGTAATACTGTCACTCCTGGTCTCTCCAGTGGTCTATATATTGTAATACTGTCTCTCTCCTGGTCTCTCCAGTGGTCTATAGATTGTAATACTGTCACTCCTGGTCTCTCCAGTGGTCTATAGATTGTAATACTGTCTCTCTCCTGGTCTCTCCAGTGGTCTCTGCCCTCAACAAGGCCTGGTGTGTCAGCTGTTTCTCCTGCTCTACCTGCAATACCAAACTCACCCTCAAGTAAGAGCCTCCTCCCGTTGACTGCTTCCTGTGCGTTTCCTGTGTGCTTCCTGTGCGTTTCCTGTGTGCTTCCTGTGCATTTCCTGTGTGCTTCCTGTGTGTTTCCTGTGTGTCTACTCACTCTGTCTAGACTCTGCGGTCTCTGTTAACAACCTAGTTTAGTCCTAATAATCCTCTGTCAATGTCTTCCTTCCTCCCTATCTTCCTTCCTTCTTCCTTCTTTCTTTATTTTTTGTTGCTCTCTCCTCTCCCACCCTCCCTGCCCCTCCCCCCTCCCCCCTAAACTCATCCCTCCCTCCCTAAACCTCCTCCCTCCCTGCCCCTCCTCCCTCCCTAAATCCCCTCCCTCCCTGCCCCCCGTCCCTCCCTCTCTAAACCCCCTCCCTCCCTACCCCCTCCTCCCTCCTTCCCTAAACCCCCCCCTCCCTCCCTCCCCTTCTAAACCCCCCCCCTGCCCCTCCTTCCCCCCTGCCCCTCCTCCCTCCCTCCCTAAACCCCCTCCTTCCTCCCTCCCTCCCTAAACCCCCTCCCTCCTCCCTCCCTCCCTAAACCCCCTCCCTCCTCCCTCCCTCCCTAAACCCCCTCCCTCCCTCCCTCCCTCTCTAAACCCCCTCCCTGCCCCTCCTTCCCCCCTGCCCCTCCTCCCTCCCTCCCTAAACCTCCTTCCTCCCTAAACCCCCTCCTCCATCCCTCCCTAAACCCCTCCCTCCTCCCTCCCTCCCTAACCTCCTTCCTCCCTAAACCCCCTCCTCCATCCCTCCCTAAACCCCTCCTCATCCCTCCCTAAACCCCCTCCCTCCTCCTCCCTCCCTAAACCCTCTCCCTCCTCCCTGTGGGGGTGTGGTCCAGAGATAAGTTTGTGGAGGTGGATCTCCGTCCGTTGTGTCGCCGCTGCTACGATCGTCTTCCTGACGAGATGAAACGGCGCCTGGCAAGACGAGAGAAAGACACCAAGGAGGGCAGGAAGAAGGCCTCCGTCTGTGTGTAGAGCTCTCTCTCTCTCTCTCTCTCTCTCTCTCTCTGTCTCTCTCTCTCTGTCTCTCTGTCTCTCTCTCTCTCTGTCTGTCTGTCGTTCTCTCTCGCTTGCTTTCTCTGTCTGTCGTTCTGTCTCTCTCTGTCTCTGTCTCTCTGTGTGTGTGGTTTATTATCTGGATGTATTCTTCTATTGTTTTTGTGTGGTCCTTCCCATTCGCATAAATACAATTATATTGCAACTTATGAATGTTAAACGTTTTAAAAACCCAATAAAGTGGAACCAGGCACAGCCAATCAGAGCGTGGCTCCAATCAGCGCTGCTTCCGATTGGTTCAAAGGAGGATCAGCTGGTGTCTCTGGAGGTTTCATCTGGTCTCCTTCTCCTCACAGGAACAAGTTTGTGGAGTTTGACATGAAGCCGGTGTGTAAGAAATGTTACGAGAAGTTTCCTCTGGAGCTCAAGAAGAGACTGAAGAAACTGGCTGAGGCCATGGGCAGGAAGTAACGCTCGTTACGTAACCTTAATAACCTTAATAAATGTAATAACTCATGTTAGTAAAGTAAGGCCTACTGTAGTGTTGACCTTAAGGTCAGGCCTACTGTAGTATGTTGACCTTAAGGTCAGGCCTACTGTAGTGTGTTGACCTTAAGGTCAGGCCTACTGTAGTGTGTTGACCTTAAGGTAAGGCCTACTGTAGTATGTTGACCTTAAGGTCAGGCCTACTGTAGTGTGTTGACCTTAAGGTCAGGCCTACTGTAGTGTTGACCTTAAGGTCAGGCCTACTGTAGTGTGTTGACCTTAAGGTCAGGCCTACTGTAGTGTGTTGACCTTAAGGTCAGGCCTACTGTAGTATGTTGACCTTAAGGTCAGGCCTACTGTAGTGTGTTGACCTTAAGGTCAGGCCTACTGTAGTGTGTTGACCTTAAGGTAAGGCCTACTCTAGTGTTACCTGAGGCTGTTTTCATATTCATGTCTTAACTTGCTTATTAACGCCCATAGTTACCATGGCTCCTTAGCTTCACATTGCCTTTTGCATCACCAGTAAATAATTACCTTATGTTTCACCAGTTATGTTTACCTTGTTTCACCAAAGGTGTCTCTATTGTACTTCCATCACAGCCCACATGAGATGCTACCGTAGGACTTTTATTTTGTACTTGTTTTGCTACTGTGAAGTGCAGTACCTTTTTATTGTGGTGAGTTACTTGGTGAGTACTCTGAATATAACCTATGTATCCTTTATATGCAATTCACTTTTTATTTTTCATAATGCTTTGTATACTCGGTTCATATTATTGTTTCACGCCACAAATGTATTGTTCTTAATCACAACTGCAAATCTAGCTTTAATCAGTATTTGGTCACATGGTGTCACTGTAGTTCCTAAGGCTTCATGTTAATATTCATCTAACCCTTTAAATCCTGGCTAAAGTCCATCTTCTAGTCATCGTGGAAACTACCGAGCAGGTTAGCCACGTACCTCACCCACAGATGGTTATTGAACTATAATTATGGATTATATTAGCATACTTCACTGTTTAAAGAGTATTATTAACCTCAGTTGTGTCATTTTCATTAACAGAAACATAAAACGGATCATTTGATATTTTTCCCTAAACGGCCGTTATGTGGATTTGTTTGTTGGCCCCGAATGATCAGACTACTGTAGTGTGTTGACCTTAAGGTCAGGCCTACTGTAGTGTGTTGACCTTAAGGTCAGGTCTACTGTAGTATGTTGACCTTAAGGTCAGGCCTACTGTAGCATGTTGACCTTAAGGTCAGGCCTACTGTAGTGTGTTTACCTTAAGGTCAGGCCTACTGGAGTGTGTTTACCTTAAGGTCAGGCCTACTGTAGTATGTTGACCTTAAGGTCAGGCCTACTGTAGTGTTTACCTTAAGGTCAGGCCTACTGTAGTGTGTTTACCTTAAGGTCAGGCCTACTGTAGTGTGTTTACCTTAAGGTCAGGCCTACTGTAGTGTTTACCTTAAGGTCAGGCCTACTGTAGTATGTTGACCTTAAGGTCAGGCCTACTGTAGTGTTTACCTTAAGGTCAGGCCTACTGTAGTGTGTTGACCTTAAGGTAAGGCCTACTGTAGTATGTTGACCTTAAGGTCAGGCCTACTGTAGTATGTTGACCTTAAGGTCAGGCCCACAGTATGTCCAGCCCAATGATTAGCATGTTGAGTTCACCGATGCAGACGCCTGTGATATTTCAAGATGGTTTTTAATCTGAAGGTCTAATAAAGAGGTCCCAACATTAACCTGAGTGGTTTGTTCTTCTGCAGCTCCTCAAGCCCCTTAACCCTACAGGCCTGAGTGTGGCTCACACTTTGATTTGGTTTAAGAACAATAGAACATTTCTGTACAGGTCCGGTATAATAAACCTAGTACAATATTTCAATTCCCATTTCCAGAGGAGCAGAAAGAAATGATGACACGTGTGTGTGTATATGTATATATGTATATATGTATATATGTATATATATATAAAATTAGCCCCCCTTGTGAAAACAGACAACCCTTGATTTCTCCATGGAAATTACCATTAACAAGTGTTTATAGTGTAATTGTTTCCAAAATAATTTTGAAAGTTTGATTAGGATATTTTATTGAAGCACCGATTTGAAACAAACGGCAAAAATGACACGTCCAAAATGATTAGTCCCCTGGCCATTAATAGTCAATAGTGTACCCTTTCTGAGCCACAACTGACAACCTCTTAGAGTAGTTCTTTACTAGGTTGGCATCGGTCCCTTGAGGAATTTTGGCCCATTCTTCCATTGCAAATAGTTCCAGCTGGTCCAAACTGCGTGGTTCCATTCACTTTGAGCACCGCCACAGATTCTCAATAGGATTGAGATCTGGGCTCTGTGCCGGCCACTCCAGGACCTTGGTTTTGGTGTCCTTTATCAACTGTTGGACCAATTTTGATGTATGCTTTGGGTCATTGTCTTGTTGGAAGACCCAGCAATGACCTAAGCCTAGACTAAGAGCAGATTTCTTCTTATTATCCCTCAAAATGTCAACATAATTTTCTTTTTTCATGATGCCATGCACCCGAAAAAGGCTCCCCGTGCCTGAGGCTGCTCCACAGCTCCACAGCGTGATGCCCCACCACCATGTGGAACTGGGAGCCGTGTTCTTAGGGTTGAAGGCCTCTCCCTTTCTTCGCCAAACATAAGCAACATCCATGTGCCCAAACAGTTCCAGTTTAATCTCATCAGACCAAAGCACAGACTTCCAAAACTCATCTTTACCTTTCAAATGTTCAGTCTGGCTCTCTGGCTCTGATGTGCCGCTCTTTGAGTAAAGGGTTTTTCTGGGACGATGGCCCTGAAGCCACCACGGTGAAGAGCCCTCACAAGAGCCCTCACAAGATATCGATATAGATATCTATCTATCTATATCTATCTATATCTATAGATATCTATAGATATCTATATCTATATATCTATAGATCTATATCTATAGATATAGATCTATAGAACTATATCTCTATAGAGATATAGATCTATAGATATATTTAATTGATATATCTAGCATACTATATAGTAATGGCACTAGTGTGTAATCGCTTAGACGCCCTGTGTTCATACAATCCTATATTTAGTAAAGGCTGTCCCCTTTTAAACCATGTATTATGTATGTATAACCATGTATTATGTCTTTATCGTATACCATACTAGTGTCTACCGTCACAGCTTGTCTATCTGAGTCCATCATGTCTCCGTGTATGGGGAGCGCTAGCCAAGCTGTGGTGCGTGGTTCTGGGGTTCCTGGCGGTCTGTCGGGGGTCCGGGGGAAAGCCCAGGAAGCGGAGCCTGAAGGCAGTCCACTGGCCCAGCGTCATGTGGAACAGAGACTTGAGTTGATCGGCATCACCGAACACCAGCGCCAAGCCGTTCAGATGATTGTCCCTCAGCACCTTGGCGTGGTCAGCGTTAAGGTGCATCCTCTCTAGCTGAGAGATGGAAACACAGAGGTAGGATAGGCAAGTTGGTTTGTTTGTCACTATTTGTAATTATTGCTCACAGCTGATGTCTGCGTAGTGTATGAAAATAATGAGGTTGACTGCAGATATTCCATAACGATCGGTAGCATTTGAACATAACTGTCAGCAGCTTACCTCTGAACAAACATCGTCAACGCTCATGTTGACGATGGTTTTAAACGGCAGCGGGACGACGTTACCGTTCCAGCCAGAGTCCTGTAGCTTGGAAACCCCTCTGATCTGACCCAGCTCCTTCCTGATCGTGAGGTCGAGGTTAACCGTGGCCGGCACAAACACCTCCACATCCTTCACAGTGAACGGGAAGCTCTTCAGCAGCAGCTCAAACATCTCAGGGTCACCATCCTGTTCCAGGAGGTCGTCAATCTGGTCCCTGATCATGTAGAGCTCCACCCTGGACTCCCGGAACACCTGCCACAGGGTCTTGTAGTCCAGGCTGTCCGCTGCGTCTTTTGGGTCAATCTTTAGCCTCTGCTGGTCGTCTTCCAGGCAGTTGAGGAGCCAGCTGAGGCGGCAGGGCCAGTAGTTGGCCAGCACCACCCAGGCCGCCATGTTCTCCGGCGTAGGAACCTCGGCATTAAGATACTTCATGATGGTCACGGTCACTCGAATGGAGTTGATCACTCGCCTCATGGACATGCTGTCGTCCGAGAGGAACTTGTTCAGCCTGCCCCCGTCGCTCAAAAAGCTGCTGAAGGCGGCGCTGATGAGGTTCTCCACGTCCTCGTCCACTCGCTCCACAGCGGTCGCGGCCGGACCCATAAGCGGCATGTAGATGGCCTCCGCTTTCTCCACCAAAGATTCATCTTGTGTCGATTTGTCGCAACACCCTCTGCTTCTCGGACGTTTCTCGGACACGTCCGAGACATGCACAAGGCCGTGGAACACCTTGCGTTTGGATTTCTCCGTCAGTGGCGGGATGGTGAAAGACAGCGTAACAATGCGGTTCAGAAAGGCGTAGGCTCGGTCCTCACGACAGAAGCAGCTGTCGGCATAGTTCACTTTCTGTACGATCACTTCCGGGTCGACGGCCAGGATCAGAAGGAAGGGGCTGTCCTGGTCGGAGAGCAGGATGTTTATGGCTTCCAGGACTGACACGATCTTTGTGGGGCTGCAGCGGTCCAGCTCGGTGATCTTAATCACGATGCGGATCCTACGCCCCTCGTACAGCTCCATGAAGCGGACGAAGTTAGACAGCACCCACATCTCCTTCCGCACCTGGTTCATAAAGCCCAGCTGGCGGCTGACCTGTGTGTTGTCCATGACACTGTGGATGTTACGGTCCGGGCTGCGCAGCAGGTTCTTGAACAGATCCACCAGGAACTTGGTGGCGCCCGCGGCGGGAACGCCCAACGCCGCCAGAGCCACACCCTCGCCCACGCCCACTTGCTTGCCGGTCGTAGTCCCATTGAGGGGACCTACGCCCTCACTCTCCGCCACAGGAAAGCCAAATAGTGCCAGGGCTATGCAGATGATCACCATGGAAACCAGGAGAGAGAGAACAAAGAACCACAGTGGACAGCAGCACAGCATCTTGGGTCTCAGGCCGCTGGGACCGTCCGCCACCACCTAATCATTGACGACATCAACATGTACACGTTTAAAGAGCACCTTAAGGTTTTACTACCAGTCGTGATTTAAAAAATTCACCCTCTTCTGACATCACAAGTGGGAGTATCCACCCTACCAGCCTACCCAGGGGACCGTACCAACTGAGTAGGCTGATCGTCATACATCCGCGTGGACACTCCCAGCTGTAATGTCACTAGAGTTTGTTAAGTATTCAGACCTTCTTGTGGACCTCGTCCTCATCGTGGTACTGCACGGTGCGGTACAGGGACATGGGCAGCCGGCCGAAGTGCACCTGCATGGCGTGGCAGAGCCTCAGCACCAGCCCTGCCCACAGCAGGTCACTGCCCGCAAAGTGCCAGGCGCTGAAGTCGACGTAGAGGAAGCGGATGTGCTCCTGCTGGTGGTGCCGCGCCCAGACGGGCCGGTAGAACAGCAGCTTGAAGAGTAGCGACACCAGGCCAGAGAGAGACGGCTTCACTGGACGAGGTCTGGAGCTCCTACACTGCTGCTCTATCCTCCTCGCCTCCTGGTCCATGTGGACTGGAGCACACAGTGGATGACCACATGTTGGAGTAGAAGAACATGTCAGACACACGGGGGTGACCACAACACGGTAGACACATGGTGGAGTAGAAGAACCTTTTAGACATGTGGAGTGTGTGTGGTTGGTGTCTGGTTGAAGCAGCCTCACCTGGCCCCAATAAGACTGATTAGAGTCTGGTTGAAGCAGCCTCACCTGGCCCCAATAAGACTGATTAGAGTCTGGTTGAAGCAGCCTCATCTGGCCCCAATAAGACTGATTAGAGTCTGGTTGAAGCAGCCTCACCTGGCCCCAATAAGACTGATTAGAGTCTGGTTGAAGCAGCCTCACCCGGCCCCAGTCAGACTGATTAGAGTCTGGTTGAAGCAGCCTCACCCGGCCCCAGTCAGACTGATTAGAGTCTGGTTGAAGCAGCCTCACCCGGCCCCAGTCAGACTGATTAGAGTCTGGTTGAAGCAGCCTCACCCGGCCCCAGTCAGACTGATTAGAGTCTGGTTGAAGCAGCCTCACCTGGCCCCAGTCAGACTGATTAGAGTCTGGTTGAAGCAGCCTCACCTGGCCCCAGTCAGACTGATTAGAGTCTGGTTGAAGCAGCCTCACCTGGCCCCAGTCAGACTGATTAGAGTCTGGTTGAAGCAGCTGGTGAGGCTGCACACCTGTGGTGTGAACTATCATATTCTAAAACGCATTCTGTGTACTGCATGTTGTAATGATGTGTGTGTATTGGGGTGTGTCTACAGAGTGTGTACTACATGTTGTAATGGTGTGTGTGTATTGGGGTGTGTACTACATGTTGTAATGGTGTGTGTGTATTGGGGTGTGTCTACAGAGTGTGTACTGCATGTTGTAATGGTGTGTGTGTATTGGGGTGTGTCTACAGAGTGTGTACTACATGTTGTAATGGTGTGTGTGCATTGGGGTGTGTACTGCATGTTGTAATGGTGTGTGTGTATTGGGGTGTGTCTACAGAGTGTGTACTGCATGTTGTAATGGTGTGTGTGTATTGGGGTTAGAGTCCAAGCCGTTGTAACATACCTTGTGTGCTCTGGAGGATGAGGCGGCTGCGGTCGGGGCAGGATGAGTACAGCCCCACGGTGCAGGGCGAGGCCACGCTGCTCAGAGCTCGGGACAGAGCCAAGGCATACAGCTGGTCTGGAGACACAACACCATGAGGGCCCTGGTCCCTAACCCATAACACCATGAGGGCCCTGGTCCCTAACCCATAACACCATGAGGGCCCTGGTCCCTAACCCATAACACCATGAGGGCCCTGGTCCCTAACACCATGAGGGCCCTGGTCCCTAACCCATAACACCATAAGGGCCCTGGTCCCTAACCCATAACACCATGAGGGCCCTGGTCCCTGTAGCACACCGTCTAGGGAAGGATAGGGTGGGTTTGGACATGGGGTTATGGGTTATGTGCCACCAGATACTGGTGTGAAAAAAAAAAATTCTCATGTTAAAGGAAGACAACAGTTAATCAAAGATCATGGTATTGCATAATATATATGATCAGTAAATCAGCATGGTTACGCCCACCCAACCTCCTCCATTATTTTAATAATACACTTAATGTTGTTTTTTACTATATAATGTATTTTATATATTGAGATAAATAGAACTTGGTTGATGTCAGTACAATGGTTCACAAGTGTGTGTGTGTGTGTGTGTGTGTGTGTGTGTGTGTGTGTGTGTGTGTGTGTGTGTGTGTGTGTGTGTGTGTGTGTGTGTGTGTGTGTGTGTGTGTGTGTGTGTGTGTGTGTGTGTGCATACATACATGTGTGTTTGACGGGCTGACCTTTAGTAGACATGGTGGAAGGTTAGGATGGGTTCCCTACAGAGACGAGGTCAGAAGAACAGAACCAAGACATCATGGAGACCAGAGCAGAGAACACAGCAAGCAGAGGAACATTCCCCTGGGGGCTAGGGAAGGGTTAGGGGTTAGAGTATAGGTGTCAAACTCAAGGCCCGTGGGCCGGATCCGGCCCGCCACATCATTTTATGTGGCCCGCGAGACCTTAATTGTATTAAAATATCCAATGTCCAAGAAGAGAAAAATTGATGCAGAGGGAAAGCAATTTAATGAAATATGGGAAAGTGAATACATGTTTGTGCTTCAAGGAGAGAAACCAGTATGTCTTCTGTGTCATGAGGCAGTTTCGGTGATGAAGGAATACAATTTACGTCGGCATTTTGACACCAAACACGGAGCTAAGTATGCAAAATTTTGCCTCCAAGAAAAACAAAGAATGGCCCAAGCATTAAAAGGCAAACTGCAAACGCAGCAGAATGCGTTTACAAAAGCTAACGCCAAAAATGATGCAGCAGTGAAAGCCAGCTTTATGTAGCTGAAGTGTTCCTCAGAGGGTGAGTCGATGAAGCGGTGCTGAAGGTACCTGAGCAGGTAAGCCCAGACGCTGACGCTGACTTTTAGCTATGTCAGTTTGTCAAGAAACACCATTGCAGACCGAGTTAAGGAACTAGCAGGCAATCTGACAACCTTACCTGGCTTAGTTACCTGGCTTTTTCATTAGCTGTTGATGAAAGTACAGACAACACGGATACAGCGCATCTATCCGTTCCCATAAGAGGCGTGGAGGCAGACTTCCCTCGGCGAGGAGCTATCGGATGGAGCTGCAATGCACGGGACGACGACGGGAGGACATGTTTGATGCGGTTGAGAAGTCTGTGAGTAAAACTAAATGACCCTGGGAAAAGTTGGCGGGATTAACTACCGATGGCACACCTGCGATGTGTGGGGGAAAAAGAGGCTTGATTGGACTAGTGAAGGAGAAAATGCAAGAAAGTATCTGCCACACACCTCTGATAACTTATCATTGCATTATTCACCAAGAAGCTCTGTGTGGAAACTGAATGATCTAATGACCACAGTCATGAAAACAGTGAACTTCATTCGGGCGCACAGCCTGAATCACCGCCAGTTCCAGCTGTTTTTGAAGGAGCATGGAGGTGGGCTCGGAGCATGGAGGTGGGCTCGGAGCATGGAGGTGGGCTAGGAGCATGGAGGTGGGCTAGGAGCATGGAGGTGGGCTCGGAGCATGGAGGTGGGCTCGGAGAGCATGGAGGAGGGCTTGGAGCATGGAGGTGGGCCCTACTATACAGAAATAAGGTGGCTGAGTAGAAGCGCGGTCCTCAAACGATTTGTTGAGCTTAGGGAAGAAATTGCTCTTTTCATGCAAAGTAAAGGATCTCAGTTTGGAACTCTCAGATCCAAACTGGCTGTGTGATTTTGGTATGTTGTGTGACATAACGGCAAGTCACTTATAGGAACATGTCCTCAGTGTAAAGACACCTATAGGAACATGTCCTCAGTGTAAAGACACCTATAGGAACATGTCCTCGGTGTAAAGTCACCTATAGGGACATGTCCTCAGTGTAAAGTCACTTATAGGGACATGTCCTCAGGGTAAAATCACCTATAGGGACATGTCCTCAGTGTAAAGTCACTTATAGGGACATGTCCTCAGTGTTAAGTCACCTACAGGGACATGTCCTCAGGGTAAAGTCACCTACAGGGACATGTCCTCAGTGTAAAGTCACCTAAAGGGACATGTCCTCAGGGTAAAGGCACCCATAGGGACATGTCCTCAGGGTAAAGTCACCCATAGGGACATGTCCTCAGGGTAAAGTCACCTATAGGGACATGTCCTCAGGGTAAAGTCACCCATAGGGACATGTCCTCAGGGTAAAGTCACCCATAGGGACATGTCCTCAGGGTAAAGTCACCTATAGGGACATGTCCTCAGTGTAAAGTCACCTATAGGGACATGTCCTCAGTGTAAAGTCACCCATAGGGACATGTCCTCAGGTTAAAGTCACCTATAGGGACATGTCCTCAGTGTAAAGTCACCTATAGGGACATGGCTCCAGTGCAGAGACCTATGGTTGGAGGTGGGTGAGTCTCCCTCTGTTCTCTCTGTCCCGTAGTCCAGTTGTCTCTGTGAGACAGAGGATCCTACTGTTGCACACACAAACCATTGGGTTCGGATGACTCTTTACAAGCTGCGTTGTTTGCATGCTATATTTATACCTCAATGTGCTGACGGTCCTCATGTTATACATAAGTATACTTTATAATTCAATAGAATTAGATTGATTAAATTCCAGTTTAAAAAAACGTATCTGAGCAGACTTACCTGCGGTAAACGGCGCTGCTTCGAGGATAGTCGGACCGAATGAACTTTAACCCGGAGCTAGGGGCCGGAAAGCACCAGGACGCTCCCTGGGGAACACGTTCTACTGCAGAACACCTCCGCTCACCGTCTGCAGCTCCCGATCAGCTTCTTGCTGCAGAGGATCCAGGTGTTCATCGCAGCCAGGTGTTTCAGGCGCTTTACCGATTCGTTGGAAATCAACGAGCCGTCCCTCATTTCCTCAGAAAAGACGCATCTAACATGAGCATTTGAACGAGAGAATGTGGACCATCTGGTTTGTGTTCCCCGAGGTGAACGGAGAGCAGAACCGAAGCCTGTTTTGACTTGATCACAGATCCTGGAAAAGGTCTGCAGCGCGGTCACATCACCTCCTACCTGTGGACCTCCTACCTGTAGACCGTAGACCTCGTGCTCATTCTAACGCACTGAGCCACTGCTGACCACGCCCCTAAACACACACGCGCATACCTTGACTGAATAGCTAAGTAAAAAGTCAAATTAAAAAGCAATAATTATTACTGAGTTGTGTCAGTCAGCTAGTGTGTTATCTCTGATCCAGCAGTGCTACTGGGTTCTAGTATAACTTCTGATCAGTCCTACTGGGTTCTAGTACAACTTACGATCAGTTCTACCGTGCTATAGTAGAACTTCTGATCAGTTCTACCGTGCTATAGTATAACTTCTGATCAGTTCTACCGTGCTATAGTATAACTTCTGATCAGTTCTACCGTGCTATAGTATAACTTCTGATCAGTTCTACCGTGCTATAGTAGAACTTCTGATCTGTTCTACCGTGCTATAGTAGAATATCCCGGGGGAAGTCACAGAGCCTTTTCTTTAAGAAACATAATTTAATGTCGACATTTGAATGACAGGGAAGCTCCTCCCTCAGACGTTTGAGTGATAGGAAAGTCCCCCCCCCCCCCCACACTGAAACCACAACCACTGTTCTGCAGAGCCCTATGGATCTACATGATCTAGATCTCATAGCAAGAAGGTTGTGAGTTCAAACCCCTGGGGGGCCCTCCCTGTGAGGAATGTGTTCTCTCTGTGTTTATGTGGGTTCATTCCAGGTGCTCCTGTTGCCTCCAAAACACAAACACATACACACTTGAACAGTTGAAACTACAATATGGGTTGCTGCTTAGAATGTAAAATATAAGCATAATACAAATACAAGATCTTATTTCATGGTCAGACTATTAAACTAATGTAAGTTTTAAATACAAATGCATGTTTATTCAAATGACATCCACTGTTCTGCAGAGCCCTATGGATCTACATGATCTAGATCTTATAGCAAGAAGGTTGTGGGTTCAAACCCCTGGGGGGACCTTTCTGTGAGGAATGTGTTCACTTGTTCAGCCCTGTTAGGTTAATACATTACATTACATTCCAGTCATTGAGCAGACTTCCAATAGTGTGTTCAACAAAGGAAGGTAAGAGAACAACTTGTCACCTGAAGTCAAAAGTGCATTTAATTCCTAACAAGTCTCCAAGAACTGAACCAGTGCTCAGGTAGAAGTACAGTAAGTTGGCAAACTTAATATAACTTATAATAGAGCTAACAAGCAGACAATCAAGCAACCACTACATCTAGTAAGCGCTATGAGGAAGGATCCGGAAGTGTTTCCTGAACAGGTAAGTTTCAGCCTGCGGTGGAGGATGGGCAGAGACTCTCTCTCCCCCGGCCCCTATAGTTATAGACATATTTATAGATTACATATTTATAGATTACATATTTATAGATTGCATACCATATGATAGCCATGTACATTTTTACTGTACCCCTGCTCACTACCTGTATATACTTGTGTATATATATATATATATATATATATATATATATATATATATATATATATATATATATATATATATATATATATATATATATATACTTGTATTTATTCATCTATCAATACATTTAGATTTCATTTAGAGTTATTTTAGTTATATTTTGTTTATACTAGTTTTGTTTAGTTACTTTGTTGTTATTTTGTTTTTAGCTTTAGGTATTAGTATATTTGTGTGTGCATTTATTCCCCCTGTGTCAACTGTTGCACCTTAATTTCCCTCGGGATAAATAACGTTTCTTGAATCTTGAATCTTGAATCTATATACCTATAATTCTGCACATATCTCATACCTACTCTAGTAGTAGTGATATTAGTATTATATAGATTAGACTGTATAAAGGTAGTAGTAGTGATATTAGTATTATATAGATTAGACTGTATAAAGGTAGTAGTAGTGATATTAGTATTATATAGATATAAGACTGTATAAAGGTAGTAGTAGTGATATTAGTATTATATAGATTAGACTGTATAAAGGTAGTAGTAGTGATATTAGTATTATATAGATATAAGACTGTATAAAGGTAGTAGTAGTGATATTAGTATTATATAGATTAGACTGTATACAGGTAGTAGTAGTGACATTAGTATTATATAGATATAAGACTGTATAAAGGTAGTAGTAGTTGTGATATTAGTATTATATAGATATAAGACTGTATAAAGGTAGTAGTAGTGATATTAGTATTATATAGATTAGACTATACAGGTAGTAGTAGTGATATTAGTATTATATAGATTAGACTGTATACAGGTAGTAGTAGTGATATTAGTAGTATATAGATTAGACTGTATACAGGTAGTAGTTGTGATATTAGTATTATATAGATGAGACTGTATAAAGGTAGTAGTAGTGATATTAGTATTATATAGATTAGACTGTATACAGGTAGTAGTTGTGATATTAGTATTATATAGATTAGACTGTATAAAGGTAGTAGTAGTGATATTAATATTATATAGATATAAGACTGTATAAAGGTAGTAGTAGTGATATTAGTATTATATAGATTAGACTGTATACAGGTAGTAGTTGTGATATTAGTATTATATAGATATAAGACTGTATAAAGGTAGTAGTAGTAGTGATATTAGTATTATATAGATATAAGACTGTATACAGGTAGTAGTAGTGATATTAGTATTATATAGATTAGACTGTATACAGGTAGTAGTAGTGATATTAGTATTATATAGATATAAGACTGTGTAAAGGTAGTAGTAGTGATATTAGTATTATATAGATATGACTGTATAAAGGTAGTAGTAGTGATATTAGTATTATATAGATATAAGACTGTATAAAGGTAGTAGTAGTGATATTAGTATTATATAGATTAGACTGTATACAGGTAGTAGTAGTGATATTAGTAGTATATAGATATAAGACTGTGTAAAGGTAGTAGTAGTGATATTAGTATTATATAGATTAGACAGTATAAAGGTAGTAGTAGTGATATTAGTATTATATAGATTAGACTGTATACAGGTAATAGTAGTGATATTAGTATTTTATTGATATAAGACTGTATAAAGGTAGTAGTAGTGATATTAGTATTATATAGATTAGACTGTATAAAGGTAGTAGTAGTGATATTTGTATTATATAGATATAAGACTGTGTAAAGGAAGTAGAAATATTCATATTACCGTATTGACCCGAATATAAGACGACCCCGATTATAAGACGACCCCTAAGACTAAATCTTTTTTTTTATAAAGAAAATAATTTTATTTGAAAATAATGATAACACATTACACATTGTGTTCAAATTTGCCTAACTTGGCAAACAAAAACAAAACAGGCTAGATCGATTGCAATGAAACAGTAGTGCAATAAAACGGTAGAGCAATGAAACAGTAGAGCAATAAAACAGTAGAGCAATAAAACAGTGCAACATTTCAGAACATCAGTCTATTGGTCACATCACGTCTTCTCATTCAGCTCGTCTTCTACATCGCTGGTTGTTCCTCTCACTCCCGCTATCGTCACTCACGGTGTCTGCTTCTGCTCCTCCCACATCACGTCATCCTCGCTGTCTCCTCCCACATCACGTCCTCCTCGCTGCCATCCATTTGATACGCAGCATTTCTTAACCCATTAATGATGCTTTCTGGGGAAACGTCAGCCCAAGCCTGGATTTTTCCAGACGGTGTCAGTGCGTGATTAGCAGCCAGGAGCCACTCTGTGGATCTCTTGCGCAGATGAACCTTGAATGGTTTGTTAACGACCACATCCAACACCTGCAGCTGGCTTGTCATTCCGCCCGGTATGATCACTAGGTCACCATTCAATTCTTTCACTTGCTTTTTGACTGGCTCAGTCAAGTGTCCACGGAAAGCATCCAGAATCAACATGTTCCTCTTCTTTCTGAGTCCCCCACGCCGTCTGCCCCACACCACCTTGAGCCAGTCCACCACAAGCTCCGTCTCCATCCAGCCCTTTGCCTGGGCACTACGATAATGCCAGCTGGCTGCCTCTTTAGGGACAGTCACTGCCTCTTTAGGGACAGTCACTGCCTCTTTAGGTACAGTCACTGCCTCTTTAGGGACAGTCACTGCCTCTTTAGGGACAGTCACTGCCTCTTTAGGTACAGTCACTGCCTCTTTAGGGACAGTCACTGCCTCTTTAGGGACAGTCACTGCCTCTTTAGGTACAGTCACTGCCTCTTTAGGTACAGTCACTGCCTCTTTAGGGACAGTCACTGCCTCTTTAGGTACAGTCTTGCGTTTTAAAACCACGTACGGGGGAAGTTTAGTCCCATCTGCGAGGCGCGTTAACATGACCGTTACTCGGCTCTTCTCGTTTCCAGTAGACTTCACAATCACTGATTTGTCGCCTTTCTTATGCACTGTGACAGATGTTGGCATGTCAAAATACACAGGCGTTTTTCTTTTTTCAAGTTGGTCGCTGTGTCTCTCCATTTCTAACTCTCCAGGTAACTGTTTTTATGTACTGTTACTTTAAGACTTTGAGTTACTTTAAGTGTCGCGCGGTGTCTCGGAACACTCGTTTGGCGCGATCTGTTGTTGCGCAATTACATGTGCAATTACGGTACATCGAAAAGTCTAAACCCCGATTATAAGACGACCCCTCTTTTTCAGATTTTTTTCTAGGAAAAAAACCCCGTCTTATATTCGGGTCAATACGGTATATAGATATTAGACTGTATACAGGTAGTAGTATTGATTTTAGTATTTTTTAAATTTTAGTCTAGACTTTATAAAGGTAGTAGGAGGTATATTAGTATATAAAGGTAGTAGGAGGTATATTAGTGTATAAAGGAAGTAGGAGGTATATTAGTATATAAAGGTAGTAGGAGGTATATTAGTGTATAAAGGAAGTAGGAGGTATATTAGTGTATAAAGGTAGTAGGAGGTATATTAGTGTATAAAGGTAGTAGGAGGTATATTTGTGTATAATTCTATTCTAGCAAGTGTATATCCTTAATGTTGATAACACACTCTTATCACAGCTACTTCAGCAGGTGACCTAGCAGTACGACATTGTGTTATTCATCTTGTTAATATGAATGCTTGTGAACTGCTCTATTGTTATGTTTGCGTACCTCAGCGTTATGCTATTGTCTGCTTCAACTAATGTACTCATTGTAAGTCGCTTTGGATAAAAGCGTCTGCCAAATGCCCTAAATGTAAATAATGAAGTAGGAGGTATATTAGTGTATGAAGGTAGTAGGAGGTATATTAGTGTATGAAGGTAGTAGGAGGTGTATTAGTGTATGAAGGTAGTAGGAGGTATATTAGTGTATAAAGGTAGTAGGAGGTATATTAGTGTATGAAGGTAGTAGGAGGTATATTAGTGTATAAAGGTAGTAGGAGGTATATTAGTGTATGAAGGTAGTAGGAGGTATATTAGTGTATGAAGGTAGTAGGAGGTATATTAGTGTATGAAGGTAGTAGGAGGTGTATTAGTGTATGAAGGTAGTAGGAGGTATATTAGTGTATGAAGGTAGTTGGAGGTATATTAGTGTATAAAGGTAGTAGGAGGTATATTAGTGTATAAAGGAAGTAGGAAGTATATTAGTGTATGAAGGTAGTAGGAGGTATATTAGTGTATAAAGGTAGTAGGAGGTATATTAGTGTATAAAGGTAGTAGTAGTGATATTAGTATTATATAGATATAAGACTGTATACAGGTAGTAGTTGTGATATTAGTGTTATATAGATATAAGACTGTATAAAGGTAGTAGTTGTGATATTAGTATTATATAGATTAGACTGTATAAAGGTAGTAGTTGTGATATTAGTATTATATAGATTAGACTGTATAAAGGTAGTAGTTGTGATATTAGTATTATATAGATTAGACTGTATAAAGGTAGTAGTAGTGATATTAGTATTATATAGATATAAGACTGTATAAAGGTAGTAGTTGTGATATTAGTATTATATAGATTAGACCGTATACAGGTAATAGTAGTGATATTAGTATTTTATAGATATAAGACTGTATAAAGGTAGTAGTTGTGATATTAGTATTATATAGATTAGACTGTATAAAGGTAGTAGTAGTGATATTTGTATTATATAGATATAAGACTGTGTAAAGGAAGTAGAAATATTCATATTATATAGATATTAGACTGTATACAGGTAGTAGTATTGATTTTAGTATTTTTTAATTTTAGTCTAGACTTTATAAAGGTAGTAGGAGGTATATTAGTATATAAAGGTAGTAGGAGGTATATTAGTGTATAAAGGAAGTAGGAGGTATATTAGTATATAAAGGTAGTAGGAGGTATATTAGTGTATAAAGGAAGTAGGAGGTATATTAGTGTATAAAGGTAGTAGGAGGTATATTAGTGTATAAAGGTAGTAGGAGGTATATTTGTGTATAATTCTATTCTAGCAAGTGTATATCCTTAATGTTGATAACACACTCTTATCACAGCTACTTCAGCAGGTGACCTAGCAGTACGACATTGTGTTATTCATCTTGTTAATATGAATGCTTGTGAACTGCTCTATTGTTATGTTTGCGTACCTCAGCGTTATGCTATTGTCTGCTTCAACTAATGTACTCATTGTAAGTCGCTTTGGATAAAAGCGTCTGCCAAATGCCCTAAATGTAAATAATGAAGTAGGAGGTATATTAGTGTATGAAGGTAGTAGGAGGTATATTAGTGTATGAAGGTAGTAGGAGGTGTATTAGTGTATGAAGGTAGTAGGAGGTATATTAGTGTATAAAGGTAGTAGGAGGTATATTAGTGTATGAAGGTAGTAGGAGGTATATTAGTGTATAAAGGTAGTAGGAGGTATATTAGTGTATGAAGGTAGTAGGAGGTATATTAGTGTATGAAGGTAGTAGGAGGTATATTAGTGTATGAAGGTAGTAGGAGGTGTATTAGTGTATGAAGGTAGTAGGAGGTATATTAGTGTATGAAGGTAGTTGGAGGTATATTAGTGTATAAAGGTAGTAGGAGGTATATTAGTGTATGAAGGTAGTAGGAGGTATATTAGTGTATGAAGGTAGTAGGAGGTATATTAGTGTATGAAGGTAGTAGGAGGTATATTAGTGTATAAAGGTAGTAGGAGGTATATTAGTGTATGAAGGTAGTAGGAGGTATATTAGTGTATAGAGGTAGTAGGAGGTATATTAGTGTATAAAGGTAGTAGGAGGTATATTAGTGTATAAAGGTAGTAGGAGGTATATTAGTGTATAGAGGTAGTAGGAGGTATATTAGTGTATAAAGGTAGTAGGAGGTATATTAGTGTATAGAGGTAGTAGGAGGTATATTAGTGTATAAAGGTAGTAGGAGGTATATTAGTGTATAAAGGAAGTAGGAGGTATATTAGTGTATAAAGGTAGTAGGAGGTATATTAGTGTATAGAGGTAGTAGGAGGTATATTAGTGTATAAAGGTAGTAGGAGGTATATTAGTGTATAAAGGTAGTAGGAGGTATATTAGTGTATAAAGGTAGTAGGAGGTATATTAGTGTATAAAGGTAGTAGGAGGTATATTTGTGTATAATTCTATTCTAGCAAGTGTATATCCTTAATGTTGATAACACACTCTTATCACAGCTACTTCAGCAGGTGACCTAGCAGTACGACATTGTGTTATTCATCTTGTTAATATGAATGCTTGTGAACTGCTCTATTGTTATGTTTGCGTACCTCAGCGTTATGCTATTGTCTGCTTCAACTAATGTACTCATTGTAAGTCGCTTTGGATAAAAGCGTCTGCCAAATGCCCTAAATGTAAATAATGAAGTAGGAGGTATATTAGTGTATGAAGGTAGTAGGAGGTATATTAGTGTATGAAGGTAGTAGGAGGTGTATTAGTGTATGAAGGTAGTAGGAGGTATATTAGTGTATAAAGGTAGTAGGAGGTATATTAGTGTATGAAGGTAGTAGGAGGTATATTAGTGTATAAAGGTAGTAGGAGGTATATTAGTGTATGAAGGTAGTAGGAGGTATATTAGTGTATGAAGGTAGTAGGAGGTATATTAGTGTATGAAGGTAGTAGGAGGTGTATTAGTGTATGAAGGTAGTAGGAGGTATATTAGTGTATGAAGGTAGTTGGAGGTATATTAGTGTATAAAGGTAGTAGGAGGTATATTAGTGTATGAAGGTAGTAGGAGGTATATTAGTGTATGAAGGTAGTAGGAGGTATATTAGTGTATGAAGGTAGTAGGAGGTATATTAGTGTATAAAGGTAGTAGGAGGTATATTAGTGTATGAAGGTAGTAGGAGGTATATTAGTGTATAGAGGTAGTAGGAGGTATATTAGTGTATAAAGGTAGTAGGAGGTATATTAGTGTATAAAGGTAGTAGGAGGTATATTAGTGTATAGAGGTAGTAGGAGGTATATTAGTGTATAAAGGTAGTAGGAGGTATATTAGTGTATAGAGGTAGTAGGAGGTATATTAGTGTATAAAGGTAGTAGGAGGTATATTAGTGTATAAAGGAAGTAGGAGGTATATTAGTGTATAAAGGTAGTAGGAGGTATATTAGTGTATAGAGGTAGTAGGAGGTATATTAGTGTATAAAGGTAGTAGGAGGTATATTAGTGTATAAAGGTAGTAGGAGGTATATTAGTGTATAAAGGTAGTAGGAGGTATATTTGTGTATAATTCTATTCTAGCAAGTGTATATCCTTAATGTTGATAACACGCTCTTATCACAGCTACTTAAGCAGGTGACCTAGCAGTACGACATTGTGTTATTCATCTTGTTAATATGAATGCTTGTGAACTGCTCTATTGTTATGTTTGCGTACCTCAGCGTTATGCTATTGTCTGCTTCAACTAATGTACTCATTGTAAGTCGCTTTGGATAAAAGCGTCTGCCAAATGCCCTAAATGTAAATAATGAAGTAGGAGGTATATTAGTGTATGAAGGTAGTAGGAGGTATATTAGTGTATGAAGGTAGTAGGAGGTGTATTAGTGTATGAAGGTAGTAGGAGGTATATTAGTGTATAAAGGTAGTAGGAGGTATATTAGTGTATGAAGGTAGTAGGAGGTATATTAGTGTATAAAGGTAGTAGGAGGTATATTAGTGTATGAAGGTAGTAGGAGGTATATTAGTGTATGAAGGTAGTAGGAGGTATATTAGTGTATGAAGGTAGTAGGAGGTGTATTAGTGTATGAAGGTAGTAGGAGGTATATTAGTGTATGAAGGTAGTTGGAGGTATATTAGTGTATAAAGGTAGTAGGAGGTATATTAGTGTATGAAGGTAGTAGGAGGTATATTAGTGTATGAAGGTAGTAGGAGGTATATTAGTGTATGAAGGTAGTAGGAGGTATATTAGTGTATAAAGGTAGTAGGAGGTATATTAGTGTATGAAGGTAGTAGGAGGTATATTAGTGTATAGAGGTAGTAGGAGGTATATTAGTGTATAAAGGTAGTAGGAGGTATATTAGTGTATAAAGGTAGTAGGAGGTATATTAGTGTATAGAGGTAGTAGGAGGTATATTAGTGTATAAAGGTAGTAGGAGGTATATTAGTGTATAGAGGTAGTAGGAGGTATATTAGTGTATAAAGGTAGTAGGAGGTATATTAGTGTATAAAGGAAGTAGGAGGTATATTAGTGTATAAAGGTAGTAGGAGGTATATTAGTGTATAGAGGTAGTAGGAGGTATATTAGTGTATAAAGGTAGTAGGAGGTATATTAGTGTATAAAGGTAGTAGGAGGTATATTAGTGTATAAAGGTAGTAGGAGGTATATTAGTGTATAAAGGTAGTAGGAGGTATATTTGTGTATAATTCTATTCTAGCAAGTGTATATCCTTAATGTTGATAACACGCTCTTATCACAGCTACTTAAGCAGGTGACCTAGCAGTACGACATTGTGTTATTCATCTTGTTAATATGAATGCTTGTGAACTGCTCTATTGTTATGTTTGCGTACCTCAGCGTTATGCTATTGTCTGCTTCAACTAATGTACTCATTGTAAGTCGCTTTGGATAAAAGCGTCTGCCAAATGCCCTAAATGTAAATAATGAAGTAGGAGGTATATTAGTGTATGAAGGTAGTAGGAGGTATATTAGTGTATAGAGGTAGTAGGAGGTGTATTAGTGTATGAAGGTAGTAGGAGGTATATTAGTGTATGAAGGTAGTAGGAGGTATATTAGTGTATGAAGGTAGTAGGAGGTGTATTAGTGTATGAAGGTAGTAGGAGGTATATTAGTGTATGAAGGTAGTAGGAGGTATATTAGTGTATAAAGGTAGTAGGAGGTATATTAGTGTATGAAGGTAGTAGGAGGTATATTAGTGTATGAAGGTAGTAGGAGGTATATTAGTGTATGAAGGTAGTAGGAGGTGTATTAGTGTATGAAGGTAGTAGGAGGTATATTAGTGTATGAAGGTAGTTGGAGGTATATTAGTGTATAAAGGTAGTAGGAGGTATATTAGTGTATGAAGGTAGTAGGAGGTATATTAGTGTATGAAGGTAGTAGGAGGTATATTAGTGTATGAAGGTAGTAGGAGGTATATTAGTGTATAAAGGTAGTAGGAGGTATATTAGTGTATGAAGGTAGTAGGAGGTATATTAGTGGATAGAGGTAGTAGGAGGTATATTAGTGTATAAAGGTAGTAGGAGGTATATTAGTGTATAAAGGTAGTAGGAGGTATATTAGTGTATAAAGGTAGTAGGAGGTATATTAGTGTATAAAGGAAGTAGGAGTGACAGGTCTTCCCGCGCGGGGCCAGTCCTCCTGGGTGCGTTTGATTTATTCATTCGGACCTCCTCGTTACAACTGGCACACAGCGGCTCCACTGCTAACCTGAGCCCTTTACGTTCTCACTGCCATGTGATCCAGTCGACCATGTTACTCTACTACATGTTACACATTCCGCAGTAGAATAACATGTCATGCGTGTATGAACGGCAGCTAAACACATTTAACCAAACCTCGCGAATCGGGATGTACGACCGAGACTAAAACCAACGTCCTTCGCAGAGTCAAGTTGTTGAGTGACAAGCGCACCGACTAATCAACACGCCTCTGCCATTATAAACAGTGTCCTGTCGGCCAATGACCGTGACGGCCTTTTAATGGCGGATCGCTATTGGTCTACTCAAATGGGACGGCCAAGTGGCGCGGGTTTGTAAAAAAACATTGGAAAATAATAGGCGATCCTTTGGGTTATGTCGTGTTAACGAGGAACCATTAGTGATAGTTATAGTGATAGTTGAATCGCTCCGTGAGAGAACACCAACCACCAATCGCGCTCACAGCAGCTCAGGTGTGGATGACAGCAGCTCATCTGGAGGGGTTACCGTTCTAAAGAGAACCACTGATCACTAGCTCCGGGATGGAGGCTCGTAAGCCCCAGAAGAAGAAGGGCTTATCCTCGCTGCTCGGAGCCCCGGACGACGAGGACCGCAAGCACACGTTTGTAAGTATGAAGTATGAAGTGTGTGTGTGTGTGTGTGTGTGTGTGTGTGTGTGTGTGTGTGTGTGTGTGTGTGTGTGTGTGTGTGTGTGTGTGTGTGTGTGTGTGTGTGTGTGTGTGTGTGTGTGTGTGTGTGTGTGTGTGTGTGTGTGTGTGTGTGTGTGTGTGTGTGTGTGTGTGTGTGTGTGTGTGTGTGTGTGCAGCAGACTGAGCCCCAGGAGAGTCTCTCTCTTTCTGGTATATCACGTTCTTGGAAACCTGCGTGAAGTGTAAATACCAGTATTAGAGAAGTTATGTGGTCTCTCTCTCTCTCTCTCTCTGTCTCTCTCTCTGTCTCTCTCTGTCTCTCTCTGTCTCTCTCTCTGTCTCTCTCTCTCTCTCTCTCTCTCTCTCTCTCTCTGTCTCTTCTGTCTCCTTCCTGCCATGACATAATTGAATGGAATGCAATTTCAATTTGGGTCTTGATTAGCTATTTGTTGTAAAACCAACCCAGCGCGAGAGAGAGGGTGTGTTGTCCTGAGCAGCTCCTCGTTATCCCTTGACCGTGACCATGGACTCACAGTCTGACTGCATGTTGCCTCTTTGAACAACAGATGACAAAGAATGTACTCCTTTTATAACCACATATTATATATATGTGGACATATGACGTTATCTGCCTCTCAGAGCATGTTGACAGACATAGCTTATATATATATATCTATATCGATATATATATATATATAGATATATCTCTATATCTATATATATATAGATATATCTCTATATCTATATATATATAGATATATATATATATAGATATAGATATATCTCTATATATATATATATTTAGATATATATATATATCTAGATATATCTATATATATATATCTATATAGATATATATAGATATATATAGATATATATAGATATATATATATCTAAATATAGATATATCTATATATAGATATATATATCTATCTATATCTATATATAGATATAGATATATATATATCTAAATATATTATAAGTGAAATGAATCTAAATAGATCATAACATAATAATGATATATCAAGGTTTCTTTTAACTATATGGTTATATGTCGTGCATTCAGACTGGATGCTGCTGGTAAACACATCACTACCTCAGTTTTATCATTATGAAATACAATATCAGTCTTTAAGTGACCTTTGACCTTATTTGCACTGGAATTTTAAATTCATGCATATATAGAAAATGTGATAAACCAGTAGTAGCCATAGATGCCCAGCAGGGGTCGCTACTGCACTAGGAACATCACAAAGATACTACTACTGTGTTTCCTGTTGTCCACTGGGCTCCTGTTGAAACCTGGAAGGGCAATCAAATCAGAGGAATTATAAGATGATTTAACTCTTACATGAAGAACAGTTATATTAACAGTTATATTTGGCTTCTGCCATTATTTTGAATGAGGAACAGATGCAAATCTTGTTAACCCATTAAGATCATTGTTATTTTGATTTGATCAACCTTCACTGTTATTCCTCAATATAACAAAACCTCAACAGTACAACACCAGCCCTGTGGATAAGGCATGGCCCTTTTAATTTTTATTATCTACATCCTTTGATTTACATAACACACTTCCAAGCCCTGTCCTGCCTGGGACCCTGAGCCTCAGAACACCAGGATGGGGTTCTGATTGGTTTGGGTTCATGTTCACTACATGGTCATTCCAGCCAACATGGAGGACTAACTATTTGTTGTTCAGTCTTTCAAGACTGGGACACAAACAGAATCAAACGCCAGCTTCATTTAATCTTCATGGTTGTGTACTGAGGTCAAATTCCTTGTACTAAACAAACAATGGGATTCTGATTTGATTATTAGATTCACTTAAACTTTGATTCCATTGATGGTGTCATGCATGCGGCAGTATAGCTCAGGAGGTAGAGCGGTCGCCTCACAACCAGAAGGTTGCAGAAGGTCGATCCCCAGCTCCTCCTCCTAGCAAAAACGATGTCCTTGAGCAATGAATGATGATGAATGAATGTGTGTGTGAATGTGTGTATGAATGGGTTAATGTGAGGCATGACATTTAGATAAAAGCACTATATAAAAAGCAGTCCATTTACCGTGCAATAGCTGAAGGTCAATCTTAGTAAATGAGTTAATTTCATTATTCTTTCTGGGCTGTGCAAGCTGTCCAACAACCAACCGATCTGATCTGTCTGCTTGACCCCTCGGCCCCCCGGGGACCGCTGGCTAATCCACTGCTTGGGAGCGCTCCCTCTTGGGATTCTTTAAGCTATTGCAAGTAGTTTGGTCGTTCATCTCCTCCCAACATTTATTGGAACCTGTGAAGTGTGATATTGGCGGCTATTTTCTAAAAGTCGGTAACAAGATGCATTTTATTTTTGTTTAATTACAAAAATAATATTGTGCCCCTAAATGTGAACTCACATTCCCTCGTATGTGCAGTGAATTGTGAGCCCTGCCTGCGGATCTGAAGTCTTGTTTTTCAGGGTAAAATCAGCCCTGAAATAAAAAGCTAGGTGTGAAACAGAAGAGGAAACACGTGCTCATGTAAGGAGCCAATGCTCAGCCTTTATTAAAGACTGTGAATGGGCTCTGAAAGTGAACCAAAGAAAAGCCTGGAAAAGTGGCTGTCACCACAAAGTCTGGGCTAGCAGGGGAGCCTTATTAAAGTAATGGATGGTTGCTGGAGCTTTCTTTGGACTTCAGATTAGGGCTCCCTCCCATAGCGCCGCTGTGGCCCCCTTACGCCGTTAGTCGGTGGAACTCTGCAGCTCGGTCTACTCACCACTCCGCTCCCACGACTAGTCCTCCTCCCTTACCACTCCCCTTGCCTTTGTTTAGTCCTGGTGTTTTAGACTTCTCCTCCTCATGCCCGGCAGCTCCTGACGTTTCTATTTACTGCTTGACTGCAGGATGTGGAGCTTCGTGCCACCTGCGGTAACAGAGTGGGGTACGGCGAGCGAGGTACTGCAAGATGCTCGGTCTCTCAGGCCTCATTCACACCATGTGTAAACACCCCATTTACCGCTCTGCCCAGGGAACACCCGAGGGTCTGGAGAGAGTGTATGGGCTAGGAGCTGCTTCAGTAGGTCATGTCTGGTGTTGATGATGCATGTGTCAGTGTGTCAGTGGGTCAGTCTGGTCCTGATTATGTGTTGGTCAGTGGGTCAGTCTGGTCCTGATGATGTGGGTCAGTGTGTCAGTAGGTTAGTCTGGTCCTGATGATGTGTGGGTCAGTAGGTCAGTCTGGTCCTGATGGTGTGTGGGTCAGTGGGTCAGTCTGGTCCTGATGATGTGTGTGTCGGTCTGGTCCTGATGATGTGTGGGTCAGTAGGTCAGTCTGGTCCTGATGATGTGTGGTCAGTGTGTCAGTAGGTCAGTCTGGTCCTGATGATGTGTTGGTCAGTGTGTCAGTGGGTCAGTCTGGTCCTGATGATGTGTGTGTCAGTGGGTCAGTCTGGTCCTGATGATGTGTGGGTCAGTCTGGTCCTGATGATGTGTGTGTCGCGTGTCTCCCTTATTATATATCTCCCTTATTACGCCAAACCCCTATCTGTGTTTGCCGCAGATTCTATGCTTCATTGAGATATGAAACATGAGATGAGAATGTTGCGTGTTACATCCAGTGAATTTTAATTTGCTCTTGAGTACATGCAAGTGTTTGAAGGCGGCATCTTTAGTTGTTTGAGAATGATTCTTAATTATCTTTAGTCTGCGTGGAGCAAAAGGTGATGCATCTGTTGCTATTGATTGTCTCTCTAGCAGATGGAAGCAAGTCTTACTACTTTTGGGAGCATATTATGCATCTTGCATTGAAATGCACACATTCACACACAACAACACGCAGATGCATACGAATAAAATCGGTCTCCATCAACACTTGGTTAAGAACAGACCGGCACAGAACCAGTTGGCATCCTCAGGTGCTGTTTAGTCTCTTCTCTTGACAAGCTTGAATTCAAATGATTTAAACAGGTGTTACTACTTGAGTGCTTTTTCTATTCTGTATTCTGTGCTAAATGGGTGTGTGCCGTCTCGTTTATAGCAGTGTCTATTCGATTAACGGTACATTCAGGACTAGTTGTCCTGAATGAACTATTTGACGTATAGACCTTTAGAAGTAAGCACCTGACACCGATAGCTTGTTGGCATACTTTCTTCAAGAGCTTTCTGTGTGGTTATTGAAGCGTAAAGCACCAAGTAGTTTCAGGTAGGCGTGTATTTATCTGACATTACAGTGTTGGCCTGAAACTGCCTTTCATTGATCTGTTTTCTCATTGTCTTTATTAAACTATTCCAGATCCTCTGTTCCCCGCTTGACAAACGACAAGAGACACGGTCTACATTTGATCAAAGGCAACGGGCCGCTAATCAAGCAGACATCTTTAATAACCAGGGGTTTTAAGAAGAAGTTAAATATGCCAATAAAAATACTTTTTATTATAGAAAAAAAAGATCAAAACCAAAAAGATCAATGTCCTCTTAATAGTGGAGAGGTATAAGAGGTTGCGACCTACAGAGGGCACTACAGCGTATTGGCTCATTGCTCTGCTCTGATATGTAGGGTTCCCATACCGTTTCTAAAGCAATGGAGGACATGGGCCCAGCTGTAGGACGGTAAGGAGAGAGAAACAGTTGGTGTGTGTGTGTGTGTGTGTGTGTGTGTGTGTGTGTGTGTGTACACACATATATGTGTGTGTATGTATGTATGTATGTATGTATATATGTGTGTATATATATATATGTGTGTAGATATAGATATCTATATATATATATATATATATATACATATACATATACATATATAGAAAAAATATTTTACAATAGATGGTAACAATTTGAGCACCCAGACAGATCAATACGCTGAAATTGTGTATTTTGAGGCACCCTAATATATATACATATATACACACACATACACATACACACACACACGTGTGTGTGTGTGTGTGTGTGTGTGTGTGTGTGTGTGTGTGTGTGTGTGTGTGTGTGTGTGTGTGTGTGTGTGTGTGTGTGTGTGTGTGTGTGTGTGTGTGTGTGTGTGTGTGTGTGTGTGTGTGTGTGTGTGTGTGTGTGTGTGTGTGTGTATTAGGGTGCATCAAAATACACAATTTCAGCGTATTGATCTGTCTGGGTGCTCAAATTGTTACCATCTATTGTAAAATATTTTTAGGTGTAACAGCACAGCAGGGTTTATGGCAAAAGGGGGTAATCGGCACCCATTGGAGAGCCATGAAAAAGCACTTTGTTTTGATGTCGTTCTCTTGTGCCATCACTTTGGGCTTTGGTTTCTATGTTTAGTTTCAAGAAGAAGAAACAAGACCATGTGACAAAGAAGAAGAAACCCATGTGGCAGCATGTCTCGGCACATTATGCAGGCCAGGCATAGCAGTGAGGCTACAGCTTGACTGGTAGTTGCAATGGAGCACCGGCTAGACTCCACATTCCCACTGTGGTCTCCACACACGAGCAGCTCATCGGAAATCCGGAGGACGTTGCTTTCCTGGCCTGCATGAAGAGCGACAGAGTGGCTACGTTTGGAGTGTTTGATACCAAGCTGCAATCCAAGGGAGAGCGGCGACAGAAGCGCGAAGCAGCCTAGCAGGCACACCTAACCAAAGAGCAGCAAGAAATTACTGCGAAATCTAGCATGGCGACAAAGCAAAGGTGATGAGGATGCATTGTGGAGCAATGCGGCAATGCGGCGGAGCCATTGTCTACGCGCGGAGTCAGCTGTTGTCGCTACAACAGACCTTGCTGCTACGGGAGAGGCCCGACCTCCCCAGGGAGCTGAGGAGGAAGTACAGGGGATGCAAGGCTGGACGTAAACAGCGGGAGAGGAAGCGGAGATATAAACCATATCTCCCTTCCATCACCATGGGGAACGTGAGGTCGCTAGCGAACAAGATGGACAAGCTAGCGGGCCTGGTGAGGACCCAGCGAGTGTACCGGGAGAGCAGCGTGCTTTGTTTCACGGAGACGTGGCTCCACGAGGACACCCCGGACTCCAGTGTTACCGCGGACGGCTTTCTGACCGCCCGGGCGGACAGGACGCACCGAGAGAGTGGCAAGAGGAAAGGTGGGGGACTTGCTATTCTCGTTAACAACAAGTGGTGTAACCCTGGACATGTTACTGTGAAGGAACGTGTGTGTAGCGGACATTGAACTGCTGGCCGTGAGTCTGCGGCCATACTATCTGCCGCGAGAGTTCTCCCACGTGCTTCTCCTTGTTGTTTACATTCCACCGTCGGCAAACGCAGGCGTCACCCACTCCGTTGTCGCGAGACTTCAGACACAGCACCCAGAAGCGTTCATCGCGATATCTGGGGACTTCAACCACGTGACTCTGGCTGCAACACTGCCCACCTTTAAGCAGTTTGTGGACTGTCCCACCAGGGAAAACAAGACACTGGACCTGCTGTATGCCAATGTTAAGGAGGCATACAGCGCCACCGCCCTTCCTCCTCTTGGAAGGTCAGACCACAACCTCATCCACCTTCAGCCCCGGTATAGGCCTCTAGTCCAGCGGCTGCCTGTGACCATAAGGACTGTGAGGAGATGGTCACAGGAGGCCGTTGAGGACTTGCGGGGCTGCTTTGAGTCAACAGACTGGGATTTCCTCTGTGATTTGCATGGAGAGGACCTTGATGATCTCACGGAATGCATAACGGTGTACATCAACTTCTGTGTGGACAATGTTGTTCCCACAGAGACTGTACGCTGTTTCCCCAACAACAAGCTGTGGGTCACCTGAGACATCAAGGTCCTGCTCAATGAGAAGAAGAGGGCCTTCAGAGACGGGGACAGGGAGCAGATGAGGCGGGTTCAGAGGGAGCTGAAGGAGAGGATCCAAAGACAACTACAGGAGGAAGCTGGAGCACAAACTTCAGCAGAACAACCTGAAGGATGTGTGGAGTGGCATGAGGAGCATCACTGGCTACAAACAACATGATAGCCAGACAATAGGGGGGGTCCTGACCGGGCCAACGAGTTGAATTTGTTTTTCAATGGATTCAATGAGTGGGCTCCGGTCTACCCCTCCCCCAGCTCCTCTACAACCATTCCCCTCCAGCCCTGCTGTCCCCCCTCCCCCACCGTCCCTCTCCAGCGACAACATACCTGTTCTCTCTCCCCCACCACTACCTCACCCCTCCCCCATCAACACAACAGAGACTCTTCCTGCCCCCACACACAGCACACAGACCTTCACAGCTGAGCAGGTGAGGAAAGTGCTGTGCAGGCTCCACCCAGGCAAGGCTGCAGGTCCTGACGGCGTCAGCCCGAGGGTCCTCAAAACTTGTGCTGCCCAGCTGAGTCCTGCAGTACATCTTCAACCTGAGCATGAGACTGGAGAGGGTCCCTGTGCTGTGGAAGACATCCTGCCTGGTGCCGGTTCCGAAGAAGGCACGTCCCAGCACCTCAAACGACTACAGACCGGTGCCGCTGACGTCCCCATTTAGTTTATACTAGTTTAGTTTAGTTTATTGTTATTTAGTTTTTAGGTATTAGTATATTTTGTGTGCATTTATTCCCCCTGTTTCAACTGTTGCACCTTAATTTCCCTTGGGATAAATAAAGTCATCTTGAATGACGATAAAACGCCTAATCCACCGGCGGTGAACACACCCACCTGCAAGCATAATAAGACTGGCACTACAGCCTTCATTCCAGCTTTCACCAACGGCCTGATTGAGGAGTCTGGTGGCAATTGGTCAAAGGTCTCCACATCCTACGCAACAGCAGACCAAGTGCCACCACATACTGGAGGCCATCAGTGAGGAACAGCACGAGCAGTGGCCACCACCTCCGATGTGCACCCTGAACTGGGACTGCAAGTTGACACCGATGCTTACCAATGTGCGCCAGTTGGAGGAGCCACAGTGGCCAAAGTGGTGGTTGGAGATGCGGAGCGGCTCAAACTGCTTGGTGTCCCAGCATATATGAAGGGAACTGGCGAGGCATGTGGAATGATCATCTCCCGGCTGACATGCAAGCTGCTGCAGGGTGGTGCTGCACCGATCAGTTTGTCAACATGGCATTTGACACCACCCTGTCAAACACTGGCCATCTCACGGCAGCCTGCATTGCCATCCAGCTCTCACTGGGTGGACCACTGCTCTGGTCCGGGGGCCGGCACCACACCGGCTCCTCAGCCACAGTTTCACTGACCTCAAGGTAGAGACGTCACCCTCGCCAGAGGTTACATTGTTTACACTGCTCGGTGACAACTGGGACCTGGTGCCACATAAGGACAGCGGCCCATTGTCCCGCTACATTCCTGATGAAGCCAAACCACCGTTCCTGGGCAAGATGCGTGCTGAACTCATTGAGTACACTGCAGGAGTGCTCGACTACAAGTTAGTGCAGCTGTGTCTTGTGTTTCTGGGTGCAGCACACACTCCAGTTACCTTCCAACGGCCGGGAGCACTGCACAAGGCGCGGTGGATTGCCACGCTACTGTACAGTTGGCGTTTGTCAACTTCCTTATCTACGCAACGTGGTGGCTTACCTGCGACATGGCCATAGATGCCGCATGGAATGACCTCACACTCTACCACCACCTGTAAGCGTCTGTTGACGAGGGCATTGCAGCATCGGTGATCAAGGCACTGTAGCTGCACCTATGGTACCTGACAGGTGAGATGCAGCCCCTGGCACTCTTGGCGAGTGGTGCGCACTTAAAGATGCCATCTTGGAGCACAAACCGGCTGACCTCCCCATGCAAGCCCTAAAGTTCGCTTTCAGCGACCAGCAGCTTGTTTGGCTGACCTCGCCAACCCTGACTGTTGGTTCTGCATGCACAAGCTGCACAACGATCCAGCGTTTATCTCACTGGATGTAGAGGATTGGGCTGCCAGTGAAGCATTCCAGATGGGTGCGGTGAATGTACGTGCCATCAAAGTTGTGAATAGGATGTGGCGTCAAACTCACATCAGACTTTGTGGCAGCAGCCAGGAGCAAGGAGCACCTGCAAAATGTGCTGCAGACAGTTAAGCATCACTGCTCTAAACAGCCAAATCTGCGCCACTGCAAGCGTAAGCTGGACCAGGACGAGGACTATAGGATTCTTAAGACATTACCGTATTGACCCGAATATAAGAAGGTTTTTTTCCTAGGAAAAAATCTGAAAAAGAGGGGTTCTGTAATGTTTCTTTCTATCAATGAAGAAACTGGGGTTCTTTCAATATCATTTATTCAGGTACTGGTAGCAAGTAGCATACAGGTCAGCATCAAACAGGTGTCTCATTACTTACTAGTTCCCCTGCTATGTGCTTGGGGTGTGGCCCATGTAGCCTGGTAGATGGTGCCATCTAGTGGTTAATATAAATCACATCACGTATCACCACATCCCCTTTTCTTTAGACGCTAACCACACAACAATAAATGTAAACATTTCTGTTGACTCAAAACACCTTCACCTTTTAGTTTTTTTCTACTATTGCTATTTCCAAATACAATTCTTTTTTTATTTTTATTTTTATTTTTTTAACATGCATACCACAAACTAATGTCATATCATGCTTTAGAATTCTTTCCTTTTTTTCTTTTTTGATGCAAAAGGATACAGCTCTGTGCTGTTCTTTACAAATCCTGAAGTGTGTCAGGTGGTTCAGACTGACGTGTAGATCTTCTCAGTGCTGGTGTTGAAGGTGTCTGGTCAGCTGCTGGTGGTTCAGACTGACGTGTAGATCTTCTCAGTACTGGTGTTGAAGGCGTCTGGTCAGCTGCTGGTGAGTTTGTCAGCTCAGCTGTCGGCGGTGCTGCTGTTGTGCAAACTTGGTCATCAGCTGTTGAAGGTTCTTCAAGTGTCTCTGGGGTTTTTAACAAGCTTCGTCCATTCCTTCTCAGGACCTGACCCTCTTCTGTTCTGACGGTGTAGGATCTAGGACCTACTTCCTCCAGAACAGTGGCTTTCTTGTTCCAGTATTTAGAATCTTGAAGTCTCACTGTGTCACGCTGTGACAGTGGTACTAAACTTTTTGACACTTTGTCATAGTTTGTTTTCTGTCTGTTTTGCAGACACTTTTGTTTCTGTCTCACGATGTTATTCTTCTTCTGTTTTGCAGTGTAAGGAAGTGTGGTTGGTAGCCTCCGTCCCATCAGAAGCTCAGCAGGAGACAGTCCATGTTCTAGTGGTGATGCTCGGTAACTCAGTAGAGCTAGATATGGATCAGAACCTCTCTTTTTTGCTTTCTTGAGCAGCTTTTTTACTATGTCCACACCTTTTTCTGCTTTACCATTGGATTGGGCATACAGGGGGCTTGAGGTTACATGCTGGAAATTATATTCTTCTGCAAAGTTCTGGAACTCTTTACAGTTGTAAGCTGGTCCGTTGTCAGAAACGAGAACCTGACAAATTCCATTTCTCGCAAAGATAGATTTCATATGTGTAATCACACCAGTAGCTGTCATGCTGGAAAGCACTGCTATCTCTGGATAGTTAGAAAAATAGTCTATGACCAATTCTTTCCATCCAGGTGGAACAAGTCAGTTCCCACTTTCTGCCAAGGCACATTAGGTAGGTCTGCAGTTACCATGGGCTCTTTCTGCTGCTTTGTATGGTGTTTCAGACAGGTTTCACAGCTCGAGACCATCTGTCACTGTCTGTGTTGATGCCTGGCCAATATACTGCTGTTCTGGCTCTTCTCTTACATTTTTCCATTCCGAGGTGCCCCTCGTGAAGTCTTTTCAACATCTCCTGTCTCAGTGACTGAGGAATGACAATTGTGTTCTTTCTGAGTAAAAGTCCATTTATCACACTCGGCTCTGCTCGGATGTTGTAATATTGTTGACAGTCTCCTTTAGGCCAGCTCTCTTTCAGATTAGTCATGACCCTCTGTAGTATTGGGTCCTTTTCTGTTTCTGCTGAAATCTGCTTAGATTTTGTGTCTGACACAGGTAGTGATTTTGCAATCAAGTTCACATGTAATTCAACATTAATCTCTGTAGAGCTCACTGGTGTGTCACTCTGTTTCGTTGCCCTGGACAGAGCATCAGCCATCACAATGTGTTTACCTGGTGTGTATATCAGCTCAAAATCATAACGTTGCAGCTTCATCATCAGTCTTTGTATGCGTGGTGACATCTCACTGAGGTTTTTCTTTATGATGGAGATCAATGGCTTGTGGTCTGTCTCTGCCACAAATCTTGGTAGGCCATACACGTAACTGTGGAACTTTTAAATCCATACACTAGTCCTAAGCGCTCCTTTTCTATTTGTGCATAGCGACATTCAGTTATTGTCATCGTTCTTGACGCATAGGCAACTGGCCTCCAATCCTCTCCATCAGCTTGTAGCAGTACTGCTCCAATTCCATTTTTGGATGAGTCAGTGGAAATCTTTATCCTTTTGGATGGGTCAAAAAACGTCAGTACTGGTTCTGTTGTGAGCATGGTTTTCAGTGTTTTCCACTCCTCTTCATGACTGTCAGTCCACTTGAAGTCACACTTGTGGTGTAACAGCTGCCTGAGGTGCACTGTCTTGGTTGATAAAGTTGGTATGAACTTTCCAATGAAATTGATCATTCCCATCACTCTCAAAACACCTTGCTTATCTTCAGGTCTCGGCATCTCCACTATGGCTTTCACCTTGCGGATGTCAGGCTCGATACCTGCACTCGAAAGCTTGTCTCCCAGAAAGGTGATTTCTCCCACACCAAACTGGCATTTTGCTCTGTTGAGCTTTAGTCCATGCTTTTTGATGTTTTGCAACACTTTGATGAGTCTCTCATTGTGCTGCTCCAGTGTGGATCCCCACACCACTACATCATCCACATACACCCGTGCTCCTTCTAAACCTTCCAGTATGTGCTCCATAGTTCTGTGGAACACTTCAGGAGCAGAGCATATTCCAAAAGGCATCCTCTGGAACGAGTAGCGGCCAAACGGTGTATTGAATGTACAGTACTTTGTGCTGTCTTCATGCAGTTTGATCTGCCAAAAACCCTGTGAAGCATCCAATTTACTGAAGTACTTTGCACCAGCCATTTCACTCGTTATTTCCTCTCGTTGGAATCTGATAATGCTCTTTTAATGTTTGCATTTAGGTCTTTTGGATCCATGCACAGACGTATATCACCATTTGGCTTCTTGGCACACACCATTGAATTCACCCCACTCTCTTTATAACTCCCAGTGACATCATTCGGTCGAGCTCTTGCTTCACCTTTTCTCTGAGCAGTGCTGGAACCCGCCTGGGAGCATGTATGACTGGCTGTGCATCCTCTTTTAGTTGGATCTTGTAGGTGTATGGTAAGACACCAAACCCTCGGAACACATCTGTATACTGATCCACTATTGGCTCTACGTTGTTCTGTGCATTTGTTTTGATGCTATACATCCTCTTGACTAGACCCAATTGTTCACATGCTTCATCTCCTAACAGTGAGTCATGTCCATCTGGAACTATTACAAACATGAGGTGATGCTCTTTGCCTTTAACTCTCACCTTCAGTCTGCATATTCTTCTTGTGGGGATGGGCTGTCCATTGTAGGCCTTGAGTGGAATGGGATTAGGACGAATGTGGGGCTTCACCTTCATGTTTCTGATGTGAAGTTCATTTATCATGTTAGCCTTTGCTCCTGTATCCAGTTTGAAAGCAATTATAGCTGGACTGTCTCCTGCTGAGCTTCTGATGGGACGGAGGCTACGAACCACACTTCCTTACACTTATGGCACATTTTTCCATATGCTGGGCATTGTCTTGGTGCATGACGAGTACCACATCTTTTACACTGAAAAGTCTGTGATTTCTTTTGTTGGTTGTACTGCCTTTTTCCTTTGTAAGTCTTCCTCGAGACCAAACTTTCAGCAGGCTGTTGCATTCTCGAGCGAAACACATACCGTTCAAAGGTTTCATTCTTCTTTGGTGAACAGTGTTCATCAAACTTCTTGACAACCTCGTCAAACTTGTCTTTGTCTTCTGCGTTGGCGAACACAAACGTGTTGTATACTTCCACAGCTTGTTGTCCCGCGACGGTCAGAAGCAGTGCAATCCTCCTTGTTTCAGACTTTCCTTCCAGTCCTACAGCCACCAGGTACAGCATGAAACGCTGTTTGAAGGTACTCCACTCATAATCAACATTACCAGTCCAATTCACAGCGTCTGGCGGCTTCACACTTTCCATCATGATGACGACTTGTGACCACTCCTGGTACCATGTAATGTTTCTTTCTATCAATGAAGAAACTGGGGTTCTTTCAATATCATTTATTCAGGTACTGGTACCAAGTAGCATACAGGTCAGCATCAAAAAGGTGTCTCATTACTTACTAGTTCCCCTGCTAAGTGCTTGGGGTGTGGCCCATGTAGCCTGGTAGATGGTGCCATCTAGTGGTTAATATAAATCACATCACGTATCACCACAATCGGGGTTTAGACTTTTCGATGTACCGTAATTGCACATGTAATTGCACATGAAATTGCACAACAACAGATCGCGCCAAACGAGTGTTCCGAGACACCGCGCGACACTTAAAGTAACTCAAAGTCTTAAAGTAACAGTACATAAAAACAGTTACCTGGAGAGATAGAAATGGAGAGACACAGCGACCAACTTGAAAAAAGTGGCTCAAAAGTAGGGCAAGTTAATAAACAGGAGAGACGAAGTTACGATGCCAATTTTAAGATAATGGTGATAAACGAAGCAGAGACATCAGACACCTGTCATTGCGACGCAGGACAAGCCTTGCCCAGCGCCTGCCCTCAGACTTCAGAGAGAAGCTACTGTCTTATCAGCGATATGTGATCAAGTTAAGGAAGAAGCACTCATACCCCCTTGATCAGATGGGCAATGCTGATCAAACGCCGGTGTATTTTGACATGCCAACATCTGTCACTGTGCATAAGAAAGGCGACAAATCAGTGATTGTGAAGTCTACTGGAAACGAGAAGAGCCGAGTAACGGTCATGTTAACGCGCCTTGCAGATGGGACAAAACTTCCCCTGTACGTGGTTTTACGCAACGCAAGACTGTACCTAAAGAGGCAGTGCCAGCTGGCATTATCGTAGTGCCCAGGCAAAGGGCTGGATGGAGACGGAGCTTGTGGTGGACTGGCTCAAGGTGGTGTGGGGCAGACGGCGTGGGGGACTCAGAAAGAAGAGGAACATGTTGATTCTGGATGCTTTCCGTGGACACTTGACTGAGCCAGTCAAAAAGCAAGTGAAAGAGTTGAATGGTGACCTAGTGATCATACCGGGCGGAATGACAAGCCAGCTGCAGGTGTTGGATGTGGTCGTTAACAAACCATTCAAGGTTAATCTGCGCAAGAGATCCACAGAGTGGCTCCTGGCTGATCACGCACTGACACCGTCTGGAAAAATCCAAAAGCCTGCAGTACGTTTGCTCTGTGAATGGATCTTGCAAGCATGGGCTGACGTTTCCCCAGAAAGCATTAATGGGTTTAAGAAATGCTGCGTATCAAATGCCATGGATGGCAGCGAGGATGACGTGATGGGGGAGCAGACACCGTGAGTGACGATAACGGGAGTGAGAGCGAACAACCCAGCGATGTAGAAGACGCAGCTGAATGAGAAGACGTTTGTGATGTGACCAATAGACTGATGTTCTGAAATTTTGCACTGTTTTATCGTCTTATAATCGGGGTCGTCTTATATTCGGGTAAATACGGTAATATAAAAGTGGGCGTGGCCGTTTCTACACTAAGGAGTGGTTTTGGTGAAATATAAATGCTTGCAATCAACTCAGAATCATGGAAAACCCCTAGTTTGACCCCTCACAAGTTACTTGAGGCAAATCTTTTAATTTTAGATTTTTTCGAAAATCGGTTACGGTTAACCCAACTTCAGCAGTTTCTTGCGGGAGTTGAATTTCAACATTTGAATACATGTTATAACACACCTTTACAAATACATTGGTGAATACATGTATTAGTAACTATTTAGTTCCTAGATTTTGTTGTTTCCCTTACTACTAGGAAAACACACAACGTCTTATTTTCCTATTTTTCACATGCTGTGTGCCAACCCTAAATCTCAATGAATTTTTCCAAAACTTTGCAAAATTCATTTTTATGTGTCCGAACAAAATGCAACCCCAGACATTTAGATATGTTGAGATTAAGTGTGTGTGTGTGTGTGTGATATAGTGTATGGCAGTGGTGCCATCTCTAGCCCTAATCTCTCTCTGTTGTGCGTGTTTCATGGCAACGTTCTTGATGATGTAATGAATTGGATTTGACGGGCAGCCTGGGGAGGTTAGAGGCAGCCTCGGGAGGTTTGGGGTGTTTTTTTGTGGTTGGTTGTAACCAGTGCTTCGGGCACCTCATAGTAATTGTGTGTGTGCTACAGACCAGTGTGGGACTGAGGCCTGATTCACTACAATAACAAACCATCCACCATTCTGTATGATTAGTAGCTCTCCTCTCACACATTATGAAGTGTCTTGTAACCAGGGTTTTTAAATGTCTGTGTGCATAAATGAAGCTAAACGTGCTCATTAGTTACCGTTTTCATTTGTAATTTAATATTCTCAGGGATGATGTATTACTGTTACCAATCCTAGTCTCCCAGAACCAATGAGGGTTGATGAGAAAACAGATGCACAGACCAACCACACTTTGTTAGCTAAGTTTTCATAATTGTATAACCGTTTTCATTCATTTTAATTCACCAATAAAAACCCTTATGTGATTTGATATGAGGGTGGCAGTAGTTAGGAGGTACAGCGAGTTGTCAAGGTTGCTGGTTGGACCCCCCCCCCCCCCCCCCCTAGCCAAGTGTGGAGGTGTCCTTGAGCAAGACCCCCTAACCCCAACCCCACCCTACCCACCCCACCCAACCCCACCCCCTAACCCCAACTGCTCCTGACCTGCTGGCGGTCTCCTTGCATGGCTGACTCCGCCCTCGGTGGACGACTGGGTGAATGATTGTGGGAATGAATGCGAGAATGTGAGGCATAACTTGTTTATTGCTTTGATTAAAAGCACACTATATATTCAACTGCTACTATAAAGAGCTCTACATGGTTACCACTGACCTAAGCCATGGTCTTGTCTCTCCAGCTGGACCGGTTTGCCAGTATCCGGATCCCAGGCAGTAAGAAGGAACCTTACCTGGCCCAGGCCAAGCACGGCTCCGCCCATTGGTTGACTCCTTCCTCCACCTCCTCCTCCCTGCTGGAGGAGTTGTCCTCGAAGATCACCTCAGAGAAAGAGATCCTGGCTCTGTTTGAGAAGATGATGGTATGTTGACTCTCTCTTTCTCTCTTTCTCTGGGTAGGTGACTGAATGGATGGGTGTGTGGAGCGAGATAACAGGTGTTGCGTCTCTGCCTGATGTATGTCTCCTAGCAACCAAAAGGCTGGCACGCCAAATGGACGTATTAAACTTGATGACTTCATTGACGAAGTCATGTATCATTTTGATGGGGTTTGGATCTCACACGGTGATCCAAAAGGCCATCACACAGGCCATATGTCCTGCCATAGACTAATGTGCCACACACACACACACACACACACACACACACACACACACACACACACACACACACACACACACACACACACACACACACACACACACACACTTTAGAGAGCACTGCAGTTAGTCACCACATCTGGCAATACCTGTCAATAACAGGATAATGGATGTTTTACTATCTACACCTCCAGGCTTGTTAGAGGAATGAAGTGTGCTTAATGTTGGAGGATGAACCCTTCAGGTTGTTTATCCTTCCTCTGTTTGGTCGCCATGATGGGGTACAGCCTCTTTAGACACGGCTGATACACACAGGGAGGAGGAAGAGCATGGGGAGGACGGGGGAGGCAGGCGGTCAGGGGGAGAGCAGGGGGAGGACGGGGGAGGCAGGCGGTCAGGGGAGAGCAGGGGGGAGGACGGGGAGGCAGGCGTCAGGGGAGAGCATGGTGGACGGGGGAGCAGGCGTCGGGGGAGAGCAGGGGGGAGGACGGGGGAGGCAGGTTGTCAGGGGAGAGCATGGGGGACGGGGGAGCAGGCGGGGGAGAGCAGGGGAGGACGGGGGAGGCAGGCGGTCAGGGGGAGCATGGGGACGGGGAGGCAGGCGTCAGGGGAGAGCAGGGGGGAGGACGGGGGAGGCAGGCTGTCAGGGGAGAGCATGGGAGGACGGGGGAGGCAGGCGGTCAGGGGGAGAGCATGGGGAGGACGGGGGAGGCAGGCGGTCAGGGGAGAGCATGGGGAGGACGGGGGAGGCAGGCGGTCAGGGGAGAGCATGGGAGGACGGGGAGGCAGGCGGTCAGGGGGAGAGCAGGGGGAGGACGGGGGAGGCAGGTTGTCAGGGGGACAGGCTTGGGGGAGAGCAGGGGGGAGGACGGGGGAGGCAGGTTGTCAGGGGGACAGGCTTGGGGGAGAGCAGGGGGGAGGACGGGGGAGGCAGGTTGTCAGGGGGACAGGCTTGGGGGAGAGCAGGGGGGAGGACGGGGGAGGCAGGTTGTCAGGGGGACAGGCTTGGGGGAGAGCAGGGGGGAGGACGGGGGAGGCAGGTTGTCAGGGGGACAGGCTTGGGGGAGAGCGGGGGGGACGGGAGGCAGGTTGTCAGGGGGACAGGCTTGGGGGAGAGCGGGGGGAGGACGGGGGAGGCAGGTTGTCAGGGGGACAGGCTTGGGGGAGAGCAGGGGGGAGGACGGGGGAGGCAGGTTGTCAGGGGGACAGGCTTGGGGGAGAGCAGGGGGGAGGACGGGGGAGGCAGGTTGTCAGGGGGACAGGCTTGGGGGAGAGCAGGGGGGAGGACGGGGGAGGCAGGTTGTCAGGGGGACAGGCTTGGGGGAGAGCAGGGGGGAGGACGGGGGAGGCAGGTTGTCAGGGGGACAGGCTTGGGGGAGAGCAGGGGGGAGGGCGGTGGGGGAGAACATGTGGTCTTTTAAGTAATGTGAATGCTCAGCATGATTTGGAGACAGACATGCTTTTATTTCTGTACTTGGTAAATATATGGGCATATTAATTATTTGCCATTAATTTGACTGATCATTAAATACTTTTTAATTTACATAATCATCATTACATAGATTATAATCTGACTATGAACACTATTCATATTGTTTTGTATGTTTTTTGTGAAAGACAATAGGTGTGTTTTGTTCCATCTATTCCTCTGGTTTATGACATTCCGACTTTTGAATGTGTTTTCTACCTCCATTTCTACTATAACACCAATGTTTTTGTTCTGCGATGAATGATCCCATCTAATCTCTAGCAGTATCATGGTAAATGCATTAAACTTGAATTAATTTGTAGTACCATGTTTAGCCTAACCCTTACCTCATCCCTGTGAAGTGCTAATCCTCCCTCTCCTCTCAGGAGGACATGAACTTGAACGAGGACAAGAAGGTTCCTCTGAGGACTAAGGAGCTGAAGAAGAAGAGAGAGATGGTCATCCAGTACGTGTTCACCGCCTCCAAGACGGTGAGTCCTCCTCTTCCTTCATTAGTCACCTTCTAAACCTGGAGGATTGAATCCTCTTTATTGGTCACACAGTGAAATGAGTTCCTCTCATGTAACCCATCCTAGTAGGAGGAGCAGTGGGCAGCTATTGGATATACAGGGGAGCAGGGGAGGGGCTGGTGCCTTGCTCAAGGGCACCTAGGCACCTTGAACAGGGGACCTTCCGGTTCCCAAGCCAAGTCCCAAAGAGACTGAGCTATCCTGCAGCCCGTTACACTGTGTGAATAAAGAGGTGTTACTGGCTGGTGAACAACAGCCATCAGCACAGTCCTCCCCAGCTTCTTTTGGAATACAACATCCCGGTCCAAAATGACCCCTGTAAGTACGGTTATGTATCCTTAACTTCATTTTCTTAGTAAGAAAGTGTCCCGGTGTAAACCACTACTGGGTTCTTGGCCTGAGTTGAAACAAGCTTCACATATTTCTGGCACTAAGTGTGAACGGTGATGGTTATGAGCGGTTGTCAGGCTAACCGGTATCTGGTATTGGTAAATACGCAGGTTTTTCGATGTGACCGACGGCCATGGAGAACCTTTTGCTGGGTCTTATTCCGTGTGGATGTGTTCCCCTCACAGAGTGTTTCTTAGTGTTTCCAGACCATAACTGGAAGTGTTCCTGAAGACGAGGAGACCTCATGTGGAACAATAACACATTCCCAGCTTGTGGTTCTGCTGTATCCGTTTATGGGTTGCATTCATCAATGGCAACAGTTATTAAGTTTTAAGTGCTGCGGGCTAATAGATTCGTTTTTCAGGTGGTGTCATTTTAGTTTAGTTTCTGTGTTTGTTGATTTAGCCTTTTTTAAAGTGTAGGTATCACAGCTTTTTCTTCCCCGGCTCTAAAAACCTACCAGGAGACCTTTGAGTGTGTTTGATAAAACTGTCAGTTTGTAGGAGAATGATTGAGTGTCTAAAGAAAAGATTATTCTGCAGGACGGTTTTCTCACACTCGCCACATCGATTTAGATAATCCAAGACCAGGAAATTAAAAATAAAAGTCTGTTGACAGAATTGCCATTCAAAAGGCCCACGGCCCTGTGAAGTATCAGCCCAGAGCAGTTCTCTGGTCAATGTTTCTCTTTAATCACGGAGCAAATATGAATCTAAAAACACTTCTGTTCTCTTTTCAACAGAATAGAACAATATATAAAAAAGCTCTTCGTTCTTAATTGAATATTGATTGATTGGCTTCCTCTTGGGCTTTTCAAAGTGAAGGACATTGAAGGTTATTCTCTGTGCTCTGTCTCCACAGGCTCAATATTGTAGAACCACGTGTGTTAAACTAGGAAAAATACAACTTGGATTCAAGTGCTATTTAGCTACAATTATCTATATCAATCTCTAATCTTGCTGTATATCTCTATCAATCTCTACATTTCTCTACATCTCTCTCTATTCATCTCTATCTCTACATCTCTCTATCAATCTCTTATCCTTTATACATCTCTCTATCAATCTCTTATCCTTTATACATCTCTCTATTAATCTCTATCTATACATTGATCTATCAATCTTTACATTTCTATACATCTCTCTCTATTAAGCGATATATTTATCGCTCCTTCAATCTCTTATCCTTCTGTACATCTTTCTATTAATATCATCTATACATTGATCTATAAATCTATCTATATTAATATCAGTAGCTTTCATTGATTTCTATAACAGCGTTGATTTGAAACCTCAGACACTTTTTCTGGAAATGTTTCCTCATGCTGACCGAGTCTCTTGTTAGCCAATTACATGCTGACCGAGTCTCTCGTTAGCCAATTACGTGCTGACCGAGTCTCTCGTTAGCCAATTACATGCTGACCGAGTCTCTCGTTAGCCAATTACGTGCTGACCGAGTCTCTCGTTAGCCAATTACATGCTGACCGAGTCTCTCGTTAGCTAATTACATGCTGACCGAGTCTCTCGTTAGCCAATTACGTGCTGACCAATCCCGCCTCCGGCCACATGATTGGTCCAAATATCCAAATATTAAGCGGAAGAAAATGAAATGCCCCGGTCACAGATTTGTAGAGCTGAATATGAAGTGTGTTGTGAGACTACCTGCTACCAGGTGTCTGATTGGGCAAGGTGGTGACCATCCACCCATCCAACAGCAGATGATGAGCGCTTCCCTGGCCTCCCTCTCAGGGCTCTCTATGTTATTGATCAGCGAGACCGAGCTGGAGGTTTGTTGATTAAAACTAAGAGCTGGCGTGCCTCTTTCTCGTCTTCTGGTCTGCCTTGTCTCGTCTGCCTGGTCTCCGGAGCGCTGGCGGCCACCAAGACACTTAGCGTGGTTAGGCAGGGCCTTCCTTTACCTTCATTAGGATACCCCGGAGCGGCTTTTATGGTTACAACCTGGATTTTATTTCAGAGACACCAAGAAGCAAAGATTTACTCTCCTCTTCTCTTGAACCAATTCATTAATCAGACGGGAACAGGATTCCAAACCTTTGGAATGCGAAGGACCTCATTATGTCAGCGTGGTTAGTGGTGTGAGCAGTATATGCTGTGTGTGGGTCTGCTAGGGGCTTTGAGGTCTGACGTGCTGACTCAGGATCCAGCCACCAGCGGCCTCTCCTGGGCTCCCAGGGCCACAGGGTCTTTGAGCTGCATTTTGAATTTAGCCGGAGCCGCGGGGGTCCAAGGAGGGTCCCGCCGGACATCGGCAAGTAATCCAAAACATATTTACTGGTCAAAACCCTTTCACCCCACAACCCAGGGAGGTGCTTTCAAACTCTGCTTGAGGTCTGAAAGAGAGCGTCACCATGTGCTCTCTCTCTTTTGTTCTCTCACTCTGTCTCTGTCTCTCGCTCGCTCTCGGTCTCGCTTTCTCTGTCTCACTCTCTCTGTCTCGCTTTCTGTCTCGCTTTCTGTCTCACTCTCTCTGTCTCGCTCTCTCTGTCTCGCTCTCTCTGTCTCGCTCTCTCTGTCTCGCTCTCTCTCTCTCGCTCTCTCACTCTCTCTGTCTCGCTCTCGGTCTCACTCTCTGTTCTCTCTCTCTCTGTTCTCTCTCTCTCTCGCTCGCTCTCTCTGTCTCGCTCTCTCTGTCTCGCTCTCTCTGTCTCTCTCTGTCTCTCTCTCTCTCTCTGTCTCTCTCTCTGTCTCTCTCTCTGTCTCGCTCTCTCGCTCTCTCTGTCTCTCTCTCTGTCTCTCTCTCGCTCTCTCTGTCTCGCTCTCTCTGTCTCGCTCTCTGTCTCGCTCTGTCTCTCTCTCGCTCTCTCTCGCTCTCTCTCTCGCTCTCTCTCTCGCTCTCTCTGTCTCGCTCTCTCTGTCTCGCTCTCTGTCTCTCTCTCTCTGTCTCGCTCTCTCTGTCTCGCTCTCTCTGTCTCGCTCTCTCTGTCTCGCTCTCTCGGTCTCGCTCTCTCGGTCTCACTCTCGCTCTCTGTCACTCTCTCGGTCTCACTCTCGCTCTCTCGCTCTCTCGGTCTCACTCTCGCTCTCTCGCTCTCTCGGTCTCACACTCGCTCTCTCGCTCTCTCGGTCTCACTCTCGCTCTCTGTCACTCTCTCGGTCTCACTCTCGCTCTCTCGCTCTCTTGGTCTCACTCTCGCTCTCTCGGTCTCGCTCTCGCTCTCTCGCTCTCTCGGTCTCGCTCTCGCTCTCTCGCTCTCTCGGTCTCGCTCTCGCTCTCGCTCTCTCACTCTCTCTGTCTCGCTCTCTCACTCTCTCCGTCTTGGTCTCGACCTCTCTGTTTTCTCTTTCTCTTTCTGTCTCTTTCTCTTTCTTGCTGTATGTTTGAGGTGGTGTTTCTATGTCTATTCTTCTATTTATTTAAACTTGAATTAGCCAACTGTACTTTGGATGATTTATGGGTTATCTTGCATTGACTTCCATCCTCACTTAATATTATGATCCGTGCATAATATATCTTCAGTAAAACTGTAAATAGACTCCAGATTCCCCAGATTTAGCGCTGAATTATGCACAGCATGAGCAGATGAGATATATATATATTTTTCATCCGTTACAGATTTGTGAGAACGTGAACATTAAAAAAAACTAAAAAACATATTTTAGATTTGGTTCCATATAAAGGTACAAAAAGAAGGACCGTTTAAAGTAATGTTTCCATGGTTACTAACTAAACTGGTAACTAAACTCTGGCCTTGAAGTGGTAGCATGGTTAACCGTATTACCATATTCTGACACTCAATAGTTCCTTTACTTGGGCTTCCACACTAAATTTCTGTACTTTCTTTTTGGAGCGTGAAAGAAAGTAGACCAAAAAGTGGACTAATTCATGAGATGTCCGTGTCTCATCGGCCCACTCATGAAACCCTTTCCAAGGGTGTTGGTGCTGAAAACACCCGCCTCCTAACCCCGGCTTTAATTACACCACAAGGTTGACCCGCCTTCGCTGGTGCAGGCGGACCTGTGCCGGAGAGACGGGAAGCTTCTGAGTGAGCACGTGTGCTTATCTTCTTGGCTTTTAAGTCTCTCTTATTGGAGAAGAGGAGAGGGAGAACCATTAAACATGTTCTTTAAATGTCAGACTCATTACCGACACGGTGTCCCAGGATCTCATCTGGAGATGTATCTGGGGGCTGCATTACCTCTTATCCATCACAGCAGCACTGACGGCTGGCTCTCCCCTAATACTTTAATGCTGCCGGATACAAGACCTGGCACCGCCGTGACCGCAGCCTCAGGTTTCATCTCTCTCCTCCTTGTGAAAGCACTTCTCCCGTCCCTCATTTGAAGTTTGTGTTAAAGCTCACTCCATGTGAAGTTCCCCAAGGTGTCTTTGTGATGTGTTGGAGGTGTGGAGAAGGTTCTCCAGCGTCTCTAAGAGGGAGCCCGTTAAATCCCCTTCATAATGCGTCTCTTATCCTCTCGTCTTAATGCGGTCCTTGTGAACCGCTGAGCACTTTATCTGCTAATTAAGACTCCTGACCTTAAGAGTTAAGACCAGCTGATATAGTAGCTGCCCTCCCATTCCTCTGGTGGTCTTTTCCCTTTTAAGAGTCAAATACCACGCCATGTCCAGAGGTGGGGATATATTAGCCCTGTCCTTGTTGAGTATTGTACATGTGTCTTATGTAATGAGAGTGCTGCTGTACCATAGCTAGGATACAGCAGCCTTCGGTAACGTAGGAACTTGAAGACTTCAAGCCAGACCAAAGGTCAGGATGGGATATTGATTTGTTTTATGAAGCACGCCATCGCTCAGAACTATTACCGTGTGGATGGTCGATAGTCGACGCCTATTAACTCGCAATAAAACTTCCATGCAAATTCAGAAGTCCAATGCATCCATATTAGCTGCTGTTTCGAAGTATGATAACTGGAGAGATGATAGTTGTTAACAAGTGAAGTCATGGCAATGTTTAAATGACTATTTAATATGCACTGATTACAGTTCTGTTAGGATACAGCAGTTTAAACATCCTTTTAAACAAAACAAATGGCTGCCGATTTTGGTCTCTAAAATGTACATTTTTCAAATCATCATAGAGACTTAATATTAGGCTCAAATGATAGCTCTGCTCATACTGAGTTAGTTGAGTTCTGGACAGTAAAGTTACAATAAATATGGGTTGTATTGTACTATAAACAAATACAGCTAGACTACATACTAATTTCCATCACTCTTTGGCACTAAAGTGTTAACTGTAGCTGGTCTAATAACCACTATATTAATCACACAAATGATTCTATAAACTGTGATAAACACATTGTCTAATCCAACATAATACACAATTGAAGAGACTGACATAGTATTCTGTCCACGGTTTGAGGGAACGGGGTAGCTCCTGCTCTGGAGAGAGGCTCTAATCCAGAAACGTCTGACAAAGATTCTTGAGGATGAAGAACTATCAGGACATCAAGGAGAACCTCCTGTGCAATGCACTCACTGAAACTCAAGAATCTCTACAGAAAGCTTACAGTGATCTTCAGAATGATGGTGACATCAATGAGCTGATCAACATGGGGGACTTGTGGGTCTCATTCCTGGAGATCCTTGTACATTGTCTTGATGTATGTCATGCAAGAAATGGTCAAGAGTACCTACTGTCAACATACAACATGTTGCCAGTCCAGGCAAAAAAGTATGTGAACCCTTTGGAATTACCTGGATTTCTGCATAAATTGGTCCTAAAATGTGTTCTGACCTTCGTCTAAGTCACAACAATAGACAAATACATTTAAGCTTAAACTAATACTACACAAACAATTATGTTTTTATTGAACACACCATGTAAACATTCACAGTGCAGGGTGGGAAAAGTATGTGAACCCTTGGATTTAATAACTGGTTGACCCTCCTTTGGCAGCAATAACCTCAACCAAACGTTTCATGTACATATATCTATATGTATATACATGTATGTGTATCTATATGTATATACGTATATACATGTATGTATATCTATATGTATATACCAGGGTTTCCGCTAGGGTTTTTTCTTGGCGGTCAAGTGTCCGGACAGATTTTATTTTACCGGACAAATTTGAAACTTAGCGGTCATGTTTCAAAAACAGTCTATATTACAAACGCAACTATAATGTACACCTAGACTGACGAAAGAATGACAAAGTCCTCAAATAAATTTGACTATTTAATGAACAACAAATCGAACAAGAACGATTGAGCAAAACCTCGTTAGAAATCTAGGCTATTTCAAAACACCTGTAACATCTGTAGTGTCACGAGTGGGATTGGTCGGGGGACCCAGAACGCAGACCAATACAGTGGAGCTATAACATAAAGCTTTATTTAAAGCAACACAAAACAACTCCAACACAACACTAGAGTGATCAGGGACAGTCCAGGGGTCTGGGTACCGGGAGGTCGAGTAGCGACCGGTACCAGACAGGTAATTATAATGACCGGGGAGCTCGTATCGAGAGTAACGTGAGACAGGCGGGTGACGCGGGATAGGCTTGTTCTGGATCTCCGGGACATCAGCGTGGCGATTCCGTCCAGAATGTCCGACGTACATGAACAACGTGTGACGTGCAGTAAGACGTACGACCTAACGCCGGGGTAACGGGGAGCCAGGGTCTATATACCCCAGGTGAGGGGATTAGCAATCAGCCACACATTGGTCACTTCATTCACCCTTTCGGGGGGGAGGGGCAGTAATAAAGCTGTCAAAACTCAAATGTCCAGGATCTAAGTTTTGTATGAGCATTATTACCGGACATTTTGACCGGCAGGTTTTTAAATTACCGTTTTTTTTATAATTTTTACCCGCTAAAAACCGGTAAATACCGGCTAACGGAAGCCCTGGTATATACGTATATATGTATATGTATGTATCAGGGTTTCCGTTAGCCGGTATTTACCGGTTTTTAGCGGGTCAAATTTATAATAAAACGGTAATTTAAAAACCTGCCGGTTTGAGTTTTGACCGCTTTATTACTGCCCCCTCCCCCCCGAAAGGGTGACCGAATGAAGTGACCGAATCAGCTGCCGCTCCTCTCATGACGTCAAGCCGCCCGACGAGATGCAGGTGCAGTGATGGCAGCGCTCCACGGCTATGGGCTTTAATGTTAGCGCTCCATGGCTATGGGGGTTTAATGTTTGCGACCGCTTGCCAAGTGCTAATTTCTTAGTTCAGCGAGCTGTACCCCGACTGGGCCACACTGGCTAAAATTGCCTGTGTTCTGCCCGTGTCAAGTGTGCCAGCAGAGAGGGGCTTCTCCTTGCAGAATCGTTTGAAAACATCACTGCGGAGTCGTCTGGAGGAGGAGAGAGTGATGCGACTTATGCGTATTGCAAGCTGCAAAGACACATTAGAGGACTTTGCCGCAATGAAATTAAGGAGAAAGCAAAAAGTTGCCTGGTAGCCTACAGGGTAAATTTGATGCCATGTACAAACGGACTACAGGTGTTTTGAAATAGCCTAGATTTTTGCAGCTAACGAGGTTTTGCTCAATCGTTCTTGTTCGTTTTGTTGTTCATTAAATAGTCAAATTTATTTGAGGTCTTTGTCATTCTTTCGTCAATCTAGGTGTACATTATTGTTGCGTTTGTAATATAGACTGTTTTTGAAACATGACCGGTAAGTTTCAAATTTGTCCAGTAAAATAAATCTGTCCGGACACACAAAAATCCTAGCGGAAACCCTGATATGTATGTATATGTGAGATGGCCCTCCATATGTCTGGGGTGGTCAGGGTGAGATGGCCCTCCACAAACCACTCTCTACTTGTCAGTTTGCCACTGGCTGCCTTTTGCAAAGCAATTACCTTAATGGGAAAAAGACATGGCCAGCGTCGTTATGATTATGCATTTCAATGCTCTTGATAAATGTGTTATCTTATAATTACAAGATAGGTATGGTAATGAAATGTGTGTTAATGAAATGAACTCTGAATACTAATGCCTTTTGAAGCCACAGCAGATACAAATGGTCTGAGTGATAGGGTATGCGACCACTGGATTTACCATTTGGAAATATTGCCAATCAGAGTTTAGCATTTATTTTGTAGAACAAGTGATGGTGGCCCCAATTGAAACACTAGGCGTTCTTTAAGCAGCAGTACTATTTTGTACCAGTAGTATTTACACAAGTACTACTATTAGAAGTATGAATAATAGTGTTGCGCTTCTGTAGTCCTGTGTGATTAACGTGATCATCGAAGTCATTGACGCTATCTTTATAGTAGGCCTTTATTGTCATGTGAAGAACAGAATACAATGGTCATTTCCACTAGCCACACAGGCTGTGCATTATGTAGTTCTGTTATGAGACCATCTCTTGAACATGTAAGAAGAACAGCTTTCACAGCACAAATTGCCAACTATATATCAAAAATACTTTACTTACCAGCTTACTCCCAGAGAAAAGGAAAAAAATGTTATCTTTGTCTAGCCTGTTTATCCTAGACAAAACTGAGCTCTCCGGGAACCATCACCTTATCGTGGTGGAGAGGTTTGGGTGTCCCTGTGAACCTGAGAGCTGTGTTGCCTGGAGCCTAGTGCTCCTGGTAGGGTCTCCCATGGCAGATTGGTCTCAGGGGAGGGGCCAGACTAAGACTGGTTCAAAGACCCTAATGGACAAACAAGAAGACGTGAGGATACCCTGCCTGGAGGAAGCCCGGGGCCCCTTTCCGGAGCCAGGCCCCGTCGGCGAGTGCCTGCCGGGTTAGCAACGTGGCCACTTCTTCCCGCGGACCCACCATCTACTGGAAGAACCGCTGGGGTCGGGTGCACTGCCAGTTAGGTGGCAGTGAAGGCAGGGGGCCTCGACGGCCCTAACCCAGCCAACAGAGACTGGCTTTGGGGACGTGGAATGTCACCTTTCTGGGGGGGGAAGGAGCCTGAGCGGGAGGTGGAGCGCTACCAATTAGATAATAATAATTATTCAAATGTGTCAGTATACAGCACAAGTATAGTACAGCGAAATAATTTCTCTGCATTTAACCCATCCTAGTATTAGGAGCAGCGGTTAGCTATTTATACAGCGCCCGGGGAGCAGTTGGGGTTGGTGTGTCTTGCTCAAGGACACCTCGACAGTTTTTTTGCTAGGAGGAGCTGGGGATCGAACCAGCAACCTTCCGGTTGTGAGGCGCTGCATGGGGCTCCTGAAGGGGACTCCATATTCCTTCTGGGAGACTTCAACACACGTGGAATTCGGAGAAGCCATGGAGAAAGACTTTCAGTCAGCACCAAAGCGTTTCTGGCAAACAATCCGGCGCCTCAGTAGGGGGAAGCGTGGATCCATCCAAGCTGTTCAGTAAGGGTGGGACATTGCTGACCTCAACTGAGGAGGTGATCGGGCGGTGGAAAGAGCACTTTGAGGAACTTCTTAATCCAACTACACCCTCAACGGTAGAGACAGAGCTGGTGGATGAAGGACGGCAAACATCAATCTCCCTGAAGGAAGTCACTGCGGTAGTCAAACATCTCCACAGTGGCAAAGCCCCAGGGGTTGATGAGATCCGTCCAGAAATGCTAAAGGCTCTGGGTGTTGAGGGGATGACACGGATTTTCAACATTGCGTGGATGTCTGGGTAAGTGCCTGAGGAGTGGCAAACGGGAGTGGTGGTACCCCTGTTCAAAAAGGTGGACCAGAGGGTGTGTACCAATTACAGGGGTATCATATTACTCCGCCTCCCTGGGAAAGTCTACTCCAAGGTGCTGGAAAGGAGGGTTTGGCCGATAGTCGAACCTCAGATTGAAGAGGAACAATGCGGATTCTGCCCTGGTCGTGGAACAACGGACCAGCTTTTCACTCTTGCAAGGATCCTGGAGGGGGCTTGGGGGTATGCCCATCCGGTCTCGTGCCGGTCTCCATCCATGTGTTTTGTGGATTTGGAGAAGGCATATGATCGGGTCCCTCGGGAAATACTGTGGGGGGTGCTGCGGGAGTATGGGGTGCGGGGGCCACTACTGAGGGCCATCTAATCTCTGTACTCCCAAAGCAGGAGCTGTGTCCGGATTCTCGGTAGTAAGTCGGGCCTGTTCTCAGTGGGTGTTGGCCTCCGCCAGGGCTGTGCTTTGTCAACCATCCTGTTTGTGATTTTCATGGACATGATTTCAAGGCGTAGTCATGGGGGGGAGGGGTTTCAATATGGTGGGCTCAGGATTGAATCGCTGCTGTTTGCAGATGATGTGGTCCTATTTGTGTCATCAGTATGTGACCTTCAGCACTCACTGGATCGGTTTGCTGCGGAGTGTGAAGCGGCTGGGATGAGGATCAGCACCTCCAAATCTGAGGCCATGTTTCTTAGCAGGAAAGCGGTGGATTGTCTACTCCAAGTAGGGAGGGAGTCCTTATCCCAAGTGAATGCAAGGCAAGTTTATTTATATAGCACCTTTCAACACGGGGCAATTCAAATTACAAAAATGAAAGACATTAAGAAAATGGAATTTAAAAACAGTCAAAGATAATAAAATGAAACATTAAAAGAAAAAATACATGAATAAAAGTTACAGTGCAGTTGAAGATATGAATATATAAATTAAACGCAGTGGCAAAAATAAGTCTTCAGCCTGGATTTAAAAGTAGTAAGAGTTGCAGCAGACCTGCAGGTTTCTGGTAGTTTGTTCCAGATATTTGGAGCGTAATAACTGAACGCTGCTTCTCCATGTTTAGTTCTTACTCTGGGGACAGAAAGTTGACCAGTCCCTGAAGACCTCAGAGATCTGGATGGTTCATCATTTAGCAGGAGGTCAGAAATGTATTTTGGGCCTAAACCATTCAATGCTTTATAAACCAGCAGTATTTTGAAATCAATTATTTGACACACGAGAAGCCAGTGTAAAGACTTCAGAACAGGAGTGATGTGATCCACTTTCTTAGTGTTAGTGAGGACTCGAGCAGCCGTGTTCTGAATTAGCTGCAGCTTTCTAATATATTTTTTAGTGAGACCTGCAAAGACACTATTACAGTAGTCAAGTCTACTAAAGATGGTAAATGGACATTTATATAGCGCTTTTCTAACCAATGGTTACTCAAAGTGCTTTACATATCAAGTCTCACATTCACCCACACATTCAACCACCAACGGCGGAGTCAGCCATGCAAGGAGACAGCCAGCAGGTCAGGAGCAGTTAGGGTTAGGGTCTCTTGCTCAAGGACACCTCGACAGCTTTTGCTAGGAGGAGGCGGGGATCGAACCAGCAACCTTCCGGTTGTGAAGCGACCACGCTACCTCCTGAGCTAAACTGACACCCCAAGATAAAAGCATGGACAAGTTGATCCAAATCCTGCTGTGACCTTAGTCTTTTAATCCTAGATATATCCTTTAGGAGATAGTAGGCTGATTTAGTAATTATTTTAATGTGACTGTTCGGGTCAGAGTCCATGACTACACCTATATTTTTGGCTTTATCTGTTGTTTTGAACATTGCATAGCTCAGCGCTAACTTTTATACGTTCTGCCTTGGCTCCGAAAACCATTACCTCAGTTTTATCTTTGTTTAATTGGAGAAAGTTCTGACACATCATCATTGATTTGTTCAATGCACTTACTCAGTGTTTGAATTGGAGCATAGTCTCCTGGTGAAATGATTATGTAAATGTGTGTGTCATCCGCATAGCTATGGTAACTTATTTAGTTGTTTTTCATTATCTGAACGAGTGGTAGCATGTAGATGTTAAAGAGAAGAGGCCCCAAGATAGAGCCTTGAGGAACCCCACATGTCATATTTGTCAACTCAGATGTGTATTTACCTATAGAAACAAAGTCCTTCTGTCCTTTAAGTAGGATTCAAACCAATTTAGAACCGTTGCCAAAAGTCCCACCCAGTTTTCCAGTCTGTCTAGTAATATGTTGTGGTCAACAGTGTCAAACGCAGCACTGAGATCTAATAATACTAACACTGAAGTTCTGCCACTGTCTGTGTTTAAGTGGATGTCATTGAAGACCTTTACAAGAGCAGTCTCAGTGCTGTGGTTTGGACGAAAGCCTGACTTGAACACATCGAAACAGTTATTTAATTGCAAGAAATTACTTTTGAAAAACAACTTTTTCAATGATTTTACCTAGAAATGGGAGGTTTGATATGGGCCTGTAATTGTTCATTACTGAAGCATCTAGATTATTATTTTTTGAGAGTGGTTTAATGACTGCAGTTTTCAGGGCCTGTGGAAAAACACCTGAGTGAAGAGACTTGTTTACTATATGAAGTAGATCTGAGGCCATGCAATGAAAAACATTTTTGAAAAATCCTGTCTATATTATCAAGGTAGCAGGAGGAGGATTTCAGATGTTGTATAATGTCCTCTAGGTTTTTATCATTAATCTGATGGAATTGTGTCATGACTTGATTTTAAATGGACACGGGGACAAAACATTTGCTGTACCTGATACAGAGGCACGGACTGCTTGTCTGATTTTCTGAAGGTGGATAGGAATTCAGAGGCTACTGACACTGGGGGGTTTGTTAGTCTGTCGACGGTAGAAAACAAGGCATGTGCGTTGTTTTTGTTTTTGGCAATGATGTCAGAGAAGAAAGTCTGTCGTGCAATTTTCAATTCCAAATTATAAAAGCCAAGTCTCTCTTTATAGATTTCCAAATTAATCTGGAGATTTGTTTTTCGCCACTTGCGTTCAGCTTTTCGACACTATTTTTTCTGTTTTCACTGTCATGGCCTTTCTCCATCGAGATATTTTCTTGCCAGTCACTTCCTTTACCTTAGTTGGAGCAATGGCATCTATAACATTTTTAATTTTTAATTAAAATGATCTACTAGCTAATTTACTGAGATGGCAGGGGCCATCCCAACAAGTGCAGGGGCACTCCATTCCAACAAGTGTGGAAGAAAAATTCTGAGTAAACATTTCCCTAGTATTTTCAGTTAAATATCGCTTTGTGGTTACCTCTTTTTGAACATTTTTGTGAACAGAAATAGAGCTCTCAAAGAAAACACAGGAATGAGAGTGCAACATCAGTCACCACAACCTTAGAGATATTCAGACTCTTTGAGATAATTAAGTCCAGAGTGTGCCCCTTAGTGTGCGTGGGCTCCCTCACATGCTGAGTCAGTCCATAGTTATCAAGAACACAAAACAGTTCTTTAGCCCCTCTGTCCTGGGGGTTGTCAACATGGATGTTAAAATAACCAACAATGACTAGACGGTCAAAGTGAATACACACTATAGACAGCAGTTCAGTAAAGTCAACAAAAAAGCTTGCACAGTATTTGGGTGGTCTATAGATATTTAGGAACAGAGCATCATTGAACAGAATAGCAACTCCACCCCCTTTCTTATGCATTCTTTCCTGACTCATAAAACTAAAGTTGGGAGGGGTTGATTAGATAAGAACAGCTGCACTGTTATTTTGTTCAATCCAAGTTTCCTTTAAAAATATAAAATCGAGGTTGTGCTCAGTGATAAAATCATTGACTAAAAAAGTTTTTCCTGCCAAAGACCTGACATTTAATAAAGCTAGTTTAAGTGTGTTATATACACTATCAGTCCGATTTTTTTTTTGTGACAAGCTGTGGCTGACATGTAAGCACTGCTAAATGTGATAAACTCACACAAACGTTGAAGCGCTTCCTGTATCTGAGTTGAGAGTGCCATTGAGCCTGGACCCAGCACATATCAGTTCGAGTTTGCTGCGTTTAGTACACACATTCTTATCAGGCTTCCGAGACAGCAGATGCTGTCTTGAAGGGGGGGAGGTGGTGGACGTAGGCTTGGTGATGAAGACGGGGGAGATGGTGCACGTCTCTGCTTTGGTGATTGTGGTGGGCGTCGTTGAGGGGCGGGAGTAAAGGACATGCTGCCAACCCTGTGTATCGTCTTCATGCGGTCATTGAACTCCAGGAAGGACTTGGTGCCAACCCTCTATCTCCTTCATGTGGTCATCGAGCTCAAGGAGGGTGGGCGAGGGTGAAAGGGTGAGCGGAGAGTAGAGAGAGCTGGGGGATGAAGGAAGAGTATCCTCAAAGGTGTTGATAGGGGGGAAGAGGGACGGTGGAGACTCCTCCATTTGTGTCATAGGTCTCCCATAATCAAGACTTTCCTCAGGCTGGTGCAGTGGTACTTCTTCAAGGTTTTCTGCGCGATGTTGTCTTTCTCCTGTTTTGATTCCTCTTGTCACTTGGCCTTGGCAGAGGGAGCAGATTGATGACGCAGGCAGTTAAATATGTTAGAGATAAACAATTTTACTCCTGACTTGTTCAGGCAAATCTATCTGCCTTAAAAAGATGTCTGAGGTCCCAGAAAAAGTTAAAAGTCAATAAAATGGACAGAATGGTCAGTACAGGCAGTTGAAAGCCACGTGTTCAGTGCAAACAATCTGCTGAATCTCTCCACTCCTCTTCTGACTGGCGGTAGAGGGCCACTGATGAACACCTCCGCATTAGAGAGCTGACAGTTTCCAACAAACATTTAAAGTCTTCTTTCAGCACTTCTGACTGTTGTTTCACAACATCACTTGTTCCAATATAAAGTACCACATTCTTCACAGTCGAGTGTTCAGCCGCAACACGGGATCTTCTCAGCCAAGTCAGAGATCATATCCTTGGGGAAACGGAGTACTTTGGTGTTGTTCTTACTACACAGACTTTTTACATCTCTTACTGCAGAGTCACCCACAATCAGAGTTTCAGGCCCAGTCGTTAGCTTTCCCTCTAGTCTTTTACTTTTGGAGTAGCTATTGGTCCTTACCCTGCTGTGTGAAGAGGACAGGTTATCCAGGTCATCAGAAAGAGATCTCTGGTTCTGTGTCAGTGGAGCGTATCTGTTCTGGATTGGCACACTTGGTGGTTTAGGAGGATTGTTTGTAGTTCTCCCTTTAGCAGCTGTCCACGGCTGTTTCCTAGTATGAAGAGGGGTTGAAGAGGCGCTCTTCCTGGGTGTTCACAATGCAGGCCAGCCGGTCGCATCACAGATTTCAGAGCGCTGGGCTCTGCCTGTCATTCGTCCTCCCAAATCCCATGGAAATGATTTACTCTTAGGCCTTGCACCCAGACATTTCCAGGGAGGACCACCACTTGTAGATTTATTACCCGGTACACAGCCCTCCTGTTCCTTGGAATCCTTGTAGCTGCTAACTAGCTGTGAGTTAGCATGCCCTTTTCCGTTCTTTTGCAACACTGGTAAAGTAGTGTCATTCCCACATAGTCCATTCCCTTCCACGTTAACTTCCAACCGTTGCATTTTCATTTCCAACACGGCCATCTTCTGTAGAAGTTTGTGGAAGTCATCTGTAGAGAACGGAGGCATTTTGTTGCCAACTAGCTAGCAAAAAGGAGTTCAAGTATCTCGGGGTCGGGGAGGAAGGTGCGTGAGATTGACCGGACAATAGGTGCAGCGGGAGTGGTATTGGGTGCACCGTTGTAACCAAAAGAGAGCTGAGCCAGAAGGCAGAGCTCTCGGTCTACAGGTCAGTCTTCGTTCCTACCCTCACCTATGGTCATGAACTATGGGTAATGACCGAAAGGACGAGATCGCAAATACAAGCGGCCAAAATGAGTTTCCTCAGGAGGGTGGCTGTCATCTCCCTGAGGGATAGGTTGAGAAGCTCAGTCAGAGTAGAGCCGCTGCTCCTTCGCGTAGAAAGGAGCCAGTTGAGGTGGTTCGGGCATCTAGTAAGGATGCTTCCTGGTCGTCGAGGGAGGTTTTCCAGGCACATCCAACTGGGAAGAGACCACGGTGCAGACCAAGGTACAGGTGGAGTGATTACATCTCCACACTGGCCTGAGAACGCCTCGGGATCCCCCAGTCAGAGCTAGTTGATGTTGCCAGGGAGAGGGAAGTTTGGAGTCCCCTGCTGAAGCTGCTACCGCCGCGACCCGACCTTGGATAAGCGGGAGACGATGGATGGATGGATGGATGGATGGATGGATGGAAAACTGAGCTCAATCTAAGATCAGTATGAGATTTTGACCATTTTCCTAAATTCAGCTTCTAACAAATATACCGCCGTCTTACCGCAATCCCAATTCAAGATCAATGATTTCTGTCACTGCGCTGATCTTTATTTTGTATGCAATAATCAGCTCTTAAGATAGCAGTAAGATCTAAAATAAAACTAGACTAGCTTATACATTCTCAAACTGGTTTAAGATTGATCTATTATTTTACTCCTTCCTTCTCCTGAGGTTGAGGATACCAGGTCAGACTTCAGTAAACTCTAAATAAGAGCTGATTTTTTTCTGATAAGGCAAAGAAGAGACTAGTTACTAGGGGCTGGGTGATATGGACTTAAAACTATATCACGATATTTCATGGTATTTATTGCGATAACGATAAATGACGATAAATGGAAAAAAAATTATATATATCTTAATCCTTACCATCATCAAATACGTAAGGGATAATGAACGGAACGCTCATTAATAAGTCGGTAGTCGGTCCCGACTTATTATGATTTACTTCCGCGGAGAAAAAAATAGTTCTCCGAAGTTGAGGCGTTGCTTGGCAACTGGCGCAAACAATTCAGCAATTATATCAGCAAGTCAGTATTTTCCGTCAGGAAAAGTGAACGGGACAACTCGCGGAGTGATATGATAGCCGTGAATAGAAGCCTCCTCGCCTCGTTTGGAACTCCGCCTTCCGCCATTGTTGTTCTCCTTCTACATGCCCACGTTTGTCGCATATGTAAACACGTCATTAATTATCGTCATTACCGCGGTATGACAAAATACTTATCGTGGGGAGGACTTATCGCGATAAACGATACGATATGGCACAGCCCTACTAGTTACAGTCTCCTTATGCTGCTTAAAATATCTGAGTGTTTACTGAGTTCCACATATGACCTCATCCCCATCCACCACCAAACTACACCAAGCTACACCACCAAACTACACCAAGCTACACCACCAAGCTACACCACCAAACTACGCCAAGCTACACCACCAAACTACGCCAAGCGACACCACCAAACTACGCCAAGCTACACCGCCAAGCTACACCACCAAACTACGCCAAGCTACACCGCCAAGCTACACCACCAAACTACGCCAAGCTACACCACCAAACTACACCAAGCTACACCACCAAACTACGCCAAGCTACACCACCAAGCTACACCAAGCTTCACCACCAAACTACGCCAAGCTACACCACCAAACTACGCCAAGCTACACCACCAAACTACACCAAGCTACACCACCAAACTACGCCAAGCTACACCACCAAGCTACACCACCAAACTACGCCAAGCTACACCGCCAAGCTACACCACCAAACTACGCCAAGCTACACCACCAAACTACACCAAGCTACACCACCAAACTACACCAAGCTACACCACCAAACTACGCCAAGCTACACCACCAAGCTACACCACCAAACTACACCAAGCTACACCACCAAACTACGCCAAGCTACACCACCAAACTACACCAAGCTACACCACCAAACTACGCCAAGCTACACCACCAAACCTTCCTCCCCTACTTTTACAACCACTAGCCTCCACTGATATATATATATATATTCCAGGATAATATGGAACCTCCAGAGCCCTTAGAGTTCCTCTCAGTTGAGTCCTCAGTTAGTTCTCAGTTCCTCTCAGTTTAGAGTTCCTCTCAGTTTAGAGTTCCTCTCAGTTTAGACTTCCTCTCAGTTTAGAGTTCCTCTCAGTTTAGACTTCCACAAAATTTGCGGATGTCTCTCTTAAGACGGAGAGAGTCACACTTAGTTTGGGAATGTCCCTGAAGATGGAGGGTTTATTTGAAGTTCAGGAACGTTTTGTTGGGAGTGAGTTGCCTTTTTAAAAATCTGTTATTGCATATAACAGTCAGCAGAAGCTTTTGTCCAAAGCAACTCATCATATGTTATGTGACCAGAATCAATATGCAGTATGGATCTGTATATGTGTATGTATTTTTCTGTCCGGGCCAATAAAACCTTTTACTATACCTCATATTGAGTTTTTTTTGTAGATTGGGATTAGATTTGGAATTATACATTTTCAGTTTTCTTACAAATTCTACGTTTGGTCATGCCAACAACACGGCTGGTTGTATGGTTAAAGCCTTGATCAACGAGGCTTAGATGGACCGCTTCCAAACATGACACGTCCCAGGGGAAGAGAGAAAGATGGAGCGTGTGTGTGCTACGTGTGTGTGTGTCGTTGGTATACAGGGCATCTTCTCTGGTTGCCGGGAGGCTGGGGTACTGAGGCAAGAGGCTGGGGTAATGAGGCGGATGTTGTCTGGTGTGAAGGGCCGGGCCTCTGGTGGTTGTTTGGGGGGGGGAGACTGCGCTGGTAAGGCAGCACACTGGACCCTCCAGCCTCTCACCACTGCGCCCCTCCCCTGTTTCTATTTGCTCTGTCGACTTCTAACATAACCTCTCCCTAGGGCCTCCACCCCCACCCTAACGCCTCACCCTAATTCTTCACCTTACCCCCACCCTAATTCCTCACCCTCACCCCTACCCTTACGCCTCACCCTCACCCCTACCCTTACGCCTCACCCTCACCCCTACCCCACACCTGTGGGTTGTTGTTAATCAAGGCCCACAGGTTAAAGCAACACACTCAGGAGTGAGTTATAGCAGATACCATCTGCTCTGTTCACCAGGATTCAAACTCTTGCAATAAACCGGATTCCTCATCACCCTGAGTCTCTGTCTTCAGGAGGAGCCTCAACCAGCCGTTTGAATGGTATGCGTGTTGACTGCTACAAACACATTTCAAGTACTCCTGATTGCTAGGTTAATATAACATATAATGTAATGTATGTGATATAATGCAGAATGGTAAACTCTCTATCCCTCCAACAACTGTTAATAGCACAAATCCAAAACCTCCTCTCTGGGTTTCTTTCTTGGACGGGTTTTTAAAGAAACTCAACCCAGGCTTGTCTCCTCGTTAGTTAGTGCATCCGATCGCACAACTGTCCGGCATTTTGTCTTAACCTGGTTAAAAATACCACAATGAAAAAGCTATTGAACAGCTGAAGCTGAAGCAAAAGAAAGCAGTGTTTTCCCCCCAGGTGGGCTTTCATATAAGGCTGTGACTTCACGTGAAAACTATCACACGGTGATCAGCCCCAAAAAGGGAGTTTCTGTATTTGACATGATTATATTTTCCCTAAAGTAATTCCAGGGTAATTCCAAAAGCCTTCTAAATGGTTTTGAGAGTGAGTGAGTTCCAGAGCCCCTGGAAGGCTGTATGTACCGTCCGCGGGACAGGAGTCCTTGTTGCCTATTCCTAGCTCCTGGCTAAATGACTGGCTGTTCACTGGGTTCAATTGAATCCTTACAGGTTGGACCAGCGGTGGCGCCATATGTGGCAACTTGGCAATGGCTTGTCCAATAAGGCTAAAAGGCCTATTGTTAAAGAACTGAGTGTGGCTGATGTGAATAGTAAATGTTAAGTGTGCAATCGCTGGAAACAATCGCCAGCGCCAAGATCTGCATAAATGAACCCTGAAGGGCATGAAGAGGGCTGAAGAGTATTGGAACCCTGTCCCTTTAGCACAAACCATTGTCCTCTCATCTTAGAAAATGTGCACATGTGCTTTTTGAACTGTGAGCTCCACATGTGTATATATAAATGTATATATTGTGTGTATAGAACTGCCCAGGAGCACAATAGAACCATGTTTTCTGTTAGCAACCGTGAGGTCATCGTAACGCATGGTTTCCATGCCGACCGGCCAACCGCTAGCCTACGTGTGGTTGGGGTATAATTGATGCCGAGGAAGCCTCTAGAAAGCACACATACATTCAGACCTTGTGTGATATTCACTCTCTCCTTTCTCTCAATAGTCGTTTTCTGTAATGCTGCTGAACTGCTGTTTTATCATTGTTTTGAGCAGTGTGGAAATTATGTTGCAATGCTCTGCGAACACCGTTGGATGTTTCATCACATGTGGTGAGGTGATATCAGGATGGTGTGTTGTGAATATGGATATGTAAAGCTAAATAAATATTTTGGACAACATTTTATTTTCTGGCATCCATGTCAAGTTGTTCCTCTTCTCCTTTTAACGACTCCTCACATGGCCACCTTTCCTGCCGTCCCTCCTTAGCGCTGAGGTGTAGAGGCTTGATAGACGTGATCTCCCCTGCTGTGCCTGCACTGTCCTCTGAGGGGCAGTGTAGGCCCTGTTTCCCTGGTCGACCCCAGCAACGGAAACAGAGGTGAACGTATCTGGTCGTGCAAACACAAAGGTGTCCGTGTTCCTGTCAGAGCGGTTTAAGTCTGGCATCTCCAGCGCAGCGAGCCTTATATTAACCTTCTTATAACCTCCTCCAACATGGGAACATGTGACAAGTACTTCACTTCAGCTCCAGTTCTGGTGGACATAACAACTTATAACTAACTCAACTAAACTAACTAAACAGATGTTTACAATGTGGGAAGAAAACAAGAATCACATCTTAATTGAACTGAAATTAGGCTACAAAAATGATGAATACTAATTTGGAGATGCACACCCACTGTCTTTTGGAGACCCTCTGCTGTCCATCAACCGGAGGGAGCTGGCTGCCTGCTCGTCCTGGTTGAAGTCTGGGATCTCCAGCGCCGGGTGGCTCTTCTCTGAGGGCCCCGGCTGGGCTCATCCACAGTACCGTCTCCTCTTCTCTGAGGGCCCCGGCTGGGCTCATCCACAGTACCGTCTCCTCTTCTCTGAGGGCCCCGGATGGGCTCATCCACAGTACCGTCTCCTCTTCTCTGAGGGCCCCGGCTGGGCTCATCCACAGTACCGTCTCCTCTTCTCTGAGGGCCCCGGCTGGGCTCATCCACAGTACCGTCTCCTCTTCTCTGAGGGCCCCGGCTGGGCTCATCCACAGTACCGTCTCCTCTTCTCTGAGGGCCCCGGCTGGGCTCATCCACAGTACCGTCTCCTCTTCTCTGAGGGCCCCGGCTGGGCTCATCCACAGTACCGTCTCCTCTTCTCTGAGGGCCCCGGCTGGGCTCATCCACAGTACCGTCTCCTCTTCTCTGAGGGCCCCGGCTGGGCTCATCCACAGTACCGTCTCCTCTTCTCTGAGGGCCCCGGCTGGGCTCATCCACAGTACCGTCTCCTCTTCTCTGAGGGCCCCGGCTGGGCTCATCCAGGCCTTGGATCATCTCCATATGCTCTCCGTTTCTGCAACTAAACTGTTCAATTCAAAGGGGCTTTCTTGGCATGGGAAAATAACATTTGCACTGCCAAAGTATTTTAAATATGTAAGAGTGAAAAATAAGTTAATATAGGAAATATGAACTATAAAATACTAAATGTTGCATTTACTTTATATTTGATATATATACTGTATATGTATGTATGTATGTACCTCTAACTGTGTTAATATAACATATAATGTAGCATTTGTGATTTAATGCAGACTGGTTAACCCTCTATCCCTACAACAACTGGGATTTTATGCAGACTGATAAATGTTCTCAACAAAGACATGTGTACTTTAATTAGTGTTTATTTTTCGGATGGGTTTCTAAAGAAACTCAACCCAGGCTTGTCTCCTCGGTGGTTAGTGATTCTAAAGAAACTCAACCCCTCAACCTTTAGGTTGGGATTCAAACAGCCTAAGCTCTAGACTCCCGAGCACATCATACAGAGTGCATACGTTGTAGCTCCTGAATGAGCCATATTGTACCACCTATAAAAGGACTGTTGTGATGCACCTCGCCTCAGTGAAAGTGCAGAGTCACTTGGGACAAAATGGATGAAAAGCTAGAGGCACTCTATCATCTGTTGCCCTGGACTCCTGCTAATGCTGCTGTACTGCACAGATCTATCTTATATATCCTGGGAGAATATATATATATATGTATGTATGTATGTATGTATGTATGTATGTGTGTGTGTGTGTGTGTGTGTGTGTGTGTGTGTGTGTGTGTGTGTGTGTGTGTGTGTGTGTGTGTGTGTGTGTGTGTGTGTGTGTGTGTGTGTGTGTGTGTGTGTGTGTGTGTGTGTGTGTGTGTGTGTGTGTGTGTGTGTGTGTGTGTGTGTGTGTGTGTGTGTGTGATCCAGTTCCATCAACCTGCCACTAACTGTCTTTCAACTGGGAGGAGTGTGTGCTCATATAGTTCAGCCTGTTGTGTTTACAGTCCTAGTATACCCACTAGACCAGCTTCATGAAAGGTTTCAGGAATCAAACAACATTACCGTTGGAGAGTATAAACAATGTCTTATTACTGGAGTGGATCTGTGCCCAGTGTGTCTCACAGAGTATCCCACACTCTCCCCAGCGCCCCAGAGGTACACACTCAGAAAACAAGTTAAAGTTAGAAATGGATGAGAAGTCCACAAGACAAGATCTCGACAGAGAACGTTGTGTTGATGCGGTGTGGTCCTCCGGAGGGAGGAGAGGAATCGATCACCATGGAAACATGACCCAGAAATACATACATCGAATGAGTTAGGGTAGCTGACATCCAGGAGCACCACACAGCCAGTTAAGGAGGGTAGCCAACATGTAGAACCACAGTATACACTCAGTTAGAAGGTAGCCTGCGATGATACAGTGGTTAACAGCCCCTCCAGAGAATAGGGTGTTCCAGGCCATGCTTCCAGGCCATGCTTCCAGGCCATGCTTCCAGGCCATGCTTCTCACTAGGTTAATTAGGGTCTTGTTAGCCGGAGCAAACATGCTCAAAGTGATGAGGGGTAGGAAGGTTAATAATGTTCCTGTTGGTATACAGTGGACACGCACTTGAAATGCAATACAGTGTTCACCGGTCAGTCTTCAAATATTTGCAGTTAAACAAGCATGTAAACGTGATAACTCCAGTTAGTTCTAGTATTATTAGTTCTAGTAACAATCTGAATCTGTAGGATTTAGTCCTCTTTATTGGTCACATGAACACACTGTGAAATGACTTCCTCTCATTTAACCCATCCTAGTATGAGGAGCAGTGGGCAGCTGTTGTATGTACAGGGTTAGGGTTAGTGGAGGGTCTGGTTCCTTGCTCAAGGGCACCTAGGCAGTGCACAGGAGGCCAACTGGCAGTTTTTTCCAAGTACTAATTCTCACTCCGTTCTGGGGACTTGAACCGGCGACCCTCCTCTTCCTAAACCAAGTCCCAACAGACTGAGCTACTGCCGCCCCCCAACATTTGCCAGGGTGCGTTTTAAAACAAGAACATTTACTTTTCAGCTGTATTTATTTCTGCATATTTTTTCCACATTTTGGGTCATATCTCTGGAATCATTCGTATGCCAAATCAAGCCCAGATGTGTGATGACCTAAATGATCTCAAAGCTTTTCCATATGACCAAGGGTTGTACACGTGTAAGGTATTTATCTGAATATAATGTGTGTAATGGACGATTGGGGGCTGTTCGGGATATACCTCTAGCCTAAGCCTTGTTATGGTTGTTATTGTTATTATTATAATTATAGTAGTATTATGATGGGTAGTATGATTCCTATCATTCAGATTAAGATGCGTTCTGGTGATGGTATGTGGTGTTGTTCTGGAGGATGCTGTTTGCCAAGATGGCTCATTGAGTTCATTGCATGTTAATGTAGTCCAATCAGGGCTCCTCGGCCCTCAAGCCACTGAGCCCTGTGCTATTTACAAACACCAGCGCTGTTAAACATTTAGTGTTCTGGCTGTCAGGCCTGGCTGCTTCCTCGCTCCCACCAGGCAGGCTGCAGGGCTTTGGCTAGCCGCTTACATCCACAAACACAGCAGAGTTGAGGGCCATGGACGGCTGGTTAGGGGCTGTTTACTTACTGTACTTCCTACCTGGTGCTCCAACTCCTGAGGAGGAGGACTGATCAGAGGACCCTCCATCTGCATGGAGCCCAGATCAGGCCTCCGCTCCTGCTGTTGTTTGGGCTCCACCAGTTGAAGCAGGACCTCCATCAGTTGAAGCAGGACCTCCACCAGTTGATACAGGACCTCCACCAGTTGAAGCAGGACCTCCACCAGTTGATACAGGACCTCCACCAGTTGAAGCAGGACCTCCACCAGTTGATACAGGACCTCCACCAGTTGAAGCAGGACCTCTACCAGTTGATACAGGACCTCCACCAGTTGAAGCAGGACCTCCACCAGTTGATACAGGACCTCCACCAGTTGAAGCAGGTCCTCCACCAGTTGAAGCAGGACCTCCATTAGTTGATACAGGACCTCCACCTGTTGATACAGGACCTCCACCAGTTGATACAGGACCTCCACCAGTTGATACAGGACCTCCACCAGTTGAAGCAGGACCTCCACCAGTTGATACAGGACCTCCACCAGTTGAAGCAGGACCTCCACCAGTTGATACAGGACCTCCACCAGTTGAAGCAGGACCTCTACCAGTTGATACAGGACCTCCACCAGTTGAAGCAGGACCTCCACCAGTTGATACAGGACCTCCACCAGTTGAAGCAGGTCCTCCACCAGTTGAAGCAGGACCTCCATTAGTTGATACAGGACCTCCACCTGTTGAAGCAGGACCTCCACCAGTTGATACAGGACCTCCACCAGTTGAAGCAGGACCTCCACCAGTTGAAGCAGGACCTCCACCAGTTGATACAGGACCTCCACCGGTGTGCTCTGGGGCTCTATGGGTCTGCCCCAAAGCATTGAGGATTGTCAGGCTTTCGAGACGTGTTTTGGGAGGGAGAGCTGGATGTGGCTCTAAAGCTGAACAGGTTTTTTTTATGAGATGTGATTCCCCATTTCCAGCAATAGTTTTGAGATGATTTTTAATGCATGAAGGTCATTTTAATGGAATGTGAGTTATATTGCTTTATATAGGGATTGTATTATTCTGTTCATGTCTGTGTGGGATTGTGTTTAAAGTGTTTCTCTCTCCACCTTCTCTCTCCCTCTCGCTCCTCCCTCCCCTCTCTCCCCCCCTCCAGGGCAGTTTGCGGAGCAGTCACCAGGTGTCTCCTCAGGAGTTCCTGGGGGAGCTCAAGTCAGGGGTTATGGACGAGCGTCTGCTGGCCTGTCTGGACTCCCTGCGAGTGTCTCTCACCAGCAACCCTGTTAGGTAGGCTGATCTATTTAATACTCCCTCACCTAACCTCCAGATACAGCGGCCTACTGGGGGAAGTTATTAATACGGAATAAACACAGCCCCCTGTGTCTCTCTCTCTGTCACAGTCGTCTGTCTGTCTGTCTGTCCACCACAGGGAGGCTGCCCTCGTCCTCTGCACTTCTTCCTTTGTTTTCTAGCTTCTAATGTTTTTAGATGACAGAAAACGCTTCAGGTGACTTAAGTGTGATGGAAGAAAAGTCTCTGAATTTAAATGTAAAGTGATATCTGGTCCTGCTTGTTTTCTTGGTTTCTTCCAATCTGTTCCTCAGAATGAGCCTGTTCCCATCATGCATATGGGTTGTTGTGTGAGCAGTGTGAGATATTAATGTCAGTGTTTGTGATGACTCTACAGTCAACACAACTAGACGGTGAAAGGATGCTTTGTGAATGCAGTGCAGTTTAGAATATCTTACAATGTAGTTTATAATATCTCCAGTCGTGTCCCAAAGTGTTTTTTCATTTTGCCAATGAGCTCACTATATAGCGCCCTACATTGGACATCATAGGGAGGGAGGGATTTCAGTCTCTCTCTTTCTCTCTCCCCCCCCCCCCCAGATGTTGCCTTGTTTTGCACTAACTTCCCTTTGACTCTTTTATGAGGAAGCAGCTGTGTAGCCGCCTTGTGTTTGACTAACAATTAGTCAAGTCAAGTCAAGTCAAGTTTATTGTCACTTCACAGTTTACAGTTTAGTATAAAGCA
>CM051000.1:22306277-22438777 GCA_027704905.1 Muraenolepis orangiensis
GGAGGTGTAACGGGCTCTCGTATATTCCTCCGTATTCCCGGAACCAAAGGCGGCGTTACGCGCATGTAGGGCAGCGCGAACATCGCCGTTAATCCACGGTTTCTGGTTGGGATATATCCGAACCGACTTGGTCGGAACAACGTCATCTATGCACTTCTTGATGAACCCGGTGACCGACGATGCGTACTCGTTGATGTTATTGTCCGAGGCAACGCGGAACATGTGCCAGTCAGCGTGATCAAAACAATCCTGCAGCGTAGAATCTGATTGGTCCGACCAGCATTGGACCTCCCTCACAGCGATCGGTTGCTGCTTCAGTCTCTGCCTATAGGCGGGGAGTAGCTGGATAGAGCGGTGATCTGATTTGCCGAACGGTGGGCGGAGGAGGGCCTTGTAGCCATCACGGAAGGGAGTGTAGCAGTGGTCGAGGATCCGCTCGCCCCGTGTGTTGCTCTTTATGTGTTGGTAGAACTTCGGGAGAACCTTCTTCAGGTTCGCCTTGTTGAAGTCCCCCGCCACGATGAGAGCAGCCTCGGGGTGGGCCGACTCCTGTTCGCTGATAGCCCCGTACAGTTCCTTCAGCGCTGTGTCCGTGTTGGCTTGTGGGGGAATGTAAACAGCGGTCACGGTTACCGCTGTAAACTCCCGAGGTAGCCAGTATGGACGGCACATAAGCATCAGGTACTCCAGGTCCGGGGAACAGAAAGACTTGAGGGGATGTACATGACTTTGGTTGCACCAAGATCTGTTTATCATGAGACATACCCCCCCTCCGCGATCTTTACCGGAGAGAGCCTTTGTTCTGTCCGCCCGGTGTACGGAAAATCCCGTCGGCTCGATAGCTGCGTCGGTAACCCCCTCCGACATCCATGTCTCCGTAAGGCAGATAATACAATTGTCCCTAGTTTCCCGGTGGAATTGAATACGAGCCTGTAGTTCGCTTAACTTATTGTCCAGAGACTGTACATTAGCCAGTAGAATGGTGGGTAGTGGGGGGCGATCGGATCGACATCTCAGCCTGACTAGCACGCCGGCTCGCTTCCCTCGCTTCCTCCGGCGACGCTTGCGCGTAATCGTGCCCAAAATGGACGGAGATAATCCAGCTGTGACTTCGGGCGGGACGTCCGAGCCGAAAGAATGAAAAAACTCCGGTAGGCGGCGAGCGACTGTCGATCTGATCTCCCAAAGTGTGCAGAAGTTATAAGTGAACTTGCTGCTAACATCCTGAACTAAAATACTAAAAATATACAACGCGTGTCAGCGCACCGCATCTCGTACGGCGCCATACTAGAAGGTTTGACAGTAGAGGTGGGACGATCGATCGGCTTCCGATCATTATCGGCCGATTTTAAGAAAAATGCGCAATCGGAGAATGCCGATCTTTCTTTAATGTTGCCGATTTCACAGCCGATCCTGCACGTGAGAAACACGTGAGCTCATCTCTTTACCAGCGAGTAAAACACGTGGGGCCCCGCCTCTTTTCTAAACAGCGTGATACAGCGTGTCTGCAGTGTGGAGTTTCTTCAAAGTGTGTGATACAGATGTAACATTTGCCATCTGTAATGTGTGCAAAGAGAAAATATCTCGTGGAGGAAGCAAGGTAAAAAATTTCAACAAGACAAATTTAATAAGACACCTGAAAACCCATCACCCAGCGCAGCATGGCGAGTTTGTTAAACTGACCGTGGAGAACGAGAACCCCAGGAATGCATGATGGATGAAACTGTTCTATAATACAGGGGTTCCCACCCTTTTTTGTGCCACGGACCGGCAGATACATGAAAAAATATCTCGCGGACCGGTTGTCAATTTTCGCGGACCGGTTGTCAAAGTGTGTGTCAACACACACCCCTAACAAAACAGCAGGGCTCGATTTCAGTATAAACGCGCATGTACGCGGAGCGCCCGTAACACAAACCCCGGCTCGTTCGCGACCGACACGTCACTAGCGCGTAGTCTCTTTAGTAGCGCGTGTAACTGAAAGTCTCTCGTTATGCCGCCGTCGCGATATATATTTAATCTATATATATAGATTATACCGCTATATAATCTATATATATAGATTATACTATATATATCATCTCTATATATAGATTATACCGCCCGCCGTTCACCTATACTCAAATTATTTGAGTCAAATATGATGATAAACACACAGCTGTTTCGCCGCCCGGCAGTAACACCTCCACGGCCCGGTACCGGTCCGCGGCCCGGCGTTTGGGAACCCCTGCTATAATAGACAGCTATAGCAGCGATACACTGTAGACCGCTATAGCTGCAAAAAAAATAAAAAATCGGTGATCGGTGGGGCAGATATTTCTCATTGTGATCGGTGATCGGTGGCAAAAAACGTGATCGTCCCATCCCTATTTGACAGCAACTGTTAGTGTTGTCTCCTCTGTGTTGTCTCGTTGCTGATGCTGAGGACCATCAGTGTGTTGTTGTCTTGATGCTGAGGACCATCAGTGTGTTGTTGTCTTGGTGCTGAGGACCATCAGTGTGTTGTTGTCTTGGTGCTGAGGACCATCAGTGTGTTGTTGTCTTGGTGCTGAGGACCATCAGTGTGTTGTTGTCTTGGTGCTGAGGACCATCAGTGTGTTGTTGTCTTGGTGCTGAGGACCATCAGTGTGTTGTGTCCCATTAGCCCTACCAAGTGTCCCATACTGTCCTCACCCAATCATTTGGGCTACACTTAAGTCAAATAAAATGTACACACACACACGCACACGCACACACACACACACACACACACACACACACACACACACACACACACACACAGGTCGGTGGGTTTTCATGTAGATTGTGACTGGAGCCGACGGTCGTCTGGAGGCAGCACTATAAAGCCGTTTATTTCACCGTGGAGTCCTGCTGTGCTCTGTTTGAGGCCCTGATTGGTCTGCTGATGGATGTGAATGTTTCTGATTGGTCTGCTGATGGATGTGAATGTTTCTGATTGGTCTGCTGATGGATGTGAATGTTTCTGATTGGATTGGCTGATGTAAATCTGGAGGATTGAATCCTCTTTATTGGTCACATGTAAACACAGTGAAATGAGTTCCTCTGTATTTAAACCATCCAGGTATTCGCAGTGGGGTAGTCAGTGGGGTCTGGTGTTTGGGAGACTTGAACCAGCAACCTTCCAATTCCCAAGTCCCAACAGACTGAGATACTGCCGGATGGGAATGTTTCTGATTGGACGGCTGATGTATACAAGATACAATATTTTGATTGGCCATTTGTACATCGTACATAGGAACGCTTACTCCCCATCCCCCCCCGCAGTGTACATCTCCAAAACAACACCATACTAATTAAAATAATATATATACAATCAAATAAACAAAAAAAGAGCAGCAAAGTGACTTAAATGATATGTACATGTTTTTAGTTTTTTTACAAAAAGTGCCAGTAGTGCAGCAGCATCATGAATACAGTGCAGTACAGTGCAGTAACTGTAAACTCTAGCAAAGTATGACAGAGTAATGTTAATGACAATGTTATGAAAGTGAAAGTGGCAGCACTCCTAGCAGTTCAGTAGGTCTCTGCCTGTGGATAAAAACTATCCTTAAACCTGGTAGTCCTTGTGCTGATGCTGCGCAACCGGCGACCAGACGGTAGGAGGGAGAAGAGATGGAGCCCAGGGTGGTTGAGGTCCTTTATGATGGACATGGCCTTCCGACATCTGGTCCTACAGATCTCCTCAATGCATAGAAGTGCACACCCGATGATCTTCTATGCCGTCCTCACGACCCTCTGGATGGCTTTCTTGTCCTGTTCAGTGGTGTTGCCGTACCACACAGTGACGACACTCGTCAGGACGCTCTCTATGGTGCCACGGTAGAAGTTCACTAGCCACCTCTGGCCTATTCCGCTTTTTCTGAGGCACAGCAGAGCATAGAGGCGCTGGTGTTCCTTCTTCAGCATGACCTCCGTGTTGCGGGTCCACGCCAGGTCATCGGAAATCTGTAGCCCAAAGAAACGGACGCAGCTGACGACTTCCACCGGTGTCCCGTCCAGGCTGATGGTGGTGTGGGTGCCCCGGTGGCTCCTGAAGTCCACGATGAGCTCCTTGGTCTTGCTGACATTCAGTGCGAGGCTGTTGTCCGCACACCATCGCGTCAGCTGGACCACCTCATCTCTGTACTCCGTTTCGTCGTCCTCTCTCATCAGGCCGATGACTGTGGTGTCGTTTGCAAACTTGATAATCCGATTATTGCTGTGCGTGCTGTGTCATGTGTGTAGAGCGAGTACAGCCGGGGACCGAGGCAGCAGCCTTGGGGTGTGTGGGATGTGAATGTTTCTCATTAGACGGCTGATGGATATGAATGTTTTTGATTTTGGACGGCTGACGGTTGTGATTGGATGTCTGATGGATGCCTCTGTTTTTCATGTCTCACATTTTTTTAAAATCATTTCATGTTTTTTCCCATTATTATTATGAAGTGGTCTTTGTCGTGGCGTTGCTGCTGGTTATTTTATTAGGGAAAACCAGACTGTGGAGTGTGTGGTTGGTGACTGGTTGAAGCAGCCTCACCTGGCCTCAGTCAGACTGATTAGAGTCTGGTTGAAGCAGCCTCACCTGGCCTCAGTCAGACTGATTAGAGTCTGGTTGAAGCAGCCTCACCTGGCCTCAGTCAGACTGATTAGAGTCTGGTTGAAGCAGCCTCACCTGGCCTCAGTCAGACTGATTAGAGTCTGGTTGAAGCAGCCTCATCTGCCCCAGTCAGACTGATTAGAGTCTGGTTGAAGCAGCCTCACCTGGCCCTAGTCTGACTGATTAGAGTCTGGTTGAAGCAGCCTCATCTGCCCCAGTCAGACTGATTAGAGTCTGGTTGAAGCAGCCTCACCTGGCCCCAGTCTGACTGATTAGAGTCTGGTTGAAGCAGCCTCACCTGGCCCCAGTCAGACTGATTAGAGTCTGGTTGAAGCAGCCTCACCTGGCCCCAGTCAGACTGATTAGAGTCTGGTTGAAGCAGCCTCACCTGGCCCCAGTCAGACTGATTAGAGTCTGGTTGAAGCAGCCTCACCTGGCCCCAGTCTGACTGATTAGAGTCTGGTTGAAGCAGCCTCACCTGGCCCCAGTCAGACTGATTAGAGTCTGGTTGAAGCAGCCTCACCTGGCCCCAGTCAGACTGATTAGAGTCTGGTTGAAGCAGCCTCACCTGGCCCCAGTCAGACTGATTAGAGTCTGGTTGAAGCAGCCTCACCTGGCCCCAGTCAGACTGATTAGAGTCTGGTTGAAGCAGCCTCACCTGGCCCCAGTCAGACTGATTAGAGTCTGGTTGAAGCAGCCTCACCTGGCCCCAGTCAGACTGATTCCTCTATGGCTGGTGAGGCTGCACACCTGTGGGCCCACAGGTTAAACAGCCTCCACCACACACTAGAGGAAGAGCTCTAGCATGTTCCATCTGCTCTGTTCTCCAGGATTCAAACTCCAATAAACCAGATTCCTCATCACCCTGAGTCCTTGTCTTCAGGAAGAGCCTCAAGAAGACATCTTAATGGCTGGTGGCAGCGTCGTCTGCTACAGTGACCACCTTTCTTTATTCTTTCTCTGGGATTTTAAGACAATAATTCAGTAGTAGTTGCCATCTTTACACAAGAGTTGTAGACGACGGAGGTGGAGTACGCTACAGTCATCTAGATTGACGAGAGACAGGTCGAGTCACATGCGTAACGTCTTATTGCCAACCAATAGAAAGCCAGGGCCGCTGTCTGCACTCTCATCTGAACCAGCCTTTTCTTACCATTCAATTTATATTATTGAACTTCATTATCCAGAGCTACAGTCTGTAAACTGGTCCACCACGACCACTACGTCTCATATTGAAACCATGTGGTTCAGACGTGACACCCTTATGTGTTCAGTGGTTCAGACCCCTGGTCTAAACCTGGAATATGTATGTGTGGATAGTCATTAAGGATCATACATCTAAACGGCTAAGGTGGTTGACTTGGATTCGTAAATGGTTCCTAAGTGTGTTCTAAATCCAACGTCTTTCTCTTGTGTATCTTTGAGTTCACTGTTAATGAACGGGTCTAATGCAGCAAAACGCCCGTCGTTCTCCTGCAGGGGTTCTCTTATGCTTTAAAGCAGCCTTCTGATTACATTCATCTGGCCAGAAATCAAGTCATCATTGGGAAAACAAACAAGCCACAATGTGTTAAAGTGAACTCTACTTGAGGCTGTTTACTCAGACCTGCCAGCTGTGAACACTGTGACTGATGAAAAGATGAACTAGATCCCACATTCGTGTTTACTAAATGCAGTTTGGTTTTTTGGTTTGCTTTGTTGGGCAGATACATGCTGGGTCCTCAAGTGATCCGGTCCAACCTGAAGTGATGTAGAGGATCTGAACCTGATGTGATGTAGAGGATCTGAACCTGATGTGATGTAGAGGATCTGAACCTGAAGTGAAGGAGAGGATCAGAACCTGAAGTGATGTAGAGGATCTGAACCTGAAGTGATGTAGAGGATCTGAACCTGAAGTGAAGGAGAGGATCAGAACCTGAAGTGAAGGAGAGGATCAGAACCTGAAGTGAAGGAGAGGATCAGAACCTGAAGTGATGTAGAGGTTGAACAGTACAGAAGCAAGCGTTCCTTATGTTGCAGAGATGTGTTCATATGACTTATATGACTCAATCAGCAGTCAAGAAACACATTCTTCATTAAGTTGAAGATGCCTGACCACAGTTAATAAACACAATTCAACATCGCTTATCTAATCGCAAAAGAAGCTTTGGCTGAAAAAAATAAATAAAATAAAAATAAAAAATAATTAAACCTCATGGGTCACATCAAGAGGATTCTGAAATCATCTCGCGACCCCCCCCCCTCGGGGTCCCGCGACCCCCACTTTGGGAACCCCTGCTGTAGACCAACACCATTTTGACGTAAAAACCTACGTAGAATCAACGTAGCACTACGCTAGATCCCCTCTCGCTCCAGCCAGTAGACCTTCTAGCTCCCTATTGAGCTGTGGGGACATCTGAAAGAATACGCCCATTGGCTACAAATCACTATATGATTGGTTGATCAAATTGTCAATCCAAACGTACGCTCTCATTCAGTCTAAGGGCCAAAGTCATCGGGAATACTTTGGCTGAAGGATATTCTTCCCAACAACCTAGAGAAATATCTGATTGGTTGCATTGTTTTGTTTGTTTGCATTGCTTTTGCAACACAAAACCACTGAAATGCGTCGTGCATAGACCGAGAAAGACAATCAAATCAACGTAACACTGTAATATAACAGATAACAACACAGATACCATTCTCATTTATTTATTTGATTTAAATTTGATTAAATTGTATTACATTTTATTAATACAATTAATTCGATTTCGAGTTCCAGGGTCTTCTCTGAATACCTTGAAGGCCCTGACGCTTCACCACTGCTGTACTATAACCAACACTATATACTACCTACTGTATACTATAAACAACACTATATACTACCTACTGTATACTATAACCAACACTATATACTACCTACTGTATACTATAACCAACACTATATACTACCTACTGTATACTATAACCAACACTATATACTACCTACTGTATACTATAACCAACACTATCAACTACCTACTGTCTACTATAATATAAACAACACTATATACTACCTACTATATACTATACTATATCCAACACTATATACTACCTACTGTATACTATAAACAACACTATATACTACCTACTGTATACTATAACCAACACTATATACTACCTACTATATACTATAAACAACACTATATACTACCTACTATATACTATAAACAACACTATATACTACCTACTGTATACTATAAACAACACTATATACTACCTACTGTATACTATACTATAACCAACACTATACTACCTACTATATACTATAAACAACACTATATACTACCTACTGTATACTATAAACAACACTATATACTACCTACTGTATACTATACTATAACCAACACTATATACTACCTACTATATACTATAAACAACACTATATACTACCTACTATATACTATAAACAACACTATATACTACCTACTGTATACTATACTATAAACAACACTATATACTACCTACTGTATACTATAACCAACACTATATACTACCTACTGTATACTATAAACAACACTATATACTACCTACTATATACTATAAACAACACTATATACTACCTACTGTATACTATAACCAACACTATATACTACCTACTATATACTATAAACAACACTATATACTACCTACTGTATACTATATCCAACACTATATACTACCTACTGTATACTATACTATAACCAACACTATATACTACCTACTGTATACTATACTATAACCAACACTATATACTACCTACTGTATACTATATCCAACACTATATACTACCTACTGTATACTATATACTATAAACAACACTATATACTACCTACTGTGTACTATAACCAACACTATATACTACCTACTGTATACTATAACCAACACTATATACTACCTACTGTATACTATACTATAACCAACCCTATATACTACCTACTGTATACCATATCCAACACTATATACTACCTACTGTATACTATAACCAACATACTACCTACTGTATACTATATCCAACACTATATACTACCTACTGTATACTATAACCAACACTATATACTACCTACTGTATACTATAACCAACACTATATACTACCTACTATATACTATAACCAACACTATATACTACCTACTGTATACTATAACCAACACTATATACTACCTACTGTATACTATAACCAACACTATATACTACCTACTGTATACTATAACCAACACTATATACTACCTACTTATAGTGGCTATTCCTTCACTTAATTATAGCCACTGCCCCAGCGATAGAAGAGTTGTTTTAACGCACCTTTGTCGTAGATCCGGACGCCGTGCGCTTGTTCATTGTGAAAATAATAAACTCAAATATTTCAAACTCAAATATCCTACCAAAACATTGTAGGCCAGCGCAATAGACAAACTATGTTCATGTGTGTGTGTGTTTGTGTGTGAAAGGTAGAAAGTAGATGATAGATGTATGTGTATGTGTATGTGTATGTAGGTGATTCAAAATAGAAGATGGTTAAAAAACTGTGTTTGCTCTCCAACTAAAGCTAGGACTCCATAATCCCGGTCCAAAACATTTTCCACTTCCCTTTGTTAACTTGCACCACCCTGATTACTATGGGTGTGGCCAAGTTGCCAATCAATCGGTGGCCCAGCTGTCTATCAAATCAGTAGATCTGATATATAGTAGAACAAAACATGGGAAGTCTACAAATTATAATTATTCGTTTTTTAGGTAAACAAAAACGCTATTTGGCTCCTACACTACTGTATACTATATCCAACACTATATACTACCTACTGTATACTATAACCAACACTATATACTACCTACTGTATACTATAAACAACACTATATACTACCTACTGTATACTATAAACAACACTATATACTACCTACTGTATACTATAACCAACACTATATACTACCTACTGTATACTATAAACAACACTATATACTACCTACTGTATACTATACTATAACCAACACTATATACTACCTACTGTATACTATAACCAACACTATATACTACCTACTGTATACTATAAACAACACTATATACTACCTACTGTATACTATAAACAACACTATATACTACCTACTGTATACTATACTATAACCAACACTATATACTACCTACTGTATACTATAAACAACACTATATACTACCTACTGTATACTATAACCAACACTATATACTACCTACTGTATACTATAACCAACACTATAAACTACCTACTGTATACTATAACCAACACTATATACTACCTACTGTATACTATACTATAACCAACACTATATACTACCTACTGTATACTATAACCAACACTATATACTACCTACTGTATACTATACTATAACCAACACTATATACTACCTACTGTATACTATAACCAACACTATATACTACCTACTGCATACTATAACCAACACTATATACTACCTACTGTATACTATAACCAACACTATAAACTACCTACTGTATACTATACTATAACCAACACTATATACTACCTACTGTATACTATAACCAACACTATATACTACCTACTGTATACTATAACCAACACTATATACTACCTACTGTATACTATAACCAACACTATATACTACCTACTGTATACTATAACCAACACTATATACTACCTACTGTATACTATAACCAACACTATATACTACCTACGGTATACTATAACCAACACTATATACTACCTACTGTATACTATAACCAACACTATATACTACCTACTGTATACTATAACCAACACTATATACTACCTACTGTATACTATAACCAACACTATATACTACCTACTGTATACTATAACCAACACTATATACTACCTACGGTATACTATAACCAACACTATATACTACCTACTGTATACTATAACCAACACTATATACTACCTACTGTTTACTATAAACAACATTTTATACTAAGTATAGTATACTATAATATTCTATAAACAATACTATACTACCTACTGTATCCTATAATATACTTTAAACAACCCTTTATACTATATACTGTATAGTATATAGCCGCTCTTCCTCCGTTGGACTTCTCACCGTCCCCAGCTCACTCCTCAGCACCATGGCTGCTCCAGCTTAATGTTACTGTAGCATATCTGCTCTGTAAGGTGTCCTTGGGTGTCTTGAAAGGCGCCCCACAAATAAAATGTATTATTATTATTATTATTAGTATAAAGGGTTGTTTGAAGTATATTATAGGATACAGTAGGTAGTATAGTGTTGTGTATAGTATAGTATACACTGTATACTATATTATACACAACACTATACTACCTACTGTATCCTATAATATACTATAAACAACACTTTATACTACCTACTGTATATTATTATATACTATAAACAACAGTATATACTACCTACTGTATACTATAATATACAATAAACAATACTATACTACCTGCTGTATCCTATAATATAATATAAACAACACTTTAAACTATCTACTGTATATTATACTATAAATAACACTATACTACCTACTGTATACTATTATATACTATAAACAACACTTTTTACTACCATCTGTATACTATAATATAAACGACACTATATACTACCTACTGTATCCTATAATATATACTATAAGTACTACTATATACTATATGACATACTATAAACAACACTATACACTAGCTACTGTATACTATACTATATACTAAACAACACTATATACTTCCTACTATACAATAAACAACACTATATACTACCTACTGTATACTATATTCCTGAAACAACACTGTATACTACCTGCTGTATACTACACTATAAACACTATATACTACCTACTGTACCTACTGTATTTGCCATTTGCAACAAGTACAATGGAATGCTTACTCCCTATTCCCTCCCACAGTATATATTTCTAGAACACAATACTCATATACTCATACTACAATACTATAAACAATAAAATAAAACATGAACATAAAAGAGTGATTGATGGATTATATGTACAAGTGTTATATTGTGCAACAAAACCATTTAAAAGCATTTTAAAGTGCCAGAAGTGCAGAACAGTGCAGTAGCTGTAAATGAATAATAATTCTGAGTCCAGAAAGTCCAGCAAAGTATTACAGTGTAATGGTAATGACAATGTTATGATAGTGGCAGCACTCCTAGCAGTTCAGTAGGTCACTGCCTGTGCATTAAAACTGTCCTTGAACCTGCTAGTCCTGTAATATTGATGTATCCTGTATCTATGGGCCTTACCATGTCAATCTGGATTTCTGTTAATTAATACATTGTTGTTGCCATGGAAAGTACAGTAAATGTCAGATCAAGACTTATTATTACTATCAAGAATTATCCTGTCCTCTTAATTCGGCCAAAACTGTTTGGATTCTAAACAGCGTAAAACTTCTAATTTCACTCAGTTCTTTGCTGTGCCACTGATCCCGGAGGTGTACTTTATGTGTCTTAAGCAGAACAAATCTAGCACTGATTGGACTGGTGGTGAGTCTTTCAGTGTTGTTTGAACTCTCAGCTTGAAGAACACGTCCCTGGGCTGAAGCTGTGTTCTGCCCAGGGAAGTGTTCATCTGTTAAGAGGTTTTCATTGAGGTGGGAGTTACCGTGTGTCAGGTCTCAAGGCTGTGGGGCCGTATGTGATTGTCTGGCTAGTTCCCCAAGCGTTGCACGGTAGGCTGTGTCTCAGTGGTTTATGAGGAGGGGTCGGGCCCGACCTGAGGCCCTATCGAGAAGGCAATGACACGTTGAGCTGCAGCGGGCATACCCTGAGTTGGGGGTACCCCAAACAGAGCAGTCAGGGGGTTAAGGGTTATACTTGTATTAAGGGCCTGTTCGAGAGTTTAAAAAATATTGGACCAAAAGGCAGTCAGGCTAGGGCACGACCAAAACATATGTAAATGGTTGGCCGGAGAAAGTTTGCACCTATTACAGGCACCTATTTAGCCAATCTAGCATTGGTGAAGTGGGCTCTGTGGAGCACCTTGCACTGTAGTAGGCCATGCCTAGCACATATAGAGGAGGAGTGCACCAGGCCAAGTATATCCCTCCACATGCTGTCAAATAGGACTACACCCAGGTCACATTCCCAGGACTCTTTAATGGATGCAGTAGAGGCAGGGATAAGGGAGGCAATTCTGTCATAGATAACAGATACCAGCCATCTTTGGTTAAAATTGAGGGTGAGTAATTGGTTGATTCTCGATTCAAGGGTGCGGTTGGGGAAGTGGGGAAATAGCTTTTGGACAAAATGCCGAACTTGGAAAGCGAAAAGCGAAAAAGATGGCTGTTTGGCAGGTTATATTTAGCTGACAGAGAAGCGAAGGATGAGGAAACCCCATCTGTGTACAGGTCATTATTTGAAACAAGACCATTTGTCGCCCAGGTGCGGAAGGAGGGGTCAGATTAGGATGGAGAAAACAAGTGATTGTTCAAAAGTGGTGCGAGCGTTGAAGCCCTGTGTAGGCCAAGTTGTTTTCTGAATTGGAGCCAGATTTTAATGGTACTAGTGACCACTGGGTTGTCTGAGATTTTGCGGGTTACTGTGGGGAGTTGAGAGCAAATTATAGAGTGAAAAGAACCAGAGGAGGAGGAAGTCTCAGTATGAACCCAGGTTGGGCAGGAGTCAGGAGATTTGCAGCCAGCCCAATAGAGAAGTCTATTAATATTACAGGCCCAGTAGTAGTAGCGGACGTTTGGGAGTGAAAGACCACCCTCTGACTTGGGTAGCTGAAGACTAGATATTTTAAGACGAGCTGGCTTGCCATTCCAGATGAACTAATTAAATTGACTGTCGAGACTGGTGAAGAAGGATGTATTGATACAAATGGCAATATGTTGGAAGAGATATAAGAATTTTGGCAGAATAACCATTTTGACAAGATTAACACGTCCCACAAGGGACAGGGGGAGGGAGGCCCACCTAGCTAAGTCTAATTTGCATTCACCCAATAGTGGTTGGAAATTTTTGCCTAACAAATCCTTAAAGGAGCTGGGGATGTACATGCCCAAGTATTTAAATCCATCTGACGCTGTCTTAAAGGGGAAAGGAGCTGGGGGCAGAGTTCTGGCCAATTGGTTTACAAAAAACACTTATTTTTGGAGGTTTAATTTATACCCTGACAGACGTCCAAATTGGTCAAGAATTGACAATATAGGAGGAAGGGAAGTCACCGGGTTGGAAATGTATAGGAGGAGGTCATCAGCATAAAGGGAATGTTTATGGACTAGGCCGTGACGAGAGATGCCCTCAAACCCATCGTGGAATCTGAGCCAGATAGCTACAGGCTCGATGGCTAAGTTGAACAACAAGGGGGAAAGTGGGGGGCGGTATACAGAAGCTTTATCCAGGCAATCAATTTAGAGTCGAAGCCAAATTTTCCCAAAATGTAGAACAGGTAGCTCCATTCCACCCTATCAAAGGCTTTTTGCCACGTCAAGTAAGACTACGACTTTGGGAATGCTAGATGAGAGAGAGAAAATTACATTAAGCAACCTCCTGGTGTTAAAAAGTGTCTCCTAGATGTAAAGCCTGTTTGGAATTATGGATGGTATTACACGTTGGCGGAGGGATAGGATCTTAGCCAGCATTTTACAATCCACATTTAAAAGGGAAATGGGTCTATAGTTACCGCAAAGAGTAGGATCTTTGCCTTTCTTCAGAAGCAGAGAGATGGATGCCATGGACAGGGTTGCAGGTAATCGGCATACTTGGAGAGAATCATTAAACATCCTTGCTAGAATTGGGACTAAAAGAGCCGAATATGCCTCATAAAATACGACTGTGAAGCCGTCGGGACCCGGGGACTTCCCTTTTTTCATGGATTTGATGGCTTCCTGTATCTGTAAGGTGGATATAGGGCCACCTAGTGCACCGGCGTCGATTTCATACATTTTGGGGTAAGTTAATAAGTCGAGAGGGTTGAGGTTCGAGTCAATTATAGGATATTCGGATGTTTAGAGGCTGTTATAATATTCAAAGAAGGATCTATTGATTTCAAGTGGATCGGAGACTAAACTGCCCTCAGGCGACTTAACTTTGGGAATTCATCTGGAAGCGCTAACTGCATGTTGAGCCAGGAGCCTCCCAGCCTTGTCCCCCTGTTCTAAGAAGCGTTGTTTGGTTTGTCTTAATTGTTTTTCCACCATCTCTGTCATTAAAAGGTCATGTTCTGAATGCAATAAAATATAAAGGGCAGTTGAGGGGGATGAGGAGTAAGTTTCATCAATCTTCTGTAATTCATCTGCAATTTCCAAAAGCCGAGCCTTTTCAGCCTTTCTTAGTTGTGAAACATATGAAATGACTTGCCCCCGAACGTAGGCCTTGAGAGCCTCCCATTGCCAACATCTAACGTGTCATTTCACTCGATATAGAGACGAACCTGCGAGGCTACAAAATCCTTAAATTCAATACGCATTAGTAGGTGAGAGCTGAACCGCCATATTTTAGGAGGAGATACACTAAGAGGGAAGTGGATGTCAACAGAAACAGGGGCATGATCTGAGGTAACTATAGGGTGGTACTCCCATGAGCTGATAAGATGCAGCAAATTATTATCAAGCAGAAAAAAATCAATCCTAATTGATTATTATTCCTAATTGTGCTGAATAATTCAGCAGTACATTGGAGGATTTTGATGGGTTGCTATTTTTTTGGGATGATCTGTCAAGAAGCGGATCCTGAGTCAAATTGAAAACTCCACCTATGATTAGGTGGTGATTATCTGCGTTCGGGATTTTAGCAAAAATGTTTTAAAAAAATTCATCATCATCCCAGTTGGGAGCATAAACGGAAACGACAATTACAGGCATATTCTGCAAAACACCTGAAACTATGACATAGCGGCCATTATCGTCGAGTATAGTATTTTTCGGCACCAACATGGAGGTCTTAATAATGATGGCAGCCCCTCTAGCTTTACTAGAACATTTTGAATGGAAAAAGGGGCCCATCCATGCCCGCTTAATGTGAAGGCTGTCAGATGCTTTAAGATGTTTCTTGCAAGAACATAATGTCCCCTTTGAGGTGTTGCAGCTGAGTCAATACTTTACCAATTTTAACAGCTCTGTTCTTTCCTTTAGTGTTCCAGGAAATCAGACTCACTATCCTGTCTGTCGTCACACAGTTAACCATTTAAGGAGAGTCATGAAGTTGATCTGAAACAGCATTGCTTCTTGTAGAGAGAGAGAGAGAGAGAGAGAGAGAGAGAGAGAGAGAGAGAGAGAGAGAGAGAGAGAGAGAGAGAGAGAGAGAGAGAGAGAGAGAGAGAGAGAGAGAGAGAGAGAGAGAGAGAGAGAGAGAGAGAGAGAGAGAGAGAGAGAGAGAGAGAGAGAGAGAGAGAGAGAGAGAGAGAGAGAGAGCGAGCATCTGTACAAGTGGGAGTCAGAGAGAGAGAGAGAGAGTGTGAGTCAGACAATAACCATGCTGAATTTCCTCAGATGAGGAAATACAGGCGTTGTTGGGCCCTTTTCACCACGTGTGTGGTGTGTGGACCATGTGAGGTCCTCGGAGATGTGCACGCCGAGGAACTTGAAGCTGCTGACCCTCTACTGCAACACCGTCGATGGCGATAGGGGCATGCACTCCTCTCTGCTTCCTGTAATCCACGATCAGCTCCTTGGTCTTCTTGACGTTGAGGGCGAGGCTGTTCTCCTGGCACCACTGCTTCAGCGATCCCACCTCCTCTCTGTTGGCTGTCTCGTCGTCGCCGGCGATCAGGCCCATCACTGTCGTGTCGTCAGCAAACTTGATGTTGACGTTGGAGCTGTGCATAGCCATGCAGTCGTGGGTGTAGAGGGAGTAGAGGAGAGGGCTCAGCACGCATCCCTGGGGGGCTCCCGTGTTGATGGTCAGTGGTTCTGAGGTGGTGCTGCCCATCCTCACCACCTGGCAGCGGTCCGAGAGGAGGTCCAGTATCCAGCTGCACGTGGATGGGGGCACGCCTAGACCTCTAAGCTTGGTGTCGAGCTTGGCAGGAACTATTGTGTTGAACGCTGAGCTGTAGTCCACAAACAGCCTTCGCACATAACAGTTCTTTCCCTCCAGGTGGGAAAGGGCCATGGCAATTGCGTCGTCCGTGGATCTGTTTTGACGATATGCAAATTGCCATGGGTCCAGAGTGGCAGGTAACACGGAGCAAATAAAGTCTTTGTCCAACCTCTCGAAGCATTTGCTGACAATCGAGGTGAGGGCTACAGGTCTATAGTCGTTCAGGCAGGTTACCTTGGGTTGTTTAGGGACAGGCATGATGGTGGACATCTTGAAGACCGCGGGAACAACAGCCTGGGACAGGGAGAGGTTGAAGATGTCTGCAAAGACTCCTGCCAACTGGTCTGCGCATGCTCTGAGGACGCGGCCCGGGGTGTCGTCGGGGCCTGCCGCCTTACGGATGTTCAACCGCTTGAAGGTGCGACGCACGTCCTCCTCCGAGATGTTCAGCAGGCTGGTCTGCTCAGGCGGCGCTGGCTTCTGCGGGCTGCCGTTCACGTCGAACCGAGCAAAAAAAGTATTTAGCTCTCCTGGGAGGGAGGTAGAGGAGTTCTCTACATAACTGGTTCTCCCTCTGAAGTTTGTTATCGTCTGTAACCCCTGCCACATACCCCTTGCGTTGTGGCTCTTGAATTTCTCCTCCACTCTGTCCTTACTCCCGCTTGGCAGTGACGATGGTCTTATGGAGGTCGTAGTGGTCTCTCGTATATTCCTCCATATTCCCGGAGCCAAAAGTGGTGTTACGCGCGTGGAGAGCAGCGCGAACATCGCCGTTAATACACGGTTTCTGGTTGGGATATAACTAGAACGGACTTGGTCAGAACAACGTCATCTATGCACTTCTTGATGAACCCCGTGACCGAGGACGCGTACTCGTTGATGTTATTGTCCGAGGCAACCCGGAACATGTCCCAGTCAGCGCAATCAAAACAATCCTGCAGCATAGTCAGATTGGTCCGACCAGCATTGAACCTCCCTCACAGCGATTGGTTGCTGCTTCAGTCTCTGCCTATAGGCGGGGAGTAGCTGGATGTCTTCAAGATGTCCACCATCGTGCCTATCCCTAAACAACCCAAGGTAACATGTCTGAATAGACCTGTAGCCCTCACCTCGACTGTCAGCAAATGCTTCGAGAGGTTGGTCAAGGACTTTATTTGCTCCGTGTTACCTGCCACGCTGGACCCATGGCAATTTGCATATCGTCAAAACAGATCCACAGACGACGCATTTGCCATGGCCCTCCACACAGCCCTTTCCCACCTGGAGGGAAAGAACTGTTATGTGCGAATGCTGTTTGTGGACTACAGCTAAGCTTAGAGGTCTAGGCGTGCCCCCATCCACTTGAAGCTGGATACTGGACCTCCTGTCGGACCACCGCCAGGTGGTGAGGATGGGCAGCACCACCTCAGAGCCTCTGACCCTCAACACGGGAGCCCCCCAGGGATGCCTGCTGAGCCCTCTCCTCTACTCCCTCTACACCCACGACTGCATGGCTATGCACAGCTCTAACGTCATCATCAAGTTTGCTGACGACACAGGGAGGAGGTCAGATCGCTGGAGCAGTGGTGCCAGGAGAACAGCCTCACCCTCAACGTCAAGAAGACCAAGGAGCTGATCGTGGACTTCAGGAAGCAGAGAGGAGAGCACAGCCCTATTTCCATCGACGGTGTTGCAGTAGAGAGAGTCAGCAGCTTCAAGTTCCTCGGCGTGCACATCTCCGAGGACCTCCGGCGCCATCTTACTTTTTTCTTATTAATTATTATTATTTTTTTAAATACCAACCATGAAGCTTAACAGCTAAGCTTATCTTCCGGGTCTCATTCCCTACATTAACAGTAGGAAGCCCATTATGATTTAGAATAATAAACGGGTGAATAAAAAAAACACATTGTAAACAATCTGAACAAAAATACCCAACCCACCTTTTTCAAATAACAATAACAGGCAGGTAAACAACCTGCATGTGGGAGCAGAGCAGAAAACTGTAAGGCACAAGTGGATACAGATCTCAGGTCACATAAACAAACCAACAGATATAGCTGAGAGTTGCACTGCAGGCTCAAAGACAAGGAACAGAGTCCATTTAGGCAGCTCACAAAACAGTCAAAGTGCCTGGGTCCCGTCGCACTGTAGTCACAGTGACACAGTACCATAAAATAACACATGTAAACAATAAAGAGGGCAATTATGAGCAGTGCAATAACGATACAGTGTTTAGAAGCGGGATGTTACCCACAGGCATTGTCAAAGTGTGTTTATGAAAGGAGACTAATAAGAAAGTAATATTGATCTCTTACTGGCCGACCAACCAGGCAAACGGAGGAACAGAGTGGCTGGTAACCGTGTCAGTGTTAGTTGTCGTCAGGACGAATGGATGCTATGTAGTCTTTAGCCTCTGCAACCGAGGAGAATCTGTTGGTACCGGTGGAGGCGGATGATGGCGGGCCTCGGCCTCTGTCCCAACTTAGGTTTTTCAGCGAGTGAACGATGGGCCCTGTCACACTCCAGGACACCCTCGCCAAAGACCTCCACCAGCAGCTTCGGGAAAAAAGTAGACTGACGAGGCCCCTCAATGGACTCTGGCAGGCCGACGATTCTAATATTGTTGCGGCGGCTGCGGGACTCGAGGTTGGTGACTTTGGCTAGTAGTTTAGCATTGCTCACTGTTAGCGTAGCGCAGCTAGTTTCCAGGGCTAACAATTTTCTTTGCCTTTCTCTGATCATTCAGCTGCTTAACTGCAGATTAAAACGACAATGTCCTCCAGTGCTCTAGAGAGCAGTGTTCCCCTGGCTTAGTCCTATGTTCTCTTGATGTGGTGACCTCCTGTGGTCGGTCCAGTGCTCTAGAGAGCAGTGTTCCCCTGGTGTAGTCCTATGTTCTCTTGATGTTGTGACCTCCTGTGGTCAGTCCAGTGCTCTAGAGAGCAGTGTTCCCCTGGTGTAGTCCTATGTTCTCTTGATGTTGTGACCTCCTTGGTGTAGTCCTATGTTCTCTTGATGTGGTGACCTCCTGTGGTCGGTCCAGTGCTCTAGAGTGCAGTGTTCCCCTGGTGTAGTCCTATGTTCTCTTGATGTTGTGACCTCCTGTGGTTGGTCCAGTGCTCTAGAAAACAGTGTTCCCCTGGTTTAGTCCAAAGTTCTCTTGATGTGGTGACCTCCTGTGGTCAGTCCAGTGCTCTAGAGAGCAGTGTTCCCCAGCCTTTAGTCCTATGTTTTCTTTTCAACAGCAGGGTCACGTGGTCACCTGACCTAGCAGTGGGCCAGCTCTTTAAAGGATCCCTTAAACATACATTTATAAAATGACAGGACATCTGTTTAGTGTTCAAGAGGCTGTGAAGGTTTAGTTTTTTCTACAATGACACGTGTCTCTCAGTGACTTGGTGTGCAGAGACAAGCAGCAGGAGCAGACACTTGGTAGTCAGGCCGGCTCCCGACCCTTCTCTTGGTTATTCATTACATTATTCTGATATATGTCTCTGTCTGCCACTCCTGGCTGCTGGCAGAGATGGGCTTTTTTCTAGCAGACAGAATTAGGAATGGAGGAAGGAATCCATTATTCCATTTTCTGTTAAATGACTTGATTGTTATTCTGAAATGGCTCTGTCCTCCAAGTATTCAGCTATCCAATATGTACATATCATATGAACCAATCAGGCTCTTGTACATCACTATCTACATATCATATGAACCAATCAGGCTCTTGTACATCACTATCTACATATCATATGAACCAATCAGGCTCTTGTACATCACTATCTACATATCATATGAACCAATCAGGCTCCTGTACGTCAGTATATGATCCATAATAACAATCATGTTTTTCTACGTTAGTATATTATGTATATGAACCAATTAGGTTCATCAAGGCCTGGCCACTGATTTAAAGGTAGTTAAACAAAGCATCAAATTAAATATGTAAAGTCAAGTAAAATGAGAGCGCTAGCATTGCTGTTAGCCTTAGCATCACTACTAGCGATCTTTTTATCTATTGATGCTACCTTTGTTCTTATAATGTGTAAATATAAATATAAATATATATCGATTTAAAAATAAACAACATGTTAATATAATAATTAATACACAGGGTTCAGTACCAAACCACATGTTTTTCAAATATTTAATACACAGGGTTCAGTACCAAACTACATGTTAATATTATTATTAATACACAGGGTTCAGTACCAAACTACATGTTAATATTATTATTAATACACAGGGTTCAGTACCAAACTACATGTTAATATTATTATTAATACACAGGGTTCAGTACCAAACTACATGTTAATATTATTATTAATACACAGGGTTCAGTACCACACTACATGTTAATATTATTATTAATACACAGGGTTCAGTACCAAACTACATGTTAATATTATTATTAATACACAGGGTTCAGTACCAAACTACATGTTAATATTATTATTAATACACAGGGTTCAGTACCAAACTACATGTTAATATTATTATTAATACACAGGGTTCAGTACCAAACTACATGTTAATATTATTATTAATACACAGGGTTCAGTACCAAACTACATGTTAATATTATTATTAATACACAGGGTTCAGTACCAAACTACATGTTAATATTATTATTAATACACAGGGTTCAGTACCAAACTACATGTTAATATTATTACACTGTTATGTCTGTGATACATGTGATTAGATTAGATTAGATTCAAGCCTCCCACTCACCCATTCAGTCTTAATCAGGGACACCTCCACAATTTGCTAAAGAGGAGCCGGGGATCAAACCAGCAACCTTCTGGATGTGAGGCGACCACTCTCCCTCCTGAGCTAGATAATCAGTTAGTTAGAATAGTGGGTTAGTCAGATAATCAGTTAGTTAGAATAGTGGGTTAGTCAGATAATCAGTTAGTTAGAATAGTGGGTTAGTCAGATAATCAGTTAGTTAGAATAGTGGGTTAGTCAGATAATCAGTTAGTTAGAATAGTGGGTTAGTCAGATAATCAGTTAGTTAGAATAGTGGGTTAGTCAGATAATCAGTTAGTTAGAATAGTGGGTTAGTCAGATAATCAGTTAGTTAGAATAGTGGGTTAGTCAGATAATCAGTTAGTTAGAATAGTGGGTTAGTCAGATAATCAGTTAGTTAGAATAGTGGGTTAGTCAGATAATCAGTTAGTTAGAATAGTGGGTTAGTCAGATAATCAGTTAGTTAGAATAGTGGGTTAGTCAGATAATCAGTTAGTTAGAATAGTGGGTTAGTCAGATAATCAGTTAGTCAGTTAGTCAGATAATCAGTTAGTTAGTTAGTGGGTCAGTCAGTTAGTTAGTTAGTGGGTCAGTCAGTTAGGTAGATAATCAGTTAGTTAGTCAGATAATCAGTTAGTTAGTTAATGGGTCAGTCAGTTAGTTAGTTAATGGGTCAGTCAGTTAGTCAGATAATCAGTTAGTTAGTTAATGGGTCAGTCAGTTAGTTAGTCAGATAATCAGTTAGTTAGTTAATGGGTCAGTCAGTGTGACCTTGAGTTTTTCAGTTAGCTTGTTAGTTTGTTTAGTTTCTGTGAGTTTGTTGTTAGCTAGAGACCCTATCTCCCTGCTCTTTCCAGAGAGAGAGAGAGAGAGAGAGAGAGAGAGAGAGAGAGAGAGAGAGAGGAGAGAGAGAGAGAGAGAGAGAGAGAGAGAGAGAGAGGAGAGAGAGAGAGAGAGAGAGAGAGAGAGAGAGAGAGAGAGAGAGAGAGAGAGAGAGAGAGAGAGAGAGAGAGAGAGAGAGAGAGAGAGAGGAGAGAGAGAGAGAGAGAGAGAGAGAGAGAGAGAGAGAGAGAGAGAGAGAGAGAGAGAGAGAGAGAGAGAGAGAGAGAGAGAGAGAGAGAGAGTCGAGATGATGTAAGCAGGTTTATTCACCTGGGCAGCAGTTGGAGCTGTAGGCAATCTGCTGGCCTGACCTTTGCCCCCCAGCGGTGACCCCTCTGTAGCCGGGGTCACCCTGCTCCTGGCTCCTCTCTCCCCCCTCCCCCGCTGTAATTGGATTAAACAGAGGTGATAAATGGTTGTGACAAACAAGTGGAAATTGGTTTCTGATATTATATTAAAGCTGACCTTCAGGTGTAGCGCTCCAGATCTGTTACTTTGTCATTTAGGCGATACGTGGCTTAGAGATGTAACAGCCTGGTGCCTCAGTGGGTAATACACACACACACACACACACACACACACACACACCACACACACACACACACACACACACACACACACACACACACACACACACACACACACCACACACACACACACACACACACAACCAGATGATTGCATGAATGAATCTTTGAGACAACATGGGCCTAAAGCCTGACTAAATGTAAAGAGACATGACGTGTTGTGACTGGTATTCTAATTACTGTGTACTATGTTGGGATCCTGCCTACAGAAACACTTGTCATAATGCGGTATAATTGGGTGAAATGCTTCAGGACATGGTGAGTAAGGTGATGTGTTAAGTTCTCCCAGAGCCACGGAGAACAAGCGAGAGTAGCTCCTACAGGTTGAGGGTTAGGAGTGGACAGGGCTTTACGGTGGTGTTACGCTGATGATGAAGACCTTGATCAGAGGGCTCTTCATCAGACTGACCTCACACTAGACAATGGTCCTAGAAATATACCAACTAACAACACTTTATTGACGGGCCATGATTTGTTGCCTCGTCACTTAGTCGTCGAGGAAGATAAGAAATATGTATTTTAAGGCTTTTTTTTCTTCTGTCTCTGGATTACTGTATACTGAGTACTGTAATCTGTAAAGATCCCATTCTACAGATCATTTTACTGCAATACTACAGTAGGCACATACTTACGGTATTATGGCAGTATTCTACTGTAAAGCTTCTATTCTATACAGCACAGTACTGTAATATGTTATTCAGTAATAGTTTAACAATATTAACTCATGATGGTGCTGCTCACCGAGTGTCACATGGTCTATATTCTATATAGTTATATTCTATATAGTGTGTGTGTGTCTCCACAGGGGGTCTCCTCTCCCAGGACTCGGTAAGAACAGACACATTAAACAAGGGGTGTTTGGTCAATTCAACTTCCTGGCTTGATGTTCTCCTTCTTTTTATCTCTCGCTCTCTCTGTCTTGCTGTGTGTGTGTGTGTGTGTGTGTGTGTGTGTGTGTGTGTGTGTGTGTGGGTGTGTGGGTGTGTGGTGTGTGTGTGTGTGTGTGATGGAAGACTCACTGCTGCCAATTAAAGGGAACTTTGACGCTTTTCAACCGGCTTCATATTGTTTCAATATGGCTGAACACTGTTTAACACTATATCTCTAATATATAGATAGAGATCAGGTTGTTTTAACACTATATCTCTAATATATAGATAGAGATAAGGTTGTTTTAACACTATCTCTAATAGATAGAGATAAGGTTGTTTTAACACTATATCTCTAATAGATAGAGATAAGGTTGTTTTAACACTATCTCTAATAGAGATCAGGTTGTTTTAACACTGTATCTCTAATAGAGATAAGGTTGTTTTAACACTATCTCTAATAGATAGAGACAAGGTTGTTTTAACACTATCTCTAATATATAGAGATAAGGTTGTTTTAACACTATCTATAATAGATAGAGATCAGGTTGTTTTAACACTATATCTCTAATAGAGAGATATAAGGTTGTTTTAACACTATATCTCTAATAGAGAGAGATAAGGTTGTTTTGACACTATCTCTAATAGATAGAGATAAGGTTGTTTTTACACTATATCTATAATAGATAGAGATACTGTGGTTTTAACACTATCTCTAATATATAGATAGAGATAAGGTTGTTTTAACACTATCTCTAATATATAGATAGAGATAAGGTTGTTTTAACACTATATCTCTAATAGATAGATAGAGATAAGGTTGTTTTAACACTATAGCTCTAATAGATAGATAGAGATAAGGTTGTTTTAACACTATAGCTCTAATAGATATATAGAGATAAGGTTGTTTTAACACTATAGCTCTAATAGATAGCTAGAGATAAGGTTGTTTTAACACTATAGCTCTAATAGATAGATATAAGGTTGTTTTAACACTATAGCTCTAATAGATAGCTAGAGATAAGGTTGTTTTAACACTATATCTCCGATATCAGTCTGGTCTGGTGTTCCCGGGTAGTGATGTGGTCAGGCCCTGCCTCAGACTCCTGTACCAGCTAGATGTGGTCAGGCCCTGCCTCAGACTCCTGTACCAGCTAGATGTGGTCAGGCCCTGCCTCAGACTCCTGTACCAGCTAGATGTGGTCAGGCCCTGCCTCAGACTCCTGTCAGGTTTCAGTGGAGGCCAGTGAACCAGAAAACGTCTGGCCTCAAAGTGAAACAAATATGGGCCATTGAGATGAATGCACAATAACAAGGACAGGGGGAGGAGGGGATATGATACTGTAGTACTATTGTAGTACTCTGTAGTACTGTGTAGTGTATTTGGGTCGGCTGTCCCCCCCCGGGCCTCCTTCCTCATGTCCCTGAGAGGGGACCCTGAGTGGCTGTCTCTCCCCCCCCTCGTCTGGCTAGCTTAGTCGTCAGGTTAGCCAGATAAGAAGGCTTGTTTCTCTCTGTGATTTATCACTGTTTTGTTTCCCTGGGAATCGGATGATGAATTTGTTTTCATCTTTTTCAAATGTTCTCTCTCTCTCTCTCTCTCTCTCGTGCTCTCTCTCTCTCTCTCTCGTGCTCTCTCTCTCGTGCTCTCTCTCTCGTGCTCTCTCTCTCGTGCTCTCTCTCTCGTGCTCTCTCACTTCTTCAGATGGTATGCAGGAAACACACTCACACACTGCAGTCGTGTTTTGTGGTGTTATTGGTTGTGTTAGAACATTATGTAGCGTTGGAGAAGTTAATAATAATTCTTATAGATCTTACTGCTATCCCAAGAGCTGATTATTTCAGAAATCATTGATCTGTAATTGGGATGAGACAAGTCTATTTCTTAGAAGCTGAATTCAAAAGCTCATACTGATCTAAGATGGGGCTCAGTTTGTCTAGGATAAACAGGCTAGACAAAGATAAGATCTTATTTTCATTTGTCCTTTTCTCTGGGAGTAAGCACTGATTAATGCTTGCTAGAATTGTATTATGTGTCTGAGAGATGGTCTGACCACAGAGCTACATAATGTATAGTAGCTAGTGGGAATGACTGTTGTATTCAAGATACAAGATATTTGTATTGGCCAATTACAACAGGTACATTGGAATGCTTGCTCCCCATTCCCTCCTGCAGTATACAGCTCCAAAATAATATATACAATAAAAATGAACAAAAAAAAGAACAGCAAAGTGAGCAAAGTTTTTGCATTTAAAAAGCATTTAAAGTGCCAGTTGTCCAGCAGCATCATGAATACAGTGCAGTACAGGACAGTAACTGTGATGAGTCCAGAAAGTCCAGCAAAGTATGACAGTGTAATGTTAATGATAATGTTATGAAAGTGAAAGTGGCAGAACTCCTAGCAGTTCAGTAGGTCACTGCCTGTGGATAAAAACGATCCTTAAACCTGGTAGTACTTGTACGGATGCTGCGCAACCGGCGACCAGACGGTAGGGGGAGAAGAGATGGAGCCCAGGGTGGTTGCAGTTCTTTATGATGGACTTGGCCTTCTTCCGACATCTGGTCCTTCAGATCTCCTCAATGCATGGAAGTGCACACCCAATGATCTTCTCATGATTTTGACAATGTATTAGTGGGTCATTTTAGCAGCCAAACAGAATGAAATCGATTGCGATCGGAGTGGAAGAAGCATTGTTTTGATGAAATAGAGATATTAGCGATTACTTCATTAATGATGGAAATCTGAAACATGTGAATAGAAGTTCTATGCACAGTGGCCAGTTCTACCAAATAAAACATTTATACTTACTTATACATCCTGAGAATACTTTATCCTGAGAATACTTTATCATGAAAATACTTTATACTGAGAATACTTTATCCTGAGAATACTTTATACTGAGAATACTTTATACTGAGAATACTTTATCATGAAAATACTTTATACTGAGAATACTTTATCCTGAGAATACTTTATCCTGAGAATACTTTATCCTGAGAATACTTTATCCTTAGAATACTTTATCCTGAGAATACTTTATCCTGAGAATACTTTATCCTTAGAATACTTTATCCTGAGAATACTTTATCCTGAGAATACTTTATCCTGAGAATACTTTATACTGAGAATACTTTATCCTGAGAATACTTTATCCTTAGAATACTTTTTCCTGAGAATACTTTATACTGAGAATACTTTATACTGAGAATACTTTATCCTGAGAATACTTTATCCTGAGAATACTTTATCCTTAGAATACTTTTTCCTGAGAATACTTTATACTGAGAATACTTTATACTGAGAATACTTTATCCTGAGAATACTTTATCCTGAGAATACTTTATCCTGAGAATACTTTATCCTGAGAATACTTTATACTGAGAATACTTTATCCTGAGAATACTTTATCCTTAGAATACTTTTTCCTGAGAATACTTTATACTGAGAATACTTTATACTGAGAATACTTTATCCTGAGAATACTTTATCCTGAGAATACTTTATACTGAGAATACTTTATCCTGAGAATACTTTATCCTTAGAATACTTTTTCCTGAGAATACTTTATCATGAGAATACTTTATACTGAGAATACTTTATCATGAGAATACTTTATACTGTGAATACTTTATCCTGAGAATACGTTATCATGAGAATACTTTATCCTGTGAATACTTTATCTTTATGTTTTTATTTTTACTTTATATTTATCTTACTTTGCCCGCTAACCCTCTGTCTCTAACCCTCTGTCTCTAACCCTCTGTCTCTCTCTCTCTCTCTCTCTCTCTCTCTCTCTCTCTCTCTCTCTCTCTCTCTCTCTCTCTCTTCTCTTCTCTTCTCTTCTCTTCTCTTCTCTTCTCTTCTCTTCTCTTCTCTTCTCTTCTCTTCTCTTCTCTTCTCTTCTCTTCTCTTCTCTTCTCTTCTCTTCTCTTCTCTTCTCTTCTCTTCTCTTCTCTCTCTTCTCTTCTCTTCTCTGTGTCTCTCTCTCTTCTCTTCTCTCTCTGTGTCTCTCTCTCTTCTCTTCTCTCTCTGTGTCTCTCTCTCTCTCTTCTCTCTCTGTGTCTCTCTCTCTCTCTCTTCTGTGTCTCTTCTCTCTCTCTGTGTCTCTCTCTCTCTCTCTCTCTGTCTCTCTCTCTGTGTCTCTCTCTCTCTCTCTCTCTCTCTGAGTCCCCTCCCCTCAGTAGATGGATAACATCAAATTTCTCCATCAGATCAGTTTTTCTTCTGTTCTTCCTTCTGCATCAGCACCAGATTGATTTGTTGTGGGGGGCAGAGTCACAATTATCCACTTTCCGTTGGCCCTCTCACACCCCCTCCCACACCCTGATCTCTATCCATCTGCAGCGTCAGGGTGTGTCTCAGCAGACCCTGGCAGTCGCTCCGTCAACCCCTCCTCTCCCTCCCTCCCTCCTCTCCCTCCCTCCTCTCCCCAGCTGGTTATTATTTGCCCCCCTCCCCCACCTCACCCGATGATGGAGAAATGGCCTCTCTGCTCGGCTGTGCATTTCAATGAAGAGCTTGTCGGGACCTCCGGGCCAAGCAGGGAGCACTATTTAATTTCCTCCCTGACATCGTCACCCCATCCCTGGCTTCCCTGGCAGCGGTCGCCCCGTCTGAGTCAGCCCGGGCCCTGTCAATCTCTGCCAGGGTCCCTCCTTTCCTTAACCCTGTCACACACACACACTCTCAAGGTATTTTCCATGAGAAGGGAGGCCTTATGTTGGATATATCTAGCAGTGCTGGCTAGCGTAAAGCTTCCTGACTCTGGGTGGATGGCGTTGTGTTGACATGTGAACCAGTTGACATGTGAACCAGTTGAGAGGTGAACCAGTTGACATGTGAACCAGTTGAGAGGTGAACCAGTTGAGGTGTGAACCAGTTGAGAGGTGAACCAGTTGACATGTGAACCAGTTGAGAGGTGAACCAGTTGACATGTGAACCAGTTGACATGTGAACCAGTTGAGAGGTGAACCAGTTGACATGTGAACCAGTTGAGGTGTGAACCAGTTGAGGTGTGAACCAGTTAACATGTAAACCAAGTCAAGTCAAGTTTATTGTCACTTCACAGTTTACACAAGTATAAAGCAGTGATGTGAAAATCTTATGTGCAATACCCGACGACAGACAGCAGATAAAAAAAAAATGGAATAAAAATGCAATTTATAAAATGCAATATATCGGCACAGAAAAGAGCAATATGTATATATAAATCAATGTAATAAAATAGACATTGTTATATGCTATACGCCCTTGTTCAGCAGCCTGATGGCCTGACTGTGGAAGCTGTCTCTAAGCCTATTTGTACGGCACTTGATACTGCGATATCGCCTGCCTGACGGTAAAAGTGTGTACAGTTCGTGGCTTGGGTGGGCAATGTCTTTTATGATGCGTTTGGCCTTGGCCACGCACCGCTGGTTGTATATATCCAGGAGGGAGGGGAGCTAACCTCCAACGATATACTGGGCCGTCCGCACCACCCTTTGAAGCACTCTGCGCTCGAGTGCGGTGCAGTTCACCCTGTAAGAACACTCTCGATGGTGCCGGTGGACGCCTGAGGAAATACAGGCGTTGTTGGGCCCTTTTCACCACGTGTGTGGTGTGCGTGGACCATGTGAGGTCCTCGGAGATGTGCACGCCGAGGAACTTGAAGCAGCTGACCCTCTCTACTGCAACGCCGTCGATGGAGATAGGGCTGTGCTCTCCCCTCTGTTTCCTGAAGTCCACGATCAGCTCCTTGGTCTTCTTGACGTTGAGGGCGAGGCTGTTCTCCTGGCACCACTGCTCCAGTGATCCGACCTCCTCCCTGTAGGCTGTCTCATCGTCGCCGGCGATCAGGCCCATCACTGTCGTGTCATCAGCAAACTTGATGACGTTGGAACTGTGCATGGCCATGCAGTCGTGGGTGTAGAGGGAGTAGAGGAGAGGGCTCAGCACGCATCCCTGGGGGGCTCCCGTGTTGAGGGTCAGTGGCTCTGAGGTGGTGCTGCCCATCCTCACCACCTGGCGGCGGTCCGACAGGAGGTCCAGTTTCCAGCTGCACGTGGATGGGGGCACGCCTAGACCTCTAAGCTTGGTGTCGAGCTTGGCCGGAACTATTGTGTTGAACGCTGAGCTGTAGTCCACAAACAGCATTCGCACATAACCAGTTGAGAGGTGAACCAGTTGACATGTGAACCAGTTGAGAGGTGAACCAGTTGACATTCAGATTCAGATTCAGATTCAGAAAACTTTATTAATCCCGAGGGAAATTAAGGTGCAACAGTTGACACAGGGGGAATAAATGCACACACAAGAATACTAAAACCTAAGCTAAAAAACAAAACAACAACTAACTAAAATAAAAACTATTATAAACAAAAATAGTTAAAATAATTCTAAATGAAGTCTAAATGTATTGATAAGTGAAGATAATTACAGTATTATAACAGTAGTACGTAGGTATATACAATACACAACAATACGTATAGTGCAAATTGGCAGTAATAATATATTAATAAATAATTTGACTGAAAAGTGACATGTGAAAAAGTGAAAAAGTGAAAAGTGAATTCGGAATTGAAATAGAATTTGCAGTGCAAAGTACAATGAGATGATTACAGTGCGTTGACCAAAAATAAAATAAAAATAAGTACGTTGGCCTCAGGTCACTGAGTCTCCACTGTCCCTCTCACGACCCGAGGTAGAGGAATTATAGAGTCTAATAGCCACAGGAAGAAAGGACTTCCTATGGCGTTCTGTGGTGCACCTGGGTGGAATGAGTCTGTTGCTAAAGGTGCTTCTATATGAGGTCAGCACCTGATGGAGAGGGTGAGAGTTGTTGTCAAGGATACTACGCAGCTTGCGCAGCATCCTTCTCTCAGACACCACCAACAAGGAGTCCAGCTGGACCCCCAGGACAGCGCCAGCCTTCCTGACAATCCTGCTGATCTTGTTGGCGTCTGCTGATCTCAACCTGCTACCCCAGCACACGACTCCGGAGAAGATGGCACTGGCTACCACCGACTGGTAGAACACATTCAGCATCTTGTTGCAAACGTTGAAGGACCGGAGCCTCCGCAGGAAGTAAAGACGGCTCTGGCCCTTCTTGTAGACCGCCTCAGAGTTCTTGGCCCAGACCAGTTTGTTGTCCAGATGAACTCCCAGGTATTTATATTCCTGGACAGCTTCAGCGGACACACCCTTGATGGAAATGGGTGTGGGTGTGGATTTCCTCCTGCGGAAGTCCACCACCATCTCCTTCGTCTTGTCAGTGTTGAGCTGCATATGGTTCAGCTCACACCACTCAACGAAGGAGTCCACGACGCCCCTGTACTCCTCATCGTTTCCCTCGCTGACACAACCAACAACTGCAGAGTCGTCCGAGAACTTCTGCAGATGGCAGGACTCTGAGTTGTATTGGAAGTCTGAGGTGTACAGGGTGAACAGGAATGGGGAAAGAACAGTTCCCTGTGGAGCACCAGTGCTGCTGACCACAGTGTCAGACACACAGTCCTGCAGTCTGACAAACTGTGGACGACCCGTCAAATAGTCAGTAATCCAGGACACCAGGGAAGAGTCCACCTTCATCGCCGTCAGCTGAAGGTGGACCAGTTGAGAGGTGAACCAGTTGACATGTGAACCAGTTGACATGTGAACCAGTTGACATGTGAACCAGTTGAGAGGTGAACCAGTTGAGGTGAAGCTTTGGCCACTGAGCACCGTGGGGGCGCTTGGTCCCCACTTGTTGAGGAACTTATGGAAGGAAACAGTCCAACGTGATTTTCAGTGAAATAGAAAATGTGATATTTCCACAGTGTGCCTTGTTGTCATGTAGTAGTTCAACAAGTTACCAAATATACAAATATTCAAAAGTATTCCTGCCAACTAGAGTACTGTGGAAAGATGAGGCCCACTTCCTCCACACCGAGGGAGGGAGGAGTAAACCTGCACCTCCTGGGGCCCGTCAGTAGTAGGGGGTCAGTAGTTTCCCACTCATCTCCTGGCTCCTCTAGGGCTGGGCTACTTTATAGTGTCAGTACCACGTGGATAACTGACGTATGTGTGTGTGTGACCCGTTGGCTGCTCATTGATTTCCTTGCCACCTTGTGTTTGTGTTGTGATCAGCTGGGTCCAGAGCTTCGGACACGAGGGTTTGGGGCTGCTGCTGGACCTGCTGGAGAGACTGCTGTCCAGAACACAGTAGGTCAACCACACACACACACAAGACGGACACACACACACACACACACACACACACACACACACACACACACACACACACAAGACGGATGTACACACGCAGCCTTGATCCTCATCCCTCTCTTTGTGTGGTGTGCTGTCAGCCAGGAGAAGCTGGACCGGAGGAACCAACACAAAGTGGTTCAGTGTCTCAAGGCCCTCATGAACAACAAGGTGAGGCTCTCTCTCAATATCAGGAGAATACTGTAGTAATACTCATTATATACATGATAATACTGTGGTAATACTCTCATTATATACATGATAATACTGTGGTAATACTCTCATTATATACATGATAATACTGTGGTAATACTCATTATATACATGATAATACTGTGGTAATACTCATTATATACATGATAATACTGTGGTAATACTCTCATTATATACATGATAATACATACATGATATGACATCGTGTTCCATGGCGAGGGATGCGTTGCCAAGGCAACAGCTTTTGAGGAAAACTCACTATTGTCATATTGAGGTGTTGAGGGCCGGACCATTAACTGTCATCTGAAGTCTGGTGCCGTTTGGACGATTTTCCATTGAATTACGACAACACCGGGTTTTTTGGCGAGGGATACGTTGCCATGGAAACGGCATATGGTGTTGAGGCATGGACCAGTGATATAAAAGTGAAGATTGGGGGACGATGGGACCGTGTCCATTGGAGTTACAGCGACACCGTGTTTTATGGCGAGTTTTATGGCGTTGCCATGGTAACGCCACATTAAGTAACATCGGATTTGATGTAGAGTTGTTCAGGGCCTCAGTGTTAACCATCGTGTGAAGTTTGGTGGCGTTCTGAGCTTGTCAGTTTGAGTTATGACATCATCGTGTTCCATGGCGAGGGATCACCTAGCATCGAGCGAACGCGAAATTTGGCGCCAAATCACGGCTACGCCGTGCGAAAGAAAAAAATTTCCTTGATAACTTTAGGTCGCCCAGTCTGTCGGATAAAGTCCCTAGGAGGAGTTCGTTAAAGTGTGGAGGACGCGTGCAAAATTTGGTGAGTTTTCACATATGTTGCGGGGGCCAAAGTGCGCGCAAAATACTAAAATAATAAATAATCGGACCGATTTCAATAGGGTCTTCGCCGACCTAGGTCTCAGACCCTAATAATAATAATAATAGTTCAAATTTGTCGGTGTATAGCACAAGTGCAGTACAGCGAAAGGAGTTTCTCAGCATTTAACCATCCTAGTATTAGGAGCAGCACTCAGCTGTTTGTACAGAGGGGAGCAGTTAGGGGGTCTTGCTCAAGGACACCTCCATCCCCGGAGAAGCCGGGGATTAAACCTGCAACCTTCCGGTTGTGAAGCGACCGCGCTACCTCCTGAGATTAAGGAGCAGGTAGGGGTTAGACAGTAGAGAGACGGGTCATTAAGGAGCAGGTAGGGGTTAGACGGTACAGAGACAGGTCATTAAGGAGCAGGTAGGGGTTAGACAGTACAGAGACAGGTCATTAAGGAGCAGGTAGGGGTTATACAGTACAGAGACAGGTCATTAAGGAGCAGGTAGGGGTTATACAGTAGAGAGACAGGTCATTAAGGAGCAGGTAGGGGTTAGACAGTACAGAGACAGGTCATTAAGAAGCAGGTAGGGGTTAGACAGTACAGAGACAGGTCATTAAGGAGCAGGTAGGGGTTAGACAGTACAGAGACAGGTCATTAAGGAGCAGGTAGGGGTTAGACAGTACAGAGACAGGTCATTAAGGAGCAGGTAGGGGTTAGACAGTACAGAGACAGGTCATTAAGGAGCAGGTAGGGGTTAGACAGTACAGAGACAGGTCATTAAGGAGCAGGTAGGGGTTAGACAGTACAGAAACAGGTCATTAAGGAGCAGGTAGGGGTTAGACAGTACAGAGACGGGTCATTAAGGAGCAGGTAGGCGTTAGACAGTACAGAGACAGGTCATTAAGGAGCAGGTAGGGGTTAGACAGTACAGAGACAGGTCATTAAAGAAAAGGTAGGGGTTAGAGAGTATAGAGACTGGTCCTAAAGGAGCAGGTAAGGGTTAGACATTATACAGACAGCTCTCTCTGTCTCTGTGGTCCTCATAACTGGTAACAGGTAGAAGATGGAAGAGAAGCCCTTCTTGTTGTCCACCAGAGGACTGTGTTTGGCTGCTGTGTTCCTCGCTCCCCTCGGTCCCGGTTCCCTGGAACCGGGACCTTGGGGTCAGGGACCCTGGGGTCAGGGACCCTGGGGTCAGGGAGCAGGGGTCGATACGGAGCCTCTGGTAGATCTGTATTGATCTGACCTTTGAGTATCAAGCGGATAGGTCATCTACAAGATACAAGATATTTTTATTGGCCTTGCATTCTTGACTTTGAAGAATGCTTACTCCCCATTCCCTCCCGCAGTATAAATCTCAAAAACACCATACAAATAATATATACAATGCCTGCTTTTAGTTGTTCTTTTCCTCTGTAAATATACTGAAACAAACACCATTGGTTTACCTGCAGGTGAAGGCGCTCGGTCCGTTAACTGAACTGCGGCTCCACTGCTAGCCTTGTCGGTACCAAACGACGCTTATTGCTAATCATTGAGCTTGAGCGGCACTTTTCCTGCTGGAAGTCCTCTGTCCAGAGGACCTGGGATTTCTATTGGCAGATTCAGGATGAATGAAGCTTCTTTAATGGCGTCTACACTCTTTTAGCCAGGGTCTAAATTCATGGCAGATAGATGGATAGATAGATTTTATTTTATTTTTTAAGCTAAACGTTATTCAAAAAATACTTTTTGGACCCTGGATGTGACTAAACAAATAAACCAAACCAAAGTAAACTAGTATTTATTCACAACTTTAAAATAGTTTATATAAATTATTAATTATTTATAATAATTATATTATTGTTAGATTTTAAATGTAGCTGTTGATTGGCCAAGCTTATTCAGAACTCCTTAGTTCCCATCCAGACATGAATTAGGCAAGGTGCATACAGGTCAGTGCTGCCCTCTTTGGCCGGGAAGTGAACTGCAGCCTGCTGGGCCTCGTGAGCTCCGTGGGTTAGGACCAATTACTGTCAACTAATGTTAGTTAGAATCATACATTAACGGAAACATTGATTTTTATACATTAATGAAAAAAAACGTGTTTTCCACCATTTCACAAATGATAACTTCAGTATAATTATAACCTTTTCATATATCCACAATTAAAAGCAATTAAAGCATGTATAAAAACATGTTCCCTTTAACATTAGAACATAACAGAGAACAGTATAAGTAACAGATACTACACAGACATGTCTGTAGTTTACAGAAGAACAGATACAACTACACAGACATGTGTCTGTAGTTTACAGAAGAACAGATACAACTACACAGACATGTCTGTAGTTTACAGAAGAACAGATACAACTACACAGACATGTGTCTGTAGTTTACAGAAGAACAGATACAACTACACAGACATGTCTGTAGTTTACAGAAGAACAGATACAACTACACAGACATGTGTCTGTAGTTTACAGAAGAACAGATACAACTACACAGACATGTGTCTGTAGTTTACAGAAGAACAGATACAACTACACAGACATGTCTGTAGTTTACAGAAGAACAGATACAACTACACAGACATGTCTGTAGTTTACAGAAGAACAGATACAACTACACAGACATGTGTCTGTAGTTTACAGAAGAACAGATACAACTACACAGACGTGTGTCTGTAGTGATAGCAGTTGATATGTAGAGTATCCAGGGTAACCGACAGCATGTGGGTGTAGCAGTAGGTGGGGTTCTTCTAAAGCCTGCCTGGTGGTGTGTCTCCAGTATGGTCTGGAGAGGATCCTGATGGAGGACAAGTCTCTGGCTCTGCTGGCCTTGACTATCCAACCCGGCCAGTCGGCCATGATGACCGACGCCGTCAAGCTGCTGTCGGCCATCTGCATCGTAGGAGAAGACAACACGTAGGTCTTTCCTCTGCTCTGTCTGTCATCGTTATCTGACCCTCAGACTTCATTACCCAGAACCCCTAGCGACCCGCTGACATTGTCTTACTCTTGGACTTCATTACCCAGAACCCCTAGCGACCCGCTGACATTGTCTTACTCTTGGACTTCATTACCCAGAACCCCTAACGACCCGCTGACATTGTCTTACAGACACTGGCTGTGCTGTGTCAGTAGTTGAGTTAAAAACCTCTCTCTATGTTCTATGACCTCTCTATGTTATATGACCTCTCTATGTTCTATGACCTCTCTGTTCAATGACCTCTCTATGTTCTATGACCTCTCTCTATGTTATATGACCTCTCTATGTTCTGTGACCTCTCTGTTCAACGACCTCTCTCTATGTTCTATGAACTCTCTATGCTCTATGACCTCTCTGTTCAATGACCTCTCTCTATGTTCTATGACCTCTCTCTGTTATATGACCTCCCTATGTTCTATGACCTCTCTCTATGTTCTATGAACTCTCTATGTTCTATGACCTCTCTCTATGTTCTATGGCCTCTCTGTTCAATGACCTCTCTCTATGTTCTATGACCTCTCTTTATGTTCAATGACCTCTCTATGTTCTATGACCTATGTTATATGACCTCTCTATGTTCTATGACCTCTATGTTCTATGACCTCTATGTTCTATGACCCCTCTCTATATTCTATGACCTCTCTTTCTGTTATATGACCTCTCTATGTTCTATGAACTCTCCCTCTGTTCTATGACCTCTCTCTGTTCTATGACCTCTCTCTCTGTTCTATGACCTCTCTCTCTGTTCTATGACCTCTCTGTTCTATGACCTCTCTATGTTCTATGACCTCTCTGTTCAATGATCTCTCTCTATGTTCTATGACCTCTCTCTATGTTCTATGACCTCTCTATGTTCTATGACCTCTCTATGTTCTATGACCTCTCTGTTCAATGACCTCTCTCTATATTCTATGACCTCTCTCTATATTCTATGACCTCTCTCTATGTTCAATGACCTCTCTCTATGTTCTATGACCTCTCTCTATGTTCTATGACCTCTCTGTTTTATGACCTCTCTCTATGTTCTATGACCTTTTTGTTCTATGACCTCTCTCTCTGTTCTATGACCTCTCTCTATGTTCTATGACCTCTCTATGTTCTATGACCTCTCGCTATGTTCTATGACCATCAATCCATCCATCTTCTCCCGCTTATCCGTAATCGGGTCGCGGAGGTAGCAGCTTCAGCAGGGGACTCCAAACTTCCCTCTCCCTGGCAACATCGACTAGCTCTGACTGGGGGATCCCGAGGCGTTCCCAGGCCAGTGTGGAGATGTAATCACCCCACCTGTACCTCGGTCTGCCCCGTGGTCTCTTCCCAGTTGGATGTGCCTGGAAAACCTCCCTCGGGAGGCGACCAGGAAGCATCCTTACTAGATGCCCGAACCACCTCAACTGGCTCCTTTCTACGTGAAGGAGCAGCGTCTCTACTCCGAGCCTCTCACGAGTGACTGAGCTTCTCACCCTATCCCTCAGGGAGATACCAGCCACCCTCCTGAGGAAACTCATTTTGGCCGCTTGTATTCGCGATCTCGTCCTTTCGGTCATTACCCATTGCTCATGGCCATAGGTGAGGGTAGGAACGAAGACTGATCGGTAGATCGAGAGCTTTGCCTTCTGGCTCAGCTCTCTTTTGGTTACAACGGTGCGCCAAAGTGCACCCAATACCGCTCCCGCTGCACCTATTCTCCTGTCAATCTCACGCTCCATCCTCCCCTCACTCGAGAACAAGACCCCGAGATACTTGAACTCCTTCACTTGGGATAAGGACTCCCTCCCTACTTGGAGTAGACAATCCACCGGTTTCCTGCTAAGAACCATGGCCTCAGATTTGGAGGTGCTGATCCTCATCCCAGCCGCTTCACATTCTGCTGCAAACCGATCCAGTGAGTGCTGAAGGTCACATACTGATGACGCAAACAGGACCACATCATCTGCAAACAGCAGCGATTCAATCCATCAAGCCCACCATACTGAAACCCCTCCCCTCCATGACTACGCCTTGAAATCCTGTCCATGAAAATCACAAACAGGATGGGTGACAAAGCGCATCCCTGGCAGAGGCCAACACCCACTGAGAACAGGCCTGACTTTGTACCGAGAATCCGGACACCGCTCTTGCTTTGGGAGTAGAGAGATTGGATGGCCCTCAACAGTGACCCCCCATACTCCCGCAGCACCCCCCACAGTATTTCCCGAGGGACCCGATCATATGCCTTCTCCAAATCTACAAAACACATGTAGACCGGATGGGCATACTCCCACGCCCCCTCCAGGATCCTTGCAAGAGTGAAAAGCTGGTCCGTTGTTCCACGACCAGGGCGGAATCCGCATTGTTCCTCTTCAACCTGAGGTTCGACTATTGGCCGAACCCTCCTTTCCAGCACCTTGGAGTAGACTTTCCCAGGGAGGCTGAGTAATGTGATACCCCTGTAATTGGCACACACCCTCTGGTCACCCTTTTTGAACAGGGGTACCACCACCCCCGTTTGCCACTCCTCAGGCACTGTCCCAGACTTCCACGCAATGTTGAAAAGACGTGTCATCCACGACAGCCCCTCAACACCCAGAGCCTTTAGCATTTCTGGACGGATCTCATCAACCCCTGGGGCTTTGCCACTGCGGAGATGTTTGACTACCGCAGTGACTTCCTCCAGGGAGATTGATGTTTGCCGTCCTTCATCCTCCAGCTCTGTCTCTACCATTGAGGGTGTAGTTGGGTTAAGAAGTTCCTCAAAGTGTTCTTTCCACCGCCCGATCACCTCCTCAGTTGAGGTCAGCAATGTCCCACCCTTACTGTACACAGCTTGGATGGACCCACGCTTCCCCCTCCTGAGGCGCCGGATTGTTTGCCAGAAACGCTTTGGTGCCGACTGAAAGTCCTTCTCCATGGCTTCTCCGAATTCCTCCCACACCCGCTGCTTTGCCTCCGCTACAGCCGAGGCTGCCGTCCTCTTGGCCTGTCGATACCTCGCAACTGAGTCCGGAGTCTCACAGGCTAACATAGCCCGGAAGGCCTCCTTCTTCAGCCGGACGGCTTCCCTGACCACCTGTGTCCACCACGAAGTCCGAGGGTTGCCGCCCCTTGAGGCACCAATGACCTTGAGGCCACAACTCTCAACCGCAGCTTCGGCAATAGAAGCTTTGAACAATGACCACTCTGGCTCAATGCCCCCAGCCTCCACAGAGATGCCCGAAAAATTCCGCCGGAGGTGTGAGTTGATGTTCTATGACCTCTCTGTTCTATGACCTCTCTGTTTTATGACCTCTCTCTATGTTCTATGACCTTTTTGTTCTATGACCTCTCTCTCTGTTCTATGACCTCTCTCTCTATGTTCTATGACCTCTCTCTATGTTCTATGACCTAATAATAATGCCGGCTTTTATATAGCGCTTTTATCCAAAGCGCTTTACAAGTCATGCCTCACATCACCCATTCATACACCGACGGCGGAGTCAGCCATGCAAGGAGACATGCCAACACGTCAGGAGAAGTTAGGGTTAGGGTGTCTTGCTCATGGACACCTCAACAGTTTTTGCTAGGAGGAGCCGGGGGATCGAACCAGCGACCGTTCGGTTGTGAGGCGACCGCTCTACCTCCTGAGATATACTGACCTCTCTATCTTCTATGACCTCTCTCTATGTTCAATGACCTCTCTATGTTCAATGACCTCTCTCTATGTTCTATGACCTCTCTCTATGTTCAATGACCTCTCTATGTTCTATGACTTCTCTCTATGTTCTATGACATCTCTCTATGTTCAATGACCTCTCTCTATGTTCTATGACTTCTCTCTATGTTCTCTGACCTCTCTATGTTCTATGACCTCTCTGTTTTATGACCTCTCTCTATGTTCTATGACCTTTTTGTTCTATGACCTCTCTCTCTGTTCTATGACCTCTCTGTTCAATGATCTCTCTCTATTATCTATGACCTCTCTATGGTCAATGACCTATCTATGTTCTATGACCTCTCTATGTTCTCTGACCTCTCTAAGTTCAATGACATATGTTCAATGACCTCTCTCTATGTTCTATGACCTCTATGTTCAATGACCTCTCTATGTTCTATGACCTCTCTAAGTTCAATGACCTCTATGTTCAATGACCTATGTTCTATGACCTCTATGTTCAATGACCTCTCCCTATGTTATATGACCTCTCTCTGTTATATGACCTCTGTTCTATGACCTCTCTCTGTTCTATGACCTCTCTCTGTTCTAAGACCTCTCTCTCTGTTATATGACCTCTCTCTGTTCTATGACCTCTCTCTCTGTTCAATGACCTCTCTCTATGTTGTATGACCTCTCTGTTCAATGATCTCTCTCTTTGTTCTATGACCTATCTCTATGTTCTATGACCTCTCTCTATGTTCTTTGACCTCTCTGTTCTATGACCTCTATATGTTCTATGACCTCTCTGTTCAATGGCCTCTCTCTATGTTCTATGACCTCTCTCTGTTATATGACCTCTCTTTATGTTCAATGACCTCTCTATGTTTGATGACCTCTGTTATATGACCTCTCTGTGTTCTATGACTTCTCTATGTTCTATGACCTCTCTCTATGTTCAATGACCTCTCTCTATGTTCTATGACCTCTGTTCTATGACCTCTCTCTGTTCTATGACCTCTCTCTCTGTTCTATGACCTGTCTCTATGTTCTATGACCTCTCTCTATGTTCAATGACCTCTCTCTATGTTCTATGACCTCTGTTCTATGACCTCTCTCTGTTCTATGACCTATGTTCTATGACCTCTCTGTTCAATGACCTCTCTCTATGTTCTATGACCTCTCTTTATGTTCTCTGACCTCTATTTTCTATGACCTATGTTCTCTGACCTCTATGTTCTATGACCTCTCTTTTATATGACCTCTCTCTGTTCTATCACCTCTCTCTGTTCTCTGACCTCTCTCTATGTTCTCTGACTTCTCTATGTTCTCTGACCTCTCTGTTATATGACCTCTCTATGTTATATGACCTCTCTCTGTTCTATGACCTCTCTATGTTCTCTGACCTCTCTGTTCTCTGACCTCTCTATGTTCTATGACCTCTCTCTGTTATATGACCTCTCTCTGTTATATGACCTCTCTTTATGTTCAATGACCTCTCTATATTTGATGACCTCTGTTATATGACCTCTCTGTGTTCTATGACTTCTCTATGTTCTATGACCTCTCTCTATGTTCTATGACCTCTCTCTATGTTCAATGACCTCTCTCTATGTTCTATGACCTCTGTTCTATGACCTCTCTCTGTTCTATGACCTCTCTCTCTGTTCTATGACCTCTCTCTATGTTGTATGACCTCTCTGTTCAATGATCTCTCTCTATGTTCTATGACCTCTCTCTGTTCTAAGACCTCTCTCTCTGTTATATGACCTCTCTCTGTTCTATGACCTCTCTCTATGTTCAATGACCTCTCTCTATGTTCTATGACCTCTGTTCTATGACCTCTCTCTGTTCTATGACCTATTTCTATGTTCTATGACCTCTCTCTATGTTCTTTGACCTCTCTGTTCTATGACCTCTATATGTTCTATGACCTCTCTGTTCAATGACCTCTCTCTATGTTCTATGACCTCTCTCTATGTTATATGACCTCTCTTTATGTTCAATGACCTCTATGTTTGATGACCTCTGTTATATGACCTCTCTGTGTTCTATGACTTCTCTATGTTCTATGACCTCTCTCTATGTTCTATGACCTCTCTTTCTGTTATATGACCTCTCTCTATGTTCAATGACCTCTCTCTATGTTCTATGACCTCTGTTCTATGACCTCTCTGTTCTATGACCTCTCTCTCTGTTCTATGACCTCTCTCTCTGTTCTATGACCTCTCTCTGTTCTATGACCTATGTTCTATGACCTCTATGTTATATCACCTCTCTCTATGTTATTTCACCTCTCTCTATGTTCTATGACCTCTCTTTATGTTCTCTGACCTCTATTTTCTATGACCTATGTTCTCTGACCTCTATGTTCTATGACCTCTCTTTTATATGTCCTCTCTCTGTTCTATCACCTCTCTCTATGTTCTCTGACCTCTCTCTATGTTCTCTGACTTCTCTATGTTCTCTGACCTCTCTATGTTATATGACCTCTCTCTGTTCTATGACCTCTCTCTGTTCTATGACCTCTCTATGTTATATGACCTCTCTCTGTTCTATGACCTCTCTATGTTCTCTGACCGCTCTGTTCTCTGACCTCTCTATGTTCTCTGACCTCTGTTCTCTGACCTCTCTCTATGTTCTCTGACCTCTTTCTATGTTCTCTGACCTCTCTCTGTTCTCTGACCTCTTTCTATGTTCTATGACCTCTCTGTTCTCTGACCTCTCTATGTTCTCTGACCTCTCTCTATGTTCTCTGACCTCTCTATGTTCTCTGACCTCTCTATGTTCTATGACCTCTCTCTCTGTTCTATGACCTCTCTCTCTGTTCTATGACCTCTCTCTCTGTTCTATGACCTCTCTATGTTCTCTGACCCCTGTGGTCCTCTTCTGTAGCTTGGAGAAGGTGCTTGAGGCCATCACCACCGCCGGGGCTCAGAGAGCCACAGAACGCTTCACTCCCATCGTCCAGGGGCTCAGAGACCGCTCCGTCCAGCTCCAGGTGAGGGGGGGGGGGGTACCAGGTGGGTGTGTGTTGGACCAGGTGAGTGTGTGTTGGACCAGGTGAGTGTGTGTTGGACCAGGTGAGTGTGTGTTGGACCAGGTGGGTGTGTGTTGTACCAGGTGAGTGTGTGTTGGACCAGGTGAGTGTGTGTTGGACCAGGTGGGTTTGGTTTTACCAGGTCTTCTTCTGCTTCTTCTTCTTCTGCTTCTGTGTCTCTCTCCTTCTCCCTGTTCTTCTTTGTTGGTGTTTTTATGCTGTTTTATGTGTTATCTGAAGGCATCCTGGGTAGAGAGAGACCTACCTGCTCCTTAATGACCTGTCTCTCTACTGTCTAACCCCTACCTGCTCCTTAATGACCTATCTCTGTACTGTCTAACCCCTACCTGCTCCTTAATGACCTGTCTCTGTACTGTCTAACCCCTACCTGCTCCTTAATGACTTGTCTCTGTACTGTCTAACCCCTACCTGCTCCGTAATGACCTGTCTCTGTACTGTCTAACCCCTACCTGCTCCTTAATGACCTGTCTCTGTACTGTCTAACCCCTACCTGCTCCTTAATGACCTGTCTCTGTACTGTCTAACCCCTACCTGCTCCTTAATGACCTGTCTCTGTACTGTCTAACCCCTACCTGCTCCTTAATGACCCATCTCTGTACTGTCTAACCCCTACCTGCTCCTTAATGACCTGTCTCTGTACTGTCTAACCCCTACCTGCTCCTTAATGACCTATCTCTGTACTGTCTAACCCCTACCTGCTCCTTAATGACCTGTCTCTGTACTGTCTAACCCCTACCTGCTCCTTAATGACCTGTCTCTGTACTGTCTAACCCCTACCTGCTCCTTAATGACCTGTCTCTGTACTGTCTAACCCCTACCTGCTCCTTAATGACCTGTCTCTGTACTGTCTCACCCCTACCTGCTCCTTAATGACCTGTCTCTGTACTGTCTAACCCCTACCTGCTCCTTAATGACCCGTCTCTGTACTGTCTAACCCCTACCTGCTCCTTAATGACCCGTCTTTGTACTGTCTAACCCCTACCTGCTCCTTAATGACCTGTCTCTGTACTGTCTAACCCCTACCTGCTCCTTAATGACCTGTCTCTGTACTGTCTAACCCCTACCTGCTCCTTAATGACCTGTCTTTGTACTGTCTAACCCCTACCTGCTCCTTAATGACCTGTCTCTGTACTGTGTAACCCCTACCTGCTCCTTAATGACCTCTCTTTGTACTGTCTAACCCCTACCTGCTCCTTAATGACCTGTCTCTGTACTGTCTAACCCCTACCTGCTCCTTAATGACCTGTCTTTGTACTGTCTAACCCCTACCTGCTCTTTAATGACCTGTCTCTGTACTGTCTAACCCCTACCTGCTCCTTAATGACCTGTCCGCTCTCCTCTGCTCTCTCTAATCATCTTCTGGCTCCTCCGGGTTCCCTGCTGCTTGGAACCGCCTTTCTTCTTTGTTCTGTCCGCCGTGTTCTTATGGGTTCCTTATGGGTTCCTTATGTGTTCTTATGAGTCCCTATGATTTCTTTGTGTTCTCTCCTCTCGCTCTCGCTCTCGCTCTCTCTCTCGCTCTCCCCAGGTGGCCTGCATGCAGCTGATCAATGCCCTGGTGACGTCTCCAGAAGAGCTGAACTTCAGACTTCACCTGAGGAATGAGTTTATGCGCTGCGGCCTCAGAGAGATCTTACCGGTGAGGCCCGCTAACCGCTAACCTGTTTATTTAAATCAGACGTCCACTCACTCAATACCGGAGAGTCTCGCCCCGCGATTTCATTCCCGGCGGGAACCAATCAAACAAACAAATGAAGACAATCAGCTGATCCCTTCTCCTCGCTGTTTGACATGTTATTGACTGCCGGCCCTTCTCCTCCTCCTCTCCCTCCTCCTCTTCCTCTTCCTCCTCCTCCTCCTCCTCCTCCTCTCCCTCCTCCGCCTCCTCCTCCTCCTCCTCTCCCTCCTCCTCCTGAAGCACCTGACGGCCACCAGGAACGATGCGCTGGAGATCCAGTTGAAGGTGTTCGAGGAGAACAAGGAGGAGGACCTGATGGAGTTCTCCCAGCAGCTGGAGGACGTCCGTGGGGACATGACATATCCTTCACACCTCTCATAAGAACTCATAAGGAACTCATAAAGAACTCATAAGGAACTCATAAGGACAGGTGATGATTAGTCCTACATGTGATGGTTAGTCCTACATGTGATGGTTAGTCCTACATGTGATGGTTAGTCCTTCATGTGATGGTTAGTCCTACATGTAATGGTTAGTCCTGCATGTGATGGTTAGTCCTACTACATGTGATGGTTAGCCCTACATGTGATGGTTAGTCCTTCATGTGATGGTTAGTCCTGCATGTGATGGTTAGTCCTACATGTGATGGTTAGTCCTACATGTGATGGTTAGTCCTGCATGTGATGGTTAGTCCTACAAGTGATGGTTAGTCCTACTACATGTGATGGTTAGTCCTACATGTGATGGTTAGTCCTACATGTGATGGTTAGTCATACATGTGATGGTTAGTCATACATGTGATGGTTAGTCCTACATGTGATGATTAGTCCTACATGTGATGGTTAGTCCTACATGTGATGGTTAGTCCTACATGTGATGGTTTGTCCTACATGTGATGATTAGTCCTACTACATGTGATGGTTAGTCCTACTACATGTGATGCTTAGTCCTACTACATGTGATGGTTAGTCCTACATGTGATGGTTAGTCCTACATGTGATAGTTAGTCCTACATGTGATGGTTAGTCCTACATGTGATGGTTAGTCCTACATGTGATGGTTAGTCATACATGTAATGGTTAGTCCTACTACATGTGATGGTTAGTCCTACATGTAATGGTTAGTTCTACATGTGATGGTTAGTCATACATGTGATGGTTAGTCCTACATGTGATGGTTAGTCCTTCATGTGATGGTTAGTCCTACATGTGATGGTTAGTCCTACTTGTGATGATTAGTCCTACGTGTGATGGTTAGTCCTACATGTGATGGTTAGTCCTTCATGTGATGGTTAGTCCTACGTGTGATGGTTAGTCCTACGTGTGATGATTAGTCCTACGTGTGATGGTTAGTCCTACATGTGATGGTTAGTCCTACATGTGATGGTTAGTCCTACATGTGATGGTTAGTCCTTCATGTGATGGTTAGTCCTACATGTGATGGTTAGTCCTACATGTGATGATTAGTCCTGCATGTGATGGTTAGTCCTACATGTGATGGTTAGTCCTACTACATGTGATGGTTAGTCCTACATGTGATGGTTAGTCCTTCATGTGATGGTTAGTCCTACATGTGATGGTTAGTCCTACTTGTGATGATTAGTCCTACGTGTGATGGTTAGTCCTACATGTGATGGTTAGTCCTTCATGTGATGGTTAGTCCTACATGTGATGGTTAGTCCTACTTGTGATGATTAGTCCTACGTGTGATGGTTAGTCCTACATGTGATGGTTAGTCCTACATGTGATGGTTAGTCCTTCATGTGATGGTTAGTCCTGCATGTGATGGTTAGTCCTACATGTGATGGTTAGTCCTACATGTGATGGTTAGTCCTGCATGTGATGGTTAGTCCTACATGTGATGGTTAGTCCTACTACATGTGATGGTTAGTCCTACATGTGATGGTTAGTCCTACATGTGATGGTTAGTCATACATGTGATGGTTAGTCATACATGTGATGGTTAGTCCTACATGTGATGATTAGTCCTACATGTGATGGTTAGTCCTACATGTGATGGTTAGTCCTACTACATGTGATGGTTAGTCCTACTACATGTGATGGTTAGTTCTACATGTGATGGTTAGTCCTACATGTGATGGTTGTCCTACATGTGATGATTAGTCCTACTACATGTGATGGTTAGTCCTACATGTGATGGTTAGTCCTACATGTGATGGTTAGTCCTACTACATGTGATGGTTAGTCCTACATGTGATAGTTAGTCCTACATGTGATAGTTAGTCCTACATGTGATGGGTAGTCCTACATGTGATGGTTAGTCATACATGTAATGGTTAGTCCTACTACATGTGATGGTTAGTCCTACATGTAATGGTTAGTTCTACATGTGATGGTTAGTCATACATGTGATGGTTAGTCCTACTACATGTGATGGTTAGTCCTTCATGTGATGGTTAGTCCTACATGTGATGGTTAGTCATACATGTGATGGTTAGTCCTACATGTGATGGTTAGTCCTACATGTGATGGTTAGTCCTACTTGTGATGATTAGTCCTACGTGTGATGGTTTGTCCTACATGTGATGATTAGTCCTACATGTGATGGTTAGTCCTACATGTGATGGTTAGTCCTACTACATGTGATGGTTAGTCCTACATGTGATGGTTAGTCCTACTACATGTGATGGTTAGTCCTACTACATGTGATGGTTAGTCCTACATGTGATGGTTAGTCCTACATGTGATGGTTAGCCCTACATGTGATGGTTAGTCCTAGTATACGTGATGGTTAGTCCTACATGTGATGGTTAGTCCTACATGTGATGGTTAGTCCTGCATGTGATGGTTAGTCCTACATGTGATGGTTAGTCCTACATGTGATGGTTAGTGTGTGTGTGTGATATATTGTGTGTGTGTGTGTGTGTGTGTGTGTGTGTGTGTGTGTGTGTGTGTGTGTGTGATGTGTGTGTGTGTGATATGTAGTGTGTGTGTGTGTGTGTGTGTGTGTGTGTGAGATATGTATTGTGTGTGTGATATGTAGTGTGTGTGTGTGATATGTAGTGTGTGTGTGTGTGTGTGATATGTCCTGTGTGTGTGATATGTAGTGTGTGTGTGTGTGATATGTCCTGTGTGTGTGATATGTAGTGTGTGTGTGTGTGTGTGATATGTAGTGTGTGTGTGTGATATGTAGTGTGTTTGGTAGTGTGTGTGTGTGTGTGTGATATGTAGTGTGTTTGGTTGTGTGTGTGTGATATGTAGTGTGTTTGGTAGTGTGTGTGTGTGATATGCAGTGTGTGTGTGTGATATGTAGTGTGTGTGTGTGTGTGATATGTAGTGTGTGTGTGTGTGATATGTAGTGTGTGTGTGTGTGTGTGTGTGTGTGTGTGTGATATGTAGTGTGTGTGTGATATGTAGTGGGTGTGTGTGTGATATGTAGTGGGTGTGTGTGTGATATGTAGTGTGTGTGTGATATGTAGTGTGTGTTTGATATGTAGTGGGTGTGTGTGTGTGATATGTAGTGGGTGTGTGTGATATGTAGTGTGTGTGTGTGTGATATGTATTGTATGTGTGTGTGTGATATATGTAGTGTGTGTGTGTGTGTGTGTGTGTGAGATATGTATTGTGTGTGTGATATGTAGTGTGTGTGTGTGATATGTAGTGTGTGTGTGTGTGTGTGTGTGTGTGATATGTAGTGTGTGTGTGTGTGTGTGTGTGTGTTGTAGTGTGTGTGTGTGATGTCCTGTGTGTGTGATATGTAGTGTGTGTGTGTGTGATATGTCCTGTGTGTGTGATATGTAGTGTGTGTGTGTGTGATATGTAGTGTGTGTGTGTGATATGTAGTGTGTTTGGTAGTGTGTGTGTGTGTGTGATATGTAGTGTGTTTGGTTGTGTGTGTGTGATATGTAGTGTGTGTGTGATATGTAGTGTGTTTGGTAGTGTGTGTGTGATATGTAGTGTGTGTGTGTGATATGTAGTGTGTGTGTGTGTGTGTGTGTGTGTGATATGTAGTGTGTGTGTGTGTGATATGTAGTGTGTGTGTGTGTGTGTGTGTGTGTGATATGTAGTGGTGTGTGTGTGATATGTAGTGGGTGTGTGTGTGATATGTAGTGGGTGTGTGTGTGATATGTAGTGTGTGTGTGTGATATGTAGTGTGTGTGTGTGTGATATGTAGTGGGTGTGTGTGTGTGTGATATGTAGTGTGTGTGTGTGTGATATGTAGTGTGTGTGTGTGTGATATGTAGTGGGTGTGTGTGATATGTAGTGGGTGTGTGTGATATGTAGTGGGTGTGTGTGATATGTAGTGTGTGTGTGATATGTAGTGGGTGTGTGTGATATGTAGTGGGTGTGTGTGTGTGATATGTAGTGGGTGTGTGTGTGTGATATGTAGTGTGTGTGTGATATGTAGTGGGTGTGTGATATGTAGTGTGTGTGTGTGATATGTAGTGGGTGTGTGATATGTAGTGTGTGTGTGTGATATGTAGTGTGTGTGTGATATGTAGTGTGTGTGTGTGTGATATGTAGTGGGTGTGTGTGTGTGATATGTAGTGGGTGTGTGTGTGTGTGATATGTAGTGGGTGGGTGTGTGTGATATGTAGTGGGTGTGTGTGATATGTAGTGGGTGTGTGTGTGTGATATGTAGTGTGTGTGTGATATGTAGTGTGATATGTAGTGTGTTGTTCCTTGACTGGACCACTGATGTGGCTGATGTATTCAGCGTGCTCCAGAACATGGTGAAGGACTCCAGCGCTGAGAACTACTTCCTGTCCATCCTTCAACACCTGGTGCTCATCCGCAACGATGACCTGGCCAGGTAGCCACCAGCACACCTGGTGGGGGGCGTGTCCTCATCTAAATACACCTGGCGGGGGCGTGTCCTCATCTAAATACACCTGGCGGGGGCGTGTCCTCATCTAAATACACCTGGTGGGGGCGTGTATCTAAATACACCTGGTGGGGGGCGTGTCTATCTAAATACACCTGGTGGGGGGCGTGTCTATCTAAATACACCTGGTGGGGGTGTGTCATCTAAATACACCTGGTGGGGGTGTGTCAACTAAATACACCTGGTGGGGGTGTGTCATCTAAATACACCTGGTGGGGGCGTGTCATCTAAATACACCTGGCGGGGGGCGTGTCATCTAAATACACCTGGTGGGGGTGTGTCAACTAAATACACCTGGTGGGGGCGTGTCATCTAAATACACCTGGCGGGGGCGTGTCATCTAAATACACCTGGCGGGGGCGTGTCATCTAAATACACCTGACGGGGGCGTGTCTATCTAAATTCACCTGGTGGGGGGGGGGGGGCGTGTCCTCATCTAAATTCACCTGGTGGGGGGCGTGTCCTCATCTAAATACACCTGGTGGGGGGTGTGTCCTCATCTAAATACACCTGGTGGGGGCGTGTCCTCATCTAAATACACCTGGTGGGGGCGTGTCCTCATCTAAATACACCTGGTGGGGGCGTGTCTTTGTCTAAATAAACCTGGCGAGGGGCGTGTCTTTATATTACACCTAGAGGCTTTACACACACACACACACGGTTTTTATGGTCTGTCCTTTTTACATTTTTTTTATATATCTGTCTGTCTCTCTCCGTCTGTCGGTCTGTCTGTCTCTCTCTCTTTCTGTCTGTCTGTCTGTCTCTCTCTCTCTCCCCAGGCCTCAGTACTTTAAGATCATAGATGAGTGTGTCTCTCAGATTGTTCTCCACCGCAGCGGAACCGACCCGGACTTCACATACCGCAAACGCCTCGATGTGGACTTCAGCCATCTTCTAGGTACCTCAATAAACTACCTCTGAACTACCTTTACTACCTGCCATGTACCTCACTAAACTACCTAAACTACCTCAATAAACTACCTTAACCACCCTAACCCTAACCAGTGTGCTAAATACCCAGCGGTGTTAAAGCCTGGTGCCACTTCATCTTTATTTAAAAGTAAATGCAAAGTTATTATAAGTAAGGAACATTTATTTTTTCATTTTTTGCGAGTGTAAATCTGCATCTCCACACGTTCATAGGGCCTCGCTGTTCTAATCAATGTTCAGTACCCTTAACTACCTCCTAACTACCAAAGGTACCTCAATCAACTACCTGCTAGCTACCTCAATAATCTACCTTAACCACCTGCTAGGTACCTCAATTAACTACCTTAAATACCATAGGCACCTCAATAAACTACCTAAACTATATCTTAACTATCTCAATAAACAACCTTAACTACCTCAATAATGTACCTCAATAAACAACATTAACTACCTCAATAAACAACCTCAATAAACAACATTAACTACCTCAATAAACTACTGTAACTACCTCATTAAAGTACCTCAATAAAGACATTAACTACCTCAATAAACAACATTAACTACCTCAATAAACTACTGTAACCACCTCATTAAAGTACCTCAATAAAGACATTAACTACCTCAATAAACTACTGTAACTACCTCATTAAAGTACCTCAATCAACTACTGTAACTACCTCATTAAAGTACCTCAATCAACTACTGTAACTACCTCATTAAAGTAACAAACAACAAATGGTGAGGATTGAATCCTCTTTATTGGTCACATGTAAACATACAGTGAAATGTGTTCTCTGCATTTAGCCCATCCTAGTATGAGGAGCAGTGGGCAGCTATTCATACAGAGGGGAGCAGTTAGGGTTAGGGTCTTCCTCAAGGACACCGACAGTTTTTGCTAGGAGGAGCCGGGGATCGAACCAGCGACCTTCCGGTTGTGAGGCGACCGCTCTACCTCCTGAGCTATACTGCCGCCCCTAAACTGCCGCCGCTATACTACCTCAATGAACTAGGGTAACTACCTCAATCAACTACCGTACCTACCTCAATAAACTACTGTAACTACCTAATTAAAGTACCTCAATAAACTACTGTAACCACCTCATTAAAGTACCTCAATAAACGACTGTAACCACCTCATTAAAGTACCTCAATAAACTACTGTAACCACCTCATTAAAGTACCTCAATAAACTACTGTAACCACCTCATTAAAGTACCTCAATAAACTACTGTAACCACCTCATTAAAGTACCTCAATAAACTACTGTAACCACCTCAATAAAGTACCTCAATAAACTACTGTCACTACCTCATTAAAGTACCTCAATAAACTACTGTAACCACCTCATTAAAGTACCTCAATAAAGACATTAACTACCTCAATAAAGTAGGGTAAGTACCTCAATAAAGTAGGGTAAGTACCTCAATAAAGTAGGGTAAGTACCTCAATAAAGTAGGGTAAGTACCTCAATAAAGTAGGGTAAGTACCTCAATAAAGTAGGGTAAGCACCTCATTAAAGTACCTCAATAAAGTAGGGTAATTACCTCAATAAAGTAGGGTAAGTACCTCAATAAAGTAGGGTAAGCACCTCATTAAAGTACCTCAATAAAGTAGGGTAAGTACCTCAATAAAGTAGGGTAAGTACCTCAATAAAGTAGGGTAAGCACCTCATTAAAGTACCTCAATAAAGTAGGGTAAGTACCTCAATAAAGTACCTCAATAAAGTAGGGTAAGTACCTCAATAAAGTAGGGTAAGCACCTCAATAAAGTAGGGTAAGCACCTCAATAAAGTAGGGTAAGTACCTCAATAAAGTAGGGTAAGTACCTCAATAAAGTAGGGTAACCACCTCATTAAAGTACCTCAATAAAGTAGGGTAAGCACCTCATTAAAGGACCTCATTAAAGTAGGGTAAGTACCTCATTAAAGCAGCTCTCCACGGTCACCATGATGTTGTCTTCTTCATGTGTTCCAGACGTGTGTGTGGATCGAGCTCAGCTGGAGGAATACCAGCAGAGAGCAGCGGAGCTGGATCAGAAGGTAACCACTTCCTGTTGCTCCTCCTCAGCTTCCTGTTGCTCCTCCTCAGCTTCCTGTTGCTCCTCCTCAGCTTCCTGTTGCTCCTCCTCAGCTTCCTGTTGCTCTTGTTCACCTTCCTAGTCATCCTAAGGTCCTCCGTTCAGTTGAACGCTGAGTGGGATTAGAACCCCTCAATTGATTAATTAACTGATTAGTCTTGAATTGATTGACCAATCAAAAGCCTCACAAGCGCTGACAGTACTTAAACCTTGTATGATTATGTTAATAGTGTTCTAAGATCTATTGTTGTTAATGTTCTAAGATCTATTGTTATTAATGTTCTAAGATCTATTGTTATTAATGTTCTAAGGTCTATTGTTATTAATGTTCTAAGATCTTGTTATTAATGTTCTAAGGTCTATTGTTATTACCAGGTTCACCACCTTCAGTTGTTCCTCTAGTGGTTCCTGGTCCCGTCTTGCTAGACCAGCGTGTTTTACAGAGAGACACATTGGTGATTAGTTCATGTTAGGACCAGAGACACATAAGTGATTAGTTCATGTTAGGACCAGAGACACATTGGTGATTAGTTCATGTTAGGACCAGAGACACATTGGTGATTAGTTCATGTTAGGACCAGAGACACATTGGTGATTAGTTCATGTTAGGACCAGAGACACATTGGTGATTAGTTCATGTTAGGACCAGAGACACATTGGTGATTAGTTCATGTTAGGACCAGAGAGACACATTGGTGATTAGTTCATGTTAGGACCAGAGAGACACATTGGTGATTAGTTCATGTTAGGACCAGAGAGACACATTGGTGATTAGTTCATGTTAGGACCAGAGACGCATTGGTGATTAGTTCATGTTAGGACCAGAGACACATTGGTGATTAGTTCATGTTAGGACCAGAGACACATTGGTGATTAGTTCATGTTAGGACTAGAGACATATTGGTGATTAGTTCATGTTAGGACCAGAGACACATTGGTGATTAGTTCATGTTAGACTAGAGACTATGGTGATAGTTCATGTTAGGACCAGAGACACATTGGTGATTAGTTCATGTTAGGACCATAGACACACATTGGTGATTAGTTCATGTTAGGACCAGAGACATATTGGGACAGAGACACATTGGTGATTAGTTCATGTTAGGACCAGAGACATATTGGTGATTAGTTCATGTTAGGACCAGAGACACATTGGTGACTATTGGTGTTAGTTACATTGGTGTTAGTTACTTAGTTATTTGTAGGATAGATATAGAGCCTCTTAACTACCTTAATAAACTGAATTTGACTGGCTCTTAACTAGTTCAACAAACTTAACTTAACTAACTCTATACAGACTAAACTTAGTTCATTAGTTATTTGTAGGATATATATAGAGCCTCTTAACTACCTCAATAAACTTAACTGGACTGCCTCTAAACTACCTCAAACTTAACTTAACTACCTCTTAATTACCTCAATAAATGACCTGCTAGGTACCTTTACTAACTCTTAACAACATCCCTTAACTACCCCTTAACTACATCCCTTTACTAACTCTTAACAACATCCCTTTACTACCTCTTAACTACATCCCTTTACTACCTCTTAACTACATCCCTTTACTACCTCTTAACTACATCCCTTAACTACCCCTTAACTACATCCCTTTACTACCTCTTAACTACATCCCTTAACTACCCCTTAACTACATCCCTTTACTACCTCTTAACTACATCCCTTAACTACCCCTTAACTACATCCCTTAACTACCCCTTAACTACATCCCTTTACTACCTCTTAACTACATCCCTTAACTACCTCTTAACTACATCCCTTTACTACCTCTTAACTACATCCCTTAACTACCTCTTAACTACCTCTTAACTACATCCCTTAACTACATCCCTTTACTACCTCTTAACTACATCCCTTAACTACCCCTTAACTACATCCCTTAACTACCTCTTAACTACATCCCTTAACTACCCCTTAACTACATCCCTTTACTACCTCTTAACTACATCCCTTAACTACCTCTTAACTACATCCCTTTACTACCTCTTAACTACATCCCTTAACTACCTCTTAACTACATCCCTTAACTACCCCTTAACTACATCCCTTAACTGCCTCTTAACTACATCCCTTAACTACCTCTTAACTACATCCCTTAACTACCTCTTAACTATCAGTACACTAGAGCCCTGACCCCTAGTGTACAGAAATATCGTGCACCAGCTGATCCCGTGATACAAAAAGAACACTCTTCTAACCTGTGTGTGTGTGTGTGTGTGTGTGTGTGTGTGTGTGTGTGTGTGTGTGTGTGTGTGTGTGTGTGTGTGTGTGTGTGTGTGTGTGTGTGTGTGTGTGTGTGTGTGTGTGTGTGTGTGTGTGTGTGTGTGTGTGTGTGTGTGTGTGTGTGTGTGTGTGTGTGTGTGTGTGTGTGTGTGTGTGTGTGTGTGTGTGTGTGTGTGTGTGTGTGTGTGTGTGTGTGTGTGTGTGTGTGTGTGTGTGTGTGTGTGTGTGTGTAGTCTGAAGAGGACTTCCTGGCCAGACAGGAGACTCAGGCGGAGGTTCTGAAGTGTGAGGAGAAAATCTCAGAGCTCAACACAGAGCTGCAGGCCTTCAGGGCCCAGGTACTCTCTCTCTCTATCTGTCTGTCTGTCTCCCCCTTCTCTCTCTCTCTCTCTCTCTCTCTGTCTCTCTATAATATATTTATTTGTTATATATATCATATATTTATCATACATATATATATACAATATCATATTTATATGATATATACATATATAGATATGATATATTATAAATATTTATATCATATATATATTGATATATATGATATCTATAGATATCATATATATCATATATTCTGCAATATCAACTATATATGATGATATATGATATATATATAGTAGATCCATGTGTGTTTGTTGTTCCTCATTCTGTCATTTCTCTCCCATGAGGGGAAATTGTTCTAAAAAACAATTGATTGAGACCCTCTGCCATCTCAGGGGCTGCAGGGGGCTGTGGTCTCCCCCTCTCCTCCCCCGTGTCTCCCCCTCTCCTCCCCCGTGTCTCCCCCCCTCCTCCCCCGTGTCTCCCCCCTGTCTCCCCTCTCCTCCCCCCTGTCTCCCCTCTCCTCCCCCCTGTCTCCCCCTCTCCTCCCCCCTCTCCTCCCCCCTGTCTCCCCCTCTCCTCCCCCGTGTCCCCCCCTCTCCTCCCCCGTGTCTCCCCCCTCCACTCTGTCCCAGGCTCCCAGAGAGAAGCTCTCTCTGTCTGTCTGTCTGTCTGTCTGTCTCCCAGCAGTACAGCGCATCCCTGAGGAGGGAGGTGTTGGTCCCTTTTAAGTTCCTCTTTAATCTAATCTTTTGTTTGGATCAATAATCCATTCACTCTGCCAGACCGTTCACCAAGCAACACTTGACCTTTACTGTAGAAAGACTGGCACACACACACACACACACCACACACACACACACACACACACACACATATACAAACAGACACACACACACACACACATATACACATATACAAATACACACACACACACACTACACACACACACATGCACACACACACATGCACACACACACACACATACATACATACATACACGGACATATGCACGCATGCACACACAAGCACACACATTGCACAATTATCATCATCACATTATACCATCTCTCATTGTAATCACTTACTAACATCTCATCATAATCACATGATAATCTCAATCACCTAATAACCTCATCATAATCACATTATAACATCTCTCATAATCACATTTTAACATCTCTCATAATCACATGATAATCTCATCATAATCACCTGATAATCTTATCGTATTCACATTATATCATTATTATCACATGATAATCTCATCATATTCACAATATATTATCTCTCATGAACACATGATCATCTCATCATAAACGCATGAGATTATGTTGATAATGATGACAGATGTTATCATCATAAACACATGATAACATCTCTTATCATAATCAACATCTTAATCTCATCATAATCACCTGATAATCTCATCATAATCACCTGATAATCTCATAATTATCACATCATATCATGATAAATCACTGACTGGAGTGTATTCAAGACCACTGACTTTGATGTGTATGCAGATCATGTCACAGCATACATTAACAGGCTAGTGGAGGAATGAATCCCGACCAGGTCTGTTCGCTCATTCCCCAACCGCAAACCATGGATGAATGCTGACATACAGAACAAACTTAAGAAACAGAGTTCCGCTTTCACAACAGGCGACTCCATCTCTACAAGAAGGCCAAGTATGAACTCAGAAAAGCCATCAAGAAGTATAAATTGGATTATAAAAACCAATTGGAATCACAGTTTGGGGGCTCTGACACCAGACGCAAGGTCTGAGGGTCCTCTCCAACTACAAGGGGAGCTCAGGGGCACCAACAACCACCCCTACCTACCAGACGAGCTAAACAAGTTTTTCGCTCGCTTTGAAAGGGACCATGAGCCGACCAACAACTTGAACATCAGCCCAGAGGACTACATTCTACAACTGTTCGAGTCTGAGGTCCGCAGAACCTTCAGGAGGGTGAAGGCAGGGAAGGCAGCCGGCCCAGACGGAGTTCCATCACGCGTCTTCAAGACCTGCACTGACCAGCTGGCTCCTGTGTTCTCCGACATCTACAATGCATCACTGCAACTGATTATCGTCCAGTGGCTTTAACACCCATAGCCATGAAGTTCCTGGAGAAACTTGTGTCGCATATAATGTCGCATATAAACTGTTCCATCCCTGAGTCCCTAGACCCACTCCAGTTTGCATACAGACAGGTCTGTAGACGACGCCATCTCCCTGGCAGGAGGGACACCTACGTCAGACTGCTGTTCATTGACTACAGCTCGGCGTTCAACACCATCGTTCCCTCCAAGCTGGTCCTGAAACTGAGGGACCTAAGTCTGGGCGCTCCCATCTGTAACTGGATTATGGACTTCCTGATGGGCAGGCTTCAAGTGGTGAAGATTAGGAACAACTTCTCATCCACTCTGGTCCTCAACACCGGAGCACCCCAAGGCTGCTGCCTCAGTCCCCGGCTGTACTCGCTGTACACACATGACTGTACTGCTACGCACAGCAATAATCAAATTATCAAGTTTGCAGACGACACCACAGTCATCAGCCTGATAAGCGAGGACGACGAAACGAGTACAGAGATGAGGTAGTCCGGCTGACGCGATGGTGTGAGGACAACAGCCTCGCACTGAATGTCAGCAAGACTAAGGAGCTCATCGTGGACTTCAGGAGCCACCGGGGCACCCACTCCACCATCAGCCTGGACGGGACACCGGTGGAAGTCGTCAGCTGCTTCCGTTTCCTTGGGCTACAGATTTCCGATGACCTGGCACTTCCATGCATTGAGGAGATCTGTAGGACCAGATGTCGGAAGAAGGCCATGTCCATCATAAAGAACTGCAACCACCCTGGGCACCATCTCTTCTCCCCCCTGCCGTCTGGTCGCCGGTTGCGTAGCATCAGCACAAGGACTACCAGGTTTAAGGATAGTTTTTATCCACAGGCAGAGACCTACTGAACTGCTAGGAGTGCTGCCACTATCATAACATTGTCATTAACATTACTCTGTCATACTTTGCTGGACATTCTGGACTCATCACAGTTACTGCACTGTACTGCACTGTATTCATAATGTTGCTGTACTACTGGCACTTTAAAAGGCTTTTAAAGGCTTTTTAATGTATATTCAGTCACTTTGCTGCTCTTTTTTTGTTTATTTTTATTGTATATATTATTTGTATTTGTATGGTATTGTTTTTGGAGATGTATACTGCGGCAGGGAATGGGGAGTAAGCATTCCAATGTACTAATAAAAATATCTTGTATCTTGTACAATCATATGATAATCTTATCATAATCACATGATCATCTCATCATAATCACATACTAAACTCATTATAATTACATGATATTCTTATCATAATCACAGCATAAAGTCATAATCACATGATCATCTCCTCATAATCACATGATCATCTCCTCATAATCACATGAAAATCTCATAATCACATGATATTCTCATCATATTTCTATGATAATTTCATCATAATCACATGAAAAACGTTCTTGTCTCAGTTCGGAGCTGCTTCTCTGGGCTTGACGTCAGCCGCTGTACCTGGTCTTCATGGATGTCCTGCTCCTCCCTCTGCTGCTCCTGGTGCTCCTCCTCCTCCACCTCCTCTTCCCGGATGTGGCATCCCACCGCCACCACCACCTCCTCCTTTGTTGGGAGCTCCTCCTCCTCCGCCTCCTCCCCCTGGGCCGTTGTGTGTCCTGGGCTCCCCCACACCCCTGGTTCTCCCCTACGGCCTGAGACCCAAGAAGGAGTTCAAACTGGACACCTCCATGAGACGCCTTAACTGGTCCAAGGTGAGAGCTTCAGACCCAGAGGGACCTGTTGCCTGCTGTCCTATTGGAATGGGCTCAGGGAGGGACCGGCTGTCCTATTGGAATGGGCTCAGGGAGGAACCTGCTGTCCTATTGGAATGGGCTCAGGGAGGGACCTGTTGTCCTATTGGAATGGGCTCAGGGAGGGACCGGCTGTCCTATTGGAATGGGCTCAGGGAGGGACCTGCTGTCCTATTGGAATGGGCTCAGGGAGGGACCGGCTGTCCTATTGGAATGGGCTCAGGGAGGGACCGGCTGTCCTATTGGAATGGGCTCAGGGAGGGACCTGCTGTCCTATTGGAATGGGCTCAGGGAGGGACCGGCTGTCCTATTGGAATGGGCTCAGGGAGGCCCAACACCAGCCGAACAATGAAAACTACTGCTTTTTAATGATGAATAGAAATGGGGAAACTTAACGACACTGAAGAGTGTCGTTAAGTTTTATCAACAGGAATATAAAATACTAAACTACAGTAGTTAAATCATGATGTTATCAGCAGGTTAATAAATATAAAATACTAAACTACAGTAGTTAAATCATGAGGTTATCAACAGGTTAATAAATATAAAATACTAAACTACAGTAGTTAAATCATGATGTTATCAGCAGGTTAATAAATATAAAATACTAAACTACAGTAGTTAAATCATGATGTTATCAGCAGGTTAATAAATATAAAATACTAAACTACAGTAGTTAAATCATGATGTTATCAACAGGTTAATAAATATAAAATACTAAACTACAGTAGTTAAATCATGATGTTATCAGCAGGTTAATAAATATAAAATACTAAACTACAGTAGTTAAATCATGATGTTATCAGCAGGTTAATAAATATAAAATACTAAACTACAGTAGTTAAATCATGATGTTATCAACCGGTTAATAAATATAAAATACTAAACTACAGTAGTTAAATCATGATGTTATCAACATGTTGAGAAATATAAAATGCTAAACTACAGTAGTTAAATCATCTGGATGTACAATGCACCATGGACGTCAATTGATATTATATTGATATTATACAAATTGCGTCTATAGTTTATTCTATTTTTGTCTCATGGCCGTGAAGCGCTGTCATCACTGCCACTGTGTCTCGTTGGACATTTGGACATCTTGGGACCAAATTGAGATTGGCATGTTCACATGGGTGGTCCATGTCTCTTGATCTTGGTATGATAGTCACTGTCCATGTCTCTTGATCTGGGTACGATAGTCACTGTCCATGTCTCTTGATCTGGGTACGATAGTCCCTGTCCATGTCTCTTGATCTGGGTACGATAGTCCCTGTCCATGTCTCTTGATCTGGGTACGATAGTCCCTGTCCATGTCTCTTGATCTGGGTACGATAGTCACTGTCCATGTCTCTTGATCTGGGTACGATAGTCCCTGTCCATGTCTCTTGATCTGGGTACGATAGTCCCTGTCCATGTCTCTTGATCTGGGTACGATAGTCACTGTCCATGTCTCTTGATCTGGGTACGATAGTCACTGTCAATGTCTCATTATCTGGGTACGATAGTCCCTGTCCATGTCTCTTGATCTGGGTACGATAGTCCCTGTCCATGTCTCTTCATCTGGGTACGATAGTCCCTGTCCATGACTCTTGATCTGGGTACGATAGTCCCTGTCCATGTCTCTTGATCTGGGTACGATAGTCACTGTCCATGTCTCTTGATCTGGGTACGTAGTCACTGTCCATGTCTCTTGATCTGGGTACGATAATCACTGTCAATGTCTCATTATCTGGGTACGATAGTCCCTGTCCATGTCTCTTGATCTGGGTACGATAGTCCCTGTCCATGTCTCTTGATCTGGGTACGATAGTCACTGTCCATGTCTCTTGATCTGGGTACGATAGTCCCTGTCCATGTCTCTTGATCTGGGTACGATAGTCACTGTCCATGTCTCTTGATCTGGGTACGTAGTCACTGTCCATGTCTCTTGATCTGTGTACGATAGTCACTGTCCATGTCTCTTGATCTGGGTACGTAGTCACTGTCGATGTCTCTTGATCTGCGTACGTTAGTCACTGTCCCTGTCTCTTGATCTGGGTACGATAGTCACTGTCCATGTCTCTTGATCTGTGTACGATAGTCACTGTCCATGTCTCTTGATCTGGGTACGATAGTCACTGTCCATGTCTCCTGATCTGGGTACGATAGTCACTGTACTTTGTGAGCACTTTGTCTACTGTTGTGAGTCTTTTTAGGATGATTAGTATACTCTTGTGAGTAAGAAGCCAACCCTTTTGATTTGTAGGTTGACATTTCACAGATGAATACATTGGCTAAGAGGAGCGGAAAACCCAAACAAAAGAAAACCAAAGTTTTTCTGTGTCTCTTCCCTTCTTCACAGCAGATCTGAACATCTGGAGCATGTCTCTGCTAGGGCTGCCGTCCTCTAACTTAGCTTCTGTGTACTGGCAACGCAAGCCTTCCAGATGTTCCTGGTCCTCTCAGAACCTGTTTCCTGCTCCACTGCCAGCAGTCATTAAGAATATGCTGGCTGGTTTCTGTCTGCTGCAGCCCTATTGTGGGGCCAGAGATGTTCCTCAGCAGATGTTGCTCTAACAGCGACCGCAGAGCCATGATTGGTGATTAATAATTGAATGTAATTGGTAGGATGCTACAGATGTTTGGCATGGGGCGACCATATGCTTGTTGTTGTGGAGAAGAAGACTTTTGAGCAGGTTTGAGATTATATGTTAAAGCAGCTGCCCGGGACCATGTCCTTCTATATACTAGACAGAGGAGCAAGTTGTTCACAAACTGGTAGAATTAGAAGGACCAGAGTTAGCTGTTTATCACCGGGAACTACTGGGTTGTTTGTGGCGTGTTCCCAGGCTCTCCCAGAACCTCATTAAGACCATAAGGCTCGCAGACAGAAACAATAGGAACAAGACAACACTTTCACACCTGGATGACCACATGTCTCAGGAGGACTCTGGTGGAGCTGCAGCAAAACTGAGAATAGACTTTAATACGCCTACAATGCCACTCCTGTAACCCTACGACCCTGTGACCCCTACGACCCCTGGGTGTTGAGTTAAAGCTTCTCTCCTCTGGGATGACTTCAAAGACTTCCATCTTACTGTGTATTGATTTGTATTATTATTATTTATCCTCTCTGTCTCCACCTTGTTTTGACCTGTCAACACCACTACAGTTTGACGTACTCCAAATGTGCCGTGTAGCTCTTACACTTCAAGTCAATAAATCAATACATCAATAAATCATTATTGTAGAACAGAATAGACTCCCAGCAACAGTTAAGCAGTATACTAAATATAATGACTAGGCCCTATACTCCAGGGCAGGGGTAACCAACAGGTCGATCGTTTGAAAAAAATATATAATTTTTTAATTATACCTAGCTCTGGCTTGTTGATTTGAATCACGCATAGGTCATTTTACAAACTCCAATTGGTTATTTGATATGCTGAGGTCTATGAATGGCTGCACGCAATTGTGGGTGAGGTTAAAAAAAAATCCCAAAACAGGGAGAAGCCCCTCTCTGCTGATCGCTTGACACGGGCAGAACACAGAACACAGAACACAGGCCCTTTAGCCAGTGGAGCCCAGTTAGGGAACAGCTCACTGAACAGCTCACTGAACTCATAATGAGCACTAAGTTAACCCCCATAGCCGTGGAGCGCTGTCATCACTGCCACTGTGTCTCGTCGGGCGCCCTTGACATCAATGAGAGGGGGATAGCATATATATATATAGATATATATATAGCCTTTCATTATCTAAGTTTTGTATGAGCATTATTACCGGACATTTTGACTGGCAGGTCAGATGAACAGTTTTACTCCTAAGTGGGTTTTTTGGAAGATATCTGATTTGTAGATCTTGGCTTACATTTTGGAATAAAAAGTGATCTTGGGCTTGAAAAGGTTGGTTACCACTAGAGCAAGATGTCTCCTAACCCCTACCTGCTTCTGTACCTGAATTCACTGCAAGTTGCCTTTTTAAAACAATCTGCTTTACAATGTTAGTAATAATAGCATTGGCAGCTAAATGTCTATATTCTGTATTTAGTATTGTATCAAGTCAAGTTTATTGTCACTTCACAGTTTACACAAGTATAAAGCAGTGAGTGAAAATCTTATGTGCAAAACCCGACGACAGACAGCAGTTATAAAAATAAGAATAGAATATAACAAAAAATAGAATAAAACAGAATAGAATAAAAGTAATAAAATGCAATTTATAAAATGCAATATATCGGCACAGAAAAAGAGCAATATGTATATATAAATCAATGTAATAAAATATACATTGTTATATGCTATACTCCCTTGTTCAGCAGCCTGATGGCCTGACTGTGGAAGCTATCTCTGAGTCTATTTGTACGGCACTTGATACTGAGGTATTGCCTGCCTGACGGTAAAAGTGAGTACAGTTCGTGGCTGGGGTGGGCAATGTCTTTTATGATGCGTTTGGCCTTGGCCACGCACCGCTGGTTGTATATATCCAGGAGGGAGGGGAGCTCACCTCCAACGATATACTGGGCCGTCCGCAGGGTGATACACCCTGTAAGAACACTCTCGATGGTGCCGGTATAGAATGTTCTCAGGATGCAGGGGCCCATGCTGAATTTCCTCAGACGCCTGAGAAAATACAGGCGTTGTTGGGCCCTTTTCACCACGTGTGTGGTGTGCATGGACCATGTGAGGTCCTCGGAGATATGCACGCCGAGGAACTTGAAGCTGCTGAACCTCTCTACTGCAACACTGTCGATGGAGATAGGGCCGTGCTCTCCTCTCTGCTTCCTGAAGTCCACGATCAGCTCCTTGGTCTTCTTGACGTTGAGGGCGAGGCTGTTCTCCTGGCACCACTTCTCCAGCGATCCAACCTCCTCCTTGTAGGCTGTCTCGTCATCGCCGGCGATCAGACCCATCACTGTCGTGTCGTCAGCAAACTTGATGATGACGTTGGAGCTGTGCATAGCCATGCAGTCGTGGGTGTAGAGGGAGTAGAGGAGAGGGCTCAGCACGCATCCCTGGGGGGCTCCCGTGTTGAGGGTCAGTGGCTCTGAGGTGGTGCTGCCACCTCAGATGGTGCTGAGGTGGTGCTGAGGATCCGCTGATCCCGTGTGTTGCTCGTTATGTGTTGGTAGAACTTCGGGAGAACCTTTTTCAGGTTCGCCTTGTTGAAGTCCCCCGCCACGATGAGAGCAGCCTCAGGGTGTGCCGACTCCTGTTCGCTGATAGCCCCGTACAGTTCCTTCAGCGCTGTGTCCATGTTGGCTTGTGGGGGAATGTAAACAGCGGTCACGGTTACCACTGTAAACTCCCGAGGTAGCCAGTATGGACGGCACATAAGCATCAGGTACTCCATGTCCGGAGAACAGAAAGACTTGAGGGGATGAACATGACTTTGGTTGCACCAAGATCTGTTTATCATGAGACATACCCCGATGATACAGTTTTCCTTAGTTTCCCGGTGGAATTGAATACAAGCCTGTAGCTCACTTAACTTATTGTCCAGAGACTGTACATTAGCCAGTAGAATGGTGGGTAGTGGGGGGGGGGGGGGGCGATCGGATCGACATCTCAGCCTGACTAGCACGCCGGCTCGCTTCCCTCGCTTCTTCCTGCGACGCTTGCGTGTAATCGTGCCCAAGATTGTCGGAGATAATCCAGCTTTGACTTTGGGCGGGACGTCCGAGTCGAAAGAATGAAAAAACTCTGGTAGGCGGCGAGCGACTGTCGATCTGATCTCCCGAAGTGTGCAAAAGTTATAAATTCAAGATTCAAGAAACTTTATATATCCCGAGGGAAATGAATGTGCAACAGTTGACACAGGGGGAATAAATGCACACACAAATATACTAATACCTAAGCTAAAAACTAAATAACAACAACTAATAACCAAAACTAGTATAAACAAAATATAACTAAAATAACTCTAAATGAAATCTAAGTGTATTGATAGATGAATAAAATGAACGTGCTGCTAACTTCCAAGGATCCACAAAGATAGTCGCGATAAAAAGAATAAATAACAAAAAACTGCGTCGTCGTGCAGGAGCTTGCGACACGGCAGCCATCTCGTATGGTGCCAAAGTATATATTATTCTATACTTTAGTTCTAGTAACAAAGACATTGCATGTCTATATTCTGTATTGCATATTATTCAATATTTGTGTCCATAGTCTGATGTACGTTATCCATGGCAGGATAAGTTGTGTGATCATGAGCTCAATGGTTTCCATGATCTCTAATATGTGTCTCCTTATGGAACCATCATGTTAGCTTATACCTCCCCTGACCTTAAGATGACCATCATTCATCACCAGGATCACATGTATTAGAGCCTCTAGCCTGCTGGAGGCACACATACACCATCCACACATACATGCTTACAACTATCTGTGATCTTGTGATTGTGATCTTGTGATTGTGATCTTGTGATTGTGTGTTCAGATTCGACCCCAGGAGATGTCAGAGGGATGTTTCTGGGTGCTGGCCGATGAGGTTCGCTACGCTAAGCCCCACCTTCTCAACAGACTAGCCCACACCTTCGGGTCCCAGAGAGCAGGTGGGTCACAGCTCTCATATTAATAATTCTATCTATTATTATCTATTAATAACTATTAGAATAAAATAGTGCTCTTCAAGACACCCAGAGACCAGCTGAGTCACAGCTTGAATAATAATAATAATTATAATAATATTAAAATTTGATATTAATAATAATTAATATTATTATACTCATAGTACTAGTGTTTCACTCATTGTACTGGTGTTTTTACTCATAGTACTAGGCTTTTTACTCATAGTACTAGCGTTTTTACTCATTGTACTAGACCAGTATAACAGACCAGTAACAGGAGTATAGACCAGTATAACAGACCAGTTACAGGAGTATAGACCAGTATAACAGACCAGTAACAGGAGTATAGACCAGTTTAACAGACCAGTAACAGGAGTATAGACCAGTTACAGGAGTATAGACCAGTAGAACAGACCAGTAACAGGAGTATAGACCAGTAGAACAGACCAGTTACAGGAGTATAGACCAGTAGAACAGACCAGTTACATGAGTATAGACCAGTAGAAGAGACCAGTAACAGGAGTATAGACCAGTATAACAGACCAGTTACAGGAGTATAGACCAGTATAACAGACCAGTTACAGGAGTATAGACCAGTTAACAGACCAGTTACAGGAGTATAGACCAGTACAGGAGTATAGACCAGTAGAACAGACCAGTACAGGAGTATAGACCAGTAGAACAGACCAGTTACAGGAGTATAGACCAGTAGAACAGACCAGTTACAGGAGTATAGACCAGTAGAAGAGACCAGTAACATGAGTATAGACCAGTATAACAGACCAGTTACAGGAGTATAGACCAGTATAACAGACCAGTTACAGGAGTATAGACCAGTTTAACAGACTAGTTACAGGAGTATAGACCAGTAACAGTATAGACCAGTAGAACAGACCAGTTACAGGAGTATAGACCAGTAGAAGAGACCAGTTACAGGAGTATAGACCAGTAGAACAGACCAGTTACAGGAGTATAGACCAGTATAACAGACCAGTAACAGGAGTATAGACCAGTAACAGGAGTATAGACCAGTATAACAGACCAGTTACAGGAGTATAGACCAGGAGAACAGACCAGTTACAGGAGTATAGACCAGTATAACAGACCAGTTACAGGAGTATAGACCAGTAGAACAGACCAGTTACAAGAGTATAGACCAGTATAACAGACCAGTAACAGGAGTATAGACCAGTTTAACAGACCAGTAACAGGAGTATAGACCAGTTACAGGAGTATAGACCAGTAGAACAGACCAGTTACAGGAGTATAGACCAGTATAACAGACCAGTAACAGGAGTATAGACCAGTAACAGGAGTATAGACCAGTATAACAGACCAGTTACAGGAGTATAGACCAGTATAACAGACCAGTTACAGGAGTATAGACCAGTTTAACAGACCAGTTACAGGAGTATAGACCAGTATAACAGACCAGTAACAGGAGTATAGACCAGTAACAGGAGTATAGACCAGTAGAACAGACCAGTTACAGGAGTATAGACCAGTATAACAGACCAGTTACAGGAGTATAGACCAGTAGAACAGACCAGTTACAGGAGTATAGACCAGTAGAAGAGACCAGTTACAGGAGTATAGACCAGTAGAACAGACCAGTTACAGGAGTATAGACCAGTATAACAGACCAGTAACAGGAGTATAGACCAGTAACAGGAGTATAGACCAGTATAACAGACCAGTTACAGGAGTATAGACCAGTAGAACAGACCAGTTACAGGAGTATAGACCAGTATAACAGACCAGTTACAGGAGTATAGACCAGTATAACAGACCAGTTACAGGAGTATAGACCAGTAGAACAGACCAGTTACAGGAGTATAGACCAGTTGTTTCAGCAACTTGTCTCACCTTTCTTCAAGCCGCCGCGCAAGCCAGGCCAGGGGGATTTCCGACGCACGTTCAGTAAACTTAAACTAATTACAAAGAAAATAGGATCTCCTGTCCTTCTAAATAGTACAACAAAAAAGGTGTATCCGTGTTCCAATGTAAATGTAAACGAAAAGGGCATCTAACTTAATCTGTTCTTGCTCTCGCGTTTTATCTAGTTCTACTTTGTTCTAATTATGTGTATGTGTGTGTGTGTGTGTGTGTGGTCAAAAAACTATTTCGCTCCCGACTGTGGCTAGCGTTTCCATACAAAGACGCTCACCTCCCGGCCTCACTTCCTGTCTACCTATTTAAGAGTTCTGAGTCAAAGTAAAAGTGCCAGCAGGGGGAGGAAATTTCAATCAAATAAAACTAAGGATGAATTGGCTGTAACAAACCGGCCCCTAATTGTTAGCCATCTTGGAGAACAATTACCAAAAAGGAGCCAATTAAAGTTCTAAATCTAATGTCCAAATACATTAGTCAAAGTGTAAATCTAAGTAAATATTTTCATTCACTACTCATGTTATCTGTGATCTTCCGCTTCCATCTTCTGCCTCCATAAGTAGGCATAGTTTGCTCACTGGCCGTTCAAGAATGTTCGCTTTGGTCTTTAAGTCAGTCTGAGTGTTTCTAGTGACTCTACATAGTCTCCGTTTTAGCAGAAGTGCCTGAAACTTCAGCATCCAAGCTACAGCTCTTTTGAGTCTGTTCCAGTTTGAGTAATACTCAATAAGTTTGCTTAGCGGGCTCTTTGCTTCTACAATCAAACTGTTCACAAGTGTTTCTTTTTTCACCTCGGGATCATTTGACTCGATGGGTGGAAAATCTTTTAGCACATTTGGCCATTCAGTGTCTGGTTTAGCAAGAAACTCTGGTCCTTGGAACCATCTTTTGGACTTCAGGAAAGCCTCAATACTCAGACCACGTGAGACGTCATCAGCTGGATTTTCCTTCGACCTGATGTGCCGCCACTGGTCTTTGTCTGAAAGCTCACGGATGTCTGAAATCCTGTTGGCCACGTAGGTTTTGAATCTTCTGTTCTCATTCTTTATGTATTTCAGCACAGATTCACTGTCTGTCCAAAAGGCTGAGGGCTCCAACTCCAACTCCAGTTCTGTCCTCAGCAGTCGATCCATCTTGGCTGCAAGTGTTGCTGATGCTAACTCTAATCTAGGGATAGTTATTTGCTTCAGCGGTGTCACTCTGGATTTCCCCAGAACAAGCGTTACGTGGATTTCACCCGTTCTGTTGGTCAGTCTGAGGTAGCTGACACTGCCATAGCCATGTTCGCTCGCATCACAAAAGTGATGCATCTGTGCCTTTTCAACTTGGCCAAAGTTCTTGGGCTTAATGCATCTGTCAATGTTAACTTTGGACAGTTGTTCCAGTTCAGCAAGCCACTTCTTCCAAGGTGTGAGGTAAGTCTCTGATATGCAGTCATCCCATCCACACTTCAGTTTGCAGAGGTCTTGGAGGATCTGCTTTGCTTTTAGGATGAATGGTGCCAGGAATCCTAAGGGATCATAAATAGAGCTGACGACTGATAGGATCCCCCGACGCGTCAGGGGTCTGTCCTGGAGAGCGACACGGAATACGAAGGTGTCCTTTTCAATGTTCCATTGAATTCCTAGAGCTCTCTCTAGTGGCAGCTTCTCTCTGTCCAGGTCCAGTTCTTTGATCTGCTTTGCCTTGTACTCATCGGGAATGGAAGAGAGCACAGAGCGGCTGTTGCAAATCCACTTTGTGAGCTTGAATCCACCCTGAGAGCAGAGGTCTCTGAGGTCTTTGCAGAGGGTAATGGCCTGGTCCTCTGTTGCTACAGATTTAAGACAATCATCTACGTAAAAGTTGCATTTGATGGTCCTGCTCACCTCTTCAGCATAGCCGTGACCATGGTCATCTGCAGTCTTGCGCAGTGCTAAGTTGGCACATGATGGAGAGGATACTGCTCCGAATAGGTGGACTGTCATCCGGTACTCCTCGAGATTCTTCGACGTGTCTCCGTCTGGCCACCACAGCAATCTCAACAGGTCTCGGTCATCCTCATGGACACGGACTTGGTGAAACATCCCTTCTATGTCTGCCATCATAGCAATGGGTTCTTGGCGGAACCTTAGCAGAACGGCGAGGAGAGGATTCGTCAGGTCAGGTCCTTGAAGTAGTTTGTCATTGAGGGATTCTTGTTGGAATGTCGATGAACAATCAAATACCACTCTTAGGGTTTTCTTCCTTTTGTGATACACTGCATGATGTGGGATGTACCACACTTTTCCATCTTGCCTCTGAAGCCTGTCCTGTGGCACCGTCTCAGCATAGCCTTTCTGGATGACGTCAGTCATAAAGTTCCTGTATTCCAAGGCATAAGTTGGATCGGATTTGAACTTTCTGATCAGGTTCAGGGCTCGTTGCTTGGCAACGTCACGGTTGTTCGGCATCATCACGTCTCGGTCACGCAGTGGAAGTGACATATAGTAATGTCCGTTCTTGAGCACTACTGAGCTTTTGGCACTCTGCATGAACATGTGATCTTCAGCAGACATCTCTTTCTTTTCGTCAAATTTCCTCTCAGGAAAATCATGATTGTACTGCTGTACCAGTAGATCCTTCAACTCTGTCACAGAGATGTGGTTTGCAGTTAATGTCGGCAATCTTGAGGACTCCTCAGCAGTGCAAGAGTTGAGTGGTCCGTTGATCACCCATCCTAACACTGTCTTGACTGCATAAGGTCCGCCGTCTTCGGCATTGATAATCTGCCATGGTTCAAGGGCTCTAGGGGCATTCGCTCCTATAAGAAGGTCAATGTCCGCGTCAATCTTATTCAGCTTGACTTCTTTCAAGTATGGCCAGTTTGAGATGTCCTTCTGAGTTGCAACGTTCTCGTGGGTCACTGGGATGGCATCTTGTGTGTAGACCTTAGGGAGTTCTATGAAGGTGTTCCCTTCCAGGTTGCCTACTTCCAGTCCAGAAAGCTCATAACTTGAGACAGTCTTGATCTGCCCCATCGTCCGTAGGAGAATCTCAGTCTTACGGCCTCTAGCGTTCAACTGTCTTCTCAGTCTCTCCGTACAGAACGTCCCTGAACTGCCTGGATCCAGAAAGGCATAGGTCAGCACGGCCTTGCTTCCCTTTGTGGCTTTTACTTGCACCGGCACAATTGACAGAGCACAGTCTTTGCCGGCCCCGGTTACTCCACCAGCTTTGAGGGTTACATGACCACTGTTGATGGAGGCCTCCTTCTGTTTTACTGGTTCAATCAGCCTTACTTTGTCTAAATGCAAGATGGTGGGGTGTTTACCTTGACATTTCTCACAGGTCATCCTCCTCTTGCAATCTTTGCTCATGTGTCCTCTCAAAAGACATCCAAAACAGAAGCCTTTGGTTTTAAGGAACTCTACTGTGGCGACATGTGGTTGTGTCTTCAACTTCTGGCAATCCTTCAGGTGATGTTTGCCTTCACAGAATGCACAGATGACACAGGAGTCAGATATGTTTGGATATTTAAATACAGGATCTTTCGAACATGTTCTAATGTTACAATCATCGGTCAACACTGCTACCGTTGTAGCAAAGCTACTGCCCTTGCTCCTTAGTGAGTCTGGCTGTTTGGAAATGGCTGCAGTCTTGGTCTTGTTGTAGTCCTGAATGTCACCAAACAGAGGGTCCAGGAGAATCTTGGCCTGCTTTTCCATAAAGGCTACAAGGTTATGGAAACGGGCTCTGTGACCTGTTCTTTCCAAGATATCACATGCAGTGGTTCTCCACTTCTCTTTCAGCTTGTAGGGCAATTTAGTAATGATCAGTTTCATGTTAGAGGGTAAATCTAGCTCTTCCATGATCTTTAGGTCTTGCATTGTATTGCAGCAGCCTCTAAGATACAGTGCATAGCTCTTTAGTTCTTTGCCATCATCAGGTTTGATATTTGTCCACTTCAGGGCCTTATCCATGTATGCAATTGTGATTTTCAATTCGTCTCCAAAGTTCTCCTGTAGGAGTCTTTTAGCCTCTTGATACCCTCTTGAAGGGTCCATATGGAAGCAGCTTTGGACGAGTTCTCTGGGTTGGCCTGATGTATACTGCTCGAGATAATACAGGCGATCTTGACTGTTTGTGGTTTTGTCTTCAATGCTGTATTCAAAGGCACGCATGAATGTTTTAAAACGTAATGGATCACCATGAAAGGCTTGTATCTCTCTAACAGGTAATAGCGTTTGCTTATGTTGCAGTACAAGTAAATCAACAATGTCATTCTGTCTTTGCATGACAGAAGACAAACAGTCATAGTCTGGCCTTGGTTCAGTTATAATGGGCTTTTGACCACTTTCCCTTGGAGGGATGTCCTCCTTCTTGAGCTTTAAAGAGATTGGCGTTTTTGCCATTGTGACAGACTGCTTTGGGGTTGAGACTGGATGCATTGGGATAACTTGCGGTCGCTTTGTAATTGTAACAACTCTGGCAGGTCTAGGCAGTTGCAGAATTGTTTGCAGTGGTGTTTTAGGAACTGTAGATATCCTAGCAAACTCTACAGGTGACTGCTGTAGTCTTGAAGCCTGTGAAAATGGTCTATGGCTTTCCAGGTAGGAGTTCATGCCATCTTCAGACCTTCCTGACTGCACATCGAAGCTTTCCAGGACCTTTATCTTGGCTTCTGATGCTGCAATGTCTGCATCAAGTTGGCTGTTTTCTATCTTTGAGTCTAAGATCAACCTCTCTTGCTCAAGCGCATGCTTAACATTAATTGCTTCCCTACGTGCCACCAGTGCAGCTTGCTCAGCAAGAGCTTTTCTATGTGCTGATGACACCGAAGATGACTTAGATTTACTAACATTAGAAATACTATCTTTTGGAAGGATCAAATCTTGTGGATCTGTTGACTCAGTTGGATCTAATGCAGCCTCTTGCTGCTCTGATTCAGCCACTGGTTCAACAGACTCTTCTGCAGGCAAATCTTGTTCCTGTAATTCCCCTTGCAGTGCCATTAATTCCTCCCATTTCTGTTCTTCCACTAGGAAATCTTGAAATGGTTCCATCCTAGGTTCATACCATTCCATTTTGTCTTTTATCTTGTCCTCTTCTGGTAATTCATTTTGCACCGCATCATGGGCATTCTTAAAGTCTTCACAAAGTGATTGAAAAGTAACAAGATGTTGTTTCACTGCATCAAAATCTTGTTTCTGCATTTCTTTTTTAAGTTCGTTCATTTTGCGTGTGCATGTTGCTAATTTGCATTTTCGGACCTTCCTTAGCTCCTTAATATGCTCATCCATAAGATCATCAGATTTAGCACCATCCATAATGGCCGTTAATAATTATAGGCTTGAAGCACACTGTTTTAATAAACCTGATTCACGCAATTCAAACAAGTAAACCAATCAAACGTTCCACTACGCCAACGATTCCGTTAATAAACCGTAGGCTCTCATTCATAAAACAGGTTTGTTTCCTAAACGCTCGGATGCGCGAGCTTTATGCAATATATCAGCGCTACAGCCAAACACTTCACCGTTGAGGTTACAAAATAACAAATAACGTTTGAGCACAAGTCCAAAGTTCAAACGTTTCAAAGCGAAGCACACTAAGCTGTATCAAACTTTTCTTGACGTTTATCAAGCACTCAAAAGTCAACGTTCTTGTCCAAATAAAACAGTCAGAGTTCGCGTTACTCACGACCCGATGAAAGTTTTTCAGATGCAGCAGGTGTCCTGATAGCAATGTAGAATCCGTGTGGTTTATCCTCCGGTGATAGTAATCCAATACGGATTTCTTTCGTAATCCTTGAAGATGTTTTTACTCTCGTAATCCTTGACGAAGTTTTTTGACTTTGTTTCAGCAACTTGTCTCACCTTTCTTCAAGCCGCCGCGCAAGCCAGGCCAGGGGGATTTCCGACGCACGTTCAGTAAACTTAAACTAATTACAAAGAAAATAGGATCTCCTGTCCTTCTAAATAGTACAACAAAAAAGGTGTATCCGTGTTCCAATGTAAATGTAAACGAAAAGGGCATCTAACTTAATCTGTTCTTGCTCTCGCGTTTTATCTAGTTCTACTTCGTTCTAATTATGTGTATGTGTGTGTGTGTGTGGTCAAAAAACTATTTCGCTCCCGACTGTGGCTAGCGTTTCCATACAAAGACGCTCACCTCCCGGCCTCACTTCCTGTCTACCTATTTAAGAGTTCTGAGTCAAAGTAAAAGTGCCAGCAGGGGGAGGAAATTTCAATCAAATAAAACTAAGGATGAATTGGCTGTAACACCAGTAGAACAGACCAGTTACAGGAGTATAGACCAGTAGAACAGACCAGTTACAGGAGTATAGACCAGTAGAACAGACCAGTTACAGGAGTATAGACCAGTAGAACAGACCAGTTACAGGAGTATAGACCAGTAGAACAGACCAGTTACAGGAGTATAGACCAGTAGAACAGACCAGTTACAGGAGTATAGACCAGTAGAACAGACCAGTTACAGGAGTATAGACCAGTTACAGGAGTATAGACCAGTAGAACAGACTAGTTACAGGAGTATAGACCAGTAGAACAGACCAGTTACAGGAGTATAGACCAGTAGAAGAGACCAGTAACAGGAGTATAGACCAGTTACAGGAGTATAGACCAGTAGAACAGACCAGTTACAGGAGTATAGACCAGTAGAACAGACCAGTTACAGGAGTAAAGTCCTCTTGTTCCAACGCTGCTGTCACCATCACCTCCAATAAGAGTAGGCATAGCCTCCTGAATGAGGCTGAGGCCTCATCTCCTTCACCGGTTCCTAAGCAGGGAGACAAGGTTCCTCTTGGAGTGAAGGCTGTGTTCCTGTATGAACATCTCCACAGCCTTCAGCCCCAGCTGGTGATGATGTCAGAGGGCTCTCTCTCAGCCCCTCTGCTGCTGGGACGATTGATTTACACACACCTCCTCATCCGCTAGCTGGCACCATCTTGAATTATTCATCCAGGTGTTTTCTCTACCTGTCACAGCACCACATTTAACCCCCCCCCCCCACACACACACACACACACACACACACACACACACACACACACACACACACACACACACACACACACATTACCAATTTAATCGGACCTCCCACTTGTCATCTTGTTGAATAATAGAGACATTGCTAAACGACACGTGGTCAGACAAACCAGCTGCTCAGTGACACACACACACCGCATCACAACACATACATCTCACATGTTGTGGATGCTGAACTTATTCTGGGGCCAAAGTCTCCAAATCAGAGATTGTTTCCACTTCTTTCTGGTTCCTCCTCCTCCTCCTCCTCCTCCTCCTTCTCTGTGAGGATTCGGAGCTTATATCTACCTGATCAATGTGTGAGAGTATTTGTGGTTGTTGAGATGTTAGGGAGTGTGTGTGTCTGTCTTTGCTTTACATGTGCGTGTGTATGTGTGTGCACATGCATGTGTGTGTGTGTGCACATGCGTGTTCCTGTGTGTGTGTTCCTGTGTGTGTGTGATATCTGCTCATTAACAGAGCCATGTATTCACATGTTTCATCTCACGTAAAAGCAGCGGCATCTGGATCAACATGAAAGATGAATAATATAGGCTGTGTTCTTCTGGCCTTTTAAATATGAATGAGCTCCCTAGGCAGCGCTGGCTCCTCCTGCTGGGACCCTCCAGGACAACACGCTGGCTGAGGAGTGTTCTCTGTTGATATAACCCTACATCCTCCACATGAACACCACAAGTTTACACAGAGGCAACTATATACACTTTACATCCAGTCCAGGTCTAGCGGTCCTGTTGGTAGGGGAGGTTCTCCCTCCCTCCATCTCAGCACCTTAAAGGTAATGCAGCCCCCTGCCTCCTTTGGATGCCCCAGGAGGTCAGCAGAGTGATGTTGTGTCGGTGGAGGTCCTTCTGATAACAGATGGGGGCCGTGGGCCTCCATCGACCCTCCAGACGCTCACTTAATTACAGGCCTCTGATCGACATGTTGTCTCGGTAACCGCCTCCCAGTCGATCACAACCAATCAGCATGGAGACCACATAACAAATAACCCCTTCTACTGTTAGATTACACTAAATGTTCTTTAGATTGCTGGGAGAAGTGTGTGTGTGTGTGTGTGTGTGTGTGTGTGTGTGTGTGTGTGTGTGTGTGTGTGTGTGTGTGTGTGTGTGTGTGTGTGTGTGTGTGTGTGTGTGTGTGTGTGTGTGTGTGTGTGTGTGTGTGTGTGTGTGATATCACACTAGACTGTGTTTTAATTCACAGCTTCTAGATTTAATGTGGTATCTTTCATGCGTAGCTTAGTGTGGCCAGCAGCTTCATTTAAAGCATCTAAAGATGAGGCTGCGTGACTCCAGGTCCCACAGTCTGATGTTTGTCTCCCTTGAGACCGCTGAGATCACACAGACGAGGTGGAAATAGAACCCAAGATTTATTTTATTACTGAACGCTCGCTGCTCCTCATTTCTGAAAGGCGATAAAGACAAGACGTTTGACAGTCGTGGGACCCTTTGCTCTGTTGGTATCAGGCAGCCATTATAAACAGCCCAGCGCCTCCTCCTGCTCCTCCTCCTCCTAATTACACCTCAGGAAGATGTTGCCCATGTCGACTACCTGTTACCACGGCGACTCTCCGAGCATGCGGGCTGCGGCCCCTGGGTTGCCAGGGCGACCGTGTGATGACGATGGTGTGGGAGGAGCAGGAAGCCACCCGGCAGGAGGTGAGAGAAGGAGTGTTTCCTCTCTCCCCTCAGGGTTCTCTCCCCCTGAGCCCACACTTCTCTCATCTCTAAACACCTCTATATAGAATTACATTCTTAACCTCAACTTTAGTGAAAGAACAATCCCAACAAGAAAAACAAGCTCTGAATATCACTGTGTTGTTAGATCAGGTGTGGGACTGTTTCAGATCTGTTGAACTGGATTCATGAATCAAATCAACAGTTTGATGACCACACAGCCCAGGCTGCTGAAACACTCAAACTAAGAGTGTAGAACATATTGTACAAAAGTATTCAGTATACAGAGCAGACCTCCTGGTTCCTTCTCCTCCACCGCCTTCTCTCCATCTCCTTATTCCTCTGCTGTCTCCTCAAGGTTAACTGTAATTAATCTGTAATTACCACAGGTCAGACCTGTCAGACTCATTAGCCTGGCTCATTTCACATCTAATATCACATCTAATATCACATCACCGCTAATATCACATCTAATATCACATAAACATGAGGAAGAGAGACATGTAAAGATGAGGAAGAGAGACATGTACACATGAGGAAGAGAGACATGTAAAGATGAGGAAGAGAGACATGTAAAGATGAGGAAGAGAGACATGTAAACAGAGACAGCTTTTGGTATTTCCGTAGGACACAAGGCTTGCTTATTTCTGCATTAGTTGGTCCAGTCAGTTTTGATCACTTTAGTAACTCATGACATCAAACTGAGGATGTTTTCCCTTTCCTACACTCGACCTTTTAATAAAAATATACAATGAACACAAAAGAAAACATCTCAAACACACCTTCTTTATGACACCACAGAATCCTGCCTCCCCGCCTGCCAATTAGCTACTAATTGATCTGATGATTGATCTGATGATTGATCTGATGATTGATCTGATGATTGATCTGATGATTGATCTGATGATTGATCTGATGATTGATCTGATGATTGATCTGGTGATTGATCTGGTGATTGATCTGATGATTGATCTGGTGATTGATCTGGTGATTGATCTGATTGATCTGATTGATCTTGTCCTTTTCCACACCTGTTCGATCTGTGATGTGGACTTCCCACGTGTCCTGATGTTCGGGTGACATCCCAGGATGTGTACTCTTTAAATACTCGTTAGCTCTGGAGAATCATCTGGAGTTTTAAATCAGGAGAGGCCTTGGTCGTGAGGCTGTACCTCGCCCCAGGAAAGGCTGTTAGAGTTTTGTGTTTCCTCTAATTAGAGCGAGCGGTACTGTGTTCATTGTGTGTCCCTGAACTAATCTCGACAGATAAAGTCAATGGGTCCGGGTGTTGAAGATGTTCCTCCAGTGGAAGAGGTTCCTCCAGTAGAAGAGGTTCCTCCTGTGGAAGAGGTTCCTCCAGTAGAAGAGGTTCCTCCAGTAGAAGAGGTTCCTCCTGTGGAAGAGGTTCCTCCAGTGGAAGAGGTTCCTCCAGTAGAAGAGGTTCCTCCAGTAGAAGAGGTTCCTCCTGTGGAAGAGGTTCCTCCTGTGGAAGAGGTTCCTCCAGTGGAAGAGGTTCCTCCAGTAGAAGAGGTTCCTCCAGTAGAAGAGGTTCCTCCAGTGAAAGAGGTTCCTCCAGTAGAAGAGGTTCCTCCTGTGGAAGAGGTTCCTCCAGTAGAAGAGGTTCCTCCTGTGGAAGAGGTTCCTCCAGTGGAAGAGGTTCCTCCTGTGGAAGAGGTTCCTCCAGTGGAAGAAGTTCCTCCTGTGGAAGAGGTTCCTCCAGTGGAAGAGGTTCCTCCTGTGGAAGAGGTTCCTCCGAGCAGGCGGACTGCTCCTTGATAAGTTCCAGAGCTCTATCCTCAGGCTCACCCCTGCTTTACCTCATGATTTACTTTTTAGTTCCCCCAACCCCTCATCTGTCAAAGCAAGATGGAAAATACACAATACAGTAGGAATCCAGTGTGTCTAGAATTGTGTTCACATGTTGCATGCAGAGAACATTGAACTCATAGTATTCTGGTGAAATGCGTGTTAACCATGGACATGGCAAATGCTTAAATATCCCATAATGCATTTCAACAAAAGTATGTGAAGAATGTAGCGTGATGTCATAAATTATAATCAGCTTGCAAAGAATCTAAACCCTTTTTGTATGAATCTGTCATGCAGCGTGTCATTGCATTTGTGTGCCACTGAAAGTTTTATTTCACACATATTAAACCACTTACAAGATACAAGATATTTATTTGCCATTTGTACCAAATACATTGGAATGCTTGCTCCCCATTCCCTCCGGCAGTAAACATCTCAAAAAACAATACCATTCAAATAATATATACAATAACAATTTAAATGAGCAAAAAAAGGACAGCAAAGTGACTGGATAGATGGTATGAACATTAGTTTTTTTAAAGATTTAAAGGCATTTAAAGTGCAGTAGTGCAGCAGCATCATGAATACAGTGCAGTAGCTGTAACGAGTCCAGAAAGTCCAGCAAAGTATGTAAGTGTAATATTAATGACAATTTTATAAAAGTGAAAGTGGCAAAAATCCTAGCAGTTCAGTAGGCGCACTGCCTGTGGATAAAAACTATCCTTAAACCTGGAAGTACTTGCTGCGCAACCAGCGACTGGTGACCAAATGGTAGGGTGGAGAAGAGATGGTACCCAGGGTGGTTGCAGTCCTTTATGATGGACATGGCCTTCTTCTGACATCTAGTCCCAAAGATCTCCTCAATGCATGGAAGTTTACACCCGGTGATCTTCTCTGCCGTCCTCACGACCCTCTGGATGGCTTTCTTGTCCACACAGTGACGCCACTCGTCAGGACGCTCTCTATGGTGCCACGGTAGAAGTTCACTAGCCACCATTGGCCTATTAACGAACTTCAGTGGGAGAACCAGTTGTATAGAGCAGGGGTTCCCAACCGCCGGGCCGTGGACCGGTACCGGGCCGTGGAGCTGTTACTGCCGTGCCGCGAAACAGCTGTGTGTTTATCATCATATTTGACTCAAATCATTTGAGTATAGGTGAACGGCGGGCGGTATAATCTATATATAGAGATTATATATATAGTATAATCTATATATATAGATTATGTAGCGGTATATATGGGCGGTATAATCTATATATATAGATTAAATATATATCGGCGGCATAACGAGAGACTTTCAGTTACACGCGCTACTAAAGAGACTACGCGCTAGTGACGTGTCGGTCGCAAACGAGCCGGGTTTTGTTACGGTGCTCCGCGTACATGCGCGTTTATACTGAAATCGAGCCCTGCCGTTTTGTTAGGGGTGTGTGTTGACACACACTTTGACCACCGGTCCGCGAAAATTGACAACCGGTCCGCGAGATTTTTTTCATGTATCTGCCGGTCCGTGGCACAAAAAAGGTTGGGAACCCCTGGTATAGAGAACTCCTCTACCTCCCTCCCTGGAGAGCTAAATACTTTTTTTGCTCGGTTTGACGTGATCGGCAGCCCACAGAAGCCAGCGCCGCCTGAGGAGACCAGCCTGCTGAACATCCCGCACCTTCAAGCGGTTGAACATCCATAAGGCGGCAGGCCCCGACGAAATCCCGGGCCGCGTCCTCAGTTGGCAGGAGTCTTTGCAGACATCTTCAACCTCTCCCTGTCCACCATCGTGCCTGTCCCTAAACAACCCAAGGTAACATGCCTGAATGACTATAGGCATGTAGCCCTCACCTCGATTGTCAGCAAATGCTTCGTGAGGTTGGTCAAGGACTTTATTTGCTCAGTGTTACCTGACACGCTGGACCCATGGCAATTTGCATATCGTCAAAACAGATCCACGGACGACCATGCCATGGCCCTCCACACTGCCCTTTCCCACCTGGAGGGAAAGAACTGTTATGTGCAAAGGCGTGTGTCACCTACATCGTGTGTCACCTAGACAGAGCGATGGAAAGTTTGTATTCTTTCATTGATTCCCATTACCGGATAACCATGCCTCTACTCACCTCACCATCCGGATGCGTCTTCGCCTGACCCAGAAGGTCTCCGAGCTGGAAGGCAGAATATACGTTCTTTATCGGATCAGGGAAGACGAAAAGACTTTGGACTCCATTTTGTCGTTTTGCCCTGCACCAGAGATGGGTGTGTCTGTTCCATGTGTGGTCTCTGCCCCGACTCAATCTCGAAATCCGTGGGACGAGCGTGGTGCTAAACCCAGGGCCCTGGCTAATTCTACTTCACTCCCAGAGCCTTGGATCGAACCAGGAAATCGTCGAGGGAGACGCTCTTCTCGTGTTCCCCTCCCCTCGCGACATATCAAGCCCACAAACAGGTTTGCAGTTCTTGATGAGGAAGAATTTCCTTATTTGGATGGGAGATCTTCGTCCTTCATGGTTCATTCTACAGCGAGTGTCGGACAGCGTTCCCATATGGTTGCGCCTCGCAGCTTGAAGCCGGACTTTCCTTCAGCCCGGGCAAGGTCTGGTCTCATTCATCCGCCCTCAGCTGATCACTTGGTCCGAGATCATTCTCCTGCTCCGCCTGCCTCGTTATCGGAGCCCTCGCTGCGTCCACTTGGACCCTCCTCACTGGTGATAGGTGACTCTATCATCTACTCACTGGTGATAGGTGACTCTATCATCTACTCACTGGTGATAGGTGACTCTATCATCAGAAACGTGAGGGATAAGACGGCGGTGACTATCTGTTTCCCCGGAGCTAAGGTTGGCGATCTCATTGAAAGCATTCCTAGCTTGCTGGTTAAACACCCTCTCGCCCGCAATATAATTATTCATATTGGATGTAATGATATCTCTAATCGTAATCTTGAAACGTGATTTGACCTGCCTTTTTAATTGACTTAATGACTGTGGTAAATGTGTGTTTATCTCTGGTCCTATCCCTTCTCTTAAGAGTGGTGCAAACCGTTTCAGCAGATTATTAGCTCTTCACACCTGGTTACAGTCCATGTGTTCACTGTCCGAGGATCATTTTGTCTTCATTGATAATTTCAACCTTTTTTGGAACCGCTCCTCTTTTTTCGTACACTTAGTAACAAAAGAGAATTTACTATTCAAAAAAGGTATTTAGATACCACAGCAGAAACAAAATTCTCTGAACTTGCAAACTCATTTGATCCTTGTAATGTACACCACTCTGTAAACGAAATGGTTGATGCTTTTAATAGTAACTTCAGCAGAGCACTGGACACTGTTAAGATCAGTTAAGATCAAAAAGAGGTCCCGAAATAAAATATCCCCATGGATAAATAGTACTATCCGTGACCTTAAGAGAGTGTGTAGAGCTGCAGAACGGACATGGAGAAAAACTAAACTAGAGATTCACCGCAGTGTTTTTAAGGAGCATATCACTACATATAACAAGGCTATTTGCTCTGAGAGAAGAGTCCACTTTTCAAGGATCATTGCAGAGAATGGCGGCAATTCCAGGGTATTATTTTCAACCATTGACCATCTATTAAATCACCAGCCTCTGACATCCTCAGCCTAGCCTCTGTCTCAAAATGTGAGGAATTTGCAAAAAAAATTAACAATAAAGTAACCATCATTAGAGCTGGTATTGTCAGACATACCAGCGATACACACGATTTGCCTTGTAACAGACCAGCAACTTTGAGGAATTTTAGTAACATTTCTGAACCAGAACTTCATAAAATTGTAACACAGAGTAAATCATCAACTTGTAATCTTGACCCTGTCCCCACAAAGTTTTTAAAAAATGTTTTTAATAGTCTCTCTGAATCAGTTCTTAAAATAATTAATACATCCCTTGAGACTGGAATTTTTCCCAATGCATACAAAACGGCTGTTGTGAAACCGCTATTAAAGAAATCAAATTTTGATTATAATGTCTTAAGTAATTATAGGCCTATTTCCAACTTACCTTTTATGAGTAAGATACTTGAAAAAGTAGTTTTTAATCAATTTAATAACTTTTTAAATGTAAATGGTATCTTAGAGAAATTTCAGTCCGGTTTTAGATCTAATCACAGTACAGAAACGGCTCTGATTAAAGTAACAAATGATCTTAGACTTAGTGCTGCTGATGGCAGGGTCTCAGTTCTTATCCTTTTGGACTTGAGCGCTGCATTTGATACACTTGACCATAGCATACTAATTCACAGATTGGAAAACTGGGTTGGATTATCTGAATGTGCATTGAACTGGTTTCGAACATATTTTACAGAGAGAAGATTTTATGTTAGTTTGGGTGACTTTGTGTCTGAGGAACATGACATGTCCTTTGGTGTTGCACAGGGAAGCTGCCTTGGTCCCCTTCTTGTTTCATTATACATGTTAACCTCTAGGAGATGTTATCAGAAAACACAATGTTGATGTTCATAGCTATGCTGACGACACACAATTGTATATTTCTGTTGAGCCAATGATCCAAATGCTTTATGCTCCTTGACTACCTGTCTGTCTGCAATTGATCGATGGATGAGCGATAATTTTTTAAAACTTAATGAAGACAAAACAGAAATACTTTTAGTCGGCCCTAAAGCCAAAAGGGAAGCACTTTTTAATGGGTTAGGAAGTTTGGCTCACCAGAATAAATCGGAAGTAACTAGCTTAGGTGTAATTTTAGACTCTGATTTAAGTTTCAATACCCACATAAATAAGGTGACCAAAACAGCCTTTTTCCATCTACGAAATATTGCTAAGGTTCGACTGTTTTTAACCCAACAGGATGCTGAGAAGTTGATTCATGCTTTTATTTCCAGTAGATTGGACTATTGCAATGCTCTTTTCACTGGTCTTCCTAAAAAATCAATAGACAAGCTACAGCTAATTCAGAACTCTGCTGCTAGACTTTTAACGAAAAAACAAGGAAGAGAGAGCACATTACTCCAGTTTGAGCTGCATTGCATTGGCTCCCTGTATCTTTTAGAATTGATTTTAAAGTCCTTCTACTTGTTTTTAAAGCTCTTAACAATTTAGCACCCTCGTACATTTCTGATTTCCTGTCTTTTTATGTCCCCTCACGAGCCCAAAGGTCCTCCACAGCTGCTCTTTTAAAGGTTCCTGGGGGCCCAAAGGGAAAATTGGGGCATCTGCTTTTAATTTCTATGCACCACAGCTGTGGAACACAATCCCAACACATATTAGAGAGGCTGGCTCAGTGGACATTTTTAAACGACAGTTGAAAACATACCTTTTTAATATTGCTTTTAATTAGCAACTCTTTTTTTATTTATTTTTCTTTTAATCATTGATTTTATCCATTTTCTTTGCTTGTGATTTTAGACTGTGGTTTACTTTATGTTATTTTTCTTAATCTGTTATTATTCATTGTTTTATCTTTCTTTTATCATGTAATGTGAAGCACTTTGGGCTACATCTTGTATGAAAAGTGCTATATAAATAAAGTTATTATTATTATTAAATGCTGTTTGTGGACTACAGCTCAGCGTTCAACACGATAGTTCCTGCCAAGCTCGACACCAAGCTTAGAGGTCTAGGCGTGCCCCCATCCACGTGCAGCTGGATACTGGACCTCCTGTCGGACCGCCGTCAGGTGGTGAGGATGGGCAGCACCACCTCAGAACCACTGACCCCCAGGTGGTGAGGATGGGCAGCACCACCTCAGAACCGGGAGCCCCCAAGGATGCGTGCTGAGCCCTCTCCTCTACTCCCTCTACACCCACGACTGCATGGCTATGCACATCTCCAACATCATCATCAAGTTTGCTGACGACACGACAGTGATGGGCCTGATAGCCGGCGACGACGAGGCAGCCTACAGGGAGGAGGTTGGATCGCTGGAGCAGTGGTGCCAGGAGAACAGCCTCGCCCTCAACGTTAAGAAGACCAAGGAGCTGATCGTGGACTACAGGTAGCAGAGAGGAGAGCACGGCCCTATCTCCATCGACGGTGTTGCAATAGAGAGGGTCAGCAGCTTCAAGTTCCTCGGCGTGCACATCTCCGAGGACCTCATGGTCCACGCACACCACACACGTGGTGAAAAGAGCCCAACAACGCCTGTATTTCCTCAGGCGTCTGAGGAAATTCAGCATGGGCCCCCGCATCCTGAGAACATTCTATACCGGCACCATGGAGAGTGTTCTTACAGGGTGGATCACCGCCTGGTACGGGAACTGCACCGCACTGGAGCGTTTCATAGGGTGGTGTGGACGGTGGTGCGATATTTTATTACATTGATTTATATATACATATTGCTCTTTTTCTGTGCCGATATATTGCATTTTATAAATTGCATTTTTATTTTATATATTTTTTTAGCTTTGTATACTTTTTTTACTTATTTTATTCTATTCTGTTTTTATTTTATTTGATCTTATTTTTATAACTGCCGTCTCGTCGGGTGTTGCAGATAATATTTTCACTCACTGCTTTATACTTGTGTAAACTGTGAAGTGACAATTAACTTGACTTGACTTGACTTGATTCCACTTTTCTGAGGCACCGCAGAGCATAGAGGCCTAGGTGTGCCTTCTTCTGCATGACCTCTGTGTTGCGGGTCCACGCCAGGTCGTCAGAAATCTGTAGCCCAAAGAAACGGAAAAAGAAACGGAAGCAGCTGACGTTTTCCACCGGTGTCCGTCCAGGCTGATTGTGCAGTGGGTGCCCCGGTGGCTCCTGAAGTCCATGATGAGCTCCTTAGTCTTGCTGACATTCAGTGCAAGGCTGTTGTCCTCACACCATCGCGTCAGCTGGACCACCTCATCTCCGTACTCTGTTCCGTACTCTGTTCTGGTCGTCCTCGTTTATCAGGCCGATGACTGTGGTCTGCAAATCTGGTGACTGTGGTCTGCTAATCCGACTATTGCTATGCGTGGCTGTACAGTCATGTGTGTACAGCGAGTACAGCCGGGGACTTAGGCAGCAGCCTTTGGGTGCTCTGGTATTGGGGACCAGAGTGGATGAGATGTTGTTCCCAATCTTCACCACTTGAGGCCTGCCCGTCAGGAAGTCCATAATCCAGTTACAGATGGGGCCAGACCTAGGTCCCTCAGTTTAAGGACCAGCTTGGCAGGAACGATGGTGTTGAACGCCGAGCTGTAGTCAACGAACAGCAGTCTGACGTAGGTGTCGTTCCTGTCTAGGTGCTGCAGGGCCGTGTGTAGTGCCAGGGAAATGGCGTTGTCTACAGACCTGTTTGGTCTGTATGCAATCTGTTGTGGGTTAAGGGACGGAAATGTTCATATGCGACATTACAAGTTTCTCCAGGCACTTCATGGCTATGGGTGTTAAAGCCACTGGATGATCATCATTGAGGCTTGTTACCTTGGTCTTTTTGGGTAACGGCACAATGGTCTCATTGAAGCACGCTGGGACGACGGATTGTTGCAGTGATGCAATTTACCCTTCATTCATACTTAGCCTACTTGTAGTAATCGGAGTCGCCTGTTGTGAAAGCGGTACGTTCCTTTAGTTTGTTCCGTTCGTCAGTATTCATCCATGGTTTGCGGTTTGGGAATGAGCGAACAGACCTGGTCAAGATGCATTCCTCCACTAGCCTGTAAGTGTATGACATGATCTGCATACACATCCAGGTCAGTGGTAAAGGTAAATGGACATTTATATAGCGCTTTTCTAACCAATGGTTACTCAAAGCGCTTTACAAGACAGGCCTCACATTCACCCATTCATACACACATTCAACCACCAACGGCGGAGTCAGCCATGCAAGGAGACAGCCAGCACGTCAGGAGCAGTTAGGGTTAGGGTGTCTTGCTCAAGGACACCTCGACAGCTTTTGCTAGGAGGAGCCAGTGGTCTTGAATACACTCCAGTCAGTGATTTCCAGCCCACCCTGCAGATGTAATAAGGCATCATCTGTCCAGCGATGCACCTTTTTAAAAGCTGTGGGCGTGGACTTAAACTTCTGTTTGTAAACAGGAAGTAGAAGCACGGAGCCGTGGTCAGATTTTCTGAAAAACACGAGATCTAGACATCTAGGTTCCTCCATCAGTCGGAGGTCCTGTTCTCTAGGTTCCTCCATCAGTCGGAGATACTGTTCTCTAGGTCCTCCATCAGTCGGAGGTCCTGTTCTCTAGGTTCCTCCATCAGTTGGAGGTCCTGTTCTCTAGGTTCCTCGATCAGTCGGAGGTCCTGTTCTCTAGGTTCCTCCATCAGTCGGAGGTCCTGTTCTCTAGGTTCCTCCATCAGTCGGAGGTCCTGTTCTCTAGGTCTCTCCATCAGTCTGAGGTCCTGTTTTCTAGGTTTCTCCTCCATCAGTCCAAGGTCCTGAGGTCCACATAACACATTTCTATTTGAATCATGTTTATACTACTTCTATACCTTTAATGTTATTCAAATTGCATTTTGACTCAACTTGACAGCATTTACTGCGGGGGGGAATGAGGAGTAAGCTTTCCATTGCACTTGCAATTGCAATCATTGTCAAAAAGCTCTTAACAAATCATAACAGAAGTTATCATGACAGCGTTACAGAACACATAGTAATTAAGCCCATGCCCGTGTTTTTTGGCGGTTGTATTCCTCGCTCTTTAGATGGAAACATTCTTTAGTTTTATCCTTATATTATATATAATTATGTTCCGTGTGCTTTGTCATCAGATGTCGCTTTAGGTTTGCTGGCTTCATGGCTTTCTTCACACCTGAAGATGCATGACGCACTTTGGTGTGCCGTGGCTGTTACCAAAAATACCAAACTAATTGTCATTGATTTTTTTCTCAACTAAGCTTGTTTGGGCTTAGCGTAACTTGACGATGTGGACTAACCAGACTGACTTTTGTTAACATATTCCAATTTTTTGCGGACCCTTGTTTGAGAACCACTGGTGTAGAGGAGGTTGAGGAGAAGGAGGTGGTGTTGGTGTACAGGTGCAGGTGGTGGTGTGGAGGAGATGGAGAAGGTTGTGGTGTGGAGGAGGAGGTGGTGGTGGTGTAGAGCAGATGGAGGAGGAGCAGGAGGTGGTGGTGTAGAGGAGGTGGGGGAGGATGTGGTGGTGTAGAGAAGATGAAGGTGAGGAGGAGGTGGTGGTGTAGAGGAGAAGGAGGTTGTGGTGTGGAGGAGGAGTGGGTGGTGTAGAGGTGATGGAGGAGGTGGTGGTGGTGTAGAGGAGATGGAGGAGGAGGTGGTGGTGTACAATATAACATATGTACATATGATCTGGTGGTGGTGTAGAGGAGGAGGAGGTGGTGGTGAAGAGGTGGTGGTGGTGGTGAGGAGGTGGTGTAGAGGAGGAGGAGGTGGTGGTGTAGAGGAGGTAGAGGAGGAGGTGGTGGTGAAGAGGAGGAGGTGGTGGTGTAGAGGAGGTAGAGGAGGAGGTGGTGGTGAAGAGGAGGAGGAGGAGGTGGTGGTGGTGAAGAGGAGGAGGAGGTGGTGGTGGTGGTGAGTAGGAGGAGGAGGTGGTGAAGAGGAGGAGGTAGAGGAGGAGGTGGTGAAGAGGAGGAGGAGGAGGAGGTGGTGTATGAGCATGAGCTGTTGCTTTGGGTTAACTGAGTTCATCATCACATCTTTCAATTTGTCTCTTTGGAAATTAAGCACAGCTAATGATGACCTGAACTCACCGATAGCACTGCCGCTAGCGCCGCCGTTAGGAGGCCCTGAGGCCCTGGAGGACGTGGACCTCCCATCTGAACAGTTGTGGCCGGTGTCAGTGAGACGCACTTCTCTGGCCGTCCCGTTGCCCCCAGCAACCTGAGGATGCTGCTGGGGCTCCTTGGCCCACTCATAGGATCTGCTTGCCTCCTTCTGGCTGTCACTGTTCTCCTCTCCTCTACTCTCCTCTCCTCTCCTCTCCTCTCTGTTCTCCTCTCCTCTTTTGTCTCCTCTCCTCTCTGTTCTCTCTCCTCTCTGTTCTCCTCTCTCCTCTCCTATCTTCTGCCAGGACAGACGGGCTAACGGTGAGATAAACAAGCGTGTCTGACCGAGGCCCAACCGGAGGCTGACAGCGTGTTTCTTGAAGCAGCCTCTGAAGAGCTCTTAGAATAATCAGTGTCAACAGGACCAAAACAAGCTTCTACTTCAGGGGTCCAGGGAGTAGAATCTGGAAGAGGACTTCACAAAGGAAAGGAAACAAGGAGTCAAGCTGCTGGAATTTGTCCTTCTGGCTTTTCATCGCTGTCCTACTCGCCTCATCATCTAGGATAATACCTTATGGAACATTATTAACATTATAATTAGGAGGTATTCAGAGGGTTTCCTTTACTATAGATATTATCTTAGATATTATTATTAGATATGTCTTGTAGCTTTGTGAGGACAGCTCTCACCATGTGTGCAGTACAGGATGGGTTCTAGTTCATGTGTTTCATCCATTCATTCCAGCGTTGGTGTGATGACGTGTGTGTGTGTGGGGGGGGGGGGTGATTTCCTTTCCTCAATAGTAACATGGGGACATAGATAAATGTAACACTGAATAGAGAGAGAGAGAGAGAGAGATCTCTCTCTCTCTCTCTCTCTCTCTCTCTCTCTCTAATGGAATCGCTCGTTCCAAACTAATTTGTTTTTTCTCGTCTTTATTTCACAAAGGTAATTTTTCATCCACACTTCTTGGTCTTTTGTGTAGGAGGGGGGGGAGATGAGGGAGGAGATGGAGGAGAGATGGGGGAGGAGATGGGGGAGGGGGGGGAGATTGGGCGAGACTGTATAGTGTGGGCAAGATAATGGCGGTAAGAGACGAGGATGTAAATCGACAGGTCTAAAATTCGAAGGAGTAGCAAAATATACACACACACACACACACACACACACACACACACACACACACACACACACACACTAAAAAACCCACAGAAGGTAAAAGCATGTTTTTATTCAAAGCACTGTGAGACACATACACATTCACCCCCCCCTCCCTTCACCTCTCTCTCTCTCTCTCTCTCTCTCTCTCTCTCTCTCTCTCTCTCTCTCTCTCTCTCTCTCTCTCTCTCTCTCTCTCTCTCTCTCTCTCTCTCTCTCCACCCTTCTCTCTCTCTCTCTTCACCCTTCTCTTTCCCTCTCTCCCCCCTTGTCTCTCTAACTCCTCTCTGTGGTGTATGGTTGTCTCCCAGTAGCCTCTAGAGTGTGCTGCTCCTAGAGGGATCTCCTCTTCCTCCTTCTGCTCCTCTTGCTGCTCTTCCTCCTCCTGCTGCTCCTGCTCTTCCTCCTCCTGCTGCTCCTCCTCTTCCTCCTCCTGCTGCTCCTGCTCTTCCTCCTTCTGCTGCTCCTGCTCTTCTTCCTCCTCCTGCTGCTCCTCCTCTTCCTCCTCCTGCTGCTCCTCCTCTTCCTCCTCCTCCTGCTCTTCCTCCTCCTGCTGCTCCTGCTCTTCCTCCTCCTGCTGCTCCTGCTCTTCCTCCTTCTGCTGCTCCTCCTCTTCCTCCTCCTGCTGCTCCTCCTCTTCCTCCTCCTCCTGCTCTTCCTCCTCCTGCTGCTCCTCTTCCTCCTCCTGCTGCTCCTCCTCTTCCTCCTCCCCCTGCTCTTCTTCCTCCTGCTGCTCCTCCTCTTCCTCCTCCTGCTGCTCCTCCTCCTGCTGCTCCTGCTCTTCCTCCTCCTGCTGCTCCTGCTCTTCCTCCTCCTCCTGCTCCTGCTCTTCCTCCTTCTGCTGCTCCTCCTCTTCCTCCTCCTGCTACTCCTGCTCTTCCTCCTTCTGCTGCTCCTCCTCTTCCTCCTCCTGCTGCTCCTCCTCTTCCTCCTCCTCCTGCTCTTCCTCCTCCTGCTGCTCCTCTTCCTCCTCCTGCTGCTCCTCCTCTTCCTCCTCCCCTGCTCTTCTTCCTCCTGCTGCTCCTCCTCTTCCTCCTCCTGCTGCTCCTCCTCCTGCTGCTCCTGCTCTTCCTCCTCCTGCTGCTCCTGCTCTTCCTCCTCCTCCTGCTCCTGCTCTTCCTCCTCCTGCTGCTCCTCCTCTTCCTCCTCCTGCTACTCCTCCTCTTCTTCTTCCTCCTCCTGCTGCTCCTGCTCTTCCTCCTTCTGCTGCTCCTCCTCTTCCTTCTCCTGCTGCTCCTCCTCTTCCTCCTGCTTCTCTCAGCAGCCGGCTGGTTTCACACCACATGCCGACCTCAGTAATTTATGTTTCTCCAGCAATGTCATCTCAGTACAGTGTATTCAGGGTAGTACAGTGTATTCAGGGTAGTACAGTGTATTCAGGGTAGTACAGTGTATTCAGGGTAGGACAGTGTATTCAGGGTAGTACAGTGTATTCAGGGTAGTACAGTGTATTCAGGGTAGTACAGTGTATTCAGGGTAGGACAGTGTATTCAGGGTAGTACAGTGTATTCAGGGTAGTACAGTGTATTCAGGGTAGTACAGTGTATTCAGGGTAGGACAGTGTATTCAGGGTAGTACAGTGTATTCAGGGTAGTACAGTGTATTCAGGGTAGGACAGTGTATTCAGGGTAGTACAGTGTATTCAGGGTAGTACAGTGTATTCAGGGTAGTACAGTGTATTCAGGGTAGGACAGTGTATTCAGGGTAGGACAGTGTATTCAGGGTAGTACAGTGTATTCAGGGTAGTACAGTGTATTCAGGGTAGTACAGTGTATTCAGGGTAGGACAGTGTATTCAGGGTAGTACAGTGTATTCAGGGTAGTACAGTGTATTCAGGGTAGTACAGTGTATTCAGGGTAGTACAGTGTATTCAGGGTAGTACAGTGTATTCAGGGTAGTACAGTGTATTCAGGGTAGTACAGTGTATTCAGGGTAGTACAGTGTATTCAGGGTAGTACAGTGTATTCAGGGTAGTACAGTGTATTCAGGGTAGTACAGTGTATTCAGGGTAGTACAGTGTATTCAGGGTAGTACAGTGTATTCAGGGTAGTACAGTGTATTCAGGGTAGTACAGTGTATTCAGGGTAGTACAGTGTATTCAGGGTAGTACTGTGTATTCAGGGTTTTTTGTGTGTAGTTAAGCGTTTGAGTCTGACCTCCACAACCTGCTCTAATAACTTAGTCTGGTTGTCATGGTGACCTGAACCTCACCTCTCAGGAGGGTTTTACTTTACTTACTTACTACTTTTACGCTGGACTCTGAACTCTTCCTTTCATCTGAGACCATTGGCTTATTATAAGCAGCCGTTAGCCTAGCCGTTAGCCTAGCATTAGCCCCCGTTAAGCCCATCTCCTCTTTCTCCTCAGCCTCAGATCCTCCTGGGCCACTGACTCTCTCTCTCTCTCTCTCTCTACCAGCGACCTCTGACCTCCTGCTGGGTGTTTTAATTGGCTAATGTATAATGATCAGGAGAGGGTGGGTGTCTCTCCATGTGTGTGTATGTGTGTGTAATAGAAGAGTTAGTGTATGTGTGTGTAATAGAAGAGTTAGTGTATGTGTGTGTAATAGAAGAGTTAGTGTATGTGTGTGTTCTCTATCTATCTAAATCTGGAGGATAGAATCCTCTTTATTGGTCTCATGTCCACACAGTGAAATGTTTCTCTGCATTTAACCCATCCTAGTGTGAGGAGCAGTGGGCAGCTATTGGATATACAGGGCCCGTCCTCTCTCCCCATCCCTCTCTCCCTCTCTCCCTCTCGCCCCATCCCTCCCCATCCCTCTCTCCCTATCCCTCTCTCCCTCTCTCCCCATCCCTCCCCATCCCTCTCTCCCTCTCTCCCTCTCTCCCTCTCGCCCCATCCCTCCCCATCCCTCTCTCCCTCTCGCCCCATCCCTCCCCATCCCTCTCTCCCTATCCCTCTCTCCCTCTCTCCCCATCCCTCCCCATCCCTCTCTCCCTCTCTCCCCATCCCTCCCCATCCCTCTCTCCCTATCCCTCTCTCCCTCTCTCCCTCTCTCCCCATCCCTCTCTCCCTCTCTCCCCATCCCTCTCTCTATCCCTCCCCATCCCTCTCTCCCTCCCTCCCCATCCCTCTCTCCCTCTCTCCCCATCCCTCTCCCCCTCTCTCCCTCTCTCCCTCTCCCCATCCCTCTCTCCCTCTCTCCCTCTCTCCCTCTCCCCATCCCTCTCTCCCTCTCTCCCTCTCTCCCTCTCCCCATCCCTCCCTCTCTCCCTCTCCCCATCCCTCTCTCCCTCTCTCCCCATCCCTCTCTCCCTCTCTCCCTCTCTCCCCATCCCTCTCCCCATCCCTCTCCCCCTCTCTCACTCTCCCCATCCCTCTCTCCCCATCCCTCTCCCCCTCTCTCCCTCTCTCCCTCTCCCCATCCCTCTCTCCCCATCCCTCTCTCCCCATCTCTCCTTTCTCCCTCTCTCCCCATCCCTCTCTCCCTCTCTCCCCATCCCTCTCTCCCCATCCCTCTCTCCCTCTCTCCCCATCCCTCTCTCCCTCTCTCCCTCTCTCCCCATCCCTCTCTCCCTCTCTCACCATCCCTCTCCCCTTCTCTCCCTCTCTCACCATCCCTCTCCCCTTCTCTCCTTTCTCCTCTCCTCTCCCCTTCTCTCCTTTCTCCTCTCCCCATCTCTCCTTTCTCCTCTTCTTCCTCAAGAATCAAGATGTTTTATTTGCCAACTGCAACAAGTACACTTGCATGCTTACTCACTATACTATACTATACTATACTATACTATACTATACTATACTATACTATACTATACTATACTATACTATACTGTAAGCAACACTAAATACTATACTATGTACTATACTATATATTTTATATAACAACAGTATACTATAACAACACTGTACACAATACAAATAAACAATAAAGTGATGTGATGGATGATATACAGTATAACTTCTCTCCCTTCTCCTCCCTCCCCTCTGCCTTCTCCTCCCTCCCCTCTGCCTTCTCCTCCCTCCCCTCTCCCTTCTCCTCTCTCCCCTCTGCCTTCTCCTCCCTCCCCTCTGCCTTCTCCTCCCTCCCCTCTCCCTTCTCCTCTCTCCCCTCTGCCTTCTCCTCCCTCCCCTCTGCCTTCTCCTCTCTCCCCTCTGCCTTCTCCTCCCTCCCCTCTGCCTTCTCCTCTCTCCCCTCTGCCTTCTCCTCTCTCCCCTCTGCCTTCTCCTCTCTCCCCTCTCCCTTCTCCTCTCTCCCCTCTGCCTTCTCCTCTCTCCCCTCTCCCTTCTCCTCTCTCCCCTCTGCCTTCTCCTCTCTCCCCTCTGCCTTCTCATCTTATCTCTCCCTTCTCCTCCCTCCCCTCTGCCTTCTCTCTCCATTTTCCTCTCTCTCTCCTCTTCCTTCTCCTCTCACTTCTCTCTCCTCTCTCCCTTCTCCTCCCCTCTCTCCCTTCTCCTCTCTCCTGTCTCCCTTCTCCTGTCTCCCTTCTCCTCTCTCACTTCTCTCTCCTCCCCTCTCCCCCTCTGTCCTCTCCCCTCTCCTCTCTCCTCTCCTCTCTCTCCTCTCCTAACTCCCTTCTCCTCTCACTTCTCTCTCCTTTCCTCTCTCCTCTCTCTCTTCTCGCCACACAGCATAATTAGAGCAGAAGACGATCATCCCGTTAGCTCCTGGGAACCACGTTTTGTTCTCTTAATCTGCTCTTTAAATAATTAAATCCAGCTGTGAACCGTCTCTCTGACTGGCCTCTGGGAGTCACACACCAGGGTGTGTGTGTGTGTGTGTGTGTCAGTGTGTGTGTCAGTGTGTGTGTGGCTCTCCTCTCATTTGCTTTGTTTTACTTCTGAATATCTTTTCTCTCTCTCTCTCTCTCTCTCTCTCTCTCTCTCTCTCTCTCTCTCTCTCTCTCTCTCTCTCTCTCTCTCTCTCTCTCTCTCTCTCTCTCTCTCTCTCTCTCTCTCTCTCTCTCTCTCTCTCATATAATATAACCATGTCTGCCCACCCAAGTCCTCTCCCAAATCCTGAGCCTCTCTTATATATTACTGTCTGTATCAGCCAATCGTGAGCCTCTCTTATATATTACTGTCTGTATCAGCCAATCGTGAGCCTCTCTTATATATTACTGTCTTTATCAGCCAATCGTGAGCCTCTCTTATATATTTCTGTCTTTATCAGCCAATCGTGAGCCTCTCTTATATATTACTGTCTTTATCAGCCAATCGTGAGCCTCTCTTATATATTACTGTCTGTATCAGCCAATCGTGAGCCTCTCTTATATATTACTGTCTGTATCAGCCAATCGTGAGCCTCTCTTATATATTACTGTCTGGATCAGCCAATCGTGAGCCTCTCTTATATATTACTGTCTGGATCAGCCAATCGTGAGCCTCTCTTATATATTACTGTCTGTATCAGCCAATCGTGAGCCTCTAACATCCTGTACGCATGGACACACACACGCTGATATTTTGAGCAAACAATGAAACTCAGCTGAACGCATGTTGACACTCCTCTTGTGTTAATGTGTTAATAACCCTCTCATAGACCGTAATAACCCTAACCCTAACCCTACAGCAGGGGTTCCCAAAGTGGGGGTCACGGGACCCCGAGGGGGGGGGGTCGCGAGATGATTTCAGAATCCTCTTGATGTGACCCATGAGGTTTATTTATTTTTTATTTTATTATTATTATTTTTTATTTTTATTTTTTATCATTTGTATTATTATTATTATTATTATTGTTAATAATATCCCGTTGGACTTCACGATGTTCGCGATCGCGACATGTCTGTAGGAGTCTTTCTGTAGGAGTCTAGCTGTATGAGTCTGTCTGTAGGAGTCTTTCTGTAGGAGTCTAGCTCTAGGAGTCTGTCTATAGGAGTCTAGCTGTATGAGTCTAGCTGTAGGAGTCTGTCTATAGGAGTCTAGCTGTATGAGTCTAGCTGTAGGAGTCTGTCTGTAGGAGTCTAGCTGTAGGAGTCTGTCTGTAGGAGTCTGTCTGTAGGAGTCTAGCTGTAGGAGTCTAGCCTTAGGGGTTTAGCTGTAGGAGTCTGTCTTTAGGAGTCTGTCTGTAGGAGTCTAGCTGTAGGAGTCTGTCTGTAGGAGTCTAGCTGTAGGAGTCTAGCCTTAGGAGTTTAGCTGTAGGAGTCTTTAGGAGTCTGTCTGTAAGAGTCTGTCTGTAAGAGTCTAGCTGTAGGAGTCTGTCTGCAGGACTCTGTCTGTAGGGGTCTAGCTGTAGGAGTCTGTCTGTAGGAGTCTAGCTGTAGGAGTCTAGCTGCAGGAGTCTGTCTGTAGGAGTCTGTCTTTAGGAGTATGTCTTTATTTGTCTAGCTGTAGGAGTATTTTCTGTAGGAGTCTAGCTGTAGGAGTCTGTCTGTAGGAGTCTGTCTGTAGGAGTCTGTCTGTAGGAGTCTAGCTGTAGGAGTCTGTCTGTAGGAGTCTAGCTGTAGAAGTCTAGCTGTAGGAGTCTAACTGTCTGTCAGCTAGATGTCCCCTCACTCTTCCAGCTCATTACCGAAATCACTTAAATAATTAGAAAGTGACTAAACAAACACAACAGGCCCATGTTTTACTGTCTCACTGAACATCCTGTCCATGTGTCTTACTGTCTCACTGAACATCCTGTCCATGTGTCTTACTGTCTCATGAACATCATGTCCATATGTCTTACTGTCTCACTGAACATCCTGTCCATATGTCTTACTGTCTCATGGACATCATGTCCATGTGTCTTACTGTCTCATGAACATCCTGTCCACGTGTCTTACTGTCTCACTGAACATCATGTCCATATGTCTTACTGTCTCACTGAACATCATGTCCATATGTCTTACTGTCTCATGAACATCCTGTCCACGTGTCTTACTGTCTCATGAACATCCTGTCCACGTGTCTTACTGTCTCACTGAACATCCTGTCCAAGTGTCTCACTGAACATCCTGCCCATGTGTATGCCTGTCTCACTGAACATCCTTTCCCTGTGTTTTACTGTCTCACTGAACATCCTATCCATATGTCTTACTGTCTCACTGAACATCATGTCCATATGTCTTACTGTCTCATGAACATCCTGTCCATGTGTCTGCTTGTCTCACTGAACATGTCCATATGTCTTACTGTCTCACTGAACATCCTGTCCACGTGTCTTACTGTCTCACTGAACATCCTGTCCAAGTGTCTCACTGAACATCCTGCCCATGTGTGTGCCTGTCTCACTGAACATCCTGTCCATGTATCTTCCTGTCTCACCCAACATCCTGTCCATGTGTCTGCCTGTCTCACTGAACATCCTGCCCTTGTGTCTGCCTGTCTCACTGAACATCCTGTTCATGTGTTTGCCTGTCTCACTGAACATCCTATCCATATGTCTGCCTGTCTCACTGAACATCCTGTCAATGTGTATAACTGTCTCACTGAACATCTGTCCATGTTATGCGGGTGTTTCTCCATTGGTGTGTGAGTGTAACCTGCTTCTCCTCACAGCCCAGAGGCCGGAGGCAGCTGAGGAGAAGAAGCCGCTGAAGAAACGCATCAAGGAGCTCAAAGTTCTGGATCCCAAGATGGCTCAAAACCTCTGTGAGTGTTTCCTGTTCTCTCTCTGGTCTCCCTTTAGTCCGGATGTCCCTGCTCTCTCTCTGGTCTCCCTTTAGTCCGGATGTCCCTGCTCTCTCTCTGGTCTCCCTTTAGTCCGGATGTCCCTGTTCTCTCTCTGGTCTCCCTTTAGTCCGGATGTCCCTGTTCTCTCTCTGGTCTCCCTTTAGTCTGGATGTCCCTGCTCTCTCTCTGGTCTCCCTTTAGTCCGGATGTCCCTGTTCTCTCTCTGGTCTCCCTTTAGTCCGGATGTCCCTGTTCTCTCTCTGGTCTCCCTTTAGTCCGGATGTCCCTGTTCTCTCTCTGGTCTCCTTTAGTCTGGATGTCCCTGTTCTCTCTCTGGTCTCCCTTTAGTCTGGATGTCCCTGCTCTCTCTCTGGTCTCCCTTTAGTCCGGATGTCCCTGTTCTCTCTCTGGTCTCCTTTAGTCTGGATGTCCCTGTTCTCTCTCTGGTCTCCCTTTAGTCTGGATGTCCCTGTTCTCTCTCTGGTCTCCTTTACTTTACACTCACCTACTGTCCTGGTCTCTCTCTCTCTCTCTCTCTCTCTCTCTCTCTCTCTCTCTCTCTCTCTCTCTCTCTCTCTCTCTCTGTGTGTCCATCAGTGAGTACTGGAGGCGTGTAGATCCTCTGGTCCTCATATAGTGGTGACCTCATGAATCAGGAGTCTGAGCTGTGTGTGTGTGGTTCCAGCCTGATACAGTAACTACTGTCTAATGAGTGGAAACATCTCCCATGGAATGAATGGATTACTGCTGATGCTCTGCTCTCACCCGGCCCATTAACAGCCAATCAGCTCTCAGGCCAACTGCTGTTACAGCCCTGCCAATTGGCCCATCACTTTCTATTGACCCAGGGCTCCGCCCACAGCATTTCTGACTCCGAGTTCAGCCGCTTAAAACACTCTGGATGGGAGCTGAATGTGGAAACATTTTTAACGCACATATTTTGTGTGAAAATGTTCATTCATTTTTGTATGTAAACATACCCTAGTACCCAAGTACATGCTTGTACCTCTCTCTCTCTCTCTCTCTCTCTCTCTCTCTCTCTCTCTCTCTCTCATATTATGACTTGTGATAAATGTTGTCTCTCTCCCAGCAATCTTTCTGGGCTCGTTTCGTATTCCTTACGAGGAGATCAGGAGGATGATTGTGGAGGTGGATGAAGAACAGCTGACAGAGTCCATGATCCAGGTACAACAACCCTAACTCTAACTCAACCATTACACTAACCCTAACTCAACTATTACCCTAACTCAACCCTTTCTCTCCCCTCATTTTGTAATATAATGAAAAATGATATATTTATATTCCTAATATCATATATTAATGTCATGAATATAATAATAATGTATTCCTGTTCCTCTAGAACCTGCTGAAGAACCTCCCAGAAGAAGAGCAGCTGATGGCCCTGGTCACCTACCAGCCAGAGTACAGTAGCCTGTCAGAGCCCGAGCAGTTTGGAGTGGTGGTGAGGACTCACTCACACACTCACTCACTCACTCACTCACTCACTCACTCACTCACCAGCACCACCCTCTCAATGAATGGATTACTGCTGATGCTCTGCTCTCACCCGGCCCATTAACAGCCAATCAGCTCTCAGGCCAACTGCTGTTACAGCCCTGCCACCTCCAGACCCCATCCTGTGCTCCTCCTGGTCCTCCAGACCCCATCCCGTAGTCCTCCTCCACCACCTCCAGACCCCATCCCGTAGTCCTCCTCCACCACCTCCAGACCCCATCCTGTAGTCCTCCTCCACCACCTCCAGACCCCATCCTGTAGTCCTCCACCACCTCCAGACCCCATCCTGTGCTCCTCCTGGTCCTCCAGACCCCATCCTGTAGTCCTCCTCCACCACCTCCGGACCCCATCCTGTGCTCCTCCTGGTCCTCCAGACCCCATCCTGTGCTCCTCCTCCACCACCTCCAGACCCCATCCTGTAGTCCTCCACCACCTCCAGACCCCATCCTGTGCTCCTCCTCCACCACCTCCAGACCCCATCCTGTGCTCCTCCTCCACCACCTCCAGACCCCATCCTGTAGTCCTCCTGGTCCTCCAGACCCCATCCTGTGCTCCTCCTGGTCCTCCAGACCCCATCCTGTGCTCCTCCTGGTCCTCCAGACCCCATCCTGTAGTCCTCCTGGTCCTCCAGACCCCATCCTGTGCTCCTCCTGGTCCTAGAGACCCCATCCTGTCGTCCTCCTGGTCCTCGAGACCCCATCCTCAGCTCTTTACATGTCACATGCTAATCAACCAGGCTCATCTGTCTGTATCTCTCTCTTCCTCTCCTCTCTGTTGATTCATCACTTGCATGCACACACACACACACACACACACACACACACATCCTTCTGCTCTCTGTGTCTCTGACTGTAAGGAAGATGGTGATCAGCTGACTTCCCTGAGGTGTCTGTCTGTCCTCACCCCGCTGCACACACACTCATTACCTCCCCGTCCACACTTAGCTCTCTCTCTCTCTCTCTCTCTCTCTCTCTCTCTCTCTCTCTCTCTCTCGCTGCTTGATGACATTACAGTAGCTGGGATTAAACCCTTGATCCAAGCCAACGCTGCCAACAGCCAGCTGCTGTCCACGCACACATACGCAGACGAGAGCACACATACGTAGACGAGAGCACGCACGCACACATGCACACCACACACACCGTGGTAGGCAGGCCATGGGTCCAATGCAATATTTTCCAATTTGCTGTAATTGTGTGAGAGTGGTAATCCAATGCAGCCTGTTGTTTATTCGTTCTCTGCTGAGCTCTGTGATTACCCTGAAAGAGGGTTATGACCAGGGGCCACACACATCTCAGAACCAGGGGCCACACACATCTCAGAACCAGGGGCCACACACATCTCAGAACCAGGGGCCAAACACATCTCAGAACCAGGGGCCACACACATCTCATCAGGACCAGGGGCCACACACATCTCATCAGGACCAGGGGCCACACACATCTCAGAACCAGGGGCCACACACATCTCAGAACCAGGGGCCACACACATCTCATCAGGACCAGGGGCCAAACACAACATCTCATCAGGACCAGGGCCAAACACTCATCAGACCAGGGCCAAACACAACATCTCATCAGGACCAGGGGCCATACACATATCATCAGAATATGTACATATCTTTATGTCTCTAGATATATTGTGATATTGTTTTATTGGCCAATTCAAATTACTGAACAATACAAAGATATGACAATCAAAATGTAAATACAATAATATATTTTGTTAATACAATTGTCCTCAATTAAATCATGACTAACATGACTACCAATACAGGAAAGCGTTTCCATGGTAACAACCTCTCTCTTCTCCCCAGATGAGTGGTGTGAAGCGGCTGCGGCCTCGCCTCGCCCACCTCCTCTTCTGCCTGCAGTTCGAGGAGCAGGTCTCCATCCTGCGGCCCCAGATGGCGGCGGTGGGCGCGGCCTGCGAGGAGGTGCGGAGGAGCCGGTCCTTTGGCCGTCTGCTGGAACTGGTTCTCCTCCTGGGGAACTACATGAACACTGGCTCCCGGAACGCCCGGTCCCACGGCTTCCACCTGGGATCCCTCTGCAAGGTGAGTAGGACCAGGACCTGCTGGTACCGAGGACCAGTCTGTTGAGGACCAGCTGGTACCCAGGACCAGTCTGTTGAGGACCAGCTGGTACCCAGGACCAGTCTATTGAGGACCAAGTAGTACCTATCACCAGAGTTCAGAGATGACAGCTGAGGGGAAGAAGCTGTTCCTAAGCCTGCTTGACTTGGAACAAAGGTTTCTATAGCGCCTCCCGAGGGGAGGAGGGAAAACAGTCCATGGTCTGGGTGAGAGGTGTCTTTGACAATGTTACATGCCTTCCTCAGACACCGTTTGTGGTGGGTAGTGTTTATTGCTTGGAAAGGTAATCCATCGATGCGTTGGGTGGTTTTCACCACCCTCTGCTGCGCTTTCCGGTCTGAGACAGTGCAGTTGCTCTACCACACTGTGATGCAGTTGCCGAGTATGCTTTTGAAAGGTTCACCAGAATCTGAGGGGACAGGTGGGCTTTTCTCAGTCTCCTCAGGAAGAAGAGACGCTGGTGAGCCTTCTTGACCAGTGAGTCAGTGTTGAAGGAACAAGAGAGGTCCTCGGAGATGTGGACCCCCAGGAATTTGAAGCTGGAGACACGCTGACCTCTGCCCCGTTGATGAGGATGGGGTGTGCGCTAGGGTGCATCAAATTGCAATGCAAAATTGTAATCTCAACATATCAAACTGTCTGGGGTTGCATTTTGTCCGGACACAGATACAAATGACTTTTGCATAGTTTTGGGAAAATTCATTGAGATTTAGAGGTTGAACCAAGGAGGTGAAAATAGGAAAATGGGGCGTTTTGGGTTTTCCTAGAACACCATTTATCTTCAATAGAACATTTATTTATTCAAGAACAAAAATCACAACTTTTAAATAGTTTTTAGGATATCTCAAGAATCCTGGTCCAGCTTGCGCTTGCAGTGGCTCAGATTTGGCCGGTCATGCTCAACTGCCTGCAGCACATTCTGCAGCGGCTCCTCGCTCCTGGCTGCTGCCACAAAGTCTGATGGGAGTTTAACGCCACGCTCGGCAGTCATTCACAACATTTATGGCACATACATTCACCGCACCCATCTGGAATGCTTCACTGGCAGCCCAATCCTCTACATCCAGTGAGAGTGGTCCGCTGTCCTTATGTCGACCCAGTGAGAGCTGGATGGCAATGCAGGCTGCCGTGAGATGGCCAGTGTTTGACGCGGTGGTGTCAAATGCCATGTTGCTGTCCCAGTGCAGGGTGCACATGGGAGGTGGTGTCCACTGCTGGTGCTGTCACCAATGGCCTCCAGCGTCTGGCGGCGCGCTCGGTCTGTGGTTGCATAGGATGTGAAGATCTTTGCCCAATTGCCACCTGACTCCTTGATCAGGCCGCGGGTAAAAGCAGCCTGCTGCATTGGTGTGATCTTCAACCGTGTAGCCAGTGACACAAGACTCGGCCGGCTGAGGATGTCAGCTGGAATGAAGGCTGTGGTGCTGTCTTCTTACGCTTGCGGGTGGGTGTGTTCTCCACCGGTGGAGCAGTTGTTTCATCGGCGATGCAATCCTCTTCACTATTGCTTTCCAACCCCACCATGCTGTATGTCGCTGTCATCTCTTGCTGCTCTTTGGTCAGGTGTGCCTGCTGGGCTGCTTCGCGCTCCTGTCGCCACTTCACCTTGGATTTCAGCTTGTTATCGAGTGCTCCAAATGTGGCCACTCTGTCGCCCTTTATGCTGGCCAGGAAAGCAATGTCCTCCGGATTGCTGATCAGCTGCTCGGCGTTTGGAGAGTCCAGCCTGTGCTCCATAGCATCCACTAGTCAAGCTGTAGCCTCACTGGAGCGCATTGGCCTGGGGAATGTGGTGCAACCACATTGTTGTTAGCGTCGAAGTGCCACCATCTTGTCGCATGCTCGACGATCACTCACCAGTGGGATATTGGCCTTTCCATAAAATGGCCTCACCTACTCCAAAACGACCTTGGCTGCCTGAAACTGAGACAATGCTCAGATCAAACCTGATCGCTTGGCATGCAGTTGCACATTCACAGTGTATGTCACTTCAGCTTGGCGCCAGTGATGATGGCATCTGCATTGGTGATGCTGACACCCAGACCAAAGACCAGGCTGCGGGTGCTCAGGAGCCTAAGGGTGGTGGCGACATCTTGTGAGAGCTGGATCCTTTGGCATTCACTGACTTTGACATGCTGCTACATGGGTTTATTCTTCTTTGTCACATGGCTTGTTTCTTCTTCTTGAAACCAAGCATTGAAACCAAAGCCCAAAGTGATGGCACCAGAGAAGGACATCAAAAATGAACCGCTTTATCATGGCTCTCCAATGGGTGCCGGTTACCCCCTTTTGCCATAAAAGCTGATGTGCCGTTCCACCTCTAGATCACCACGTATCGCAAAAATATTTTGCATTTATTGTTTTTGCATGGATGGTAACAATTTGAGCACCCAGACAGATCAATTTTCAGAAATTGTGTATTTTGATGCACCCTAGTGTGCGCGCCAGATCTGGTCTTCCTGAAGTCGACGATGAGCTCCTTGGTCTTCTTGGTGTTGAGGGCCAGGTTGTTGTCAGTGCACCACGCCACCAGGTGCTGGACCTCCTCCCTGTAGGCTGCCTCATCGTTGTTTCGTCTGCAAACTTGATGATGGTGTTTGAGGAGAGGGCTCAACACACAGCCCTGCAGGATGCCAGTGTTCAGGGTGAGGGTGGATGAGGTGAGACTGTTTAATCTGACTGACTGGGGTCTGTTGTTCAGGACGTCTAATAACAAGTTACGGAGAGAGGGGTTTATGTGAAGATTGTTGGTTTCCATAAGGTCACCAAGTTTGAGGATGAGTTTGGGGGGGATGATGGTGTTGAATGCTGAGCTGAAGTCGATGAACAGCATTCTCATGTGGGCGGTGCTCTCATCCAGGTGGGAGAGAGCCGTCCTGTCATCATACTGTCATTACCGTCCAACCCTCTTAAGATCTTTCCTTCTCTTGCGTTGTTTCAGCTTTACATTTTTAGTTAGTTCATTTTTTCCTTTTCATGGCTTCACTTTGTTGCCTATTTTATGTTTGTGTATAAAATAGCGAGTGTCGACGGCTGGCCTCCAAACCCTTGTCGGCCTCCACTGCCTCGTCGGCCTCCGACGCCGGCTTACTGTTTGGCGGGAGATAGACAGCTTAATTCCACGCAAAACGGACAGAAAGGGAAACCTGGTGGAGTGGTTCTGATGAATCTCCACTCTTCCATCTTCCCTTAGTGTGTGAGAGCACTCAGCTCTGGACAAAGAAGCCCATTAAATACATAGAGATCACATAAGTGGGGAATTGAATGGAGGAGGAGGAGACGACAAGTTAGAATGTGTTGGATTAGGGGAAGTAATACAAACGCCATGATTAAACACAGCAGGAAGCTCCCATAGATCACCTGGAGAGAGAGGCGAGGCTCCAGACGAGGCGAGGCTCAGAGGGGGGCCTCCGAGACGTAGTCATGCGCCAAGGAACACGGGAGGAGTCTGAATGAAAACACAAACACAATGATATGAGTCGGCGGACGAGGGCGAGAGACTGAGTGCAAGAGAACAAGGGCGAGAGAACGAGGGCGAGAGAACGCAGCGATAGAACGAGTGAGCGAGAGATGTTTGTAAGTTGGTTGACTGAAATGATGATTGACATAATTTAGATTAAACGTTTTCACTTTGAAACTCAGACGTCAGCCACAGGGCGAATTCTAGTGTTAAACTGGATCTACATAAACACTAAGTCTAAGATAGTGAGAGTTAGTCAACACTAAATATAAGGTAGTGAGAGTTAGTCTGCACTAAGTCTAAGGTAGTGAGAGTTAGTCAACACTAAGTCTAAGGTAGTGAGAGTTAATCAACACTAAGTCTATGATAGTGAGAGTTAGTCAACACTATGTCTAACGTAGTGAGAGTTAGTCTGCACTAAGTCTAAGGTAGTGAGAGTTAGTCAACACTAAGTCTAAGGTAGTTTGTTTATTTTATTGTATATATCATTTTTATTTTTATGGTGTTTTTGAGATTTATACTGCGGGAGGGAATGGAGAGTAAGCATTCCTATGTACTTGTGAGAGTTAGTCAACACTAAGTCTCCATCCATTGTCTACCTCTTCTCTTGGTCGGGTCACGGAGGTAGCAGCTCCAGCAGGGGACTCCAAACTTCCCTCTCCCTGGCAACATGGACCAGCTCTGACTCGGGGATCCCGAGGGGTTCCCAGACCAGTGTGGAGATGTAATCCCCCCACCTGGACCTTAGTTTGCCCCGTGGTCTCTTCCCCCCACCTGTAACTTAGTTTGCCCCGTGGTCTCCTCCCAGCTTACCTTGGTCTGCCCTGTGGTCTCCCCCCACCTGAACCTTGGTCTGCCCCGTGGTCTCCTCCCAGCTGGACCTTGGCTCGCCTGTGGTCTCCATCTCCAGAGATGATCTTCTCACCCTATCCCTAAGGGAGATTATCTTCTCACCCTATCCCTAAGGGAGATGATCTTCTCACCCTATCCCTAAGGGATATAGATGATCTTCTCACCCTTTCCCTAAGGGATATAGATGATCTTCTCACCTTATCCCTAAGGGAGATACATGATCTTCTCACCCTATCCCTAAGGGAGATGATCTTCTCACCCTTTCCCTAAGGGAGATAGATGATCTTCTCACCCTATCCCTAAGGGAGATACCAGCCACTCTCCTGAGGAAACTCATTTCAGCTGCTTGTATTCGCGATCTGGTCCTTTCGGTCATTACCCATTGTTCATGACCATAGGTGAGGGTAGGAACGAAGACTGACCTGTAGACCGAGAGCTCCTTCTGGCTCAGCTCTCTTTTGGTTACAACAGTGCGGTAAAGTGCACCCAATACCGCTCCCGCTGCACCTATTAATTAATGTTTATGTTTATATTAATTTATTATTCATTAGTCAATCTCACGCTCCTCCTCCCCTCAGATACTTGAACTCCTACACTTTGACACTAAGTCTAAGGTAGCCAAAGTCTAACACTTAATGTGTGTTTGTGTGTGTGTGTGTGTGTGTGTGTGTGTGTGTCACAGCTGAAGGACACCAGGTCAGCTGACCAGAGCACCACCCTGCTCCACTTCCTGGCTCAGGTTTGTGAAGAGGAGGAGTTTGGAGAGGTGGTCAAGTTTGTGGAAGAGCTGCAGCATGTAGACCGAGCCAGCAGAGGTTAGCATACACCACCCATACACCACACTAGAGATTACACCACCCATACACCACACTAGAGATTACACCACCCATACACCACACTAGAGATTACACCACCCATACACCACACTAGAGATTACACCACCCATACACCACACTAGAGATTACACCATCCATACACCACACTAGAGATTACACCACCCATACACCACACTAGAGATTACACCACCCATACACCACACTAGAGAGTACACCACACTAGAGATTACACCATCTATACAACACTCTAGAGATAACACCACCCTCGAGATAACATCAGCCTATATATATATATATATACGTGTGTGTGTGTGTGTATACACGTGTGTGTGTGTGTATACACGTGTGTATATATATATACAGTATATATATATATATACTGTATATGTATATACAGTATATATATATATATACAGTATATATATATATATACTGTATATGTATATACAGTATATATATGTATATAATATATACTGTACATACATACGTGTACCAGGGTTTCCGCTAGGATTTTTTCTTGCCGGTCAAGTGTCCGGACAGATTATTTTACCGGACAAATTTGAAACTTACCGGTCATGTTTCAAAAACTATATTACAAACGCAACTATAATGTACACCTAGATTGACGAAAGAATGACAAAGACCTCAAATAAATTAGACTAGTTAATGAACAACAAAACGAACAAGAACGATTGAGTAAAACCTTGTTAGCCGCAAAAATCTAGGCTATTTCAAAACACCTGTAACATCTGTAGTGTCACAAATGGGATTGTTCGGGGGACCCAGAACGCAGACCAACACAGTGGAGCTATAACATAACGCTTTATTTAAAACACAACACAACTCAAACACAACACGAGAGAGTGATCAGGGACAGTCCAGGGGTCTGGGTACCGGGAGGTCGATCCGCGGAGTACCGGCAGGTAGTAGACCGGCGAGTAGTCCGGGACGGGGGAGGAGTCTGGGTACCGGGAGGTCGGAGTAGCGACAGGTACTGGACAGGTGATTATAATGACCGGGGAGCTCGTATGGACCAGAGTAACGCGAGACAGGCGGGTGACGCGGGATAGGCTGGTTCTGGATCTCCGGGACATCAGCGTGGCGATTCCGTCCAGAATGTCCGATGTACATGAACAACGTGTGACGTGCAGTACGACGTACGACCTAACGCCGGGGTAACGGGAAGCCAGGGTCTATATGCCCCAGGTGAGGGGATTAGCAATCAGCCACGCAATTGCCGACAGGTGTGTGTGTGCGCCGCCAGCGCACATGGCTTGGCCACGCCCCCTGTTCAGTGACGTCGCTTGACGTCGATGAGAGGTGCGGCAGCTGATTGGTCACTTCATTCGGTCACCCTTCCGGGGGGGAGGGGGCAGTAATAAAGCTGTCAAAACTCAACTGTCCAGGATCTAAGTTTTGTATGAGCATTATTACCGGACATTTTGACCGGCAGGTTTTTAAATTACCGTTTTTTTATCATTTTTACCCGCTAAAAACCGGTAAATACCGGCTAACGGAAACCCTGACGTGTACATACCTCCCTGGTAGAACCCTCCCTGGTAGAACATGAAGGTACAGAGACAAGTCCATGACCAGGTGTGTGTCCTCCTTGGTCCCAGGCTGCTGACTCGGCATGCGGTCCCTGGAGTGTCCAGGGGGAGAGAGGTCACTCTGGCCTCTCTCCCCCCCTGGGGGAGGCAGAGAAGAGGGTTCAGTAGAGCTCTGTTGGTGGTGGTGGGGCTCTGAGGATAACAGGCTCCCCTCTGCTCTCTCCTTTCATCTGCCCGTCAGCAAGCTATGCCCGCCGTGCCCCCTCTTCCCCTCTGGTCTTCCCCCTCTGACTCACACTCTTTGTGCTTCCCTGGCGAGAGAACATATTTGCATGTGCAAAGAAAGAGATGTGGTTGTGGTTTGTGGGTTCTCCTGTGGGTTCTCCTGTGGTCTCACCTTTTCACCAGTTTCTCTGTCTGTCAATTGACACTTTGGGGTTTTCTTGTTTTATTTGGTTTCCGCTTCACAGTTTTGTGACATATCGCCATTTGAGCACTTCTGAGACGCCTCACGAAGGCTGGGTCTCTAAAGGCTGGGTCTCTAAAGGCTGGGTCTTTAAAGGCTGGGTCTCTGAAGGCTGGGTCTTTAAAGGCTGGGTCTCTAAAGGCTATTTCTCTAAAGGCGGTGTCTCTAAAGGCTGGGTCTTTAAAGGCTGGGTCTCTAAAGGCTAGGTCTCTAAAGGCTGTGTCTCTAAAGGCAGGGTCTCTGTGTAAAGGCTGTGTCTCTAAAGACTATATCCTAAGACTGTCTCTAAAGGCTGTGTCTCTGAAGGCTGTGTCTCTAAAGGCTGGGTCTTTAAAGGCTGGGTCTCTAAAGGCTGTGTCTCTGAAGGCTGTGTCTCTAAAGGCTGGGTCTCTAAAGGCTGTGTCTCTGAAGGCTGTGTCTCTGAAGGCTGGGTCTCTAAAGACTGTGTCTCTAAAGGCTGGGTCTCTAAAGACTGTGTCTCTAAAGACTGTGTCTCTAAAGGCTGGGTCTCTAAAGGCTGTGTCTCTAATGTATGTCTCTCTCTCCCTTCGTCTCTCTCTCCCTTTGTCTGTCTCTCTCTCCCTGTGTCTGTCTCTCTCTCTTTGTCTGTCTCTCTCTTCCTTTGTCTTTCTCTCTCTCCCTTTGTCTGTCTCTCTCTCCCTTAGTCTGTCTCTCTCTCTTAGTCTGTCTCTCTCTCCCTGTGTCTGTCTCTCTCTCCCTTAGTCTGTCTCTCACAATATCTCCATCTCTCCGTCCGTCACTCTAGCTCTCCTCACCTCTCTCTCTCTCTCTCTCTCTCTCATCTCTCTCCTCTCTCTCTCTCTCTCTCTCTCTCTCTCTCTCTCTCTCCTCTCTCTCCTCTCTCTCTCTCCTCTCTCTCTCTCTCTCCTCTCTCTCTCTCTCTCTCTCTCTCTCTCTCTCTCTCTCTCTCTCCTCCTCTCTCTCTCTCTCTCTCTCTCTCCCCAGTCATCCATCCATCATCCGTCCATAATCACTGCCATCAGCACCTGCCCACACACAGGATATTGTTAGTCCTGCTGTCCCAGGAGGCCCTGCTGCTGGGGGGGAGAGAGACTTGATAAAGAGAGATAGACTGGATAGAGTGAGTGGAGAGATACCTTGATAGAGAAAGAGTGCAAGAGGCAGAGAAAGAGAGAGACGCTGATGGAGAGAGAGGTGATGAGAGAGAAAGAGAGAAGGGGGAGAGAAAGACAGACGGGGAGGGAGAGGGAGACAGATTTTAGTGGAAGTGATGGAACAGGATCAATATTAGAGGCTGTGTTTAGTGTGTACTTGATAGAAATGCCAATATTATTTATTATGTGTGTGTCAGGTTGTGTGTATGTGTGTGTGTGGATAATGTATTATTCAATCATGTCTGGTAATTGTGCTGTTCAGCTGCTGCTAATAATAAGAAGCAGCTGTTGATCTCTGTCTCTCCCAGAGCTCGCTCGCTCTCTCTCTCTCTCTCTCTCTCTCTCTCTCTCTCTCTCTCTCTCTCTCTCTCTCTCTCTCTCTCTCTCTCTCTCTCTCTCTCTCTCTCTCTCTCTCTCTCTCTCTCTCTCTCTCTCTCTCTCCTCCCCCCCCCCCCCCCCCCAGAGCTCTCTCTCTCGTTAAACCCCCAAACCAGCCTCTTATTAATCCAAAACCAGCCTCTTATTAATCCAAAACCAGCCTCTTATTAATCCAAAACCTGCCTCCTCCAGAACCAGCCTCTGGGTTCAACCTCTGAAGGGACTGCTTGTTAATGATCAGCAGATCATTAAGAGCCTTGTTTTTCTGAGTGTAATATGTAACACTACCCTGACTTGTAACTTGTAACTAGTTAGTTGTAACTAGTTAGTATACTAAGTTGTTACTAGTTAGAATGAAGTGACAGTATAGGCGGCAGTACAGCTCAGGAGGTAGAGCGGTCGCCTCACAATCGGAAGGTTGCTGGTTCGATCCCCGGCTCCTCCTAGCAAAAACTGTCGGTGTCCTTGAGCAAGACCCCCTAACCCTAACTGCTCCTGACCTGCTGGCTGTCTCCTTGCATGGCTGACTGCACCCTCGGTGGATGAATGTGTGGATGAATGAATGTGTGGATGAATGAGTTAATGTGAGGCATGACTTGTAAAGAGCTTTAGATTAAAGTGCTATATAAAAGGCAGTCCATTTACCATTACTAAGTTGTTACTAGTTAGGATACTAAGTAGTTTCTAATTAGGACGTTACTAAGTTGTAACTAGTTAGGATACTTAGTTATTACTAGTTAGGCCTTTACTAAGTAGTTTCTAGTTATACTTAGTTGTTACTAGTTATGATACTAAGTTGTAACTAGTTAGGATACTTAGTTGTTACTAGTTAGAATACTTAGTTGTAACTAGTTAGGATACTTCGTTGTTACTAGTTAGGATACTTAGTTGTTACTAGTTAGGATACTTAGTTGTAACTAGTTAGGATACTTAGTTGTTACTAGTTAGGATACTCAGTTGTAACTAGTTAGGATACTTAGTTGTTACTAGTTAGGATACTAAGTTGTAACTAGTTAGGACGGTACTTAGTTGTTACTAGTTAGATCATCTTTAGGAGATGAAGCTCTAACGTGATTGACGTGATGATGATACACACACTGAACTACACACTACCCCCCTGCTGAGCTCCCCTCGTCTAGAACCACGTTGTGTCAACGTTATGTCATTGGAAACACTGTTGTTAACATGGACTTTGTGTGTGTGCCTGTCTGTGTGTCTGCGTGTAGTCTCAGCAGAGACCCTTCAGAAGAGCCTGGTCCAGATGGAGCGTCAGCTGCTTCATCTGGAGAAAGATCTGGAGACGTTCTCCTCAGACGACCCTCAAGACATGTTCCTCACCAAGATGTCCATATCCTTAATGTGTACACACACATTAATGACCTGTCTCTGTACTGTCTAACCCCTTCCTGCTCCTTAATGACCTGTCTCTGTACTGTCTAACCCCTACCTGCTCCTTAATGATCTGTCTATGTACTGTATAACCCCTACCTGCTCCTTAATGACCTGTCTCTGTACTGTCTAACCCCTACCTGCTCCTTAATGACCTGTCTCTGTACTGTCTAACCCTTGCTTGGTTCACAGTAAGGTGCTTGTTTCTAAGGTGCTTAGTTCTAAGGTGCTTTGTTGTAAAGTGCTTGGTTCTAAAGTGCTTAGTTCTAAGATACTTGGTTCTAAGGTGCTTGGTTCTAAAGTGCTTGGTTCGAAGGTGCTTGGTTGTAAAGTGCTTGGTTCTAAGGTGCTTGGTTCGAAGGTGCTTGGTTCTTGGTTGTGTCCTTGTTGTCCAGTGTTATCCTTGACCTCTGGGGTCACATGTTCTCCCAGAATGCCCGGCAGCAGTACGACAAGCTGCAGGCGATGCACAGGACCATGGAGACCCAGTACCAGAACCTGCTCTGCTTCTTCTCCATGGACCCCAAGAACACCTCGCTGGAGGAGCTCTTCACAGACCTCAGCAACTTCCGCTCCATGTTCACCGTGAGTCCTGGGTGTGTGTGTGTGTGTGTGTGTTTGTGTGTGTAATGAAGCAAGCGGGTCATGTGGCCAGATCTATCTCTAAATGACCACAGAGTGGATTCTGGTCAATACTCTCAGTCCATCACGACGGCCATGAAGCTGAGGATGTGATGTCACGGGGACGAAGTGTTGGATGTAACCATCCCTTTATCTGTGTCACTAATGAGGTAGTGGATATCTGGCTTGGCTAACTCTCCATGTTGAAGGAGCTAACCGCCAGCTCCGTTCAGATTTAGAACTCGGTGAGGACGGCCTCAGTCACTCAGCGGACTCAACCTCCCCATGAGGCGGGGGAACCCAGACCTCTGTTCTTTATGATCCAGTGGATAGTCCGGAACCTTCTGGTTCATCCCTCCTGTCTGCTTCCTCACTGCTGCATGGAAACAAGAGCCTCCTGATCATCCTGAAGGAAAGCTCTTCTTCAGGGTCTTCATCTGAACTTTGACCCCTGGGATCCACACACCTGGAGGACTGTCTGACCAGCCAGTGGATTAGTCAGTGAAACACTCATGAATACTTCATGGATAACAGCACTATGAGCTACAAGAAGAAAGTCCTTTCTTACTACCACCACTTGAAAAACTACTTCTAGAAATAGTATTACTAGAAATACTATTACTAGAAATACTACGACTGGAAAAACTACTACTGGTAATACTATTACTAGAAAAACTACTACTAGAATTACCACTAGTATTCTTTTTGGGTTATTCAAATTATACTAAACCTCAGAAATGAAAAAGAAGAAAAGGATTAATAAAAACAATGATTTGTTTTTCTCTCCTTCCACACCTTTGCAATACTTAGTGTTGCAAAGGTGGTGTGTGTGTGTGTGTGTGTGTGTGTGTGTGTGTGTGTGTGTGTGTGTGTGTGTGTGTGTGTGTGTGTGTGTGTGTGTGTGTGTGTGTGTGTGTGTGTGTGTGTGTGTGTGTGTGTGTGTGTGTGTGTGTGTGTGTGTGTGTGTGTGTGTGTGTGTTCACTGAGCCATAGAGCAGAGGTCTGACAGGATTCAAATTGAGCGAATCTAATGACCCCGACATCCAGTAGAGATCTCAGCCTTTAGGGATCTCTCTCTCACTCACTCACTCACTCTCTCTCTCTCTCTCTCTCTCTCTCTCTCTCTCTCTCTCTCTCTCTCTCTCTCTCTCTCTCTCTCTCTCTCTCTCTCTCTCTCTCTCTCTCTCTCTCTCTCTCTCTCTCTCTCTCTCTCTCTCTCTCTCTCTCTCTTTTCTCAGCCCCTGTTGAATTTATTTTTGTTTGTTTTCTTCTTTCTCTCAATCTTCTCTGGATCTTTTAATCTTTTCATTTCTTTCTCAAAAACCGTCCAGATGGGCTCCTTCCATCTTCCCCTCTCTCCTCCCTGCCTCTCTTCTCCCTGCCTCTCTCCTCCCTGCCTCTCTTCTCCCTGCCTCTCTCCTTCTCCCTGCCTCTCTCCTCCCTGCCTCTCTTCTCCCTGCCTCTCTCCTTCTCCCTGCCTCTCTCCTCCCTGCCTCTCTTCTCCCTGCCTCTCTCCTTCTCCCTGCCTCTCTTCTCCCTGCCTCTCTCCTTCTCCCTGCCTCTCTCCTCCCTGCCTCTCTCCTCCCTCTCTCCGCCCTGCCTCTCTTCTCCCTCCCTCCTTCTCTCCTCCCTGCCTCTCTTCTCCCTCCCTCCTTCTCTCATCCCTGCCTCCCTCTCTCCTCCCTGCCTCTCTCCTCCCTCCCTCTCCCTCTCCTCTCTCCCATCCCCCACCCTGTTCCTCCTCCTCATCCAGAGAAGAGATCTGTTTCCAGGTCCTTGGTGACCTCTAAGGGGTCAAGGTTCATATAGCAGAGGCCTCCATGTCAATGGTCTTCTGGAGGCTTTTAATCTCTGGGAAAAGAGAAATCCTTCCTGTGACCTGGTGACCCCGGGCAGTGCTGAACTGCTGTTCCTATCAAATACTGTGAACCAATCAGTGGTTAGTGAGCATGGTTTATTCTAACTAACCCGCGGACCACCGTGGAAGCTGAATGCTGACCTCAGGTTGATCCCCACTCAATTTCATCAACACTAAGATCCTCTTACCTTGAGTCTCAGACACACACCAAGGCTGTCCTCAGACACAAGGCTGTCCTCAGACACGAGGCTGTCCTCAGACACAAGGCTGTCCTCAGACACCATGCTGTGTCCTTAGACACGAGGCTGTCCTCAGACACGAGGCTGTCCTCAGACACGAGGCTGTGTCCTTAGACACCATGCTGTGTCCTTAGACACGAGGCTGTCCTCGGACACGAGGCTGTCCTTGGACACAAGGCTGTGTCCTTAGACACCATGCTGTGTCCTTAGACACGAGGCTGTCCTCGGACACGAGGCTGTCCTTGGACACAAGGCTGTGTCCTTAGACACCATGCTGTGTCCTCAGACACGAGGCTGTCCTCAGACACGAGGCTGTCCTTCGACACAAGGCTGTGTCCTTGTCACCACTCTGTGTCCTGGTCACCACTCTGTGGTTCAGCCCTGCTCCCCTGCGCCTCAGACCTCCTCCTCTCCTCTTCTTCTCCTGTCAGTATGTCCTCCTCCTCCTCCTCCTCCTCCTCTATTGGCCTCCTCTCTCCCCCACTACCCACATTGGCGGCATGCATCACCCCTAGCTAGCGCCTTAGCTACTGTTGTCAGCCATCAGTGGCGCTGAAGCTCTGCTGGTTACCCCAACGTCCTCTTCTTCATAGCGGGGGAACTCCTGTCTGTCTAGCTGGCAGGACAGCACTCCCTCTGTGTTTCAGAGTTTCAGGACCTCACAGACAGGATATGAAGGCAGCTTATCTCCTCAAGTCAATAAAACACAATCAATGTTCTCATCGTCTGCCACCACCACCTCCTCCTGCTCCTCCTCCACCACCACCTCCTCCTGCTCCTCCTCCACCACCACCACCTCCTCCTGCTCCTCCTCCACCACCACCACCTCCTCCTGCTCCTCCTCCACCACCACCACCTCCTCCTGCTCCTCCTCCACCACCACCACCTCCTCCTGCTCCTCCTCCACCACCACCACCTCCTCCTGCTCCTCCTCCACCACCACCACCTTCTCCACCTCCACCACCACCACCTCCTCCTGCTCCTTCTCCACCTCCACCTCTTTCACCTCCACCACCACCTCCTCCTCCACCACCTCCTCCTCCACCACCTCCTTTACCACCTCCCCCGGCTCCTCCTAGCAACACTTAGTGTGGAGGTGTCCCTGAGCAAGACCCCTAACCCTAACTGCTCCTGACGTGCTGGCAGTCTCCTTGATGGCTGACTCCGCTCTCGGTGGATGAATGAATGTGTGGATGAATGAATGTGTGGATGAATGAATGTGTGTATACATTAGTTAATGTGAGGCTTGACTTGTAAAGAGCTTTGGATTAAAGCGCTATATAAAAGGCAGTCCATTTACCATTACCGTTTAACTCCTCCACCAGCTCCTCCACCTCCCCCACCACTTTCTCCACCTCTTTCACCTCCACCACCTCCTCCTCAATCTCCACCATCACCTCTACCACCATCTCTTTCACTTCCTTCACCTCCACCACTTTCTCCTCCACCACCACCACCCCCTCCTCCACCTCCTCATCCACCACCTCTTCCTCTTCCTCCACCTATCGCTTGGAAGAGGGAGAGGATGACAGATACAGTAGATGGATGTAGAGGAGAGTCTGCATGAAGGAGATGAAGAGCGGGGGGGAGAGTGATGAAGAGAAGGAGAGACAGAAAGAGGGAGAGAGAGGGAGTGATGGAGAGACAGAGATTGTGAGAGGCAGATCCAGAGTGATGGAGATATAGAGAGACGGAGAGAAGGAACCAGGAAGTGGTGGAGATCAGGAGTGGAGGGGGTTGCTGGATAGAGAGATGTCAGAAACAGGATAAGAGCTGTCTATTGATTATGGTGCAATCATACAAGGACTCTATTCAATCATAGGCAGCCCTCTGCCAAGACATAATGGAGCTCTCAGCAGCACTAAGTTAACAGCAAAACACCTCCTTTAGCTCCCATCTCTCTACTACGCGGCCTGAACCTTACCTGCGCTGAGCTCTGGTCCGCCTGGTCCTGGTTCTGGTTCTGGTCCTGGTGTTTATATCCTCTTGTAGTTTTTGCGAGGATCTCAGACTTTCTGGAATCTCTAAACACCTCCGATAAGCTGATCCCATGTGCTCGCCTGGTGAGAAGCCTCCACATTATAGAACCACAAACGTTGATGGACCAATCAGCACAAGGGGGCGGGACGAGGGTATGGTAGTGATTAGAACACCTGTAGTACGGTAGTGAGTAGAACACCTGTAGTACGGTAGTGACTAGAACACCTGTAGTACGGTAGTGAGTAGAACACCTGTAGTACGGTAGTGACTAGAACACCTGTAGTACGGTAGTGAGTAGAACACCTGTAGTATGGTAGTGAGTAGAACACCTGTAGTACGGTAGTGACTAGAACACCTGTAGTACGGTAGTGACTAGAACACCTGTAGTACGGTAGTGAGTAGAACACCTGTAGTACGGTAGTGACTAGAACACCTGTAGTACGGTAGTGAGTAGAACACCTGTAGTACGGTAGTGACTAGAACACATGTAGTACGGTAGTGAGTAGAACAACTGTAGTACGGTAACGACTAGAACAGCTGTAGTACGGTAGTGAGTAGAACACCTGTAGTACGGTAGTGACTAGAACACCTGTAGTACGGTAGTGACTACAACACCTGTAGTACGGTAGTGAGTAGAACACCTGTAGTACGGTAGTGACTAGAACACCTGTAGTATGGTAGTGAGTAGAACACCTGTAGTACGGTAGTGACTAGAACACCTGTAGTACGGTAGTGAGTAGAACACCTGTAGTATGGTAGTGACTAGAACACCTGTAGTACGGTAGTGACTAGAACACCTGTAGTACGGTAGTGACTAGAACACCTGTAGTACGGTAGTGAGTAGAACACCTGTAGTACGGTAGTGACTAGAACACCTGTAGTACGGTAGTGAGTAGAACACCTGTAGTACGGTAGTGACTAGAACACCTGTAGTATGGTAGTGACTAGAACACCTGTAGTACGGTAACGACTAGAACACCTGTAGTACGGTAGTGAGTAGAACACCTGTAGTACGGTAGTGACTAGAACACCTGTAGTACGGTAGTGAGTAGAACACCTGTAGTACGGTAACGACTAGAACACCTGTAGTACGGTAGTGAGTAGAACACCTGTAGTACGGTAACGACTAGAACACCTGTAGTACGGTAGTGAGTAGAACACCTGTAGTACGGTAGTGAGTAGAACACCTGTAGTACGGTAGTGACTAGAACACCTGTAGTACGGTAGTGAGTAGAACACCTGTAGTACGGTAGTGAGTATATGACTCCGCCCTCGGTGGAGGAATGTGAGTATGAATGAATGTGAGTATGAATGGGTGAATGTGAGTATGAATGAATGTGAGTATGAATGAATGGGTGAATGTGAGTATGAATGAATCTGAGTATGAATGGGTGAATGTGAGTATGAATGAATCTGAGTATGAATGGGTGAATGTGAGGCATGACTTGTAAAGCACTTTGGATAAAAGCGCTATATAAAAGCATCCATTACCATTACTATTCTCCTCTCTCTTCCCCCCTGTCTCTCTCTCTCCCCCTGTCTCTCTCTCTCCCCCTGTCTTTCTCTCTCTCCCTGGCTCTCTCTCCCCCCGTCTCTTTTTCCCCCCCTGTCTCTCTCTTCCCCCCTGTCTCTCTCTTCCCCCCTGTCTCTCTCTCTACCCCCATCTCTTTTCCCCCCTTTCTCTTACTGTCTCTCTCCCCCTGTCTCTCTCTCTCAGCTTCCTGTCTGTGGCTCATGAATGATGGAGTTGAACGACTTATTCTCATTCAGGAAGTGGTCTGCAGCTTTGCTGATGCCAGCACAAACCAGTTTATGTGTTACGGTTCAATTCTGTTTAAGACTCATGTATTGATTAAATTAAGGAGTTATACAGATGTGTTGGGCTGCCTGTGTCTTTAGCTGTCTCTCCTTCTGTCTCTCTCTTCAATTAAATTAAAGGTTCTCAGTGTAAGAATCCTAACTTCTCATTACTGGCCTCTTTGGCCGCTAAGTGAACTGCAGAGCGCATTCTCCGTGGGTCGTGACAAACCAGTAGTTGTTATTTTTGACCATCAATTTATTTTAAAGAATAAAGTAATTGATTTTATTATGAAAGAAGACATTTATGTGCGTTATCTGCTCTAGGCCTTCCTCTTTCTCTCCAAAACCCGAAGTCTGGAGATGAGTCTCAAGGTCTCACTTTTAAAGTTAACCTTAAACCCAGAAGCCTTTTTCATGCACGTCAACATCCTGCGCTGGGGAAGCGTAATGGTCCTTATGTGAGCTCTAACTCACTACCTGTTTCTCTCTCTCGCTTTCGCTCTCACTCTCGCTCTCGCTCTCGCTCTCTCTCCCTCTCCCTCTCCCTCAGCAAGCACTGAAGGAGAACCAGAGGAGCAGGGAGTTGGAGGAGAAGCAGCGTCGGGTCCAGCTGGCCCAGGAACAGGCTGAGAGAGACAGGATTCAGAGACTGAAGAAAAAAAAGGCTCTTTTGGATGTCAACATCAACTCAGGTACACAACAAGCAGGTAGGGGTTAGACAGTACAGAGACAGGTCATTAAGGAGCAGGTAGGGGTTAGACAGTACAGAGACAGGTCATTAAGGAGCAGGTAGGGGTTAGACAGTATAGAGACAGGTCATTAAGGAGCAGGTAGGGGTTAGACAGTACAGAGACAGGTCATTAAGGAGCAGGTAGGGGTTAGACAGTACAGAGACAGGTCATTGAGGAGCAGGTAGGGGTTAGACAGTACAGAGACAGGTCATTAAGGAGCAGGTAGGGGTTAGACAGTACAGAGATGGGTTATTAAGGAGCAGGTAGGGGTGAGACAGTACAGAGACAGGTCATTAAAGAGCAGATTGGGGTTAGACAGTACAGAGACAGGTCATTAAGGAGCAGGTAGGGGTTAGACAGTACAGAGACGGGTCATTAAGGAGCAGATTGGGGTTAGACAGTTCAGAGACAGGTCATTAAGGAGCAGGTAGGGGTTAGACAGTACAAAGACAGGCCATTAAGGAGTAGGTAGGGGTTAGACAGTACAAATACTGGTCATTAAGGAGCAGGTAGGGGTTAGACAGTACAGAGACGGGTCATTAAGGAGCAGGTAGGGGTTAGACAGTACAGAGACGTGTCATTAAGGAGCAGGTAGGGGTTAGACAGTACAGAGACAGGTCATTAAGGAGCAGGTAGGGGTTAGACAGTACAGAGACGGGTCATTAAGGAGCATGTAGGGGTTAGACAGTACAGAGAGGGGTCATTAAAGAGCAGGCAGTGTTAGTATTATAGTAGTAGCAGTTGTAGTAGTATTTGTATCTGCATATTTTCAGTTCACTACTGTTTCATGATTGAACAAAAAGTGAATTGTTCGTGTCTTCCATTGACCCGTGTATTCATGTTAGACAAAGCTTTAATCTAGTCCAATCAGAGCTGTGTGTGTGTGTGTGTGTGTGTGTGTGTGTGTGTGTGTGTGTGTGTGTGTGTGTGTGTGTGTGTGTGTGTGTGTGTGTGTGTGTGTGTGTGTGTGTGTGTGTGTGTGTGTGTGTGTGTGTGTGTGTGTGTGTGTGTGTGTGTGTGTGTGTGTGTGTGTGTGTGTGATCTTAAACCAGATCAACGAGAGAGAGGCTTTATAAACCAGACCATTGAGAGAGAGGGGCTTTTTAAACCAGACCAATGAGAGAGAGAGAGGCTTTGTAAACCAGACCAATGAGAGAGAGGCTTTATAAACCAGACCAATGAGAGAGAGGGGCTTTTTAAACCAGACCAATGAGAGGGAGGCTTTATAAACCAGACCACACCAAACCAGACTCTACTGTGTGTGTGTGTGTGTGTGTGTGTGTGTGTGTGTGATCTTAAACCAGATCAATGAGAGAGAGAGGCTTTATCAACCAGACCAATGAGAGAGAGGCTTTATAAACCAGATACATGAGAGAGAGAGAGAGGCTTTATAAACCAGACCAATGAGAGAGAGAGGCTTTATAAACCAGACCAATGAGAGAGAGGCTTTATAAACCATACCAATGAGAGAAAGAGGCTTTATAAACCAGACCAATGAGAGAGAGGCTTTATAAACCAGATACATGAGAGAGAAAGAGAGGCTTTATAAACCAGACCAATGAGAGAGAGAGGCTTTATTAACCAGACCAATGAGAGAGAGGCTTTATAAACCATACCAATGAGAGAAAGAGGCTTTATAAACCATACCAATGAGAGAGAGAGGCTTTATAAACCAGACCAATGAGAGAGAGGCTTTATAAACCAGATACATGAGGGAGAGAGAGAGAGGCTTTATAAACCAGACCAATGAGAGAGAGAGGCTTTATAAACCAGACCAATGAGAGAGAGGCTTTATAAACCATACCAATGAGAGAAAGAGGCTTTATAAACCATACCAATGAGAGAAAGAGGCTTTATAAACAACACCAATGAGAGAGAGGCTTTATAAACCAGACCAATTAGAGAGAGAGGCTTTATAAACCAGACCAATGAGAGAGCGAGAGGCTTTTTAAACCAGACCAATGAGAGAGAGGCTTTATAAACCAGACCAATGACAGAAATAGGCTTTATAAACCAGACCAATGAGAGAGAGGCTTTATAAACAACACCAATGAGAGAGAAAGGCTTTATAAACCAGACCAATGAGAGGGAGGCTTTATAAACCAGACCAATGAGAAAGAGGCTTTATAAACCAGACCAATGAGAAAGAGGCTTTATAAACCAGACCAATGAGAGAGAGGCTTTATAAACCAGACCAATGAGAGAGAGAGGCTTTTTAATCCAGACCAATGAGAGAGAGGCTTTATAAACCAGACCAGTGGCTGCTATTGGGCACATTAAGCAGCTCCGCCCCGCTGCTCCTCCAGAGCAGCAGGTTGTCCTCCAGAGTGGACAGTCGTAAAGTCTGTGGAGGTTGTCCTCCAGAGTGGAAAGTCGTAGAGTCTGTGGAGGTTGTCCTCCAGAGTGGACAGTCATAGAGTCTGTGGAGGTTGTCCTCCAGAGTGGACAGTCGTAGAGTCTGTGGAGGTTGTCCTCCAGAGTGGACAGTCGTAGAGTCTGTGGAGGTTGTCCTCCAGAGTGGACAGTCGTAAAGTCTGTGGAGGTAGTCCTCCAGAGTGGACAGTCGTAGAGTCTGTGGAGGTTGTCCTCCAGAGTGGACAGTCGTAGAGGGACACCTGAAGGATGCTTTGGTTGTAAAGTCCTTGAAATGTTTTATGGAACTTCCCTTAACAACCGTTGCTCAAAGATTAAACTTAACAGAAGAACGGAGGTTTTGATGTATCAAGGACAGACTCTACAGCTTCTATAACAAGTGTACAGCTGGGATGTATCATGGCTCCTATCAAGGACCCTCGTGGTATGTTTACCGCTAACGTGGGACGTAAGGCGCTAACAGCCCCCTTCAGGGCTAGTGGATGTGGAGCCATCGGCTCAACATCAAAAGGGTTTCTTGTTGTTTTAAATGTGGTGGGTGTGTCTAAATACCTCTGCGCCGATTGGCTGGTTTGTTACTATAAGAATTTCATCCTCCAATCAGCGCCTCCTGGTTCCCAAAAAGCGGAAACAACATGGCATTTGTTGCCGTCACTCTCCTGCTCTTGTTTAGTTCTGTCTGTTTCTTTGGTCCTGCTTTCTTTCCTAGTTTTTGTTCTGTTCTTTCTGTCCCTACCTTAATGTGTGTCCATCCTTCCTTTCGTTATTTATATGAATTGATTCATTATTTATTTGGCTTTCTTTCTTAATCTTTACTTATCTTTATTTCATGTTTCTTTTGTTCTTTCTTTCCTTCAGCCTTGAAGCAGATTATGTTTTCAAAGAGTTAAGTACTCTTTAAAGTATACTTAACTAGACTAGAAAGAATAGTTACTTTACTGGTTAACTATACTACAGAGTATAGTAACCATACTCTTTAGTATAGTAACTTTACAAAAAAGTATAGTAACTATACTGAAGAGTATGGTTACTATACTCTTTAGTATAGTCCCTATACTACAAGTATAGTATCTACTCTTTAGTTTAGTAACTATACTATTTAGTATAGTTTACTATACTACTATACTAGTAGTAATGTAACTATACTATTTATTTGAGTAACTATATTATTTTGTATAGTTACTATACTCTTTATTATAGTAACTATACTACTATACTATACTACAGGGGCGGCTGGTGTTGTAAAAGTAGGAGAGGAAGGAAGGTGCTCTTGGTGTAGTTTGGTGGTGTAGCTTGGTGTAGTTTGGTGGTGTAGCTTGGTGAAGCTTGGTGTAGTTTGGTGGTGTAGCTTGGTGGTGTAGCTTGGTGTAGTTTGGTGAAGCTTGGTGTAGTTTTGTGGTGAAGCTTGGTGTAGTTTGGTGGTGTAGCTTGGTGTAGTTTTGTGGTGAAGCTTGGTGTAGTTTGGTGGTGAAGCTTGGTGTAGTTTGGTGGTGTAGCTTGGGCGTAGTTTGGTGAAGCTTGGTGTAGTTTGGTGGTGAAGCTTGGTGTAGTTTGGTGGTGAAGCTTGGTGTAGTTTGGTGGTGTAGCTTGGTGTAGTTTGGTGGTGTAGCTTGGTGTAGTTTGGTGGTGAAGCTTGGTGTAGTTTGGTGGTGAAGCTTGGTGTAGTTTGGTGGTGAAGCTTGGTGTAGTCTGGTGAAGCTTGGTGTAGTTTGGTGGTGAAGCTTGGTGTAGTTTAGTTGTGTAGCTTGGTGTAGTTTTGTGGTGAAGCTTGGTGTAGTTTGGTGGTGTAGCTTGGTGTAGTTTTGTGGTGAAGCTTGGTGTAGTTTGGTGGTGTAGCTTGGTGTAGTTTTGTGGTGAAGCTTGGTGTTGTTTGGTGGTGAAGCTTGGTGTAGTTTGGTGGTGAAGCTTGGTGTAGTTTGGTGGTGAAGCTTGGTGTAGTTTGGTGGTGAAGCTTGGTGTAGTTTGGTGGTGTAGTTTGGTGGTGAAGCTTGGTGTAGTTTGGTGGTGTAGTTTGGTGGTGAAGCTTGGTGTAGTTTGGTGGTGAAGCTTGGTGTAGTTTGGTGAAGCTTGGTGTAGTTCGGTGGTGAAGCTTGGTGTAGTTTGGTGTAGTTTGGTGGTGAAGCTTGGTGTAGTTTGGTGGTGAAGCTTGGTGTAGGTTTTTGGTGTAGTTTGGCGGTTCGTCTCTTGTTATCTGCTGTTTTAGTTTTCATTCATGGGTTTAATTCTGCAATGTCCACATTTTAATATTATTATTTCTTATCTTATCGTACCTAACCTTAACCTTGTAAAATGTACACCCTATTCTTAAGGCTAAGTTAATAATCTGTTGACTACTTGTATACAACTATATATACTATTCTGTAGATGTGTTATTGTGTACATTCTATTTAACTTTATGAAACGTTGAAACTGCATTCTGCTATCATAGGGTTAGCTAACCCTATCAAAGCTGCTGTTTGGTCTTAACTTCCTTTAACTGAGAGACACACACTAGCTTCACACTACTCTGATGGACGAGAGAGAGAGAGAGAGAGAGAGAGAGAGAGAGAGAGAGAGAGAGAGAGAGAGAGAGAGAGAGAGAGAGAGAGAGAGAGAGAGAGAGAGAGAGAGAGAGAGAGAGAGAGAGAGAGAGAGAGAGAGAGAGAGAGAGAGAGAGAGAGAGAGAGAGAGAGAGAGAGAGAGAGAGAGAGAGAGAGAGAGAGAGAGAGAGAGCACACACACACAAACTAACTCGAGTCTGGACACACAGGGGCTGGCGGATCACACACTGGTGTTGACTGACATCAGAGATATGTGGAGAAGAACAGAGGCGTTGTTGACTGACGGAGAGAGAGAGAGAGAGATTTGCCATTTGCGACAAATACAATGGATTGCTTACTCCCCCTGTAGTATGAAATGACTACAACACTATGCTATAAAAATACTGTACACAATACAAAGAACAATAAAGGGACTGATAATATTTATGTTTCAAATTGTGCAAAAAGCATTTGAAAAGTGTTTTTTTTAGTGCCAGTAGTGCAGCAGCATCATGAATACAGTACAGTCGCAGTGCAGTAACTGTGATGAGTCCAGAAAGTCCAGTAAAGTATGAAATTGTAATGTTAATGACAATGTTATGATAGTGGCAGCACTCCTAGCAGTTCAGTAGGTCTCTGCCTGTGGATGAAAACAATCTTTAAACCTGAAAGTCCTTGTACTGTGTGGTGGAAATCTACGTGAATAAGAAGGCAAATTATCAATCAATAAGAACTGTCACACATGAACTCAATTAAGTTTGAAGATTTATCAAGCAAGCAGAACACAATGAACAAATACAAGTAGACAAGTGGCCAAACAGACAAATTGACAGACAGTCAGACAACAGACAGACAACAGACAGACAAAGCTTTGTCGGGAGCCCCGAATCCTATGAGGTGAGGATAGGGAAGTCCACCGCAATGCTGGCAACACTCAGTATTTATCCCTCCTTAGGACTGCCCCTAAGACACTGTCTTTCACCCCAATGATGCAAGTCTTGACCACCTGGCTCCACCACCCCCATCTCCAGCACGGGAACAGAGGAACTCTCGTGCAGGCAGAGGAAGCCAGAGGTGTTGAACCAGGAGCGGCCAAGCCTTTGATCCAGCTCAATAGTTGTATGCCAACCCCCCTTCAACAGCTGTAGGCTGCAATAGCCACTGTCCCCCGCTGTGAGATAAACATTACAGTTGGTCAAGCAGGATAAGGATAAGGACCAGACCCCTCAGGACAATAGGACAAAAGGGTGATAGGGAGAATTACATGGGGGGGTCACAAGGTCAAATTAACAGAGAGTGATAGAAGGGACAACATATGATTTTTCCATTACATTTCCTCCCTTTTGATTATTATCATCATAATTATCACAACAATCTTAAACAAATGAAAAAAAACACCATCGTCACGCATCCCTAAAGGTAAAATATCACCTTAGTTGGTCAGGTCACTTAAAACATCCAATGTTTTACGCCTTGTTAGGTCTACTAATACATCTTCATGAACACCAAGAAAACATGATATTACTGAAAGCTGTTACCATTAGTTACAAAATAAAGTTCATCACATTCAACACATTAAATCAGCAGTAGGGGTTACAGTCTGGTACACACTGGTGAGGTCTTCATCTTGGTGAATAGCAATGCCTCCTCTAACCCCGCCTCCATGATCACGGTTTTGCGACTTGGGACCTTAGGGGGAACTCCCCCCCACCGTCCCTCCTCAATGACCATTGATTAGGGGAAAGGTTCAGGATCCCTATTCATTCAGATGTGCCAAGTTAACGTCCACGAATGGTGGAGTCCAGTCGTCGCTATCAGCATTCCACTTCATGAGGACGTGTGCCTCCCTTTTGTTTATGGCCTTATCTACCAGATTCCGCATGCAGGGAATCCCACACATTGAACATATGCAAAGTAACACCAAGAGTCCCCCTACCCAAATACCTATCATTACTAGCCAGTGTTTCCAAGACGAAAGCATGCCCCGTAGCCAGTCATCGTCTGCGGTGATATTGTCCTCGCTCATGGCGTCGCGAAAGGGCTGTCAGGTTCTGCATTGCTTGGTCTATCTCCTTGCCATCCGCATCGTTGTCGTAAGCTAGTTAGTTCCTCCTTGATCGCCCCAACGGAGGCTAGTGTGCTGTTAACAAACGATTGAAGTCGATAGTTAGTTGTCTCTGCCATAAGAAGAAGCTTACCCACGCCTAGTTGTGGAAATAGTGCAAGACCGAACTTCTGTGCGGTCGTCCATATTTTGAAATTGTTGGACGTCGGTTCCCAACATTCCATCATGCTTTTTAAAATATACCGCTCGCTTTTCTCGCCAAACTTTTGATACCGGGGTTGCCGTAATAATGTATGTCTGGTGTGTTATTGATATTGGTGCGCAAAGACCAGACCAGTCGTTTGGGAGACTGTGATAGACCCTAGATCCACACAGCCACCACAAACCCTCTACGACTCTGGTTCCTCGTGGGCCTGGTACCATTAACGCACACTGAGAATTGCTGGTGCCTGGGGGTATCGGTATCGCCATGCGCGTATCGTACTCGACGTACTTGACGCCATCTGTGTTGTTTTAGGCGTGCCTTTAAACGTGCAAAAGGAAAATGTCTTCATACACTTATCCACGTGTATATCTCCAAGCGGTTGGGACCCAACTGCTACTACACACATGTCAAAGGTCATCTCTGGATCTATTGTTACCGTCACGAGGGAAATAGGATGCGCCTCCTGTGGGGCCACATGTACGGTTAAATTTGTGCAGTCGGAGTCTGTTATTTAGCGATATCGTCAAACTTTGCAAAATCATTCCTCGGTAATGCTGTCCCCATCATCATTAGACACCCGGCCACACTGTGAGTCATCTTCCTAGACATGATTGGGGGTGCATGAGATGACGTTGGCATTGTGGAACAGACATTACAATTCAATTTACCAGTTGATCTCGTATTATTAGCATTTCTCCACCACATATTGGCGGCGTACGTGTGGATCAGGATAATACATGTTATGTGTGTTAGGACGACGTGCTCTCGTAAGTCAGGTCATCTGTTCTAGGGAGGTTTTGCCTCTCCCACCCTAGGATAGGACCTACAATAAGAATGGTTAGCACAGTTCCAATATGTATGTGTATCGTGTATATAGTTAGAGCCATATTCATCATCTAGTGTATTGAGCTACTTCTCTTCCTGGCTTAGAGGCCTGTGGTCTCCTGCTGGTGATGGTGAACATTTGCTGTGGTACTCGTGAACCCACGTGGCTCGTCCCTCCACCTTCACCGCCGCATGAGTAATGAGGATCTGGAATGGTCCAACCCACACCCCCTCCCTTTCGGTAGAACCACCCTTTGTCCAGTGGTTCTTCTCATTTGCATCCGCCTATTGTTGGACCTCCTGTAGGGAGAGAGGAGGTACTTCCAGCGGAGTGTGCACGTTAGTACTATGCATTTCCTGTCCTAATGCTGTCGCTTTTGCAGCTCTGTCTACTCTATCATTCCCTTTAGACACATCATCTTGATTCCTCACATGAACTTCACTTTTTACAGCTGCCAGTGGCCTAGGGAGTAGCAAAGCGTCCAAGAAAACCACAATCTGTTTGTGATGAAAAAAGTTGTTCCTTACACAGTATTCATTACACTTTGACCTTCTTTATGGTAATCATTATTACTCCAAAAATGTGTGTGAGAAAAATTTGTGAGTAATTTGAGATGTCCTTTGAATATATTGGTGTAGGGCACTCTTCCTCCCTCCTCTTGACACATGGTCCCTCCCATGTGTCAACTTATCATAATACGGAAACTACCATGCTGGGAGGCAAAGCCTCCTGTCTAGGGCCATTCACACCCCCTCCTTTATCTCGCACCCGTATAAACCATGAATGGGACATCATTACAACATGTGTTGAGTCGATACTACCTCCAAGTTTGTGATGATAGAATTGTCTATGTAACTGACACAACGGCTACCGCTTGACCGTCTGAGCTGAGATGTCGAATCTAGGAATGACAAAGACAAAAACAAACCAAAAATAATACAAAACAAACAAAACATGTGCTCATATTTTGTGAGTTATCCCTCGAAGAAAAACACAAGAGGAGCTTTATCTTGTGCATCAAGAAACCAGTCAGCCTGCCTCTCGCCAGACACTAAGGAGAAGCTAGAGATCACTACAAGGGGAGGAAAGGACGGGGGAAGGGAATCTTCACTTGACAACTGATAAGCAGGGACCGCTTGGTTCACCCTGTCCCAGTTAGACGAGCACCTTAAGTGATTTCCTCCTAAATGTCTGCTAGCACGCACTGACCAAGTATTAAGAAATGAAATTATAAAAAACTTTTCCCAATTGTGCGAAATTTTATCTTAAAATACCAAACCTTAAAGTTTTATCATAACATTATTAAAACAGTTCCTATAGAACCTGATAACATGAATCCAGATTAGTTAAAGGGTGTTCTCAGTGAAATAATTGTATTGGTTTATCCTGGCCTCCACTTTTCTTTTCTTTTTTCTAAGTAAAATGTCACACCTTTGTTTACATATTTTAGAAATAAACAGTCTTACTTAACATTCTGATTGGTGCTGTCCTATTCAAAGCAATCGTATAGGGTTAGTAGGTTTTTAATCTAAGTTTCATAAAAGGTTCCGGTCAATTTGAACCATTTAAGGTTTAATCACTTTGTCACCAGCAACACAGCATTGACTCCAATGCAAGTAACATTATCATTTTATATAGCTGTTATTTTATTATACTCTTTGGTTGTATACCAGCTCATGTGCAATACGAACGTATTCTACTTGTACTCTAACATTCAACATGTACAAAATGAGCAATCCCCTCAGTATCATACGGATCTTTCAACATTAACATATTAACCTCATTAACATGATTGATATCAACATTGCTCTTTTTTAGGGTTAGTGGTTGGAGTCAGGGTTTGGGTCAGGTTATTGACAAGTTGTATTTTCCCAAATTAAATACCATTGCAAATTGTAATATTAATCAATTATAGAAAAGGCAACATCCTTTGGATCAATATGTTCTAGATATACGGTACGTATGTGCCTGTTTGTGGTGTGTGTCGTGCTTCTAATGCCCATGGCTTCCCTCATGTGTGTGTGTGTTGCTGCATGTCTACGTGTGTCACTTCCCTGTTTGTTGACTTCAGCTGTGGTGGACCCGTCGCCCTCCTGCTCCTCCCCGCCAGTCAGCTGGACCCTCTGCAGCTGGTTGCGTTTGGAATCATGATCATCACTGTGGCCACGCCTCTGGTTGAATCGGCTTTCCTCCGGGCAATCTCTTGCAAAGTGTCCTTCTTTATTGCGGTTATAACACTCGAAGCTGCCGTTTGTGCCGGAGCCAGTGTAACCGCTTTTCAAAGTAAAGTTCTTGCCTCCGTGTTGGTTCGGTTGCTGGCCAACTCTCTGCTCGCCTTGCTTATGGCCATGTCTCTCGTACTCTCATGACATCGGTCAGCTTCACTCGTGGCTTGCTGCAGTGGTAGTAGCAGGTTGGCTGGGCCGCTGGTAGGGTCGCTGGGGGAGGGCAGTCAAGGTCCAGGTCCACCTTAGCCTGGGTAGTTGACTCAAGAGAACAGTCATTATGGCCCTGCCTATTCGTCCCTTATATTCTGACAATTAAATTAGCTAACTGAGTTACACCTAGACACCCTATGGGCCCCCCGGGGCCCTCCATCCTAGTACAGAGTGTAAAACCTCCTCCCCAAAATGCCTTCTCATGTAAATGCATTTTAACACTTGATGCAACCTCTGCCTTGCCATCCTCCCTCGATCCCTGCGAACCCATATGTTATTATTTAATTATTCTTATTCTCATTATTTTATATAATAGGTTTATGAACTTCAGTTCTATGTTATAATCAACAAAATAAAATGCTTTAATTCAATGTTGTATTCCCTAAACAGAATAAAGATGGGGAGAGAGAGAGAGAGAGAGAGATAGATCACCGCGTTGCGCCCTGCAAAATTAATCTTTTAATCGTTTTAACAAATAATAATTGTTTCCAATATCTTTCAGACCTCTAATTTTATTTTATTATTTAAATTGCGTTCATTTACCTCAGTGACAGCTCTTAGAAGTTATACTATTTTATCCACCGCCAGGTGTACATTGCACACATTAAAGGCTTATACGGCATATATACGACTTCCATCAACGTACTCCCTGGAATACGGATATGTAGTGCCCCTTTAAAACATCAACGTACTCCCTGGAATACGGATATGTAGTGCCCCTTTAAAACATCAACGTACTCCCTGGAATACGGATGCCAGTCACTCTCTTTCAGTCTGTACCCTCTTTCAGTCAGTGTCCCGGACACTACATTCATCCAGTGTCCCTGGACACTCGGCCTGTGACTTTCACTCAAACACTCACCAGGTACCTCTAACACTAACACTGTCATCGTGGTTCAGAGAGATGACACCTGAGAGGAAGAAGCTGTTCCTGAGCCTGCTTGACTTGAAAAGGTTTCTATAGAGGAGGGCAAACAGTCCATGGTTGGGGTGAGAGGTGTCTTTCACTAGTTGGTGCCTTCCTCAGACACCGTTTGTGGTGGGTAGTGTTTAGTGCAGGGAGGGGTAATCCAACGATGCGTTGGGTGGTTTTCACCACCCTCTGCAGCGCTTTCCGGTCTGAAACAGTGCAGTTTCCGTACCACACTGGGATGCAGTTGGTGAGGATGCTTTCAATAGCACACCGGTAAAAGTTCACCAGAATCTGAGGTGACAGGTGGGCTTTCCTCAGTCTCCTCAGGAAGAGGAGACGGTGGTGAGCCTTCTTTACCAGTGAGGCAGTATTGAGGGACCAGGAGAGGTCCTCGGAGATGTGGACCCCGGAGAAGCTGGAGACACGCTCAACCTCTGCCCCGTTGATGAGGATGGGGGCGTGTGCGCCAGCTCTGGTCTTCCTGAAGTCGACGATGAGCTCCTTAGTCTTCTTGGTGTTGAGGGCCAGGTTGTTGTCAGCACACCACGCCACCAGGTGCTGGACCTCCTCCCTGTAGGCTGCCTCATCGTTGTTTTTGATGAGGCCCACCACATTGTTGTGTCGTCTGAAAACTTGATGATGGTATTTGTACCATGTACAGGAGTGCAGTCGTGGGTGAAGAGGGATTAGAGGAGAGGGCTCAGCACACAGCCCTGCAGGACGTTTTTAGGGTGAGGGTGGAGGAGGTGAGATGGTCTAACGTGACAGACTGGGGTCTGTTGGTTAGGAAGTCTAATAACCAGTTACAAACTGAGGGGTTAATGTCAAGATTCTTTGTTTTCATGAGGTCCCCAAGTTTGAAGATGAGTTTGGAGAGGATGATGGTGTTAAATGCTGAGCTGAAGTCGATGAACAGCATTCTCACGTGGGTGGTGCTCTCATCCAGGTGGGAGAGAGCGGAGTGAAGGGCTGAGGAGATGCCGTCCTCCGTGCTCCTGTTCTCACGGAAGGCAATTTGGTGTTTATCCAGTGAGGGTGACAGGCCAAATTTGAGGTTAGCCAGGACCAGCCTCTCGAAGCACTTGATGATGATGGGGGTGAGTGCAACAGGGTGGAAGTCGTTGAGGCACTGGCACAGTGTTTTGGCACTGGCACAATGGAGGTGGTTTTAAAGCACACTGGGACAACTGCCTGAGCTAGTGAGATGTTGAAAATGTCAGTGAGGACCTCGGTCAGCTGCTCAGTGCAGTTCCTGAGCACGCCACCGGGGATGCCATCAGGACCAGCTGCCTTATGCACATTTGTTATATATATATATATAGTATGTTACAGTATAGTATGTTACAGTATGTTAACATACTGTAACATACTATACTGTAACATACTATACTACAGTATGTTATAGTTAGTATGTTATAGTATAGTATGTTAAAGTTATTCAACTGTTTTATTACGTTTGTTCCAGAAAACGAGGAGACCGGTGTGATGGACAGTCTGCTGGAGGCCCTGCAGTCAGGGGCCGCCTTTAGGGGCCGCCGGAGGAGACCCAGAGGTGGAGGTGGGGGCCACACACACACACACACACACACACACACACACACACACACACACAGTCAGGGGCCGCCTTCAAGGGCCGCCGGAGGAGACCCAGAGGTGGAGGTGGGCGCCACACACACACACACACACACACACACACACACACACACACACACACACACACACACACACACACATACACATACACACACAGTCAGGGGCCGCCTTCAGGGACTGCAAGAGGAGACGTGGAGGTGGGGGCCACACACGCACACACTCACCCAGTCAGGGGCCCTCATGCACACACACACATACAGTACATTTACTCTCTCACATGCACACGCATGTACACTCACACATTTACACACACACATGTTCACTCACACACACACACACACACGCACAGACACATGTTCACTCACACACACACACACACACACACATGTTCACTCACACACACACACACACATGTTCACTCACACACATGTACACACACACACACACACACACACACACACACACAGCGCTCTCTGAGCTTGTGGCTGCTGTTTCCAGATCCTCATCAGACCATCAGTCCCGGGTCCTTCAGACAGGTCCTGAGACCGGTCCAGACTCGTCACCACGGTAACCCTCCTCCGCACTGTCCCTATCCTAGTACTTCCTCATCATTTCCTCTGTGAGCATGTCTGCTTCCTGTCAGCTGACCTTTACGTATGTGAATGCGTATTTATTTGTGCATAAGTGTGTGTGTGCGGGTGTCAGCATCTCAGGAGGTAGAGCGGTCTGACCAACCGAAGGTTGCTGGTTGGATCCCCGTCTCCTCCTAGTCAGGTGTGGAGGGAACCCTAAGCAAGACACCCTAACCCTAACTGACCAGCTGGCTGTCTCCTTACTTACCCTGTAAACTACTAGTACTAACCCTGTAAACTACTAGTACTAACCCTGTATACTACTAGTACTAACCCTGTATACTACTAGTACTAACCATGTATACTACTAGTACTAACCATGTATACTACTAGTACTAACCCTGTATACTACTAGTACTACTTACCCTATACACTCTCTCTCTCTCTCTCTCTCTCTCTCTCTCTCTCTCTCTCTCTCTCTCTCTCTCTCTCTCTCTCTCTCTCTCTCTCTCCTCTCTCTCTCTCTCTCTCTCTCTCTCTCTCTCTCTCTCTCTCTCTCTCTCTCTCTCTCTCTCTCTCTCTCTCTCTCTCTCTCTCTCTCTCTCTCTCTCTCTCCTCTCTCTCTCTCTCTCTCTCTCTCTCTCTCTCTCTCTCTCTCTCTCTCTCTCTCTCTCCCCCTAAAACAAACCAATCAAATTAGTTCTCTGTGGCTCAGCTACCAGTTCCTCTCCTCCCCCTCTCTGCCATCCCCTTAACAGGTCCTCCTCCCCCATCGCCCCATTCCCCGCTGTCTCCCCCCGTCCTCCTCCCCCATTCCCCCCCGTCCTCCTCCCCCATCGCCCCATTCCCCACTGTCTCCCCCCGTCCTCCTCCCCCATTCCCCACTGTCTCCCCCCGTCCTCCTCCCCCATTCCCCACCGTCTCCCCCGTCCTCCTCCCCCATCGCCCCATTCCCCACCGTCTCCCCCGTCCTCCCCCATCTCCCCATTCCCCACCGTCTCCCCCGTCCTCCTCCCCCATCTCCCCATTCCCCACTGCCTCTGTCCGTTTGTCTTTCTGTCCTCTCTCCCCCCTGTATCTCTATCTCCCCCCTCCCCCCCCTGTATCTCTATCTCCCCCTCTCCCCTGTATATCTCTTTATCTCCCCCTCTCTCTCCCCCCTGTATCTCTATCTCCCCCTCTCTCTCCCCCTGTATCTCTATCTCCCCCTGTATGTCTATCTCCCCCTCTCTCCCCCCTGTATCTCTATCTCCCCCTCTCTCCCCCCTGTATCTCTATCTCCCCCTGTATATCTATCTCCCCCTCTCTCCCTCCTGTATCTCTATCTCCCCCTGTATCTCTATATCCCCCTCTCCCCTGTATCTCTCTTTATCTCCCCCTGTATCTCTATATCCCCCTCTCCCCTGTATCTCTCTTTATCTCCCCCTGTATCTCCCCCTCTCTCCCCCCTGTATCTCTATCTCCACCTCTAGTTTTCTTTGTAGTGTCCTGTACCCTCAGAGCCCAGGTCGTCTCGGATACCCCTTAATAAATACATCAAGACCTTTTAACTCATGTTATTTACTTTAGAGGTCCTGGTTCAGACTCTAGAGATCCTGGTTCAGACTCTAGAGGTCCTGGTTCAGACTCTAGAGGTCCTGGTTCAGACTCTAGAGGTCCTGGTTCAGACTATAGAGGTCCTGGTTCAGACTCTAGAGGTCCTGGTTCAGACTCTAGAGGTCCTAATATCACCAAGACAGAGCATGTACATTGCAAAGAGCAGAGGACCAAGGACCGACCCTTGGGGAAGACCAAAGCTTAGGTTACAGTGATTCGATTGTGAATCATCACAAAGAACAAATTGCTTTCTATTTGTGAGGTAAGATCTAAACCAGAGAAGAGAACCTTTAATGCCAACAAAGTGTTGGAGACGATCAAGGAGGATGCTGTGGTCGATTGTGTCGAAGGCGGAACTAAGGTGGAGCAGCACCAGCAAGGAGCTTGCATTGCTGTCCATTGTAAGGAGAAGATCATTAACTACTCTAGTCACAGCAGTTTCAGTTTGGAAGGGTTCACCATCAGATTATTGATGGTTTAATCAGCTACAATTCTTTCCAGTACTTTCGAAAGGAAAGTTAGAGATGGGCCGATAGTGGCTAAGTACTTCTGGGTCTAGGCCGGGCTTCTTCAGTAGAGGTTTTATCACAGCAGTCTTGAAGGTAGATGGAATTGTTGTGTACACATAGATCTAACATGATGTTCAGGATGATGGGTGGGGAAGGCATCAATGTCTTTTCTAATAGACTCAATTTTGAGTAACAGT